>JACCIB010000040.1:0-600000 GCA_018906965.1 Philotrypesis tridentata | reverse complement strand
AACCGAGGATGTATACTTAGGGGGATGTCGGAGACGATGTGACCGATTGTGACCCCATTTCGGGCTAACGATGTGTTTTGTACGAGCGAAAATCGAAATAGCAATTATTCTTTGATGTATGTTTTATTCGATTATCAAGGGTTTTACGTCGTTAAATATTGGTCTGCTCATTTAATTAAAATTTCCATTTTTCGCAAAAATATTTTTGCGTAGTTATTAAAGAAACTTTGGATATCTGAACAATATAATTTATATTTATATAATAATATTATATAAATTATGAATAATATAAATTACAATATAAATTATATAATAATATAATTTATATTGTAATGTAATTTATATTGCATTGCAATTTCTTAAACACTTCAATGTGATGAGTAACTTTTATTATTTATGTCTTATTTAATATATACTTTTTTAAATTTAAGTATTTTTTCATATTGCATATATGTCGTAGAAGCAGTTAAAAACACTTTCTTTCTAATCGCTGTCGAAATGTCAAATGTAAATCTTTAGGAACATATTTTATGATAAAATATGTAAGCGAAAAGTGCAGATAATCTCATAGTTTACGCTTAAAAGTTTATAAAATTGAATCAACAAGTTCAAATCCATTTCGAAATGCGTACCTCGCTCACAGTATCATATTACAATTATTTTAAAGATTTAAGTGCATAATCCTAGAAATATAATTGAGAAAATATAAGAATTTCATCCCCGTTTCCTCATCATCAGCGATGCTGAAAACTTTTCCATTTTTCACGTCAATCTTAATCACAGTCAAATTCCTCTCAAGCATCATTCTATATATACGCGCAACGTTAAATAATTTCTCTCATCAAAATTCGCCGAAGCCCCACCCCAAAAAATCCCGCGTGGATAAAGCACATAGCTCGTCAAAAATTTCCAAAAAAATCATTCATCGCATCGCTCGCAACATTTTCCACGGCTCTCTCCAAGCCCATTATACGTCTCCGATCTCCGAAGAATTCAGCGGCTACCGGTAAAATCCAACAAATCATTTTTGCGCGCTCGACGTTCATGCCATCGTGGTTTAAAAAAACCTACAAAACAAATCAGTCCCTCATATACACTCAGAGATACTGCATATACGTATATATATATGTTTATCACAAAGCGAGGATAGCGATTTCTCAAAGCCACATCAAAACGCCACACCCGATCATCAGCATCAGTGGGAGCATCTCACCTCAATTATACGCTTAACACAATCTCTCTCGGCTACCGAACTCTCATACCGATGCTCTCTCTGTCTGTCTCTCTCTCTCTCTCATCCTAGAAAACCGGCTACCGTCCACTTCGCACAGACAACATCTAATCCCCCGGCCTTCCACACCTGCAGCCAACCGGTCTCCTCCATAAAAACTCATCTTCCGCACATGCTCGCGCCGCGCGCATATATATATTTACAATATACACATACACATATATACACCCGGCAAGAGTATAAACGATTAATCGCGCGCGCCTCCGTTTGAATTACAGTCCGACTGTATACTTATACCAGTGGAAAAAATGAGCGAGAGAAAGAGAGAGAGAGAAACACGTGTATATATATATAAAAGTTTCTAACTCTTTCGCGCGCGTATGCGCATAGCACGCGCGTATTATACTGTATATATAGATACGGCGCATACTTGCAGACACCGGGCATATATCGGCGGACACGCGTCGGCGCGTGTAAATCGGCGCGCTCGCGCGCTCGCTCGCTCGCTCGACGGCTCGGCTCTAATGACGGCGCGGACGCCACGGTAGCACAAAGCGTTTATCGGCGGCGACGCATTCCGACATAGTGGCGGCGGCTTATTGATCGTCGTAATTAAAGAGCCGCGCGTCGTTTATTACGCCGAGGGAGCTCTGCGCGCACTGCAGCGCACGCGCGCTCCACCACAGCCGCTTTAATTAGGCCTCATCAATTCAGCTGTTATATAGAGGTGAGCTGCTCTGCTATACGCCGCCGACGTCGCGCAGGCAGATACACCTATAGGCTCGTCTCTATATCGTTGTATTTTCGCGCGCGCGCGCACTTCAGGCTGCTCTTATTTTTGGGAGGATTTTCTCGCGCGTGTCGGCGCGCAGTGTGCCGACGATGTGTGCTTATGATTGGCGGATGCGATAATTTTTTTCAAAGGCTTGCCCGGGCTGTATTTGCTCAGCGAGATATCCCGCGATTTTAAATTACACACGCCGCGGTCTGCCATGTGCAGTGTATAGGGCATATATCGAAGGGGAATAAATTTCCGAGGCGCGCGGCAGTGCGTGTTAATGGTAATCCGAAGAATGAGCTTCTTGAGTGGGCGTTCGCACGCGCGCGCTCGCTTGGCCGTGTAATTTAATGATTGAGCGTTGCGGACTACTCGCCTTCTAAAATGTGGAGCAATGCGAGCGTGTACTTTTTGGCGCGCGTGTTTGTAAGGCGCAGCCGATTAATAATCGATTGGCAAAATGAGCGTGTAGTACGAAGCTGAGCGGGAGCTAATAATTCATCGTTTGCTGTACTCTGCGGTGGAGATGCGCGCGCGCATACGCGTGTGCTTAACGATGTGTTGGGTTAATCGTTGGTTGCTTTTCGAGTTCAACAGTGTAATAGCTTTATTAGACTTTTTTCGCAGAGAGGGGGGGAGAGAGAGAGAAATAGTGAATCTTTCCTTGTAAGATGTTTTTTTGTAGAATGATTGCGAATACTTTTGATGGACAGGGCTTGAAAGTCCATTTGAATTAATGTCGACTTTCGCGCTGTGACGTAGACGATGGAAAGTCAACTATTAATTCAGTAATGATTTTTCACGTGCATCTAAAACGTATCGATATAAGATTTCTGCGAAAAGACCTTTGCAAATCGTCCGGATAATTTCAATAAGTTTGTATTTTAACAAATAAGACAATTCAGTGTCAATGTATTCATTCAATTAAAATTTTCTTTTTTATAATTAATTTTGGATCTAGTCTGATCGTAAAAAATTGTAACAAAAAACAAATTACATTATTAATCATATAAGATGGTTACTCTTCCCCATTCAATTATCCAATATAATTTGACAAGGTTTCTCATTAGCATTAGAAAATCATAACAGTAATACAACGAAACAACTCAAATTAAAGTGATTCTTCTTTGCATAATCACACAATACATCAGAGAACAGATTTATTTATCAACCTCTATTCCCCATTCGTTTTACCGCAATCAAAACTCAATCAACTCTAAAAAAAAACAAGCTACACTCCTAATGTCCTAAAATAATTTTCAACTCCGCTCGCTGCGCTCCATTCGCTTCCCCAACAAAGAAAATCCTGAGAAAGAAGATCGAGCGCTACACTGCACAAGGGGAATATATAAACGCGCGACTAACAGCAGCGGCGGCAGCAGCAGCAGCAGCAGCAGCATCAAGAAAAAGAAACGATGAGCGCACACGCGGGTCATGCGAGAGGTCCGAGGGATCGCGAGAGTCAGAGGTCGCGGGTCGTCGTGTGGCCGCTGGCGGGTAGCCCTGATCTCCGACCCGTACACTTATACTTTACTCCTTCCTCTCGAGCGAGCCGCTTCGGGCCGCGCGCCGCGCTGTAAGTATACCAGTTGATGCTCGGGAGTCGAGTGAATGTTTTCGAAAGAGAACTTTGCGCGAGCGCGCCAGAGCTATATTCTTTCCCGGGCTAATTCTTCGGACTTTTTTTCGCGCAACCGCCCGAGAGGTATGTGTGCTTTTGTTGTGCAGTGCGGCTATTGTTGTTGTTGTTGTTGTTGTTGTTGCTGCTGCTGCTGTTGCTGTTGTTTTTTTTTAACACTGCCAAGTATTTACTTGTGCTTTATTTTTCTTCGCGTCGAGTGTTTTTCGCTTATCGACATCATCCAGGAGAAGAAGTCTTTTGATAAGCGTATAGATATAGTTAATCGGGTGACGAAACGCGCGATTATATGTATATGTTTAGCGGAGAAAAAGGGAAGTGACTAACGAAAAAAAGAAGCTTGTTTTTTCTATCGTGGCGAATGACCTTTCGGGTTAAGTGCCTTCTAACTTTATTCTCGTTTTTCTGTTTTCAAAGTCAAGTTTTCCATTAGTTTGAATTATTTTTTATAACGCTTGATTAGCCGTATTCTTTGTGTATAATTCGCACTTTGTTTTGATCATTTTGATAAGCGTAAATAACGTAGCTTATTTCCACGTAAATACGTGACGAAATAATGATTAAAATATTAAAAAAGTTAGCATCAAAAGTTATTGTATTCTTCGTCAAAGATTGTCTTCGTAAATTTTCAACAATGTTCGCATATAATCAGCCTACTCCGCTGTTCTGAGCACAGATAACTTTTGACCAGAGCGCGCGCATCCGATCTGGCGAACATTTTTGTTAAGACTAGCTTTGCGTCTATACACGCACTGCTTGATATACTGCGCGTAAGCGAATTTTTCCTCTGTGCCGCGAGCTTTACGGCATATTTCGCACATACCGTTGCGAACTAGGGCTAAATTTATCCGACAAATGCAAAAGTGTCAAGCGTGCAAAAAGCCGTAACGTAAACCAGAGATGGGTACTTCCTCGGGTACTTCCATTACCGAAGCACGTGAAATAAGAAATATAAAGCAGGTCTTAGGTACAGGAATCAGGTGTGCGTGCAAGTATGCTCCCTTTTCGAAAATCTCATATACGCACAGCAGCGACTTCCAATATAGATTTCTAATACTCGTCCCGCACAGAGTGACGCACGAAATTTGACTAATATTCCCATCTGAATTTCCAATGGGCCTCTATATAGCATCGGCAGCTTTAACGCGTGTTATTAAAATTTAGATTTTCCCCTTTCCGCCAAGACAAAAAAGAACGAAAAAAAAGAAAAAAAATTCACTTACACGCTACGCTCACCACATCTACATTTCTAATATATCCTGGCGAGTCCCAGTAAACTCGAGAAACAGCTACATTATTCGCGCGCACGCAGGGATAGAGAGGGAAAGAGAGAGAGAGAGAGAGAGAGAAAGCAAAATCGTAAACCGCGAACTTTATCCTTGGATTATCGAACTCCCCCATACGCGGCCGCATAACAATTGAAAATCCTCCCGAGCTATACATCCGAATAAAGAAATAACGTAAGCACACCTATACTCCTCCGGCCCGTGTAAAATAAAGTGTTTATTGAATCCTCGCCTCCGCCAATGTGCGCGTATATAATCCAATGCGCTACAGCGGCTCTCCGCACGCACGTATACATACACCTATAATATATACATACGTATAATACAGCGCAAGCTCGCGCGTGAGCCACGCGTTCGGCTAATTACGGGCAATCAGAAAGAGAGAGAGAGAGAGAGAGAGAGAGAGAGAGAGAGAGAGAACGAGAGGGAGGGAGAGTCGGCGCTCTTATGCAAATCGCAGCAGCAGCAACAGCAGCGGTACAAAAGGAGGCGCACGTACGTACATATCCAGAGTGCAGAGGGAGAGAAAGCAATAGACCGGTTTTATCGGCCGATAAAAATTGTCATTAACCCCGAGAGCAACCGATAGCAGGATTATATGAGATTTCTCTGTGGCAAACCGCGAGTGTGGGGGGAGGGGCTATGAACGATTTTTTTTGCGCGCGCGCTCGTCGTTTGGTGGGAGGGGGGGGGGGAAGAGAGAAGGTGAAATTGCTGGAGAAGAAGAGCGATAAATGGAAGAGTGAGAGAGAGAGAGAGGCTTCAGGGAGCGATGCTCGTTATGGTCGAATTCGTGTGGGTGATTTTTAGCGGTAAGAGAGGAGAGAGAGAGAGAGAGAGCGCGCGTGCGCGCGCTTGTTATGGTTACTGCGTGTTCTGGATTCTGATGGGATGTGAAAATTGAATTGTGATTGATTTCGATGTTTCGTGCGAGAGGGTGTTACCCGGAATTTTTTATTCTGACGAGTTAGCAGTACTCTCTGCGCGCATGCGGATTCGTGTGACTTGATTGTTTTCTTTTTCGTTTCCTTTCGAATGTGCTCGAAATTTTTTTTTTCGCAGAGGTAAAACTGCGCATCGATTTGCGGAAGCTTAAGAAGATATAGGATAACAAAGTCCCGTGATACTTTAAGTTGTTCTTTTATTTTTGACGAGTTGTTTTTTTGATCTGCTGTTAAAGCGAAAATGATAGAATTAACAATGATGTGGAAATTAATTGTTTTGAAAAACATATTAACATAAACAATAAGTTTGGTGATAAATATAATAAATTTAATCCTCTCCATTAGAAACAGGATTAAAAAAAAAATAAGATTGCTTAGACTTATATGGATTTGAAACTCATTGAAAAATTAAAGTTTTAAGTCACACAGTAACAAGTAAAAATATCATTCGGATTTTCTTTAAATTGTAATAATAGAAATTGCCAATAAACGCGATAAACACTGTACTTTACATTTATAATTTTCATTTATTTTTAAAATTTTATTTTTTGTTTTCTGAAAATAATTTATAACTGATCGATCTACAGATAATGAGCTTCATCTTTAATGTGCAAATCAAGTTCCCGTTTCATATATACATCACATTATAATACCATACGAAATTCAATTTTCGTCCAAAATCTTCTTCGCAACAGACTAAAAATCACTGAACCATATTCCGCCTAAAAAAACACATTAGCTACAATGCAGAAATCCTGCTCAGAAGCAATGCTCTCCGCCGCAATTAACATCCCACAGAAAAAGAAACTGATAATCAATCAATTACTTGCCCTCCCCCACCTCCTCTTTGCTCGCCAATGAAAAAAATCATCGCACAACCTCTATATATACCGACGACACCCCACTCCTCAGTGCATGTATCTCGATCCTCATCAAACCTCCCAACCAGTCAGCCAACTTTGCCTCCGTCTCTCTCGCGCACACACACACACACACACACACACACACACACAGCGAAAGCGAGTCTCTCGGAGACGCTCGCGCGCGACCTCGCTCTCGTAATTTCCCGCGGTTCGCGCCGCTGCTGGCAAAAGCCTCGGCAGCAGCAGCAGCAGCAGCAGCAGCCGCTATACTTACGCCAGAGGAGAGACGTTAAAGTTTCGCATGTCTCGTCCCAATGCTCATACGGGCCAGTCTCTTTGCTCGGTGTCGCCTCCTTAACCTCCACCACCTCTCGTGTGGTACCGCCCACAAGACCCTCTCCCGCTTGTATACTCTTATCCTCTGTCGCGCCCTTGCCTTCTTCTCTCCTCTCTTTGTCTTTGCAGCTCTGCACGCGCTCCACGCACACTCTGTGCGGTATGTACGCGCGCGCGCGCGTGTGTGTATATACCTGTATGCGCGTGCACAGTTTCTTGCGCGTATCCTCTATTCGACGCGGGATGATTAAGGGGATGTCGTTTGCTCGATTAAAAATTCAAATTTCCCGCCAGCCGCGGTGCAGGATATTGTATATACGCGCGTGCACGCAGCGGACGTAAGGAGGGATTAATTTATGCGGTTGCAGCGCAAAAATTGAGTTGATTCGCCGCAGAAGTGTATACATGCCGTCTTTCGAATTTCCTCCTCAAAATAGTACACGCGACTATACGATCGTACCGACTGGCGATTTCCTCAGCTTCACAGTCCATTTCCATGTTCTAATCGAGCTTTTCTTGTCTGCATCCTCCAGGAGCGGCCGGTGAGAAAAACGGCGCATCGGCATCATCAGCAGCGCAGGACGTCGACGGCCTCCTCGACATCTACCGCCAGCTCGGTGAGTCTCTCCAATATCCAGATTAATCGAATGCCTCCTACATCTCTCCTCCGCCTTTTTCCGAAAGTTCAAACCACTCGCGCGAAGCCTCTTGCGCGCGCGCGCGCACACACACGCACGCGCTCGCTTGTTAATTGAAAGGATTGTAGGCCAGTGCAGCGTCAAGGTTCCGGCTCGTCTGGAATTTTATATTACGTACTTTTCTACGCAGCTGCATATAGAGATCATCGTGTGCGCGCCTCTATCTCGCTCTTCGATGCGGTATTATTAAAGCGCGCGCGTAACAGAACAATGACGCGCTGACCTGCTTCTGAAAAGGATGCAGTGCGGACAATGATGATGCTCTTGATAACGTCATTAACACACGACGCTCTCTCTCTCTCTCTCTCTCTCTCTATCTGGTTCTCTCTATACGTTCACCTCACGGCTACCGATCAGACATGGATCGGACGATGACTCTCCCGTCGCGCGCGCAGCTCTCTGTGTCCCTCCTTTGTACTCCAGATGTCGATGTCGATGTCGATGCGAGGAGCGATAAAGGAGGTCGACTCGCTTTTCGATTAGACTTTTTTTAGAGTGAGCGCGCGCGCGCGTGTGTGTGCTTAGTGCTTTTATTTTGATGTATATGGCATTCCGTAGCGAGAGACGAGGCTGCTGTAATAAATATGAGGATCGATGGTATACATTGAGAGAGGCGTGTGTGGCTCAGAAAAATTGGTGATACTTTCTGAGTGAAGCGCTGAAGTTTGTTTAATGAGAAATTTAATCAGATACCTGTAGAAAGTCTTGAAGTATATATAATGTTTATAGAATCAGTATCATTTTCAGTATTAGCGTAACTATCATTTACTTGTTTACTCGAACCGACGCGAATGCAATATCAAGCAGCATAAAATTCATAGCTAAAACCACGTGAAAACAGCAAAACCGTAGTAAAAACCACAGACGATCTAGACACTTGGGTCTGCGCGAGTCTCTATACACTTAAACGAAACCAATTCAACACACTCCATGAAACTACTCGGACGACCATTGCAGCTCTGCTCCGTCCCGAAACCACAATTATCATTCGAATAGTAGCTTCGCGTTTTCTCCTCTCGACATAGACACATCTCCAGCGGAAAATTCAGAAATCCACGCAAAACCCAATTTTTCCCAACGGATCGTCCGATTCCCACACCTCACCGCGTGAAAAGCTCACGTGAAAAGCCCAGCATCATCTCTCCGTCTCTCCCGCGCGAGTACAACCGCGTCTCCGCGCTCGACTGCGCAAACAAAATAGCTTCTGGCGATCCTCTCTCTCTCTCTCTCTCTCTCCCCGCGTCCGCAGATGGCATCTCGTTATAGAATATCCAGGACTCCGATCTCTCTCAGCATCAGGCGCAGATCGGCAGCGGCAGCGGATGCGAGCGTTGATCCGGCGAGGGCAAGCGTGCGTAATGCGTTAGTTCCTGCCGCGCTCTCCTCATTCAGCGCTTTTTGCCGCCACCTGCAGCAGCATCATCTCCTTCTCGCTTACCTATCCCTCTCTCCCTCTCGCGCTCGCGCATATAGCGCGATGAATTCAAGAGCCGAGCGAGCGCCTATGGTTAACTCGGCGCTTTTTGCCACTTGTCTCCCAGCGTCATGGGAGATAAAAGACTCGCGCGTTTCCGCTCCTCACCGGAAATTTCTTCTGGACCTGCAGCGACTCTGTCGCGGCGGCTCTCCACTTCGCTTTTTTTTCTTCCCTACCTTTCTTACTCTGTGTGCAAAGCTTCTCGATCGCGCGAGCGAGCGAGTGTGTGGCTAGCGATGAGCAGATACATAAGGAGAGAAGTGCAAGCGGCAACTTAGACTTAGCGCTAATTGCTCCGGATTATATTGACCGATGAATCGGGAGTCTGTGACGCGCGCGTGTGTGTGTGTGTGCGTCGTATATTCTACATATCCGCCGCGGCGAGTCTCGTGGATTTTTCTTTTCTAACCTGATGGGGAATGCCGGCCTCGTGTAGTTATTAACTATTTTTCAACGGTCATTTTGCCCGCTTTAGCACACCTCTCTTTTCCTGATGAGGTATACACACCGCGGCTGCATCTGTATAATATCCCCGCATCCGCGCAATCACAAAACTGTAATCTAAGCCGCGTGGCTTAGAATTCTTCGCTGCGTTGATGATGCGACTGCGGAGAAAAATTTCTTGACGCAGAATCGATCTGAATTCGCATACTCGATATATTAACGGGAGCAGAAAGAAAATTTCGCTGTGTCCAGTATGTGTTGGCTGTATGCGGATGTTGCGTGAAAGTTTAGGGGACGTTCGGTGGCAGGATTTTCAAATTAAAGAGAGATAATTTTGTGATTAAGAAGCGTGCGCGGTAATTAATTTCAAGTGACGATTTCTACTATTTACGCGTAGGCGCGCGCGGAAGTACCTGTATTTAAACGTAATTTATTAAAATGAATAGTTATCCAAAAAGAGAGCGATAATTTTAAGTAGATAACAACACGATTGAATTCAAGATTACATTTTCAATAAATATACATAAGTCACAAAATTAAGATAACGTCAAGTCAGATTAATTTCTCTAATTCAACCAGAAATCGGAAAAAAAGCACTTCAGTACCGTGGAAATAAAATAATCACAACATAGATAGTAGGTACATATACTTCCAAAACCAAAAGTTGAGGTATTTTATCCTCGTGTATCGAGAACAGCGCGAATAATACTCTCAGATCTCACAGTACAGGTCAAAAAGAGACGCTCGCGTACGATCGTTCCCCGTCGTCAGCCGCGACTTTGCACTCGGCGCGTTTTGATCGATCGCGACTATTGAAAATCCCGACGCGAGCAATTAAGATTAAAGTTTCGCCGTTTTCCGCGTGAAGCCGGGGCGAAGGCTTCGTCCGATAAATCATCGGCTCGAGCAGAGAGAGAAGCATATGCGGCATGAAACGCGGGCGCGCGACTCAGCGCGATGCCAAAGAGTGCAGTGGAAAGAGCGAGAGAGAGAGAGAGAGAGAGAGGAGAGAAAAAGGGAAGCAGCGACTTTTTCATCCTCGAAAACAGGCTCTCCTCGCGACGACGGCCACCGGTTGCACGCGAACACGAGCAACAAGGCTGCGGATCGCAGCAGCATCGCTCGGGGGGCTAAAGCTCCCTCCTCGTCCTACGTACGTCTCTCCCGCGCATATGCGCGTGTGCGTGTGCTCGCGCGTTCATCCGCAAATATTCATCGTCTCGGCGCTCTGCCCGTGACCTCCGAAGATTTCTGCGGGACGCGATGGCGTGACACCTGCTCTAGATGTGCCATGTGGGTATGTGTGCAGGAGGAAATCTTTTTTTGAGGAGGGAGGAGGAGGAGGGCAGTTCGATGGTGGATTTTGGCGTGGAAGCTTTTTTATTTGGTGTTTTGAAAGGGACGTTTTAGATAGTAATTACTATTGTAATAAATGTTCGAAAAATGTACTAAACTGTAAGGCAGGCCTTTTTTGAAAGGTGTGCTTTCCTTCGCGAGGAGAGCAACGTAACGCGTAGATCTGAAAAATTGTGCAAAGAGTTTAGAGAAAAGCTTTCGTTGAACGAATCAGCGACCTTTATCTTTTACCATAATTTACAATCTTAAGGCGTCAAACTATCAACGCGCAAAATCACACTATATCGCAACAAAGAACTCTATACGCTTGCAGCAGTCCCGGCCAACTGCATATCGACGATCGCGAGAAATAAAGCAGACGTTCTCTCGATTTCAAAAAGATTCACTCTCGTATAATACATACACGCAACGGTCTATGCATAAAGACGTGTGGGCTCTCCGGCTCTCTCTCTCTCTCTCTCTCTTTCTCTCGGTAGAATTAAAATTCCCGGCGTATCTCGGCACCGAAATCGACGTTGATTTACTCCTCGCATATACATATATAGGCGCGCGAACTGCTCCGGTTAATCGAGTTTTCGTGTTCCATCGGGGGCCTAGAGCGTATTTGCACATTCGGCCGAATGATGCCTCGCTTATCTGATGATGTACACACTGCGCTACACATCTGCAGAGACACACACGCACACATCCACACATCCCCACACACGCACCCGCACACACAAACGCACACATGCATTATGTAGCAGTAACGGCCGCGATATAGAGGGAGTATAGCCGAGAGAGAGAGAGAGAGAGAGAGAGAGAGAGAGAGAGCCTCTCTCGGCAGCACAGAAGCCGAATGATAAAAAAATAAAAAGGGAAAAAAAGGTGGGCTGTACACCGCGAGTATAATGATCGGCCAATTATGCTACACGGGGTATACGTAGGTATATATATATATACAAGCGCATGTATGTGTGTATACACAGGACTACTGTGCACACTTGTCTAATACAGAGAAGCGAGAAGAAAGAAGAGACGTGCTATGCTGCGCGCACATTTGGGGATAAAAAGCCTTCCGGGATTTTCTTCCGATTGTTATACACATACAGTGTTTTTCCCTTCGGACTGCGGCGGCAGGCAGAGCAGCTGCTTTGCAAAATTCTCTCTCTCTCTCTCTCTCTCTCTCTCTCTCTCTCTCTCTCGCGAAAGAAGAAAACTAACCCGTATGCAGGTCGTTACACACGGCTCTGCGCGTGTGCTGCGCGCAATAGTTTACGACTTTTAAATAAGCGGCCTCGCGTCGCACGTACACCTATATATATATATACATATATATACATGCTCTCACTCACTCACTCACACAGCGAAGCTCGGGGTTCCCAAACAATTTCAGCCGCCGCCGCAGATTGCTCGTAAATAACGATAATCTATTCGCAACGCGGAAGGTAAAAATATAATCCTCGTCCTCGGGGCGTAAGTCCAGAGGAGAGTTGGTACCCCGGACGGGGAGTGCTGCTAAGCTACACGTGTATATACAGCGTGTACAGAGAGGCGCGCACCAAGGCGAAGGACGATGAAAAGCTGCTACAGCTTTCCGGCTAATAACAACCGCCCGCCTCCTTTTTGCGGATCCGCTGCTGCTGCGGCCGCCGCCGCTTTTATTCTCGCTGTCTCTCTCTCTCTGGCTCTCGCGCTCCGGAGTTTTCTTCGTGGGTATATACCCGTACGTACGTATATACGTATACGTGTATACGTGCACGTGTACGTATATAGAGTGAAGCTGGGAACGGAGAGCTGCACAGAGAGCGAGAGAGAGAGAGAGAGAGAGAGCACTCCGCGGCAGTTATTCATTTTTACGTCGCTCATTGCTCGCGTTTTACGAGGCAAAAATTCGGAAATTGTACTTTGAACCGAGAGAAAGAGAGAGAAAGAGAGAGCAAGCCGACCCGCGAGCGATTCCTCCTCTGCAGGCCTCTCCTCCGCGCTTCTTCGTCTTCTTGCTCCTTCTTCCTCCGTGGGTGAGGCTGAGAAAAAGAAGGCTTCAGATATGCTGCCGCGCGAGGATGCAAATTGCGGGACGATTTTTTCCCCGACATATATATATATATCCTGTATATGTATATAACGCGCGCACAACCACGTGCGCGACTTCAGGTGCGAACCGCGGCGCGCACAGAGTTTTCCTCTCCGCGCGTACGTGACACTTTTTCTCTCCCTCTCTCTCTCTCGTCCACGCAAATGGATTTCTCATATAAGAGCGAGGGAAGCTGCTCTGAAAAAGCCCGGCGCTTCGTTAACGCCCAATAAAAGCGACGTCCCCGCGGTGTATGTATACCCGTGCAATATAAAACGCGTCCGGTAAATACGCACGCGCAGTTTGTATACAGGTATACGTACGCTATATATGCGACCAGCGGCTCAATCAAGGTGTGCGCTTATCTCTCTCTCCCTCTCTCTCTCGCGCGCGCGCGCGGGGCCGAATTAAAAAGCCCGCGTAACGAATTTAAACGTTACATTCTCTCGCTGCCCCCTCGCGCGCGCATCGGGGCTCATAAATCAAAGGCCATTACATAAAACCGGACGCGCGGGCTTAAATCAGTTCGGGAATGTCTCTGGGAAGCGAGCTCTCTCTCTCTCTCTCTTTCTCTCTTGTGTCTGCGCGCGCGTATATCGGGATTTTAGTGCCGACGTCTCAATTAAATATACCCCGAAAAGTCCATACGCGATATATCTCTCTCTCTTTCTCTCTCGAGTGAACGAGCACACGCGATGCGCGCGCGCGTATGTGTGTCCATACACACGGCGTGTACTGTATATACAGCCGCCGCCATGTGGATAAACTGGAAAAAAGCTTGTCTCGACTTTTTACGACTTTTCTCTCGACGACGAGACGAGCGAGCGCGAGAGAGTATATAGCGTATTATATATAGGCGCCGCGCAAAGAGCGTCGATTCCGATGACGAAGGTCCGATTGATTGATCCGTTAAGCTTTACGGTTTTTCGGAACGACCGAGGAAGAAGAGGAGGTGGACGAGGAGGAGGAGGAGACTTTCTCATTGCGCCTAGTTCACACTCGATTTTCTAGAGCCGAAGCGAGACGGCGGCTATATACAACGACGACAACGACGACAACGACGACGACTTTTGAACTGGTACTATATATAGTCTCGCGGGATGCCGATGACTATCTCTCTCTCTCTCTCTCCCTCACTCGCTCTCTCGGGTTTGTTTTATATACGGGCTTTTTTATCGATAAATTAGCGAGTATAACGCGTTGGGGCTCTGCTGTAGCGGTTTCCAGTCGCGGCTCTCTACGCTCTTAATCGCGAGCTAGACAATATAATGAATTTTCGAGTATCGGTGTGTGTGTGTACTATACGGACTAGGTAAGTCCATAAATACGGTACAACATCATTAAGACAATCGTGATTTACTGGATACATAAATACCTAATAGAAACGTGAAAGAATGAAGCCGATGCCCGTCTTCCTCTTTCTCTAGCTTTCGGGCTACGTGATACTTTATGACGGATCCCTCTATGTCACCAGCTGACGATGACACGCGGAGAGGGAAAAAGATTCTATCGAGAAATTAGATTTTTGAAGTTTCACCGAAATTTTCCCGACTTTGAATTCATATGGTAAAATGAAGATGTAGCACGGTATCGGAATTCGATTTTCGATGTATAATGCAAATTGTGAAATGTCACGTCGAGGTCACGTAACGTTGCGTTAAGCGACTTGGTGACGCTCATCCTCGAGCGGTAATTTAACGTGTGGACGGATATTACGGTAACGGAATTAACGCGAGATGATAATATCGATGAAATGTTGTTAATAGTATGCTTCACAGTTTACTTTAAGGGACGTCCGCGGGGTGATCTCGACGTCGATTTAAATTCAAATTTTGCGCGTCGCCACGCTGTTGTCGACGAGGGATCGACTGACTTGCTTGTAACGAGAATATGCATGAGTACAAGTTACAAAATGCTTGTGACTTATTTTAAAATTAAAACTAAATTGTAAATACTATACATATGCGTAAATATACGAATTGCTTCTTGGCACAAAATCTATAATACGGAAATGTAATAAAGGTAATCGTAAATATATATGACAACATTTTTAGTTATTATGAACTATTAAACTTGTTCATTTTCAATATATTGTATAATTTTTATTTTTGTGAAAAATGCGTAATAATGCTAGTTAGGTAACGGATTATAGGGAATTAAAGCTGAATATATTATCGATAAAACAACTTTCTTAAATAAACATGGAAAAATTTGTAAAATTATAATCCATAATTACGACTGTTCACCAACTTCATTCACATACTCCTCGTCCACTAGCGATTTTAATTGGAAAAAATCCTGTGTGCGTGTAACTTTCCATGAAAAGACACACCGCGCACATTGTACGGGCAAAAAAAAGCCGAAAGTTTTACGATCAACGATCAAGGACTCAAGCGCACCGTGCGCGACGTTATCACCTGCGCACCGCTCAACCTTTATTACAATCCTCAAAAAGCTTCCTCTCGTCCCCTCGGCCCTCCCGCGCCTCGATTTCGCCCTCCCAAAAATCAATCTCCTCTCACGCCCGCACGCACGAAAAATCAATCGATGAAAAAGGACCAGCTCTCCGCTCCAGATCGACTTCTCTCTCTCTCTTTCACTCGCTCTCGGAAAACAACAACAGCGATCAAGCGCGCAGCTCGTTCCTCCGGAGGAAAAAAGGAAGCAGCGAGACCTCCGCCTAAAAGACAGCAGAGCGGCAGCAGCCTCTCTCTCTCTCTCTCTCTCATCGCACATACCACTTCTCCTCCGTCCACCATGTGACTGAGAGTCCCCTCCACGCAGGGCTTTCCGCGCGGCGGCGATGACGAAGAGAGAGGGCCGCTTACGCCTGCCTACCTGCCCCGCTCCCATTACGACGCGGACTCTCGCGGCAGGTGCACCGTGCGCTCATAGCTCCTGCGCTCGTAACACACACGCGCGCGCGCGCACTCACACACACACACACGGGAACACGCGTTTAGTACACACCAACACACACACACCGAGCTCCACGACATTGATGTACGTGTATAGAATACACTGACACTTGTCGCGCCGGCGCGAGTGCGATTTTTTGTTTCTACGAATAATAATATTTGACAACAGAGAACGAGGCAGAGAGAGAGAGAGAGAGAGAGAGATTATAGTGTGGTATACATTCGACGCGGATGAATAAACGATAAGAAGTGCGCGAGTGCGGTACACACGTCTATATATGCGGTTCAAGTATATGTATAGATAGGAAGAGAGAGAGAGAGCGAGCGCGCGCTGTTATCAGGTGTGCGCGCGTGAGAGAGAGGTATTATCATCGGCTTTGATTTTCCCGGAGCAGCGACAACCTGGACGTTCTGGCGCTGGCGGCTGGCAGGACGACGGACAAGTGGAGATGTCCGAGGCAACCGCTCATCGCTGAAAGGATGAGGGAGCTCGACACCGAGAGCCCTGTCGTCTGGCCGGCCTGGTGCTATACTGGTAAGCCTCGTCCGCGAAAAACGTCGCGCATGTATCCTATGCGTCCATATCAGGATGTACATTATTGCACGTATATTGCATAGAGCCGAGAGAGAGAGAGAGAGAGAGAGAGAAAGAGAGCGAACATATTTTTTAGTTAAAAAAAAACCGACGTGTGCCAACTGCGTTAGTCAGCCGCTGCCGCCGCCGCCGCCGCCGCCGTCGCCGAAAACAAAAGCCGCGTGTAACGCGCGCGGAGAGCTTTATCGGGCGCATCCGGTTTTACGAAAGCCCCCTGGCTGTACAAGTATATGTACGTGCGGAGTGTATGCCGTGTGTGCGTCTGTGTACAAGACATCGTCGGCTGAAAAGAGGAACAGATAAAGTGTCACTCGCCTCGATTATTTCCACCTACGACTTTATCATCGGGCTGTGCGCGCGTGTATTATATGCGCCGCTGCTCTCTGTATACTATATCTACCGTGTCTACTTCTCTTTTCTCGAAGCTGCAGTGTGCGTTTGTGTGTCTCTGTGTGTGTGTGTGTGTATAGCCGAGGCCATTAGGGGGACGATTATCCTCTCGTTATCGCCTTGTCATTTGTCCGGCTCTCTCTCTCTCTCTCTTTCTCTCGCAGTGTCTTATATATACCTTTTCTCTCCTCCGCAGCCCAATTAAGAGGGATTCTTCTCTCGAGGAATTATTTTTCGGCTCATTCCGCGGAAGGACTAATGGTCCTCGCACTATTCCGCACCTATATACGTATACCTATATATGCAGACGGCTTATACACGTGTATATACGTATAGCAGCGTAGCAGAGTGTGTATATACCTGCGCGCAAAGTCTATACACAGCGTTTTCAACGGCGCGCGCAGCACACACACACACACACACACACAGAGTGGCGTATATAGTGTATTGAAAGCCATTATTAAATCCATCCAATTTATCGAGGCGCACCGCTAAAAATGAAGCTGCAGCAGCGCGCGCGAGCGAGCGACCGAGCCGGTAATGTTCCGCGATGATTCGCGAAAGCAGCGGCAGCCGTATGACTCGACGGAAATCCCAATAGAAAATTGGTTCTAAAAGAGCCGAGAGAGAGAGAGATGCTGCGCGCACACCTCCGCTTCTCCTGTGCGTCCGTCCGTGTGTATGCGTGTGTGTGCGAGAGAGAGAGAGAGAGGGATTGTCGCAGACTATTGAATAGAGAAAGAGATGCGAGTCACTTCGTTTAATTGCCGGCTCGCTGTCATCGGCTCCGTGTGTATCTGTTGGACAAACAGTTGCTCCGGCTCTGCTCTTGATTTTCCAATTACACAGACCGCTACGCTTCGTGTGTACCTATACATATATATATATATAAGTGTGTAGAGAGAGAGAGAGAGAGAAGCTAAAAATATTTTCTCCCTCCTCGAAATGCATCGGGCTCGTATATAATAACGCGCGCGTATAAGGGAGGATACGGTGCAGTGCAGCGCGCGTTATTCCACCTGCAGCAGCAGCAGCAGCAGCAGCGGCCAATCACCGAAATTTATACTCGAGCGATAAAAGTGTCGGGATACGGGAGATGAAGTCATAGTACGAGAATTTACAGCCGAGAGGTCGGGAGATAGAGGAAAAAACTCGGCTTCGTTATACAATATTTTCAACGTCAATTACAAGTCGAAGCCGCGCGCGCGCGCCGCCGCCGCCGCCGCGCCGAGCGTAAGGGCGGATTCGATCGGCGCTAATTTAGCGCTCAAAGCGTCGTTGTGTCCTCTCTCCTCCTCCTCATCCTCCTCCTCCTCCTCCTCCTCCTCGTCGTCGTCGTGCAAGAAAGAGGAGAAGAAAAAAAATGAAGGCGTATATAAACCCGGCGAAGAGTGTATTAAGGGACAGCGTAAAAGCGTCGGGGGATAAAGTCCCGGGTTTATGCGCAACCGCAGATAGAGACGTGCATGTGTGTGTCTGTATGCATATATACGTACGTATATAAGTGTGTGTCTCTCACTCCGGAGTATTATCCCGGCGACAGATACGACTATACGCGCCTACGCCTCCGAGAGCGAGCGAGCGAGAGAGAGAGAGAGAGACACTTAACGACTGGATCTTTCTTTACTGCGCCGAAGAGATAAGCTCGCGCGCGATGTGTAATGGAAAGATGTGTATACACATTTGGAAAAACTGAGACGAGAGCGAGCGCGAGAGAGACGGAGAGAGCAGCGCCGGCTAATTGAGAAACAGTGGCTCGTTAATATAAAGCCCATAGGCGACGTTTACGAGCCGAGCTGTGCCTTTTTATTTTTTTTTTTTTTGTTTAATCTCGCGGCCTTTGATAAAAGCGAGCTGCCGATGAGCCGCGCGGCGCACCTGCGCGCGCGAGACGAGCGAGCGCCTTATCGGGATATGTAGGATAATGCGGCTCTTCTATACTCGATCTCGATTAATAAACACATTCCGCGAGGTGCGTACCTAAGCGAATTGCGAGCGATTCGATTGGATTGTCTCCCCCCGCGGGATTGCGAGGAGAGAGAAAGAGACTGACGGGGGGACGGGGGTCTAATTTGCGGGAATTCGAGTTGCGGTTGTGCAGACGAAAAGAGCCGTCGTTTTTCGAAATCTAGAAAAAATAAATAAATAAACGGACGTAACATTATTAAACTCATTACGAGATCAAATTGTGACCACCGCCTATTCATCCACGCGGAATTACGACGCGACGACCTTTCAATTTTTCCTTTTCCTTTTCGGGGAAGAGAAAAAGAGAGACAAGACGTATAGTGCGGAGATATACCTATAGCATAATATACGGAAAGCTACGCGAAAGCCACGCGACGAGCGAGAGAGAAAAACAACAGCGTATAGCAGTAGTAGTCGTCGCGACCCTTTGCCTACCGCTTCTCTCTCTCTCTCTCTCTCTCTCTCTCTCGCGGCTCAAGACGAGTTTTCTCCGAGCGGAGAGTTGACACAGACAGACGGCGGCCGCAGGAGCAATCTCCCGGACAATTAGCCCACAGTTCGTGACGGTTCATCCCTTCCCCTCGAGAGAGAATCTCTCTCTCTCTCTCTCTCTCTCTCTCTCTCTCTCTCTCTTGGCTGCCTACCTGCCGTTTATACCTAATGACCCGGCAGGTGTGCTGTGTGCCGCCGCTGCGGCTCAACGTCATCTTCTTCTTCTTCTTCTTCTTCTTCTGCTGCTGCTGCTGCTGCCTCTTCTTCTGTTGCTTCTATACTCGTTTCTTCGTCCATCCGTCCGTCCGACCGACCGACCGACCGTGTACGTATGAGTGTGTACGTGTGTGTATGTGTGTGTGTGTGTGTGTACACTGTACATGTATATACAGCGAGAGGCCACCCGGAAGCCGCGGAAATATTCGGCCGAGTCATTCTTCTACTATCGGTAGCGAATCGGCCGAGCGTGAAATGCCCCTGGACTGTATCTCGAGAGCACAGAGTCTTTCTTTATCTCGAGTCTCGCTGCTGCTTCTGCTGCTGCTGCTGCTGCTGCTATTCCCCAGTTTTTTTTTGGGAAGTTTCAATCTTCACCGGCGAGTACACGTGTAATTGCTTTTAGTACAGAGGAAAAGAGAGGGGGGAGGAAGGGGAGAGTGGGATTTTTCGTAGATCGAGAGAAGTTCGACGGCACGAGCCCGATGTCGAGATTTGATTAATTGAGAGACTTGGAGCGCGCGCGCGCGCACGTGTGTGTGTGTAAGTGGATGTGGAAAGCTCGATCGTCTCGCCATTGAGTGTATATAGCTCGTTGAGGGGCCCACGCGCGAACATCGCAACAAGCCATTCATTAGCTACGAGTGAGAGCGAGAGAGAGAGGGGGGGAGGCAGAGAGACAGAGAAGCTACCGGGATTTCCGTTTTCTGCTATAAAGAATGTCTGGGTAATACAAGGTGTTTTAAACGTCGCTAGTAATTGCCGAGTGTGTGTGGATGGATGGCTCTGATGGCAGGTGATAGGACACGGGGTTCGGCGTGAAAAATTTTGATTCAGCTCTTATACTTGGGATTCGATTCGGCGAAGGTCACCTGGTTTGAAACTAAATTGATGAGTTGTGCGTTAGAGTGACTTAAATGATAAATTAATGTGGCATAAAAACTTGATAATTCGTTTGACGAATTATTCCCTCACGAATCGATTAACTTAAACAAAGCGCGAAATCTGCCTCGTAACACATTATTTCTAATGACGCTGATCGATGTATCAAAGTCAAAATGTTTCCACATGAAAAATTATAACGTGGATTTATAAAAGAAAAGCATTTTATTTGTATACCGATTTCGTTGTGCATATACTTTTTAATTTAAAGTACTATTTTGTAGAACTTCATTTTTTTTAAAAAATGTTTATCTTAAACTATATTTTCCCCGCACTCATTGAATACTCAATCACCTTTCTCGAACAAATTAAAACATCAAGCATATAGCCTAGAACACACGAACCTACTACACACTAACCAGTTAGCCTCTCCATAAATCGACGCTATCCACCAGAGAGCTTCTGCAGCGTAACAATCCATAACGCACACACGACTCTCCACATGAAACGCCATTCGTCGTAACACCTCCTCGATTAGATCTCCGCGTGGGTGACGTAGATTTGCGCAACGATCGCATACATTAATGAATAAAATATGTGTACACAGTACACACACATGAAAAAAAAACGCATCGTCGTCGTGGTCGTCGTCATCATCGCCAGGAGTGAGAAAAGCCAGGTCAAGAGTCCGCGGAATGGGAGCAGTTGTCTGGACAAAGCTATCCATTGAGGTGTATCTAGATACTCGTTGTATACATATATACACGTATGTGTGGTGTGTATACACGCGTGTTCGAGGTCGTCGTACGTAAGTTCATAGTGGGCGCCGCGAGCGACGACGTATATATACACTCGTGCAAATTCCATCGCCTTTGCCGGTCGCTCTCGTTTTCTAATACGTATACGTATGTACATATACCTGCGGGAACACGATCGCATCACACACGCGCGCGCGCGACTTGCTTACATGGACGGGGTCACGCGAGCCTGTTCTTCATCTCGATCGTTCTCTCTCTCTCTCTCTCTCTCTCTCTCTCTCTGCCGCGCGCGGCCCACGTATAGTTTCTTTATTGAAAAAACACGTTTCACGCACCACCAATGCGCGTGCGCGCGCCATTTGAATATTTCGAGAGAGAGATAGAGAGAGAGAGAGAGAGACGGACGTGTGGTGTGTTGGCTTCTTTCTTCCTCGATCCGAGGGAAGCGTGCGCGCGTGTATATCTCGGCCCGGAGAATCGGCTGAGAGAGAAGGTGTAATCTGTAAAAGCTTTCCTAAAACCGCCAGCCATAAATAACCCGGTGATTCACCTGCCCCTTTCGATATAATCCCCCCCCCCCCCCCACCCTGTACTCTGACATTTAACCTCGACTCCTCGTTAATCTCGCTCGCATCTCGAGGGAAGAGAACAAAAAGTAAGGAGAGAGAGAGAGAGAGAGAGACGAAGAAGCATTCCTGTCAAGCCTCTCTCTTTCTCGCGACACTAATCCCTTAATATCGCTTTACGCAGAGAGCAAGAGAGAGAGAGAGAGAGAGAGAGAGAGAGAGAAGCTCGTCGTGTCCGGGACGAGTTATCGACCTATCTGGATCGACGCGACTCGCTCGACCGGCTGCAACGCAGTTCGAGTTACACCTCACTCCGAAAATTTCGCCGTGTATAAATGCAGCTGCGGCCTGACAGATCGATCGTCGTCCTCTATAGAGGAGATAAGCTGTTGAGAGAGGAGAGAGAGAGAGAGAGAGAGAGAGGGAAAAAAAGGAGATTTCGTGTGAATCGAGAGGAAAATATATATGTGTGCGAATCGACCCGAGAGGAACTTTCGTGACCTGAACCGGTCCGATTGGCTGCAGTGGTCCTCAACTGAATTTAGTGCTGGAATAGAAGGTCTTTTAAGTCCTGATCTATGCTATCCTTGGGAGAAATCGTTTGGTTAGTTCAGTCTGGTTTGTAGAGGATTTTTCGTCCGCGACTACTGTAGACTGCAACAAGCTCGGTTTATGGATCTTGGATCTTTTTCAAGCTTCGATCTGATGACCAATCAGACCAGTCCAATATAATCAGTATTTCCATTACAAGTTTCTAGATGGCACGTAGCTCATCAATTTTATCAGCGTAATCCAGTTTACTGTCTGATGCATAACTTCTCGATACACGTTTTACTCAACGTTTTTCCTGCAAGAGCGAGAAAATTATTGTCCATTATTAAAAAAATCCTGAGTAATTTGCGAAGCAGCGTTTCGACCCGTTTCAAGCTCGAAACCACGAATTAATCTCAAAATATAAAAAGTAATCGTTGGTAGTACACCTGAAAAACAAATCAATGTATCTCTCGGTCGTCGCATGATCAAACTAGAAAGAATGTCCCTGTATCTTATCGCAACCTATGTGTGCGATAGTTTTACCCCGTATCGCGATGTGTTTAATCTGAATCGATTAATAAAAAAAAATGTATTATATACCCGCGCATCGAAAACAAGCGACGCAACAAACGTGAAAGTGCGTGAAGCCTTGTCACACTTTACAGCATCGATTCTGTTTTCGATAAAGAAATAAGAAAAAAAAACGTAAAGAAAAAAATCACGAGACGCGATACCGATCGCGTCTCTCTCTCTCCTCTCTCTCTCTCTCTCTCTCTCTCTCTCTCTCTCTCTCTCTCTCTCTCTCTGCGTCGCAGCTCGGAAAATGAGAGTCGTCCGGCGCAATGCGAGAGACGACGAGTGTTTCTCTTTTTCAAAATCTACGCGCGCAAAACTTGTAGCCATCAAAGGAGAGAGACGCGCGCACATATACACAGGCACAGAGCTGCGCGTACCCGGAACGTAACGGCGAATTAAGTTACGGCGGATCGTTAAGTCATTTCGCAATTATGAGCTTGCAGTCCCAGAGCTAATCACTTTCCGCATAACGATTTTCCACTGCGCGGACAATAAAGCTTGCTGCACGAGTCTACTGGTCATATATATATATGTGTGTGTGTGTGTGTGTGTGTGTGTGTGGGCGCGCGCGCGCGTGTGTGTAATATATATACATGTTATGCATTGCATTTTTTTAAAAACCGAGCGCGGCGCTCGCGTCCTATTACGCTGGACACGCGCGGTATAATTATCACACCGAAATAATTGTATGGGCAGAAATCTCGTTGAAATCGGTAGCTGGAAAGCCGTTTCTGGCGAATATCAAATCGTGCGGAAAGAGCTTCGACCCAATATACAAAGAATTCGCCGACATTGAATGGACCAATCGAAACCTGTGTTTCGGTATTCGAAACACATAGCGAGAAAATATTTATGAAAATCTTGAATATCGTCCCACGAGCTGCGTGTATAAAAATTCGATCTTCACGTAATCGTCAAAAATGAAAGTTTGGCAGAAAAAGCTCTGGTTTTGCAAAAAGCGAATCGTTATAAGGGACCTTTCGAATGGAACACGAGAAGGCATTTGATTAATTTCATAAAATCAAGATATTTTTTTCGTTTCTCCTTAATGCTCATGCATTTTGGTTCGCGAAAATCTCCTTTGGTATCGAGCTTTCTTCCTTGAATCGGAGCTTTCTTCTTCCGTACTGTATATATATCTTTCGTCGGTCCCAATCGGTGGTTCATCACTTGAACAGCTGTTGGACATTTTCATCCCTCGAATTCCCCTTTGGCACCTGCAGCTGTGATGTGTCAACGAGCTTAAGATCGGTAAACTAAACGCAATTCCCGATTCTAAACAGACACGCCACACTGTAGTATTATACACACTGCGCACTCCATCACGTAACTCGTCCAAGAAACGGTCTTTTAAATTTGTCCAATCGAAAGCAGTGTCCGGCTGTAAAACTCCTCGGCGATCTTCGCGCGTTTCTCCATTATACCGAGATATAGATTATTCCTTCCTTCCGCAGTAAGATCGCAATCGACTTTCAAGGCGCGAAAGCGTGACGACGGGCGACACGACGACGACGGCGACGACGACGATCGCAAGCAATCGGCAGAGCAATATACGCTCGCCTCCATATAACCGCACGAATTTAATTTTCGTATATAATAAGTACGCCATAAACAGCCGGGCACCGAAACCTCGAGTTCGCCAACGTACATCTCTATCCGGCAGTAGGTCTCCTCTTACCCGAGTCATAAATCCTTCGTCCTATCAAAAGCGCGTACACGAAAATCTACACTCCCCCCCCCCCTCCGTCAACCCCTCTCGCATGATTAATTAACCCACAAACAGCTGCTGCGGCTCTCCCCGCATCGGATAAGCCCGTTAAAGGAGAAACAGAAGCACACGAGGCGTGTGTCTGCGCCGTGTATATCCCTCTCTCGCACTCTCTCGGCTCTTCTCTCTCTCTCTCTCTCTCTCTCTCTCTCTCTCTCTCTCTGAGAGAGAGCCGCATAAAAGAGCAAGTTCTTCTCAACCCATAAACGCGCGCATGCGCCACCAGTATAGTGTATATAAGTGCCAGAGAGAATAAATAAAAAAACGAAGGAGAGAATCTCTCTCTCTCTCGCGCGCGCGCGCAACGACACGCGAGGATTGTCGTAAATGTCTTCATCCTTAAAGATACGAGGAAGCAACGCCGCGCGTCCGTGGGCGTTGCACGAGCAAATAACCTTCTCCGACACACACACATACACACTGGCGCAGAACAGAGAGAGAGAGAGAGAGAGACTCGTTATTTTCGCTCGCATTAACCCCGTCGTCGTTGGATCGAAAGAATTAATAGAGGCGATTCCCCGAGACGCTTTTTCGAGGCGTATCTTAGCCGAGCCGAGGGAATCCATTAAATTATCCTTTTTATATTTCGGCTTATCGCGCGAGCGCGCGGCGCACAGACACTGCAGCAGCAGCGGCAGCGGCAGCAGCAGCACTGCTGCACAGGGGGAATAGAGACGTCTCTTCCCTTTTAATGCTCTCGCTGCAGCTCGCGGACTTTTACGCGCGCGATAATTTATACAAATATTTCGCCGGCCAAGGAGAGGGAAAGACAGAGAAAGAGCGAGCTTTTATAGACGCGTTATATTTATGCGGATTTACGGGTGGGCCTCGGCTCTCACTACTGTGCAGTAAGATATCCCCCGCGCGCGACGCGAGGCTCTCTTTTCTAAACGATCGTTTGTCACTTACTTAAGCTCCGAATCGTCCATTGTCTTGATTACCGCGTGGTTATAATACACTGCGAGTCCCGCTCCTTCTCTCCCGCTCTTCTTGGCCGTGCGGCAACGGTAGTTGACGAAATTATCATAAGTCCGGTGCGCGAGCATAGCCGGTATATAAGTAACCACACCTCGAGAGAGTGGGCTGCTGCAAAGAGCGAGAGAGAGAGAGAGATAGAGAGGAAGAAAAAAAAATTCCGCGTTGGCGTGTCTCTCGCGCGCTCGTAGGCGCTCTCTGCTCGTGCATACGTATATAGCTATACGTGCGGTGTGTAGAGGTCGAGAGATCCTTCGGGCCCGGCGTCGGTGTCAAAGGTGAGCAGCAGCGCCGCACCCTGGCATTGTGTATATGGCATCGCGCGTCCATCCCACGTCTTCTCTCTCTCTCTCTCTCCTCTCTCTTCGCGTGCGGAATCTCAAATCCGAGGCTCACGCCCTTTTCCCCTTCGAGACGACTTGCCTGTTTATACACACGCGCGCGCGCACGCACTACACGGAGCATTGAGAGAAAGAGAGACTCGTTTGGAGTTACATCCGACTTTCGATTTTAGCCGCGGGAGAGAGCGTGCAGTTGGCGCAGCGCCGTGAATGGATACGAAAAGATCGCGGAGCGGAGATATACTTATAGAGCAATAGAGTTTTTGTATCGAGTCGTTGGCGCGGGAAATTCAAATGATCTCAACGGCTGTCCATGTACAATGTACATATAGTGTGTGCCTCTAAAAACAATAGCTATAAGGCCGATGCGGAGAGTTGAAGAGAGTGATGTTTGCCATACGACATTCCAGTGGTCGAAGCTCGCCAGGGTCACCTGTCTATATATGTCTCTGTATACACACAGTTGCGGAGTAGTCCTGTCATCGGCATCGCCGCCGCGTGTCTCTCACACGCAGGCACACTCGCGCACAAGAAATAACGCACACACGCGCAGAATCGTCCGAAGAAGGAATATAGAAGAGTAGAAGGCGAGAAAGGATAGTATAGTTAGTCGCGACGCGTCCGGGCTATATACCAACCTGTGCGGGAGAGCCTCACCTCTACGCGTCGGGCATCGACAAAATCGAATTCCGGCGACTGTGCCGAGAGTCAGCGAGTGCGTGTGTGTACATATACATACAGGCGTGTATACGTATGTACACTTAAGACTCTTAGGCCACCTGTAAACGTCATAGCACACAGAGGGCAAATTACCGCTCTCAGCTGCAAAAATTCCCATACGACAGCTGTCGCGAAAGAGAGCTTCTCTCTCTCTCTCCTTTTCCGCGTATGCAAATGAGAGATGAGAGCAGCAGCAGCAGCAGCAGCAGCAGCAGCAGTTGGGTATAAGGAATCAACGCAAGGGAGAGAGAGCACGCGCAATTAAATTCTCATTGCAAGAGTCTATATACACTGTCTCTCGATCTCTCTTGCTCTCTTGGACGCGTGTAGCGCGTGTCGGGACACGGTCTCTGTGTCTCTCTATGTACGTGTAGAGACGACGTTGCTATATACGTACATACGTGCACGCTTGTCCCGAGATCGCTGATATCGCGCCGCGCATTACGCGGCAAATTGCAACCGATCTTTCTTCTCTCTTTCGCTATATATATACATAGATACACACGCGCTGCGCTCTCGCCAGACATACTGATGCCGTAAGTATCTTATACCTGCATACTGCTCGCGTCTCTATATACATCGGCGGGAGATTCTCGTGAGGTCGAAATTTTGACAATCGAATTTCTCGGTAAAATCGCGCCTCTATCCCCTAGCCATCTCACGACCTTCCTTATCAACACCTATGACGTCGGGGAGACTGCCCCCATACGGGTGGTCCAGTCGCGAGAGAGATGCACATACGTCCCCGCGCGATTAATTAGTTCGCGAGATCGCGCGTGACAGAGAAAGAGAGAGAGAGAGAGAGACAGAGAGAGCGAGAGACTCTCTCTCTTGACCTTGCGGTGTGAGAGAGGCGTTTCGCGTATACATGTATAGCTGCAAGTATTATAATGCACACTTATACGCGTAATACCGAGAAAATAATGTGCAGCGAGGGAGCACACCGCGAGTCTCGCGCGCGCGCGTATACGCACAGGTATACGTACGTATCGTGTACACTTACGCGCGCGCGCGAGGAGGTGCTAAAGAGGTAAATCGGTAGCTCTCAACGTGTGTCTGCGTGCATCAGCGGCGAGAGAGCCTAATACCGCAGCCACGTCACGGAGGCACGCAGGTATATCTCTCCCACCAAGAGAGTACAGAGGTCACTGTTCACTCACGCGCGCGCGCGCACACTCAGCCGCTATGAGAGAAGAGCGCTTCTGCTGGAAAAGGAAGTTGCCCCCGAGAGAGAGAGAGAGAGGGACAGAGAAGAGCCGAGAGCGTGAGCTGAGTGTCTTATTTTTCCAACGACTCTCGCGTGTGTCTAGGCGAAAAGAGAGAGACGTGGAGACGCGCTTTGCAGATGAGGGAATCGACGTTTTCGTATATAAAAGGAAAGACGAAGAGAGAAAGAGAGAGAGAGATCGAACCTAGATTCAGTTTGTCCAAGCGAAAAAGAAGCGCGAGAACGCCAAGATATAGAGAAGGTATCGCGTCATCGGCGGATGGAGAATCTCTGCTCCGCATATTGTACGCGATAAGTCATAAATCAAACATCTGTGCACATATACGCATTCCACGTGAGAGAGAGAGAGAGAGAAAAGGTCGAATACAAAGAGCGGAGGCGTTGGCTGGCACTCGAAGGTGAAGGCGATGCTCCAACCTTATAAGACTCGCGCGCGTGCAATATATATACACGCGCAGGCGCGGTTCTCCCTCTCTCTCTCTCTCCGCGCGTGCAATGTATATCATCGACGAGAGCCGCGAAATGATCGTTAATTCAATTATAATCTCCGCAGTTTCCTACCCAGACGCGTCTAATCTCTCACAAATGTGGAACGAACGCTCTATTCGAGTGCACAATGGGCCCCCTCTCTCATATTCGCGGAATTTCCTTTTACACGCAGCTTTTGCGTAATAGTCGCTTCGCCTCATCCATATATATGTATATATATGTAACACCAGGAAAAACGAGAGCATCCCGCCGATTAATCATCGCCCGGTGTCTCGTTAATATAAAAGCCGCAGCTTTCAAGTCTCTCTTGACAAAAGGTCGTCGTCGTCGTCGCTCGCTCGCTCGCGCGCGCGCGAATCTCACGCGGCGCGCCGCCGCTCACAAAGCTCTCGCGTTTCTAAGCTAACCTACGCTCTCGCTGCATACACACACACACACGTATATACCTATATACACTATACAGTCTTCGGTGTGTACGCTTCTAAAGAGAAGCCGTATAGCTCTGTTGCGAGAGAGGAGGCATAGAGGTGCGAAATGTCGTAATGAGGCGTTAAAGTGACTAATGTATACGCGAGCATCACTCGCGGACAAAAGCAAATAGTTTCGAGAGAGAGAGAGAGAGAGAGAGAGAGAGAGAGAGCCTGGTGTGTATCTTAGAAGAGATAAATTATACTCGCGTCCCCCTGTGGCGGTTTATCGAAGCGAATATAGCAGCGCGCGCACATAGAGCGCAGAGCGTATAGCAATAAAAATGCAGTCGGTTTTGTTTTGATTTTTACGAGCAGCCTAATTGCCTCCCGCCAGCTTTATCTGTTTTTCGACCTCAGTTATACTTACGCGTCTTACGCTGGAAATCTGGGAAGGACTTTTTTTTCTTCCTCCTCCTACTCCTCCTTCAACTTCGCCGTCTCCGGTTGTCGTCGTATTCTTCATCTAGGTTGATTGCGCGCAGTGGTGAAGGGTTTTCGACTCAAAGGGCGAGGGGGGGGGGGAGGCGATCGAGAGGATTTAATAGCAGTTTGGGGAACTGCTGTTATTTTCTAGGGAGAGAGCGAGAGAAATGTGCGTATAGAGCTCTGAGAAAGAAAGAGAGAGAGAGAGAGAGAGAGAGAGAGAGAGAAGTGCGGCGTAGACTCGTTTTGCGAAATTTATGAAAATACCCGTCGTAAATATACCTATTTTCCCTATACACTGTTATGTAAATGCGCTGTGCACGCGTGCGCGCGCGCACACTGCGTTTAAACGCTTTTTATTTTTCAATCTCTTTCTCTCTCCCAATATGCGTAAAAGAGAGTGAATTATTCTTTCGACACCGACGATCGATATTAAATACGAAAAATACGATCTTTTTCGAGGGAAACGAGAAAAAAAAACAGCGAAGCCACTCTCGCACACAGCCTTGAACAATGGCCGTATCCTTTCTCGTCCGGCACATCTTCGCTGCTGCTGCTGCTGCAGAGAAAGATCCATCGTCGAACACAAGTAGTAGTAGCCGCTCGGCAGCAGCAGCAGCAGCGAGTTATTCAAATAAGTAGCCGACACAGACACACGATTCTCCTTGTGCTGCTGCTGCTGCTGCTGCGGCGGCTGCTACTCCACCCTGTACACAGCGTGTCGTCTTCTTCTTCGGCACCGACTTGACAGAGAGGAATAAGAGAGTCTGTCGGCGAGGAAACGGGTAAAATAAGGCCTGACAATTTCAATCTCTTCGCCGTATATACACGCGGGACGGCTTCTCTTCATCATTGTCGCTGTCCCGAAGAGCCGAACACACAGTGTATATACGTGTGTACACCTATAGGTATACATATATACACACGCGTAATACAACTGAGAGGGCGCGCACGTGTACCTGTGTGTGCGCGCTCCTATACGCAGATATATACATGCATATATACGCGCGCTGTACAGTAAAATCCGTAAACATATATGCGCGAGTTTTACGACCTTCGTCTCGGAAGCGAAGGTCGTATGTGCGTATATACCTGCGCACCGCGCGCGCGTGTGCGTAGAGATATATAGGTAGTGGAGAGTCCTCTTATCTTAACGGGACAGCTCGGCGACAGGCGCAAGAGGCTAACGACTAACGAGACATTAAATTCACTGGCTGTCGATGCGCGTGTATATACACACACACACACACATATTGTGTATAGGTACCGCGAGAGCTGCTGCTGCTGCTGATGCTGTTGCTGCCGCAACGCGGGTTAACTTGCTCTTCTTTTGGCTCGCGTTATGACGCCGCGGATTTCGACGGCTAACGGTGAAGCTGAAAATCGCGCGCTTTCGCGGATTGATTACTTAGCAGTATATATAGCGGAGAGAAAGGTCGCGCGCGCAAATCGTGTGTGTGTGTGTGTGTGTGTCTGTGTTGCGCGTGTATGTATGTATACGTGTATACAACGCGTATAGCTCGTAAAAAAGTGCAAGCTGTGCGCGCTGGTAAGCGAGGATGGATTTTACGAGCGTTTGCAATTCCCCGAGTGTCAATCCCTCGGCTCCTCGAGGATTGACAGCTGTTCCTTCCAAGAGACTTTTCCGGAAGACGAGCCCAATTAAATTTTTCTCCTGACGACTCTCCACCGCCGAGAGAAGAAAGAGAGAGAGAGAGAACCGCTCGGTATATGCGGCTCTCTGTCGCGATTTCTTTTGGAATTTCGCATAATGCGTTTGGGACTTTTAATCTCGCCGCTTTTTGTGTGCGCCCAGCTGAGGTGGTGGGGGCAAGGAGCAATTATACACATTGGAACTCGGAAATTACTTTTCGACCCGTTTATTCGCGATTATATCTCTGCTGGGACTTGTGTGTGCATATACACATATAGACACCTGCACAGAGCTGTAATTTAGAGAGACGCGAAATTATGTACTTATGTGTATAGGTGGACACGTGGGTAGAAAGATGAGAGAGAGAGAGAGAGAGAGAGAGAGAGAGAGACGAGGACGAAGACGACACGCGAAGCTTCGAGTATATAGTGTGAGTTTGCAAAAAAATGGTCGAAAAGGGCCCGAACGTTTTTGTCATTTCGAGTGTATATGCTTATTTAGGTTAATTTATTCGGGCCCTTTATTTCGGATTTTTAAATATTTATGAGTTTCGCTGAAACGCGCGGGGTTTGCCTGTAGAATTTTAAAAATTCGGTTATATCACGTAACGAGAGTGTGCTGAAAGCCTTTTCGAAAAACTCCGGTCGGGCAATCTTAATTTCGACGGAGAATCGTATATTGGAGAGGTATACACTTGAAAAAGAAAAAAAAACAGCCGTAATTAAACCGTTACAAAAAATAAAAATGTAATCGTTTAATGCATGCATATAAAATATTAATTTCTTTTAAATGTTAGAGTAAATTACGTTTCGCGAAACACGAATTCTCGAAAGGGATCTGTAATGCGAAGAAAAATCTCAAGTTTCGTGTCATATAACATTGCAAATAGAGAAAATATATTGTAAAATATGTGCAGCTTTTAAAACTTTGTAATAAAATGAAAAATTATTTGTTAACTAAAATAAATGATTTTTTACTACTACTACCACCCTGGCGCGAAATTTAAATTGTGCATCGACTTTCGGGACACTTACAATTGAAATTTTAAAACAGTTATCAATCTTACGGAAAAAAATTATTCATCCATACTATTGTTACCAACGTTGAATGCAAAGCGGCTCGTTTGCTTCGCAGCGAAAGTTAATTGGCCTATGCATTATTTTGTTGTTTTACACTGTATATTGATGAAGTTTATTCAGATTTATCCCCCAAAACGTTTACTGAACGTGTTGAAATTGAAAATTAGCCAAGTGTCAAGTATCACTTCACAATCTATTCTTATGCGTCGCTTTTGTGTATACTCTAGACTAAACAGCCATTTATTTAATTTATTTCAAAATCACTTGTAAAATTTATCTTAATTTGAAAGGTATATTTTATAGTGGAAAAAGCAATATCAGTACGCGTAAACGGTACAACAAAAAATTGAAGACACCTGCGTATACATAAAACAAGTATATAGGAACTATAAATTTAAAATTAGCACGAATCATTTTAAATAGTAATAGAACAGCTGGAGAAAAATTCTTTTATGCGTCGACAAAAAATATTCTTTGAAACTATTAATACGCTTTATATTAACCGCATATTTTTATTACTATATATTATATTCTTATACAAATATAGACTCCCCGAAGCAAAAAGTTTTACAAGGAGGAGAAATAAGTAGAAACAGGCAATTGAGACTATAATTGTATAATCGATGAATCCTTAAGCAAACAAGTCGTTAACTCAATGGTTGGCACAATTTACTATAAGTATCTTCAAAGCCACGCAAGAACCGCATTTCCATAAACTTGACATACAAGCATAATCCTGCCGATTTCGACTCGGTATGAAAATTAGCCGAAATCCGTGCGCATAGAGCAGAAATGACGAGATGAAAAAGCAAGAAAGGAAAGTTAAAACGGCGAAAATCCTTGGCTGTTCCAGGTGAGGTATCCGGGGAGACAACGAACGCGGGAGGAGCTCGCTCGGATCGCGGTGAGGCCGCCGACTTAGCGACGCATTCGGAGCCGAGCGAAGCCGCCCTGGCCGCGGCCGCGGCTGCGGCGGCTGCAGCAGTAGCAGCCACGTCATCGACCTCCTCGTCCTCGTCGTCCTCGACGACGAGCGCGACAGCCGCGGCGCTGGACGCCATCAGGGGCTCGAGTCCACAGGGCGCGACAATCACGACCACGGCCACCGCCGCGGCGACGCCGAGACCGCCGCGAGGTCGCAGGCGAGCGCCGAATCACAACGGCATCGACGCTCCGCAGGTACAGACCTTTTCTTCCTTGCTCTTCTTGTGCGCCAGTGAATTTTCTTTGCGGTCTTTTCCCCCGATTCCACGCGATACGGCTTCACTTTTTTCCTCCTGCTAGGTAATACAGAACAAAGACTTTTATGTTTCTATTTGCGCAGCCGTAGCCAAATCCGACGTGATTTATGTATGTATCGCACTGTGTAGCGAAAAAACATATACTTATGTAAATAATGACCGTGCTTTATGTATATTAGGTATCCGATAAATCTTCGCATTCTCGTGCTTTTTTTTCCATGTTTTTATCTATTATGCTAACAAAATGCAACGCGCGCTTCGCGCCTTTTACGTATCTATAAACTTCGTTCTTCACACTATAAGAACTAATAAATATTGTTCATATACTAATTCATGCATATGTATAGTTGGTAGACTGTACGTGACTCTTCCTATATAAAAGTCTGCGCGACGATATTCGATGTGGACATTGAAATTCTTGAGTTCCGTGATCGAAAAAGTTGAATTAAAGTTGAATTAAATTTTTTTCGATAATTCTAATTGAACCATTGAATTTTTAATTTTAACTTTACGTAAATCGGATACTTATCAAATCGTTTGCATATCGCTCTCAAGCAATTAAATCGTGTGATAAAATGCTAAATATCCGGCGTTGCTATAATTTATAGTATTTTAATCGAAGGGTGGGTTCCTTTCATTTTTGTATGTATACGAACATTACATCGAACTTGTATATTGTTTCCAATGTATGCATATGTAATAGAGTTATAGTATATAGATATAAACAAATGAGTCTCAAAATCGAATAAAATGTCAAATTTAAAGTCACGTCAGCTCAACACTTTACGAATAAGTTGCTTATTTCATCGCGAATAATAAAAACCAAACACAGTTTCCCTCACGACCATAATTACCCGTGCACCGTAAATTCTCCATTACAACATTATTCCACACGTTTCACGCTACAACACACGGCGCGAAATTCAAATCTCCAATTGCGCCTCTCGCTCCGAACTCCCGTCAATATAGGCAATTAATTTCCCAACGAGCGAACAAAGTGCCATATCTCCTCCAATTCCACTTATATATTACACGCTTCCCCACACTCTGCAGCGCCTAATTGAAATAATCGTCATCTGCTCGTGCGGTATTAATAGCCAAAGCGCTCTCTTTCTCTCTAAAGCTCATAAGCCGCATGCGCTGCGCTGCAGACGCGCAAACCAAATCGCAATATAGCACGTCCTCCCGCATCTCTATTTAAATCAGCCTCATCTGCATACATGTATACGTGTGTGTGTGTGTGTGTATGTATTTTGAAATTTGATAAAGTACACCTCCGCGCATCGCCGATCGGAATAAACTTCCTCCGTAGGTATTTAGCCGTTGCGCAAGAGGCATATAAGAGAGGTTCTCTCTTGCAGTCTATACACGCGATCCCATTAGAATTCGTACCTACATAAGTAACGCTCAGCCGTTGAAATAACTCGTCTTGTTGCGTCGCCGCCGCCGTGTATACGTCTTGCTGCTCTCTTAGGAGCTTATATTATGTGGTACACGATGACGACGACGACGACGACGGCGACGACGACACGAGCTTCGATTTTGTCTTCACGCTCCGTTGCGCAAGTCGTGTATATGAGGAAATCTGTATTTTTCATTCACCTTTTTGCCCCCAAAAGTTGCGAAAAAAAGTCTCGGGCTACATCAACCGAATAAGGTTTTTTATGTTCTACAGGGCGTACAGAATAAGAAAAAAATAGTGCACTCACGAAATCGATCTTGTGTCCTTTTTTTGGCGATCTTTCTGATTTTATGCAGAGATTATTACACATTCTTTGTAAAATATTCTAGATGTCTTCGAATGCAACCCTAAATAGGCATATAGACAGGCTTAAAATACAGTAAAAGAGCTGTCATTTCAAATCAAATTGATTTAGATCGGATGCACTGTTCAAAAGTCACGTACTTTTGAAATAAACGAATTTTGCTTCAGACTCGCCTTTAGGCTGTTACAAAAATTCTCGATTTTACATTTTTTTTTCTTTTAATCCTCGTAACTTTTGATTCAGTGACTCTATTTTAACTCTTTTTTTCTACTTTTCTACTAATGAGTCTAAATTAAATTTTTATAATATAGTGAGCTGTATAATGTATATGTGTGTGTGTGTATAGTTTCAAAAAATGATCTACTTGAGAAACATATATATAACTCACTATACATAAAACAATTTAATTTTGAACCATTTAATAGAGCTTTAATTTGAGCTATTAAACGTTAAAATCGAGTCACTGAATCAAAAGTTACGAGGATTAAAAGAAAAAAAATGTAAAATCGAGAATTTTCGTAACAGCCTAAAGGGAGTCTGAACCAAAATTCGCTTATTTTAAAAGTACATGACTTTTGGATCAGTGCAATTTGAGTTCGAATGACGGCTCTTTTACTATACTCATGCTTACTAAGGCTTGCATTCGAAAAAATCCAGAATATCCCACTAATAAAAAGTCATGACCGGATGTTTTGAAGCCGCTGAAGACGAATTGTGATTGGCTGATATTGTGCGCGTACGTCAAGACTCAAGAGCCAATATGTTCATGTATCATGGTTCATGTGTTTCCGGTGAATGCATTAGTTTCAGGTTAGAGCGCGCGAAGTCCGCTGATGTTGATCTAATATTCTAGCCTAATAAAATAGCACAAAAGATCTGCATGCAAGAAGAGCGCAGGTACAATAAATTGAGAAAGATTTGTCTTTATTTTATGCACAATAGAATCGACAATGGGTTCATGAGCTCTTCATATATAGGTATACCTATGCACAGTTCGATAAGTTCTTTTTAAATATAAAGATAAACAGGATAAACTGTACTTTAAAAAATATCTTTTAAAAGAGAAATAATTCTTCAAAATTTTCAAAATAAAAATCGACTTTGCGATTATTTCAAGTATTTTTGAGTACTATTAAATTATAAACAAACTGCAAGAAAAATTAGAGCGCGCGAAGCGCGCTGCTCTCGGTCTAGTTTTACTAAAAAATGAGTTATAATCTCAGCATAAAATCAAAGGATCGCCAAAAAACAATGCCATAAGATCGATTTCGTGGGTATACTATTTTTTTCTTATTCTCTACATCCTGAACAGAAAAAAAACCTTATCTGGTCGATGTAGCTCGAGATTTTTTTTCACAACTTTTAGGGGCAAAAAAGTGAATGACAAATACGGATTTCCTCATATATATACGTGTGTAAAGAAAGAGAGGGAAAACGACACTCGAAACTGTATGAATTCTGAAATTCACTCGCTATATTGAATAAAATAAGTAATAAGTATGTTTATACCGTACGGCGCGGCTCTATGTATCCTCGAACGGGTTATCCGCATCGTCGCTTGTACGCACACCACGAGTTTATTAAATCGTCAATCCTGCTTTATCGCCGCTAGTTTCGCCTAATATATTTAGCTGTACACGTGCGCGAGAGGCGATACGTCTCTTTACCGTCCCCTCCCTCGACACCTCTCTACGCTTTGCGAGAGCGTTGAGCGTTTTGATAAGGCATCTCTCTCTCTCTCGGTATAAATAAATATTGTAAAAGCGAAAAGACCGTTAGCTCGCTGACGTTAATTTGATCGATCGGCTAATTTGAATATATTTACCTTAGCGGATGTATCTTTCTCTCTGTACAGCGCGTTGTATATAGTTGCGCGAAGAGAGACAGAGAAAAAGTATAACTCAAAAGCTCGACTATTATTTTCAGCGACACGCGCGATGTGTATATACTCGTCATAGCTGTCCCGCACTCGACGTCTTTCCAGAAAGTGTCCCTCTATACCTGTCGTGCCTTCTGTGTACATAATATATTTATGCTAATGTCCACTCTCGAACGCGTGACAGTACTGCGATTCGCCCGTAAGAATATTGAGCGTAAGGGAAAAAAAAGTAAACAAAAGATTCGAGTCGGCGATGTGGTCCGCCGCGCGATGTCTCTGTGTGTGTCTGTGCGTGTGATGGACCGATCCAGGAAAAAAAGCATCGATGCATGCTCGTCCGGAAATCGAAGCTCGCGGGGAGAGTGTCGCCGGTACTTGAGAATCCATTTATTATTATTTTTTTTTACCAATGCTATTTTTTATATACTAAATTATGTATTGCAGGCACTGAAAGTGTGAAAAGAGAAACTTTGTTTTCGCACTTTGATAAGACCCATTTATTGCGATTATTAAGCTTCTTGTCGCGATTTTTACAAGTTTTCTAGCAAACCGTTTTGTCATTCTTCATATCAGACTCTGCTTGAAACATTTTTTTTTATCAATTATGCTCGAATTTACTTTTTGAAAAAATTACTGATTCTTTCAATTTCTCACAGAACAATCGTTTTTTAAAGCACGATTAGATCCAAAAATTAAATTAATAATAGCGAAATCGTTTATAAAACAAGTCGTCTTTTAAAAGTATCGTCGCACACGAAATCATCCGTATCAGCAATATTCTAAAACGTTCGTTTCGTTTGGTGTCCCGCATACAGGTGAAGACCGAGCGACTGACTCCGGACAACAATTCGACGTCGTCGAGGAGCGTGACGCCGTCGTCTTCGGGCCATCCCGGCACACCGCCGAGCGCGACGAGTTTGGCCGGTTCCGAGGGCCCGACCGGTGGCAACGCACCGCCGCATCATCTCAAACACATGGAGCAGATGATGGGCAGGAACTACAGCGACTTCATGAGGAGCCTCGCTGCCAAGTACAACAACTCCAACCCTAACGAGTTAGTGATTTATCGCCTTAGTTTTATAGCCGCTCTCTCGCCACCTGTTCTCCTTCTTCCACTCGCGCGCCGCTTGTAAATTAGTTCTTTTTCGCTTCGTTATAGCGCGCCCCCTCCCCCCTCCCCCCTTCCCCCCCCCCGCCCTGTCTCTTACGGTTATTGCAAAATAAATGTTCATTGTTTCGATCGCCGCGCGTGCGAGTAATCGCTTTCGAACTGCTTCTCGCGGCTGCGGCTTTAAAAAGTAGGCGGGGTTTTCTAAGTACTGCAAAACTTGAAAAGAATTTTGACGTGGCCGAGAGAGAAGAGAGAGAGAAAGAGAGAGAGAGAGAGAGAGCTGGATTTTTGGACGCTGGAAATTAATGGCGCGAGAATTTTCGCAAATTATGGAGCGTGAGCGAGAAATCGTTGTGAGTTTTGTAACGTCTATTTAGATGGACGTTTGCTGAGGACTTTGAAAGTTTCGGAATATTATTTAACTGTTATATAGATATGACGTCGGTATTTTTACGCGCAAAATGGCTCATGCATTGGTTACTGCTCGTATGAGCAGAGCTATTTACATCTTATACGGAACGTTGAGCGTACACGATACACCCGTTTTTACGTCGAATGTACATAATACGCTTAATAGGATAATTGTATATTTGGCCATTTGAAAACGGAAAACGTTCTAAAAATCTTTCCGCTATTAAGGTATAGAGATTTTCAAAACGATCAGCAAACGCTTTAAAGCCGAGCATATAAGTAATCGATTAGACGAAAATCACTGGCATTTCCATGTATTCCTAAACGTTCATTAAGCGTTCTTACACCTATCTCTCTCTCTCTCTCTCTCTTTCTCTCTCGCTTGTTCCAGCCTCCGAAACTTCAGCTGGCTAAAGCATTTTCTAAACACTCTCGCAAAACGTTACGTGCGCTACCGCGTGTGCTCGAGAAATCGTCAGGTTTGAAATTACAGTCCACGCAGGAACGCACGCACGCAGTAGCTGGAGCAGTAAATTTTTTCCATCGGCGCGTTTTTCACGCGCGAAAAGCCAATAATAAAGCCAGAGCGCTCTGCGCAGCTCGCACTAACGATTCGAAAAAAAAATTCTCCTGCAGCAGCAACAACCTCGGCAGCTACTTCGGCTCGCCTCGAAACGGCTACGGCGCTGGTCTGGACCCGAGGTTCCCAGGATTCAAGCAGGCGGCGGCGACCCCCTTCGTCGGGCTGATGGCACCGCTGGGCGGCGCGAGCGGAGCCCACCAGGCGCCCCAGGTGCCCACCGCGGCGGCGAAGGAGCCCAAGGAACCAAAGCAGCTGCAGCCCTCGCCCCAGGATCCGATGGCCGCGGCCGGCGCTGCCGCAGCCGCAGCCGCAGCCGGCGGACTCTTCGGCAGTCCGGCGGCCAATCTCTTCCCGCCGATGCTCGACATGTCCTCCACCCAGGCGCTGCTGCACATGGTCCGCACGGCCAACGCCGCCCAGAGCGCCGCCGAGCTCGAGAGCTATCTCAAGGGGGCGAACAAGAGGGAGGCCAGCCTCAGCAGTCCACTCGATCTGTCGAGTCCGAGGTGAGCTGCTGCTCTAAGCGTCGATGCTTTCTTTTCTATACTTATTCAATTCAATTCATATTTCTACGGATACTCCACACACATTTACAAAATGTGAGAAAAGTTGACTGATCTTATGTACTGTTGGTAAAACGTGCTGTCAATACGACGTTTTCAACAAAAAATTGAGGGTTTCCAATCGTGAAATTTTCAAGTGTAAATTAAAAGAACGAACGAGACCTACACGCGCAGATTCATCGAAAGAAAAAAAAAAAAAGAGACGCGTCTTGCTTTTGATTTCTAAAAAGTCAAGGAGAACCCTTTCGGTATCCAGTTTAAAATTTATGTGAACATTAATGTATTCCGTCTTTATTTTTCGTACAAAAGTGTCTCGCGCTTATCGCATGCATACGTAAATATCGTTACGAGACGTACTATATAATTTTCAACTGCTATAACTACGATTTTCTTTCTTTTTCTTTTCTTCTCCTTCAAACGGCTGTCTGAAATCATGAAATTCTGATAAAATATCCCCATCCAATTTACGTCTCGGAGTGACAAGCTTGAGAAAAACCGGCTGCCAGTGATCAGATAATAAATTCATAAATAATTGATTCGGCCAGGTCGACTGCGCGACTGTCTGTGTATGCGTATACATTATAATCGTGTGTGTGTGTGTGTGCAGCGATACCGATCTCATCCACGTCCAAACAATATCTCGTCCAGAACTATTACTAATGGTCCACACGCGAGAGAAAATAATAATGTCTCTTCGTTCGACTTCCTGCTCCTCCTCGTATGCTGTATTTAATACATGAATTGTTCTTTGCAGCGGGTTCGCGCCGCGGAAGCGAGCTCGAACGTCGGAGGCGCGGAGGCCGGGCAGCATATCGCCGAAGCCCGGCAGCAACACCAGCACCACGAGTAGCGGCAGCAAGCTGTCGCCGCCGCCCCTGCTGTCGGCGGGACTGCCGATTCCGAGTCCGACGGCGACGCCCGTGACGCCGCCGACGACGACGACGACGGCGGCGAGCAATCCCCTGCAGCTGCTCGGCCAGACGACGGCGACGTCGATGCCGAGGACGGGCAGCCCACCACCGGTCAGATGTCCCTCGCTCTGCGGCCACATGCCCTGCGGCGACGGGCAGGCCGTGAATCGCTGGACGGTCGAGGACGTCGCCACCTACGTCTCCTCCATCGACATCTGCGCCGAGTACGCACAGGTATTGAGCGTTTCCCTTCGTCTTCACCCCCTTTTCCGCCATTTATCCCGGCTGCTATGGAGCACGCGTATCCTGAAAGAATGGCCCATATTCTCTCTTTCTCTCGGGGGCAGAAAGAGAGAGAGAGATATGGGTATACGATAGGAGAATTGATGACGAAATTTCGAGAGGCGAAGCACACATTATATAGAAACGAGCAAATCGCACGTGCGAAAGGTGAAACCGAGTCGTGAACTCCTAATCACGCACGACTGCTTGGAACAATCTAATAATCGCCTCGAGGCTCAACGTGTATACGCCGCCGCACAGACAGATCGAGAATGACTGATCGATCCTCGTATCAATATAATAATAACACTCGTCAGATAGGCCGGTCCTGCGGCAGCGGCGAACTGCTGCGCGCGCGTATAGCTCTCTATATATCTATCTATACTGTACGCTACGTACGTGTATAGGCGTGTACCTGTGTTCACAAAACAAACATCGCAACTTTGCACAACAGAGCCGCGCGCGCACGGAGAGATTACATTGTCCGCCGCTCGGTTTCCGCGATAAATCTCCTTCCAAACTCTCTCGGCACAGTATAGCCTACACATATACATGCTATATGCGATGTTTGTGCGGTGGGGGCGAGAGAGCCTGCGCACTGTACATATACTGTCGCAACGCGAAAGTATACATATATCTAGCCTTTATGACGGGCTACCGGAATCGCCATAAATCTCTCTCCCTATACTTTTGCCCGAATCAAGTGGATATCGAGGCCCCCGTGTCCCCCGTGTATATCTGCAGCGCAGCATCTCGACGTTATATTTTTTCCATCTTCGAGTGACACGACTCTCTTTCTCTCCCTCTCTCTCTCTCTCTCTCTCTCTCTCTCTCTATACCTTTGTGCACTTACTCCAGCGGCGCGTGTCAATAACAACAACAATAACACACGGCTAGTCTCTTAATACACCAGCGTACCCTGACGGATCTGGGTCAGCCGCCCCCTTCTCTCTCTCTCTCTCTCTCTCTCTCTCTCTCTCTCTCGCTCCTCCGTATCTCTCCGCGGCGTGTGCGGGTATATCTCCTCGCGAAAAATCGGCAAAACGTCTGTACCGTAATTTCTATTAATCCGCTCGGCAGCTGCTCTGCTCTCGCGAGAGAGAGAGAGATAGCAGAAGATTTACCGCGGGGAAATCAATCGCGCGCGCCCGGCGATTAATTCTCCCTCTCTCTCTCTCGCAGCGCGAGGCTAATTATGCACGTGTGCGCTACCGGTGCGATAATTAGCTTCGGGGAGAAGATCGCTTCCACACACAAGACACATGTGTTATTCGGCGCGCGCGCGGCAGGAGAGGGGGGGGGGGATTGCACGTGTGTCCGCGATGGATTTATGGAAAGGCCTCTCTCGCGCGGAGAGCCAGAAAAGTTTGCAGCCCGCGATCGTGACGTCGGGACTTTCAAGAGACTGAGCGCGAGCTACTCGCTCCCGATCGGCGCAGTAGCGGCGCATCTCTCTCTATATGCAACGGGATGATCGTATGCGCGCACGTAGAGCCGAGAAAGAGAGAGAGAGCGAGAGAGAGAGACCTACGGCGTGATTTGGAAACGTGCGCGCGAGCCCGAAGAGGAGCCGCTGCACATATAATGTCGAAAGCGAACACGTGTTACGCCGCGCGCGTCGAGAGATAAGCCATCGTCTATACTGGAGCAGTCTCTCGCGCGGCGCGATTGGATTGTATACACGTATGGGTGAGAGAGAGAGAGAGAGAGAGAGAGAGAGAGAGAGAGAGAGAGAGAGAGAGAGAGAGAGAGAGCACGCGGAGAGAAGATCTATTCCTCGCTCGGGAATACCTACCGTGTGTGGGAGGACGGCTTCGGAGTAGAGATACACTTCCAGCTGCAATTACGAAATGGCCTATAAGCGACGCCAGGCTAAATAAGATTTATCGTCGGAGGCCTCGCGCGCGTCTATTCCCTGGCAAATTTATGCGCGATTGAATTCTTTCTCTCTGTCGCTCTCTCTCTCTCTCTCTCTCTCTCTCTCTCTCTCTGTATGTAACTACATACGCTCTCGACGATTTAGTTAACAAAAGAGGGCTCCAACTGCAACAACGCCGCGCGGCGGCGGCGGCGGCGGCTGGTATAATCGTTTCTAGCGAGTAACGGCCCGCCGCCGCCGCCGACGACGACGACGAGAGGATGAGCTTCCAATTCAAATCGATGCAAAAAAGGCCGGAGACTGCAGGAGAGCGAAGCGCGCTCGTTTAAAAAAATTTACATGAAAAGCGCGCGCGCGAGCGCAGGGGAAAAAATGAGAAGAAAGGAGCGCGAGCACGAGTGCGAGAGAGCTCCACTGCGCCGCAGTGGAAGAAGAATTCAAAATGCGAGAGAGGCGCGGGCGTTTAAAGGTTAAAATTACTCCTCGGAGTAGAGGGCAGAGCGACTATACTTATAGAAGAGAGCGAGCGCAAGAGCGAGTGAGAGAGAGAGAGAGAGAGAGAGAGAGAGAGAGCTTCCAGCTAGGAATTTCTCCGGCCGCTATACGGACGTTTTTGCTGCGAGCGAACGGTCGGCTGGTCTTAATAGGAGCAGCGCGCGGAGAACGCGCGCGGGAGTCGCTCGTTGTGTTCCGAGGCAGCGGCGGCGACGGCCACCGCCCCGAGGAACTGCTCTCCACGCGAAAATTCCAAGAGAGCAAGAGAGAGAGAGAGAGGAGGTCCTGCTCTCTGTGTATAATACACTTTCGGTCGGAAGAAGAAGTATACTCGCGCTGTGGCCTTGAGAGGAGAGAGGAGAGAGAGAGAGAATCTTGTCAAAAACGAAAGCTCTAACGCACCAGTATAATACGATCCTCTCTCTCTCTCTCTCTCTCTCTCTCTGCCTCTCTCTCGATACGCACTTGGTCCACGGAAATTAGAAGCGGTTTAATCATACAGCCCAGCGAGAGAGAGAGGATTCATCAGGGAAGAATCGGGTATACACGCGAAGGACAAAAAAAAAGAAGCGGCGAACCTCTGCCCGATAGTGTACACCCGGGCAGATACACACCTCGTCCGGCAGCAGCACGTTCCGCATCCGTCTACCTCCTTCATATACCTATATACGTGTGCATAGCACGTATACCCTCTCTCTCTCTCTCTCTCTCTCTCTCTCTCGGGAGGGAGAGAGAGAAAGAGAAGTCCGTCCGTCCATCTCTGCGAGAGTTCGCTGCCGGCGGGGACAATTACGCAGATGGCAGGCAGACGCGAGCGCGCGCGCGCGCGCCGATCGCTCCGGAATATTTTCTTCTCCTCTGCTCGCTACGTGTGCGTGTTTGTTGTAAGCGCGCGCTCCGCGTGTGTGCGTGATTACAGAGGGACGAGAGCAAGAGAGAGAGAGAGAGAGAAGAGCTACTCCCCGCGACTGCAGCAGCCGCAGCGGCAGCGGCAGCGGGGACGACTTGCCCCCGGCGCGTGCTGCGCTCGTGCGATGCGAAGGAGGAGAGGAGGTAAACGAATGCTGCGGATTCTCGGAAGCAGCTCTCTATGCTGCATGCGCGCGAGAGGACGAGGAGAGAGAGAGAGAGAGAGAGAGCGAGCGCAGAGGAGATATCGATGCCGAGCGAGCTTGTGGGGGCTTGATGGGGGATATGTGTACGACGAAAACGCGTTGCGCCGCGCATCGGAGGGAGAAATTCGGCGAGAGATCGAAATTTATACGCGTTCGCGTGATGTCTCGACGTTTTTTTAAGTGTATATGCACATAACTTTCTTTTGCAATGTGCGCAACGAGCTTCTTTTTTCTTTGCCGTTAGAGGCGAGGGGAGATCGATTATCTCTCGTGCGGCGTATCGCAGCTCTTCTCTCGAGAGACGACGACTCTTGGCTCGTTCTGCGTACCCCGGAAAGAAACGAGACACCGCCTTTTTCGGCGGACGATTATACGCGCGCGGCGAACGTAAAAAATCAATAACGTAATTTACGCCGGCTTGAACCGCCGCGTCCGGTTTCAAGTTTCAGCTCCGTCAAGCTCGACGGCGAGCCGATTCGCGAGCTTTTTTTCGCATGAAATCGTTCGCGCGTTTAATGGTAATTAATTAAAAATTAATTATTGCTTGCATACTGTTGGTTTTTATTGTTAAGAAAAGCTAATGCTGGGTAACGATAAACATGCGGTTCTCACTTCTAGCGCGTTTCAGAAAGTTTTGAAATGTATAATCAAACATTTGTATGAAAAGGTTATTCGTAGTAGTTTGTTATTGCGAATGTGAAGTATGAAGTATCGTATTTCAAATACATCTGTAGACACCTGAAGCGCAGCAAACGATTTTAACTTCAATAATCTTCTGAAACGCGGAAGTGAAGCTCGAATTACCAATCGCTTCATTCAATTTTTTACGTGGATCGTGTGGTCGTCGCACCAAGAGAGATGTACATTTCTCCCTGCACATTTGAAGATATACCAACGAATCAATTCTGAAATTCTTTATCGTAACAAATTTCGACTTGAATCATTGCAGAGTAATCTGCGTATCTATTAAGTTAAAGCTAGTTGCTATATAGATTTATACGCGAGACATTAAATTCCAAGAAAATTTGAAAATGTTTCCTCAACGATACATCGTCTCTCGGTGCGAGCGCGACCTTATCCCCCCTTGTAAAACTTCCATCTCTTCACTAAACTTCCGCCAGTTTTTCGGGTTATACCACCGTAGCAGCAGCACCACCACCGCTAGCTCGTTCCTTTTCGCTTTGCAAAGTAGATACCGATAGCCCGATACACGTGTACATTACGCCAGACAGCCGCGGAGAGCTCTCGGATCTCCGCTCGATCTGCCTCTAAATGTGTGTATATATACACTGCGCGCTCGCGAGTGATTTACTCGCGGTCTAATTAAATTCCGGCGGGTGCGCGCGCGCGCTGCAGAAGAAAATACAAGCGGTACACGCGTCCGTGAACTTTCACCGCTGCAATCAAAGCGGTTCCGGCAATTTAGCCTCTCTTTCTCTCTCGCGTGCATGTGCGATAATTGAATCAAGCGCGCAGTGTGGTATATAATACGCAAGGGGTACAGGTATATATACAGCTACTGCTACCTATACGCGCGCGGTGTATGTGTAATTTTCGACTAATTGTTAATGGCAGCGATTAGAGCTCTCGAATGAGCGCCGAGTGTGCGAGCTGAGTCCGCCTCGCGTATTCCGTCCGTTTAATCCAAAGCAAACATTTCGCGGCGAAAATTGCGAGGCATAGGATTGTTATTACCCGGTAATCGCTTTGCCCCTGTACACATAGCGTATATAACATTCGCTCTAGCGCGTCTAATCGTTTAATTCTCTGTCCGGGTGTATAGATATATATAACGCCGCTGTCGCTAATTATATATACCGTCGCGTCGCTTACATTACACACATCCTTGTGTGTGTGTGTGTGTGTGTGTGCGTGTGTGTCTTATCATCGATAAAAAGAGAATAAATATTATAAGGTATAACGCCCGTATACGCGCACACGCGTGTGTGCGACAGGTAGATATAGATATGTGCACGATATACATAATACCGGTGAAGTCCGGGTCGTCGCGGAAAAAAGGCGCTCGCTCGACTCTCGGGATACATATCGGATGACTGTCATTAAAGCCAGTGGAGCATCGATCTGCTCTATACGCATGACTTATCGGCCGCGTTTTTCCGAGATATATTTTACGCCCTGTCGCATTCGGCCGACATTCCTTCGGCGAAGATTCTTCTCTCCTATACCGCACACTGGTACACCCGAGACGACCAAGAGATGTATTCATGACACGCTTGGCTTATCGCAACGAGAGAGTCGATCTTTATAACAGGTTGTGATCCTCTCCGCCCGAGAGAAAGAGCGAGAGAGACACGCATACATTATTATTATGCCAAAGTGTAAGGAGAGAGATGGTCTGGAAAAGGGAGACACGAGAGAGAGAGAGAGAGAAGTCCCCGACTAGTTTTCCAACATTTCAAACGCCGGGCCGCGCATAATTGGCAGCTGCGCGACGTTGATGGAACGAACGTCACAATATTATGTCACGGCCTCGAAAAAGTCATATGCACTTGCCGCTCGCGTCCCTCCCTCCTGCGCAGCGTCTAACCGAATTTATTATGCGCGCGTATAACGTGTATTTAATATTTATACAGAGGAGTATAAGAGAGAATACGTCGAGAGCGAATTTATGCGCTTCGAGGGATAACCTGCGGCTTACAATCTCGCGGTTCCTTTTACCAAAGGCTCTCTCTCTCTCTCTCTCTCTTTCTGTGCGCGCGGAAAAATCCGCGGCGCGGAATAGCAATATTCCGCGGAGTGTGGGTTATATATGGAATATAATTATATGCGGTAGTGGCCGCGCATAAGCGACTGCGGATGCTATGAGCTCTCGGCGATCCGTTTGCGAGATAGAAGTGTGTATGTGCGTTATGGGGTGCGTTTTGCGGTTTACGCATTTTTCTTCGGCGGCTTTTTCGAATGCAAGGCAAGGCGCTGCATCATTTCAATGCGGAATTCATTGTTCACTTATCATGGACTCTCAGCTCTTTCTCTTTTTCTGTCTCTACAGCGCATTGATTTCGAATGCGTTTTGTACATATATTTGAATGCGCGATTTTCTGAAAAGCTCTAAGTGTTTAGATTTTCGTTTAAGTCTTTCTTCGAGTATATTATACGGACAATCGTGTGCGCAGTGGGATATTCGGAATTGCCAGCCGAGTGTGCATAACGACGTAACTGAACTTTGGGAAAAATCGTTCTTGGAATCGCAACGCAATTCCACGCTGCCGAGAGAAGAGAGCCGCAATTTCAAGGCAAATCCGGTTGAAATTGAATGGATAGGCTAAATAGTTTCTGTGGATTTCTCCAGGTTTTTATTGTTTCACAGACGCTCTTGAACGATCAATTCTTTTTTTTTTCTATACTCCCAGACTATTCCGTCCGATAGATCTTAAATGCATCACTGGCATCAGAATTAGCTTTAAACATTTTGATTCAATTCTCTACCTCGAAATCGGTTCCTACAGATCTTATAAAACGTTCGCATCAGTGTGAGTATAGCGCGCACTCGACTCAATCACTACCCCTCGGCTCGCGCGCCGTATATATACAGCATCGGTGGAAGAAAGAATTGCAATGCTTAGCACTCGATACATCGTCCAGCCATTAAAATCCCCCGAGAATCCCTAACCCACACACGCACACTCACCCCGGATAAACGCCGAGAAGAACGAGCTCGCGCGCATATCTACAGCACTTATGTACTCGACCAGCGCGTATAACTCCGTAATCAGCGCTGCAGAGCTACGAGCACACCTCGCAATCGCTGAATCCTCTCTCCTTCTCTCTCTCTCTCTCTCGCGTGCATATGCACAGACGCACGCGTATATGCACAACCGCCACGTGGCCGCCTTTTATGACATATCCCCGCAACGCCGCTGCACGCGTACATGCACGCGTGCGTTGCGCGCATAGAGGCCCCGGGGGCTCTTTCGAGGAGAGAGAGAGAGAGAGAGAGAGAGAGATGCGGCTGCGCACACGCACGCAACTCCGTATCAGCCATTATAATTTCCGCGCATCGAGAGCGCGTGCTGCTTCTGCTCCTCTTCCAATTTCTTACGCTAATTTCGCGAGAGAGAGAGAGAGAGTCGGGCGCGCGCTATCATCAGACGCCTCGCTCGCGGACACACGCACCGGCGGCCGCGCGCGGAAATGCAGGCTGTTCGCGTGTGTGTACGTGTGCGCGCGCGCAACGCGTCGAGAGCTACTACCGTAGGTATATAAACGCTCTGAGGGAGATTCGCCAAAGAGATTGCGGCCTTTTATTCGGAAGGGCGGTTATTACCGAGTGCTTACTGTTTATCGCGCGCGTCTGCGTGCGTGTACGTATACGCGCGCGCGGACAGCGAGACAGCGAGACAGAGAGAGAGAGAGAGAGAGAGAGAGAGAGAGAGAGAGAGAGAGAGGAAAAAGACTACAGTGACGGAGAGAAAGAAGCTTTTGGAGCTTTCGGAGTTTTTTTTCAGATTTTTTACGAACACACGTGGTTTTGGGTGGAGAAGCCAAAGGAGAAGCTATAATAGTGAATTTTTTTCGTTGCGGAAGTGTCCAATATTTGGGGAGAGTGACATGCAGTTTAGAATTTCTAGGTTTTTAGGGAAGACTTGGAATAGTTGGGATTTTTCGGTAAACACTGGTGTATAAACGTCAAGGTCTGACACTTTTTTTGGCAAATGAAAATAAATGGGAAATTAAAGGCAGGCTTACGCGAATTGCAACTCGCTTATGGAAAAGTGACGATTGCTAAATAAGGACTCGAAAAGAATTTCCAAAGTTGACAAATAACTTTTGAAAGTAACTTTGAAAATTTCTTGCGAAACTTTCTAATAAGCTACTCGAAAACTGTTGACAAATATTATGCAAATCCATTAGTTCGTCGTCAGTTATCTATTCACTTACTTGTACATAAAAAATAAAATTTATTTGCAAAAAAATTTTTCTTCACTCCGAGCATTATTTATAATATCTATATGCAGTGTATACACAGTCTTTTTACGCGTCCCGCGCATAACGATACATTCTAGAACACGAGACTAATTTTTTTAACTATATATACACAAAAAGAACAAATGATATTCCGCTTTGATCTCTCCACACTTAACTTATAGACATCCCCAATTACTATACGTAACAGGAATATATATACGCACGTATATATGTATACATCTCGAACGACGAGGAAAACAGTTAACTTTTATTACATCCGCAGAATCCCCGTCATATTTCCACAAGATTCTCGCAACATCCTCTACTGAGACACACTGCACGCAAATATATATACAACTATTCAAAGAATCTCCGCACACCTGTACACAAAAACTCGAAAGCATCAGTATCATTGCGCAATTCTTACGCAACAGCAACGCACATGATCCAAAAACCCTTCCTCCTCTCCTCCCCCTCCAACGAAATCTCATCTCCGCCTCGGCGATACGTCTTCATTAAGCTCATACATACGCACACTCCGCAGTAATCACAAGCGCGCATTACGTTTTATATCGACCGCTGCTGCACTGCATTCATCAACGAAAAGAAGCTCTACGTCTCTCTCTCTCTCCTCGCCGCGTCCGGAAAGATATGCAGGTATTTGTTTAACGATCTCGCAGCTGCCTCCGGGCTTTAGAATATCTTCCACTGCGCGAGAGCGAGCTCCGCAAGTGTATATAGTAGCAGCGGCGGCAGCGGCGGCGGCGGCGACCGATGCCTGGTGTGCGAGGACGCGGAACGACTTCTCTCTCTTTCTCTCTCTCTCTCTCTGCTGCTCTTTCTCGTATATATACTCTCGTTTCCCCCTGCGGTGCCGATGTCTCTGGGGTTACGCCCAGATCGCGATCGTACATCCCGAGACTTGACCGCAGATGAGTCTCTCTCTATGCAGCATTGTGTGCATCTGTATACGTGTATACTCCGCCGCGCCGGAGTACACACGTGTGTATAATGTATATACACAATATGCTATACTACGTGTAGCAGAGGGAATTTCATTTCAAGTAGAAACAGTCCGAGAACGACAAGACGCGGAGAGAGTCACGAAAAGCAATTAGTGCTACAAGAGAGCGAGAGAGTCTCCCTCTGCGCCATCAATAACAAAATCCTCTCTCCATTATAAGAGCCGCGCGGGCCGAAAATTCGTGACCGTAGCTCGATTGCCTCGAGATTGAATTAAAGCATTCGCCGCTCTCGCGATGAACCGGCGTCGGTATAGGTAGCATCGGCAGACAGGCCGTGTTGCCGCGCAGTTACTCCTCCTCTACGTACGTGTACACATACGTATAGGTTGTACACACGTGTATACGCAGATACGTGTATATATGTAGAGGGAGAGAGAGAGAGAGAGAGAGAGAGTCAGAAGTAATTACTTGTAGGTCGGGAGCCGAACGGCAGCATATATCGCGTCGGTTCGATAGCCAAACTTATAATTTAATGCTTAATTATATAACGGACGCGCGCGATTTGGCCGACGCGCGCGCAGCCACTGGGCGGACACTCTGACGTGAAGGAATGCGCTCAGCAAGCTCTCCGAGCGAGCCAACGTGTATTCTATACACAGCACGTGTGCGCCTATACATCTACACACACTCTATACATGTATACGCACGCCTCTACCTGTGTATACCTATACACACTCCGCCCTTTCATTGAAGAGGGCATCTCTCTCTCTCTCTCTCTGCTTCATTACACTCCCTCCTCTCTCTCTCTGCCTCGTCGCTATAGTCATTTTTCAGTGCCGCGCCGCGACGGTCTCTCTCTCTCTCTCTCTCTCTCTCTCTCTTTGTATACCTATATATACACGCGGTTGTATAGCGGTGAGAAGCCGGTGTCTGATAATGTGGAGATGCGCGCGGAAGGGGATTGAGATGCTGCGGGACTATCTGCGCGCGCGCGCGCGAGCGAGGAGAGAAAGAGCGAGAGAGAGACCGCGGCTTTTTGATAAGCGACGACGCCACCTACACGTGTGCTGATGCTTCTGGTGATGATGATTATCTGGGAGCGTTGGGGTTTCACTCTGTGAGAAAAATACTGCGAGGGGGAGATTGTGTATCTGTGTGTGTGTGTGGGTGATGTGAGGTCGACTGACGGTGTTTGATGCAGGAAGGATTTCGCTGGTTGGGATCGGCGCGGAGATTCGACGCGTTGTGAGAAGTTGATGAAAACGACGTGGATGTATACCTATACCTGTAATATTATATAAAACCTTTTTTTACGTCTAGTTTTTCAAGTTATTGGCTCGTGCGAATCGTTATTGTTTCGCATTGAAACATTTATTTTGTAGGTGATTTGTGAGCAGAAGAGCAAATTGAAGCGAATCAGAGAGGCGATGCTCACCCCCATATATAGTTGTATGCAATTATTTATGGTTTTACGTAATTGTGGCCTAAACTTTAAGGCTTTTACAATAATTAATGATAATTTATTACCCGTAACAAATGCTAAGCCTCGCCTGATTAGTTGGTTTTCGTCTACTTTCTTGTGGCGCCAAATTTGAGTTATTAATTGATTTTTGTACCACCTATTTAAAATCATGAAAAAATCGTATTCTTGTTTATTATTAATAACTAATCAAAAATATATAGATCCACTCTATTATCCAATAGATATCAATAGTGCATTGCGACACCCAAGATTTTCGCTCAAAAACACGCAAAATTCACTAAAATCTTCAATTCCAATTCCACATATGCATTTAAGCCTCTATCTCTCTCTACAAAGTGAAAATACCTTATTTTCAATTGGTTTATCGGTCTACACGGGCACTTCGCCTCCAGAAAGCGGGGCAATAATCATTACACTCTCGCGAACAGACGTTAGCATCCCCCTTTGATAAATCGAAATAGCCGCGCGCGCGGATCTCGGCGCAGAGACGGCCGAGCGACTCGCGGTGAAATAAGGTAAAGGGTAAAAGCGAGAGAGGGAACGACAAGTTGTTTCGTGCACGAGGGACAAGCCTTACACGCTCGTGGATTTACAAGCCCGTAAGCCGATACCCCGAGAGTCCCTCTCTCTCTCACTCTCTCTCGGTCCTTAAATTATCAACGAACTTTCCGACTCTGTATATATATATATCTATATACCGGACGCGAAAGGCGTATAGACGCACACGCTGCACACACGGACAGTTCGCGAAAGCGCATTATACACGCGAAACGAATATCATCATTGCTCTAGCAGCCCGGTTACTCGTATATACCATATATATATACGGCTGGTGAATAACATACAGAGCCGCGAAATATCAACCGTATTCAATACATCCTTGTGCAACGAGAGCCCCGTGTGTTTCGGAGCGGATAATTAGCCGTAAATCGCGATCGAAATCGGCTTTATAATTCGTCTTCGCGCAGCTCGCTCTGACGCAATGCTCTCTGTGAGAGAGAGAGAGCGAGAGACACGCCGAGTGTCTCTGTCGCAAGAATTACCGGCGCTCTATTCTATCGACGTATTTATTGCCCGACTAGCGACGATTGTGTTATAAAACGCGAGAGAGGAGAGCAAGAGAGAAAGAGAGAGAGAGAGAGAGAGAGAGAGAGAGAGATCGGTAGCGATAGACGATTTTACTGCTACCGTTTCGCAAAGCGAGATCGTTAGCCGCCTCCTGTGCGCTCGACACTTTGTAATAGAAAATCGGTGAGATCGGTGCATGTGCAGTGTGCAGTGCGTGTAAGGGAGGGGGAGGAAGAGAGCAAGAGAGCAAGAGAGCAAGAGAGGTGAGGACGTTATTTTAGGAGAATTACAACTCGACGCGTCGACAGGCAACACGCTCCGCGCATTTGCATTATACACGATCGCCGCGAGAGAGAGAGAGAGAGAGAGAGAGAGAGAGAGAGAGAGAGAGAGAGAGAGAGATCGGTATTTACTTAAGCTCGAGTTATGGCAAAACAGCGCGCTCTCGGTTCCTCCCATATGTACATACACGGCGCAATAGCAGCATCAGCTGCGCATTTCGTCTTCACCTTTGACTGCGCAAGAGAGCTTTGAGGATTCGCCGCACGGAGAGAGAGAGAGAGAGAGAGAGCTTTTTTTTGCTCTTTCGCTCTCCCGTCGATACACCGCACTTTATATGCGGTAGAAAGAGAAAGAGAAAGAGAAAGAAAACGTGTATACGAGTATACGAGACGCACACACACACACACACACGAGCATCATATCAGCGGTAGTCGAATAAATACCGATGCGGTGCACCTCCCGTTATCCAATTAAAATTTCGAGCAGCGGTTGGCTTCTTTTTCGGCTGCTGACGAGACTCGGATCGGTCGATAAAGGTCGCATTTGTCCGAGTGTGTATGTGCGTGTGTGTGTGTGTGTGTGTGTGTGTGTGTGTTTTTCGCGCGTGAGAGAGAGAGAGAGAGAATTAATGAATTAGAGCCGATGGGAAAAGATGCTCATACAAACGCCGATTATTCTCCGGGACACAAAAGGCTCGTCCGCTTCGTTCCTCAACCGGGAAGAATGTCGGCTCGCATTTTCTTCTGGTGGCGAACAGCGTGTAACACGTGGTAGTATCTTGTATATCGGTGCAGCTCCCGCTGCTCTCTCTCTCTCTCTCTCTCTCTCTCTCTCTCTCTCTCTCTCTCTCTCTCTCTCTTCCTCGAAAGAGCTGCAGAAGGGACACACAACACCTCGGGACTCCCCTCTGCGACTACTACTACTACTATACTACTACTACCACAATACTACTCTAGCCACTGCTGGTGGTGGTGATGCTACTCTCAAGTGAGGAGGATATATATAACGCCGTATAGAGTATTGTGCGCGGTCTGTCGCGAGAGAGCAGAAAAAAAGAGAGAGAGAGAGAAGTATACACGAGATTTCCGAGCGATAAAACGCCGGCAACGCGGAGGTCCGAAAGGGAATGTGTGTTGCTGGAGAGGGGAAGGGATTATTGCGCAGGTGACTTTGATGCTGCCGCGGTGGAGTTTCGCGCTGGGTGTGTGTGGGACTGAGTTTGGGAAAATCGAGGAGGTTTTGGCGAGGAGGAGGGGGGGGGGGGGTATGGTGTTGAGGTAAAGGAGAGATGGAGGGAATCGTGTATTTGGATCGGTGGGAGAGCAGAAGAGATTTGAATGGCCGCACAAGTAATCGTAGTGTTAAATCTGGAGACAGTTTCTTCATCTAGGCTAGAGAAAAACCATCTTGTTATGCGATTATTGTGGTAACTCTGGTTGTTAAGCTCTGATTCTGTAAACACCAGGAAATACTTTTTCTCCAGATGTTCAAATTAAAATCGTCGTATCGTTGCGAAAAATCTCGCGTATTGCGAGTTCTTTCTTATTTTTTGTAAAAAAAACCTCGCAACTTTTCGACGGACTTTTTCTTCTACTCTTTTTCTATTTCTAGTTAGAGATAATTCACGTTTCGTCATGCGATGAGACGAAAAAGTGACCTCCAATTTGAGTTGAAAATTCTTAGAAAAGACTGTCCGCATCGAAAGTTACGAGCAGTTGAAAAGAAAAAAAAATGTATTTCATTCTCCGATGACTTTTCACCGGTTCGTCCAATCTCGACATTGTCTTTTTAAATTGAAATTCTTTTCTTGAACTTAGAGTATGTATACAGTTATTCCGAGAACAATTTTTCGGCAGATATACAGTTATGCGGTTGTGTACATGGTTGCTATTCTCATATAAGTACTACATTAGGATTTTCTGTGATTGCGCTTTACGAATCGGTTTTAAAAACATTAAATTCGACATAAACATTTAAGATTCTTCAAAACGTAACTTGCATCGTTAAACCTATTTATATCGGATACGTATACCCTTACATAGAAAATCCTGATTTTAAATCTATATTTAAATATATCTGAAATAATAATCTGGAAAAACTATTTATAAAACGGCTGTGAAAAATAGTTGAAATTTAGTCTGTGATGAAACATGTTTCAGCATTTCGTGGAATAAAAATAACCGCAAAACCGTCGTATTGATTTTAATGCTGATCCTTAGTACGAAATGCAAAAATGCCTACGTATTTCAATCAATTTTTCCACATTTGACCCTTAAAAAGTATATTTATAGCTTTATAAATTTATAAAATATTATTAGAATACTTTTAAAATAAATTCAATTCACTTTCTTTTGGCAAATAATTGTTACTATCCGTATATAAATAGTTAAATAATGATAATGTAAATAATATATTTGTACACAATGTACATAGATAAATTTAAACAAAGCATTAGCAATACTCGAGTAGTATTTTAGAATCAACCCATAAGAGAAATTACATTTATTACGCTTCCAATCGTACTTTATCTTCCCATCTAACTTCAAGAGTCTTAATTTTGACTCATTTGAATATACATCTAACGTGTGAAAACCATCTAACACGTGATTACCCATAAAACCGTCAAATTTATCATTCCTGCACGTGCTGTAAAGGTCACACTCGCGTAAACATATGCGAAAACACCGATAAATAAATAAAAACATTGCACACAACATTTAGAATTATGAAACCAACCAATCCGTTTCTCCAACCGATCACGACTACGCTTATATCCCCCCCAGTACACGCAAGCTTGCGATCGCGATCGAAATAACGACGTCAACTACACTGAAAAATAACGTACCTCTAATAGCCCCATCATTTACCCCCGTACACTCCCAACCCACAGCGTTCATCCAATTTCCAGAAGCTTTAAATACCGATCAATCACAGCCGATGCATCGCTCATCAGTCAAGGCGAGGTGGGGAGGGGGGTAGAGAGAGATTGAGAGAGAGAGACCGTTAAAAAAAACTCTCTCTCGGTATATACACACGTCATTGTAAAGTTGAAGCCCCCCCCCCCTCTCGGTACAGGGAGATTCCGATCTACACAACTCCTACACGCAAACCTCCGCATAATCCTCGTCGAGATAAAAGTCCTAACGAGTCCTGCGCTCACGGCTAATTGAGAAGCTTAAGCCTTTTATCCTCGTCCGAAAAGCCTTTCGTCAAGTCCGATGCGTTTCAGCAGTCAATCACGTCTCTCTATCGGGGCACTCGATCTCCTTAACTCTCGAGGTACTGCGCGTATGTATATAAGTATACGGGAGAGACGTATAGGAGACGCCGGCGGAGATAGAATGCAAATCACGCGGGGACGAAAAGAGTGTACACACACGAGGCGTAATTAGCCCGCTGTAATTGAACGGGACGGATATGTGGGAGGTCGAGCGCTGTTACTTTTGTCTTTGCGGTTGCTTCGAGAGGAAGCTTTACGCTAGGGAGATGGGTGAGATTTAAAGTTTTCTTACGAATTATGCATAGGTTGTTAACGTTTTTTCAGATGTTTGGAATACAGATTTTCGTAAAAGTCATTTTTTGAAAATGAGGGTGGGGATGTATGCCTGTTATTTGAAAAACTGTGCTTTTTTCTACGAGATTGTCTTTCGTCAGATATGCATCGGGTCAAAAATGTATGCTTTGCATACCGATGGTTTGATTTTTGGAATATTTCAGTTTACATTATTTCTAGAATAACAGTATTTTTGTAAAATTGTTCTCGAAAAAATGAAAAAAATGAATAAAAATTTAATAATTAAAAAACGCTTTCTCTAAATAGAGAGTAGAAAAACTCTATCAATTCTTACTTACACTTTAATAATTTTGAGAACAAATCGCAACTGTATCAAATATTTGCGTATTTCGTATTATCAATAGGCCGAAAACACAAAACTTTACAGAACTTTACGGAAATTGCAGACAGTATGTAGATGTCATCCATTACATTATAATTATCTATCATTTTACGAAGTCTGAAGCTTAAACGTCTGATTTGAACAATACCTCAAAACATGTAATTCAAACGCCATTCCGCAAGATATTGATAGATAAGTTGCAAACTTCGTAAAATGGTATAGATAATCATTCAAGCAAGTAATGTTACGTCTTATTGGTTTTTGCAATTTTGTTCTTATTATTTATTGTAAGCAAATCAGTTGTTTTAAACTGTAACGCGAAATTTGAATTTTTAATTCGCTATCAACCCTCCCTCGCCCCTTAAAATAATAAACTGCTTTATGTACGTATAACAGAACCGATACACATAATCCATCGAAAAAATCTACGCGAAAAATTCTCGTCCCTATAACGCACAAACTTTCAGCCGCGTTCCGATAACGAATGTCCTCTGATAAATTTCCCCCTCCGTCGTCCTCCCTCGGGGGTCCTCGAGTTCTCTCTCTCTCTCTCTCTCTCTCTCTCTCTCTCGACGATATAACTCGCCATTAGGCGGCTACTCTCTTTCGCCCCGGCGTTCATAAATTCCAGCTGCGCGCGATTCGCCACGCCGGACTCTGTCGCCGCTCGTTTCTTCCTCCGCACGCTGCTGCAGCCTCTCCTTCGCGCCGACGCGCGCGGCTACCGCCGCTTCCCTTTTTTCCTCTTGTATTCTTCCTCCGGCTCTCCGCGCTGCGCATATATACCTATAAGTATATACGTCTATACCTGTACATCTCTCGCTCTGTCTCGAGTTATTTCACTTATGCGTATATAGACACGATTATCCGCATCCGGCCGATTTTCCCTGGAGGCCGCGGCGCATTATCAGCGTTGCGGGCAAAAAGCAGATATAAAGCGTACTACTTCCAAGAAGGCGCGAGACAGAGCGAGCGAGAGACTAGAGAGCGCCTAGATAAAAGCCTCGCAGCCTCTGACCGCAAGGTCTCTCTCTTATAATCCACGCCGATGAATTTTCTTCTCGGCTCTCCGCTGCCGCCGCCACCGCTGCGCGCAGACACACGTGAGTCGGTTAACCGCGAGATCTGGTTCGAGAGATCGTACTCTCTTGGCCTCTCTTTTTATCTCTGTGTCTGTGAGTCTCTATGTGTGCAGTCTGTCTCTCTGCTGTTTCTCTCTATGTGCGTCCGTATATACATATATATATCTGTATATGTATATGGCTTATATATAGGAGTCGGTGTACTAGGGCATGAATAGTCGCGGCGAAAAAGAGGTGCCTCAAGAGAGCGAAAGAGAGAGAGAGAGAGAGACTGGCAGGGCGTGGCTGGGGAGGTCAGCCTCGGCTACTCTTATATTGCCTTTTACGTTCTCTCTATATATCTTGTATGCAGCGGAGCGCTGTCGGGTCAAGTGAAATTTCAAGCGCGGACAAGTGTGTTTTATTATTCGCCGACGACGAATTTCATTACTCTGGTGAGAGAGGGAGATAGGCTATTATGTATATACAGGGGGAACAGAGAGAGAAAGAGAGAGAGAGATCGGTTGCGAAACGGGAAATTTATATAGGTGATGCGGTGTTGGATTACGTGCGATTAGATGATTTCAAGATAGTTATAACTTTCGGTAATTGTCGTTTATGTAATTCGCGCTTTGTGATATGTTATATATGCGTCTCTGGCGGAGAGAAGAGCAAACATTTTATTTTGGTCAGAATTTTAGGGTCGCATGTATATAGAAAGTTCCAAAATGTGTGGGAGGATAATTGCACTCTACGAACAATTTTTTTATTTTAAGGATAACTCTGGTGAGGACGAATCTCGTGGGTTTTTTCAAATTCTCGTGATTCTTTTACTCGAGCGATACTTTTTTGTATATTTGATGTACACTGTGATTATCAATAACAATAAAAAATAGGCAAAAAAGACTTCAATACAAGTATGTTAAAACAAGTATACCTTAAAAAACCAGTTTGGCGATAAGCTGCGAAGAATTAAAAAAGAACACAAGAAATCGTTCAATATTGAGATATTTGCGGTCTGTTACGCTATTTTTGAAGTTTTTATATATATACCCGTAACGTGGTTACACTAAAAAGCCGTATTTCCTGATATTCCCAGAATAAGAAAATAACTGTATTATTTCCGGAATAAATGATGTAACACGATTGTTTTGTCAGCCACAGCTAGTGCGTAGCGAAGGAAATCTCAACGTTTTCGACACTAAACAATTAAATTCAAGTACACTCGAAGTACCCAATCGACCGAGTTTCGAAAATTTTCGATTTCATCCTCGTGTACTCAAAGTGCATTTTCCTCTCAAACACGAAAAATCACTTGTGTCGCTCTTACCGCAATCTACACATGCCTCTCGTGTATAAGTATATATATGCGTGCGCATACGCATGTGTTACGCAGTACACACACAAAGTACATATGCATATTGCATATCCCAGTGGAACAAATAAAATGCCATTCCGGGGTGCATCTCGCTAGGGAATTCCAGTCTCTCTCCAGATCAGCGGACACGTAACGCGTTCTGGCGTATCGGTTAGTTTTGAGGAATTTGCGGTCTGTCTCGAGATTCTTTCCCACAGGGATATCAACCCGCTCCTTCTCTCTCTCTCTCGCTCTTCCTCAGTGGAGTTAACGAGCCGCGATAAAATTCGGCGCACTTGTCCCTCCATCCCATCCATACGTATACACACTGCACACATATATCGCGTTATATGCATATACAGTATACACGCGCGTATATACAGCTGAGAGCGGATATATACACTCGCGCGTAATAAGCAGCTCCGCGCGAAAATCGAACTCTCGCAGAGAGCAGTCGTACCCGATGTATTTATAATACACGTATGAGCAGTTTCTTTAAAGGGGAGACAGAGAGCGAGCGAGAGAGAGAGAGAGAGAGGGAGAAAATATAGGTTGTCTTCCGGTGGTTCGCCTGCGGTGCTCCGCCGCGGCGCGCAGCAACGCAACCGAGATGATACATTACCGAGTATTCTTTTTGACTGCTGCAGCTGCTTCTGCTTCTCTCGGGCTGCTCCTTTTGCTTCCACTGCAGCCGCGCAGTGCAGTGCGGAGCTCTCCGAGAGAGTGAGAGAGAGAGAGAGAGAGAGAGAGAGAGAGAGACAGAGGATGGGCCGAGGCAAGAGGTAATCTGAGAAAAGATTTGTTATATTTCGTGCTCCGCGATGTGTAATAAGGAGATACGCTTCTCTTTTTCGGGGGGAAGGACTATACGCGGCGGCCGCCGTTAATTTATTCGTCTCGCGATACTCGTCTCTTACTACTGCGTGTCTCGTTTGTTTAATCGAAATGTTATCGTGACTCCCGGCCGCGGCGCTGCACGTCTCATTACCGTAACTCAGCCAACCGCTAAAACGCCTACTCGAATTCCCGAATTCGCCAAACGGAGAGAGAGAGAGAGAGAGAGAGAGAGAGAGAGATTCTCCGCGCGGTATATCTCATAGGCCATTGTCAAGATCAGCACGTAATACACACCCCCACCTATATCTACGATATGTGTGTGTGTGTGTGTGTGTGTGCGCGCGCGCGCGATAGACACACTATAGGCACGAGAGCATAGCTCGACGATTAAAAGATACAAAATAGGCGCTGGTGAGGTGCAACCGGTTACTCTATACGCGGCTACTATACTCCTTTCCTCATCCCCACTATATACAAACCTCACATCTCTCGCCCGAGAGGATCGTTGCATGCCAGTTCTCTCTTTCTCTCTCTCTCTCTCTCTCTCTCGCATTACCGGCTGAATATTTCATTCATAAAGCCACGCGTACGAGCGAGCGCGGGCGCGCGCAAGCAATTACCGGCATCAGGCTTCAATGGGGTATCCCCCTCTCCCTCCCACCTTTTCCCCTCATTTCTACGCCATTACGTCCGTGATTTGCGCTCGCGGATGTAACGATATCGTCAGTTGCGAGGATATATTCTTTGCGGGAGCTTCCATTATACGGCTGCGTGAGGGTATTTTTCGTGCGCTGCCGCGGGAGGAGAGAGCGGCTGATTGGCGAGGTGGTAGCGTGCGCGCGAGAGCTTCAGAGTTCTTTTCGAGGGACGAAACATTTTAATGCGCGCTGCATTGTGTACGTACGAAATTTCTATTTGTTTTCATACTCGCTTTGTGCATTCGCATATACATAGGGTTCCGTGAGCTTGTGAGTTTGGGATTTGAATTTCGCGCCGTAGTACAGACATAGAGACGGTGCAACAACGCTGATTTGCTTACGTATTATGCGAGAAGACGTATAAATGAAATTACGAAAAATCAGGACATAGTTGCTCTCCGCTATGCAATTATCTTCCATTTCTCGGAGCTCCAAGTTAATATCTGCATATCTCTCTGATATTATGCAAATGCCGTTCTGTCGGCTTTTAAAATCTAAACTTCAAACTCCGCGCATTGCACGATGATTACATAACGGGAGGCAACTACTTCTTTGTTTTTCGCAATTTTATTCTCACTGCTTAATTGATCTAAACGAATTGCTTGCTTTTATACGGGCCACTGCGGATTGCCTGGCGCGATATTTAATCATCTTAAAAACGATTATTGTTTAAATATTATTAAGACCCAATTATCTTAGTATTACGCAAGTGTGCCTTTGGCCGTAGGGGAGACATGATTTCAAATTCTTACTCAGAATATTTCCTGAAAGCAAAATATTTATACACTACCTTAAAGTAGTCAATTCAAGGAATACTTATGAATTTTTTCATACTTACTGACTAATTAATACAAAAGTTATAAGCAAGTTTTTTAGGTCTCGTATTTTAATCAACCTGCCCCTCATACGGGGTAAGTTGGCTCACAATAAATTTTAGGGCTAAATATTTTATAAACTTTATAGAAACCCTTTATTCATCTATAATAATAACATTTTAACAAAAATATAACAGAAATAACAAAAATTAATTCGTACAATTGTGACAAATAAACATTTTTTTTACAGATACGCACTTTTCATGTGCCCACTCTTTACATTTAAAGCATTGAATCCATGATTCACCATTTAAGTTTGTAGAATAAAGTTCATCACAAACTAAGCATGCGTAGTCTTCACTTTTTTTAAAATCAATTTTCCTTTTTTTAAGCTGACTTTGTTCAACTTGCCCCAACGACACTTAACAGTTTAATATTAATTTTTTAATTATTTATGGGCATTTATTGAAAAATTTGTATGGAATATTATATATTAGATGCCCCTCTATCATACAGTGTATTAATTTTAATCCTCAAATATTAATAGTAATAGTAATTAGTATTTTTGAAAGAGCAGAAAGTAAATTTGGCCTATACGAAAAATTAAAAATTTACCTGCTAGCCAGACGACGTTGTCAATCACAATAAGACTCACAGCATATAAGCAATACACTATATACATGATTTGTGTATACATAGTTACTCGCGATTTCAATTAGATGGCGAGATATTAGTTGTGAACCTACCTGCCCCTATGCCCAACTAGCCCCGGTCTCCCCTACTACAATTAAACAAACGCATTCTACAAATTTATCCACAATAAACTAAAGTCCTCTGTTTTCCTTTTAATTCCAGAATTTTCGTGAGCACAGGATCGACGGCGCGTCTCTGCCGCTCCTGTCCGAGGAGCACCTGACCGGCCCGATCGGTATGAAGCTGGGCCCAGCGCTGAAGCTCCGCGTCCTCCTCGCCCGCAAGCTCGGAGCCTGCACGGTGTGCTTGCACTGCGCCCACTGCCACCAGAGTCCCATGGCGGGTCTGAGCGCGGCGGCAGCCATGGCCGCGGCCGCGGCTCAGCAGACGCCGCACAGACGAGCCAGTGCATCGGCCAACTGACAGAACTTGGCGGAGCGACCGAGCGCCAGGCTCATCGCGATGATGGCCATGAAAGGCGCGGCAGCCCTCACGAGCCCGGAAGACTCCAGTCGAGCCCTCGCGCTCGAGGGGCCGACTCCGACGATGAGACGACATCATCAGGCTGCCGGCACTTTCAAGAAGCCCATCAAGCATTGATCCGCGCGTCAACGGAACTCCGCCGATTTTTCATTTTTTTTTTTTTTTTTTTTTTTTGTACTTTGTAATCTGAGCTTCCGAGAGAGAAAGAGTTTGTTGCGAGAAAAGAAAATGTTATTGTTGATGCATTTTTGTGCGTGGGAGAGACGACGGGTCTCTCGGAGGCAGTTGAAAGGCATGTACGTGGCCTATAACTACGCTGTATAACGATTGTACAAAATGACTTACACTTCCAGCGTATATTTAATACTGTAAACGCGGTATAGACACTACAGCGAAATGGAGAGGATCCGATGATCCATGTGCAATAAAAGACTCTCACGGGCTCGTCGAGGAGATGATAGTACTTTATGGGGCTCGAGCCTTGAGATTTATGTGTCAAAAGCAAGCTGTAAACCGCAGACAATAAATTTAGCATTGCCACCGATTTCGTCGCTCAAAGTGATAAATTCAATGTGATTGGATTGAGTACTATCTTTCGGACGCGTGATCGCTCAAATCGTTGTCACTTACACACTTGTATAGATTTTAACGGAGATTTTATGCGCGATAAAAAAAAAATGAGCACAGATCGAAGAGACGGGGAGAATCGCGAGCGATATTTTTGCTAACGCCTTCACTTACTACGCTGCACACGATCTTACTGATAAGCCGCCAACGAATGATCGTATAAAGTACCTATATGTTTTCCTTTCTTTTAATTACCGAGATAAAGTGTGCGAGAGAGCGAACGAGCGAATGAGAGAGAGAGAGAGAGAGAGAGAGAGAGAGAGAAAGCGCAGGACATCGAGCAACACGCTATTGCCTTATAATCCGTCGATTCGCTCTCATACGCGAATCGAGCAATAAACTTATATGCATAGGTATATATTGTATACGTTTGCAAGGCAACTACATAAAGTCGATTCGTATGAAGAGCAGTATTTTTAGATATGTATAAAATTAAAAGACCTTAACGGGTGACTTATGTGCCTGGATTAGAAACTATCAACGATACAGATAATACGGAGATAAAAAGACAAATGAGATATATGCATATTATAATCCGTTATGTACTTAATTTTGTTTTCAATACTTACGACTCCCGTCGTATGCAATAGTTGAGGAGAAGAGACGAATCGATGAATCGATCTCTGCGCGCGCGCATAAAACAATCAGCACATTTTTAAACGATATAGCGGCTTTTACTTAATTAACAGTTTAATTATTATTATAATTATTATCAATATCATGATTATTATAATATTATTATTATTATTATTATTATTATTATTATTATTATATTATTATATTTTATGACTACTACTACTCTGTGTATATACTGCGCTTAGGCATTTATTTATACAGTGCTTTTAAAGAGAAGGAGATATAGTATTTTATTTAGAACGCGAGCGACTTTGTCAATTGTTAATCACTTCTCAACTGTTGAGACCTTTTTTTCTGGAGACAAACTAAAAGAAAGAGATATATATGTATATTGAGAGTGGGAGCGAAATATTGTGGAAACGAATGCGATGACGAGCGAACGAATGAAAGAAAGAGTAAAAGAGTGAATGAGACATTATAAGCAAAAACGAAAGCAGCAATTTTTGTGATACTACAGAACTCCTAAATTTCCTTCGCCATCCGTTTCATGTTTATTTTTCAACTCACGCCTACTCATACTTGTTAGCGAGCCGAGCAGTAGTTTACATTCAACCTACGTTCCCCCCTAGCCCATCGCCCTTCACCTCTTCCTACTTCGTTATTACCGAACCTGTAAAGTCTGTCCTGTAAAATTTTCTGCGACTCACTGTCGCATTATGTATAGTAGTAACTTAACGGTGAACAGCGAACAGTGCATTGTTTCTGTTAAAATAAATTCGTTGAAAAATACCCGCACCAGTGTCTCGTTATTTCGAGCTTACATACCTTCTGCTTACAAATAAGTCAAGTACGCGCCAAAAAATTTCGTATAAGAATCCAATAATTTATTTTATTTACACGACAATTAGCAACTGCAAGTTCATCATTGTAATTTCGCCTGAAAAATCAAACAAAACGAGTAATCAGAAACAAGGCCTCACACTCGGTCAGAAGAATCATCTCCAGAAAGTAGACTTACGCCTCCGTGAATAGCCAGGACACCGTCGTACTCGCCGACGCCGATCGTCACGTCAGCCTCTCCCATGGCATCGACGCTCACGGATTTTCCAGTGCACTTTCCGTCCTTCAGCTCGCCGGAGATGACGTCGCAGTAGACTCCAGCCGGCATACACACATTCAGTCTCTGCTTCAAGTCGTAGCTGTCAGCATTGAAGGCCACGAAGCCTTTGTTCCCCCGACAGAAGGAGATCTGGTTGGAGCCGTTGTCCCACCAGGAGGTGATGTTGTTCCTCTCGCCGAACACGTAGTTTCGGAAAGCGACCATGTTGTAAATCTGGCGCCAACGATGCTCGCAAACCCAACCCTTGCCGCAACTGTTGTCCTCGTTGATCACGGGCGAGACGATGTCGCCTTTACCGTCGGCTGGTGGGCCCTGATCGGAATGGTCGAAGGCGAAGGAGCTCATTAATTTCGGCGTGCCGTAGGGGTGAGCCAACATGAACGCCACGGCCATCTGTCGATTACATTTAATGGTATAATAATGGAAAATAATATAATTAATTAACTATCCTTTGAATGTGAATAAATCGTTATACGATGTGTACTGTACCTTGTAGAGCTTGGAGTTCTTGTACGTGATTGGATTGTCGGCATTGTTCCTCTGAGTGTCGTGATTGTCAATGAAGACTAGAGCGTCGTTTCTGGGCAGCAGACCCCAAGGTTCGCCAAAGGTGACGAACCACTTGAGCATATTTCTTCCCAAGAACGCGTGACTCAGTTCGTAGCCGTATTTGAACTCGGTTACGGCCCCGAACGGTGTGTACTCGGACTTTTTGACGCCTTCGTTACCGTTATAGTCTATCACTTCTTGATAGATAAAAGGTCGGCTATTCTGCGGAAAGCCGTGTTCTACGTTCAAGTCGTTGAGGCGAGAGTAGATGACTTGCAAGTCCTCCGGCCACATGTGCTTCGCTGCGTCGATGCTGGAACGGTACACGCATAAAGTCACTGTTAACTGCAATCGTCGCTCTTCGCGAGTCGAATCGACCAACTAACCGGAAGCCCGCGACACCGGCATCGATCGCCTTGTTCATCATCGCGACGATCATGTCCCTCACGTGCTCCAGACTCTGGTCCAGATCGTGCAAGCCCACCAGCTCGCAGTTCCTCACGTTGAAAGGATCCATGTAGTTGTAAATGTCGCAGACCGGACTGTGGAAGTCCGATCGGTTGTAGGGCACTCTGGGATAGAAGTACTCGTAGGTGTTGGCTTTGGAGCCGCCGGTGCCGATCGCGTTCTCGTGGTCTCCGCTCATGTGGTTGAACACCGCGTCGACGTAGATCCGAACGCCGGCCGCGTTGCAGCGCCTCGTCATGTGCCGGAATTCTTCCTCGTTGCCGGAGCGGGTTGACCATTCGTAGGAGATCGGCTGGTAGCGCTCGTACCACGGCCGGTTACCGATCGCCACGTTCTCCGTGATCGGCGAGACCTATGCGGGCAAAAATCGCGTTCATCATCGTCGCGGCGATTCATCGATGCGCGCGCGGTGCGGATCGCTTCTCGTGGATGGCTTGTACACTTTCAGAGTTAGATAACATTTTTTTTACAGATATAGCTGTGAGTGTGAGTAATGCAAGCGTCAACTTCTTGTTTTGCGACACTTTGTTTTTAGAAAATAGTAATGATGTCAGCCGCTTATATTACTTCATAGTCGTGATAATTCGTATAGAAGATAAAGTATAAAGCTGAAATGGTGAATTCGGATAAATATAGTATAAATAATTAAAGCGGTATGAAACCCATAGTGACCAGTCAGTAACGATACGGCAGAAAAGTGCTTTGATCTCAAGTAATATAACAAATTATGAAAACCAAGACATACTTGCCCTTCGCATTCGTATCTCTCATTTGCAAAGTTTGGAATCAAAATGTTCAGACGTTAGAAATATTTATCAATAAATTTTATTTACTGAATATTGTGGCTTTGAAATCGTATTAATTCGAAAATCAAATTCATAATCTCGTCGAATATCAAAGAATATTCAATTGTACCAAAATCCTCGAATATCATTGTTGCAATTGCATAAAACGACGAGTGAATGTATAACATATGTCATGATTTTTCCGTATATCTACGCTTATAATACCTGTATACCACCGTATCCCATCGGTCCCAAAAACTCCTCGCACTCCCTGGCAATATCGTTCCACTTCCATTCGAACAGATGGACCATCGTCGTCCTGCCCTCCATATAATTAGTGATTTTATTCGATCCATCTGCTCCTAAAAGGCTCGCGATCGCGAGTAGCGCCACGATCGTCCTCGTCATCCTCGATTTCACTTCTGAAAATAATTTTTTTAGAAGCTGCGTTTGTTGTAAAAAGTATGTACTAATTAAGAGTCGCAGCTGTCGCGTAGCCGCAGCTCACTTATAACGAGATTAATCACTGCGACATCACTCGCTCGTATTTTGTATTATATACACAGGCTTGAACGCGGGCTTCGCGAAATTTCCAAGAATCAGGGACGCATTTATAAGTGTGTGTACTTATCGTTATGATATAATAATTGTCTCGAGGGGGCCTAGATTTTATCGGACTGCTCTATAAGTACTTATTTTTATTTTGTGGATGAAGGAAATTTGTATTCGGATTATGTTTTAGAGAAAAGACGTAAATCTCGTAACCAGTAATGGGGGGGGGGGGGAAGTGTCTGCGAATATTGTCAACATCTGAGGCGAAGAATATCAATTCTGAGTCGTTTTAATGCGGATTTTATGCTTGAAACGTGCTTCTGGGTAAAATTTTCGTATTACTGGAGTGTCTGCATAATTCTGTTTGAAAAAAGCTTTTCGGTTTAGGTATACAACTAGTTTTCCAGTTCGCGGGAATGAATAATTTCGAATTTTGCGCCATAACGTGGATGATGAATAAAATAGCTAATTTGATTGTGACCAAGAAAAGGCGAGAATTGTTTTTTTTCGTCTACCGTATCGTGACGGGACATTCGAATTCTCTCTTGTATCGTTCCTACACATATCAGTCAAAGAATACATCGTCAGTCAAAGGAAAATTTCTATTCTACTTCAGTCTAATCAGTACACTTACGAATATCACGAAATACGTAGAAAAATTGGGGTGTGACTCCTTATCCGAACTGATAATTCCATTTAACAAGTGCAATAAACGCGTTTATCAGTGCCCAACAGATATAAATACACAATAAAAGCAAAAACACTTGAAAAAAATCTAAACACGCGATTGAGCAAGCTCTGATTTTTTCCCCTCTTGAATATTTAATGTTTTGCGCCTATGAAACTATAGATTTAGATAAAAATTGTAAAACTACTTTGTAATTGTTTCTCCGACGTATCGTCGACACTTATGAGCGTATACAGTTTCGGAGAACAAAGACAAACGTGCGCGCGATTGCTTTATTTTCCACCGTAATACTCATTGCGAATAATGTAAGTAATACGCGTGAGAACTGCGACACCGTTGCTGCTACCGAGTTTCTCAGTAATTTACCTACATGGAATAATAATCGTCGTGATTGTGATTTTTTTGCCCTCCGGGGCGTGTGCTGTTTGTAATTGTTATTGCACACACACACGCGCCCGGTATTTGAAATCGATATCGCGAGATAGAGGCAAAGTATCATATAAATATATATAGTCATAGTCACAGTATAGATTGAAAATCAGATTTTGGGATCTGCATGTAATTTAGACGAGAAACTTATACTTGCTTTTTGTGCACTTTCTATTTTACGATTTTGGTGTTTGTAAAAATTTTAGCAAGTCTAATTTAGATAGTTTTTCCGCAGTCACGAAACCCTAGCCGGTTATAAGGAACTGATGATTTATTCAAGGAAACTTTACGTCCCTTGAATAAATCATCAGCTCATTACGTAGAAACTTTACGTTAGTTTTCATATAAGATGAGACGAATACGTCATCTCTATTATATTCTTTAAAATAATCGATTTGCAGACTATAACATTTAATTATACAGTTTCAACGAAATGTCATACTAATATGTAGTTGCAATCATAAGCTTTTGTGTTTAAAAGATGAAATCGATTGTGCACAGTGGAAATTTTACAGTCAAACACTTTGTTATTGAATAACAAAAGATTTCAGATCATTGTCTTTGTTACTCTAAATTTTTTAAATTGACATTATCTACATAAAAAAATCTTGTATTTCGAGTGCGCATATAATCGATACAATAACTTGGTGAGACTTTATTCGTATGTTAACGACAGCTGTGATAGTGTAATCGTTTATTTTTATGTTCTTGAATTGCAGTTTAATGTTTGTTCTTCGTTACTTAATGAACTCTTTATTACTGTCGTATGATATGATTGGAATTGAATAATAAATAATTATTAAGGGAGTAATCTTTTTAGAGGCTAGTTTTTCATGGAAGCTGACGAAAAGAAACTATTGTATTCTCAAGCTTCTACAAAATATATATTTTATTTTTCGAATTATTGCAATTTTTTTAAACTTTCCGAAAAGTTTAAAATTTATAAATAGTACAGTTTTTTAGAGCAGAAAAAAGGATATTTGTCTAGATTGGATACAGTTTTTGAAAAGTAATCCAAATTTAAAAATGGAAGACAAAAATTTCCTTAGAAAACTTATAAATTTTTCCTTTTCAAAACATCAAAAAGTCGATTGTTCGTTGCAATGATTTTTTTTGAAACCAGAGCTAATATTTTCTTCTATTTAAAAAAAACATGTTTTAAAATTATTTTTTATCGATTTCGCGAAATATTCACGGAACATGTCGTTCTGTCAGCAAAGCAAATGATACGTAGTAACACTTAATAACAAAAAAATAGTTAGTATCGATTCCGCATAATCTATACCTCCAATGACAACTAACTATAGTAACTATCTTCAATTGTAAAAAAAGTAAAAGTTGGATTTGATTTTTATATTCACCTTAATTTATTTAATTATTAGATTAAACATTTTATATTAACTTTAATACTTTAAAAGGTTCAAAGCAATTTTTAAACATGTCATGTACAAGAAACAATAATTAAGGAATCATAAAGGCCATTTATAATTAAAAAGAAATTTTAATAGAAATTTTAGAAATGCTAAATATTATAATATACATTAAAGAATAAAGTCTGCAGCAAGTATAAACTTGTAAAATAAATCGAATGTAGAAACAAGATATTCAATTCCGATTTTTCACCAATTTGAAGTTACCCTGAATTATGTAAAAATTCTAACAAAATCAATCATGACAATTATACAGAATTAAACAATCCATAACAAAAACATCTTCGCGACCTGTTGATGTATTTATGCACATATAGCGAGATAACCATAACAGATCCATCCCTCCACACAGTGTACACCCTCAGCGCCAGGTGTCAGCACGTCCTAACCTGAAAACCAGGCCAGATGTCGCCAGCGTCCACCACAGTAACCGTACACCACACACACACTGTAGTACCTGGTAGTACAGTGTACAGTACAGTACCTACTATTATACTTACACACTTGCAGACCTCGAGCCCTGCACAAAAAGCAAATGGTGGAAGCTGCTCGCGCGGCGTGCTGGCGGCCGTAGGGCCACGACGACTGAACCTCCTGTCGAGATCCGCCTTGATTACCGTCGTCCTCGGGTAATAGATTCTCCCCTCACGATGCGGAGCTAGCGCTCGCCGCGCAGTTGCCTGCAGTGTGTGTGAGAAGAAAGCCCCGTGCCGTGCGCCAAGTGCACCGATCCCTGCGTGGCGCGGAGAGAAAGTCTGAGCTCGCGCGACGACGAGTCGGCCACCGTAACTGACCCTCGACGATGTAGAGGATGAGAGTCCGTCCTCTCGTCTGCGGATTCGAGTGTGCAACACAGGCGCAACATGACTAGCGCCTTGCCCGTCAACGGATTTATCGGGCCGAATGGCGCCCAGCCAGCTCTCGGTGAGTTTTTTCCCTTTGTCGAGCAGTCCATGCGCGCCAGGATGTCGCTGATGCCTCGACCACTTGGTTTACCACTAATTTCTTTGCTGTGTCTATGTCTGCAGCTGAGCAAACGACCGGCGGAGGGGTCGTTTCATCGGACAAGAGCAAAGAGTGGCAAATGGAACTGCTCATGGAGAAGCTCCGCTCCAAGGCTTCGTCGTTCAAGTCCCTTGTCGAGACTGCCAAGAACATACGCATGGCTATGCTGGTAAGTAGACCGTTCAGAGAGATTGGGACGGAGTGTTGAGAGTGGTTGGCTGATTGGCTTGATTTGCGTAGGACAAGAGGTTTGGAATCGACAGTGTGGAGAAGAATCAGCTACAGAAGAGCTTGGACGCACTGCAGCACTCTATTAAGGTTACATCGCTGCAGTCTATGATAGAGCGGTTGGAGAGTCTCTCTAGACAGTTAGGGTAAGACATATAGATTTGTTTTATACTGCATTGGCTTCTTTGGGCAAGGGTGTAATACGATTTATGTTATAGACTGAAATTCATGATGTCTGGACCTCCAACTACTAGCAGCACCGAACTCTTTATATCTTCCGACATGTTCTTCTTGGAAGTTCTGTTAGAACCATCTGGAGCAGTTAAAGATGTTAAAATCCATCATGAAGGAAAAGCTGAGCAACAAGTCAGTTTATAAATTGATAGTTACAGATTTATTTGCATGCATTTGTTTCAATAAGTAACTTGATTTTATTTTTAGAGTTGCGAAGAGTTAGTTGCTTGTCTGTCTCGAGGAGATTTTGTTGACTTCACAACTCAACTTGAGGGTTTGGCATCAATTTATCAGTTGAACGCAGATAAAAAAGTAAAGTGCAAAGCGTTTAGTGCTTTACAATCGCTAGAAACAGATTTAGGAATTTTGGCTCAGTTGCAAACGTTTATGAAAGAACCATTTAATGTTGTACATAAAAGTCCTGTTGGTGAGTTGACTGTTTGAGCAATTTTACATTGGTTTTATCTTGTAACTATTTGTAAAGTACTTATTTACTCTTTTTGCAATTAGGAATTCTCGAAAGAAGAAAAGGTGGGCATGCTATGAAATTGACCTATTTTGTTTCACCATATGATCTTATAGATCAAGAAAATAAAAGCTGTGAAGCATTAAGCTTAGAGGCTGTGATATCTAAAAAAGTTGGACATTCCGTCACAGTTTGTATGGAAGGATCAACAGCTCACAAGCTGCCGACATCAAGTATCATTACTGTTAACAGAGGACCCACTGGAAAGAGGTACACAAACTCTTGCTGAGGTTTGATTATGTAAGCATAGTACTTGACTATATACTAATCAATTATTTTATCCACAGCACACCTTCATATGCTCCGTTAACAAGTGCAAACTCTTCCATGTTACCAGCATGTTTTGTACTAAAACTTGCTAAGAAAATGCCCATGTGCTTAGAATTAATTCGACGGATACAAAAGGTTACAGATCTTGAGTGCACGGATATATCTTCACCTTATCCCCTTCTGAGCATGATTGTTCAACACGCAAGTGATAAACAATTAGATTGCCAAAATAATAGGGGACTCACAGTTGTAAGTGTTCTTGTCACTACTTGCTTTAACAGAATTAATTAACTCTGAAAATTTTACTAAATATACATATTATTTAATCAACAGAGTCTTCCGGATCAGCAACATTGCTACTTTATGACAGAAAATAGAAACATGGAAGGAGTATTAGTCGGCAGTATACCTTTTACTCATCCAGCCCACGTTCCACAAATACTAGTTTTTCTTCGGCAACAGGCATTGTTCAATACACTAATATCGAGTTGCGTGAGGCCTATGGCAAGACAGGACTCAGAACACACTACGATTTTCGAAGTAAGCGCTCTGTCGTGGCAGTGCATATCCGTGAGCTTGGAACATCCTTTCGAAGAAACCTTGGCAACCGCTGAGTTAGATCTGTCCGATATTTCTGCTTTGAAATGTAAACTCTACGGAGTTAGCATAACGAACACAGAACAAACGTCGGATCTCGCAGGGAAGGTTCTGCAACGCTGTCTCAGCGTTCCACTTACCATGCGCACACTGATCAAGATCTGGGAGGGTCGAACCTTCATGTTAAATCCTATCGGCGGTGGTAACAACAGCTTTAATAACAATCTCGGTACTGGCCGAGAGCAAAACAACCATAACGGCTCCAATGTGCCGGAATTCGGTAACGAGGACATCAAGATAAAGCAAGAACCGGGCACCGGGATGAACGGGTCGACGGGCAGACAGCAACAGCAGCAGCCCCCGACGCAACAGCAACAATCGCAACAGAACCAACAACAAAATCAACAGCAGCAGCAGTCTTTTTTAGATGCCGGAGCGGAGAATAGTATCGGGTTTCCGTCATTTTCCGGCTCATCCGATACACCCCCTGCTGCAATGCTGAATCCTCTTCAGCTGGGCGCGTTGTCGACCACGCCGACGCCCCCGGGCGATGGAAAGAGCAAAAAGTCGCGCAAGCGCAAGACTGCCGACGGTTCTTGGAAGAGTCCCAAGCGAAAAAACGATCCAGACTCCAACGAGATTCTCTTGGAGAGTTCCAGCTCGGATTCCACACCTCTAGGAACACCTACAGGTGGCAAGGACTTGGTGAACGATACGCGTACCCCAACGCCTACGTCAGCCGCTAGTATCACCAGCGGTGGACTCGACTTATCCAACCTTGATCCTTTGGACATCTTGAGTACAGATAAAAGCTCGGATTACGACCTGGATAACGATGCGGAGATAATGCAAGTCGAACCTACAGTGGCAAGTCTCGAGGAGGCATTGAAGCGTGAGCGCAAGTTAAAGAAACGCGCCGAGGAGAAACGGAGCCCCAACATCTTCGAGGACAATAAAACCCTTGTTTCTCCGTCGGTCAGTATCACGCCGATCTCTAGTGGGAGTTCCAGCCAGAGCTCCAGTTACAATTCCATGTTGACGAGCATTGGGCTGGATCGACGACCTGGTATAGAGATCATTCCCATCACATCGTTACCGCAAACACCGTTACCCAATTCCATTACTATCACGGCCATTAACCCGGTGAAATCGTCTTCGTCCTCGAGTGCCTCAAGCTCTTCGTCTTCTTCGTCAGCAACACCTCAGGGCTTGGTGGATGATCGAAATAAAGAGCGCAAAAGCTCGAAAAATCGTTCGTCGAGTAGCAGTGTCGAGGACAAGAATAAACTGGAGAAAAAACGAAAACGCAAGCGAGAATCAAGTCCTATGGGCCCACCGGAAAAACTTCCCCTTAAGCAGGTCAGTAGCAGCGTCGATCCACTGTCGAAGCCCGTCTCTGTGAGCATAAAACCAACCTCGGAGTCACCACCTGGCTCATCGTCATCTAGGCCGTCGTCACCAGCCACTACCTTGCGCAAATTCAGCCCATCTCCGACTCGAGGTAATCCCTTGGTCCTCGTCGGTAAATCCAGCCCTACATCGCTGAAGCAGTCTACATCAAGTGGCACCGGTAGCGGTGCCGGTAATACCAGTGTTGGCACTGGTACTGGAGGTGTTCCTAAACCGGTACCAAGTCCGAAGCATTCGCCGGTTTACAGCAGTCCGAAGCACATATCGTCGATGCCCAGTACTAGCGTGAGTCCGAAACACGGCACGTCATCTCCGAAGCATGGAAACTCGGGCAGTGCCGGGAAGCCGAGTATGTCGGCGCTCAAATCTGCAGCTAATTCACCATCGGGCAAAAGCGGGGATGGCTCCGGCGTGTCGTCCAAGACGAAGATTTCTTCCTTGCAATCGTCAACTTCGCCTTCATCGTCGGCTATCAGTCTGTCCGCTCTCTCATCATCATCCTCGTCTTCGTCGACCTCTTCATCTCTGGGTAGCAAAGAATCTCGAGATAAGGAGCCCCGTAAGACGTCATCGTTGATGTTCAGCAGTAGCGGCGGAAGTAGCTCGGGACACCAGAGCCCCAAGTCCAAGAGCATCAGCTCAAAGCCTAAGGTTATCGATTCGGAACAGCAACAAGCTTCTCTGTCAGCCGGTAGCGGAGGCAGTACGCCTCCTTCCGATCCAAGCAAATCAGCGTTGACCAGTACCCAACAACAGCAACAAGCGCGCAACCGCAAAGGCTCGCTCAGTGCCGTCATAGACAAATTGAAAAACGCTCAGCACTGCACTGACGATGCTACGAGCTCGTCGTCGGGTTCGAATCTTCCCCCGAGCTCCACGACTGGTGGAAGCGGTTCGTCCTCCTCATCGAGCAATCCTGCTGGCAAAAATCCATCAGACACAAAGAATCCAACAGAATACATGGTGAAGCCCAGTTCTGATGGTATGAAGCTCACGATTAATAAGACACGCACGAAAGATCTAAAGTCCAACAACAGTGGCCTCAAGCTTTCGTCCGTGGGACTCGGCGGCACGAGCAGCTCTGCAGGTGGGCTAACTATTACGCCTGTGACCACGCCGGGTAACGTTTCGCCAAAGCTGTTCAGCGGACTAAAGACGGGTGTGATTTCAGGTCCCGTCTCGAGGAAACCACTAGCCCAGGCCTCGCCAAAGGTTTTACTTTGTTTTTAATTGATTGGGAGAATCGTACAATAATGATGGTTGGATTATGCCATTTAACTGCAATAACATAGAATTAGTTTACTAACACTAACCATTATTTTTGTAAGAATAACTGCCTGATAACTGTTAATGCCTAATCTTGGTTCGCATAAAAATAATTTGTTAACTATGTGTCATAAAGGTTCGCTCTACCTCGCCGTTGACGTCAAGCAGTGGTATTGGCAGCAAAACGGGCCTTGTCTCTGGACAGAAGCTCTCCAGCAGTGGTCTCAAATCCGGCTCAGGGCCTGGTCTTTTGTCATCATCCTCAGGATTAGCAGGAAAAGGCCTGTCAGCAAAGTCCTTTTCATCTACCGGTGGTAGCTCGATGAAGCAGAGCTCGATAGCGGCTGAACTAGGCCGTGTGCGGGACAAGGCAAGATTCAAGACTGCCGGCGACAAATCGTTCGTTGGTAAAGGTAGCGATTTGCGCAAATCTAACCCTTCTACGGTGGAGAGCGAGAACGAAAAGGCTTTAAAGCAGCATCTAGCTTCAAGCATTCTTGCATCTTCTATGAGTGGATTGTCGAATTTGCCCGGATTGATGGTCGAAGGTCTGATCAAGCAGCTGGACACAAAATTTCAAATACCGAAGCTGTCGGCGCGGGCTAATGCAGCAGACAATGCCGATAAACGTTCAGTAGACAAAGTAGATTCCAGCTCTAAGTCGTCGGATCCTCCAAGCAGATCTTCCCAAATTATGTCTAATCCATCTGTAACGTCTTCCTCGAACGTGTCGAAGCTCGAAGATGCTCATCCAGCAATGGCACACGGAGTTTCGAATTCCGTTGTTGGTTACGGTGGAGGTAATACGTCATCGTCTAGCTCAGGAACGAACGCGATGAGCGCTCATGATTCAGACATACCGACAAATCTGTCCATGCAGTCGGATGATAGTTTACAAATGAAGTCGGAGATGGGTGGTAGCAGATCCTTTCTGAATCCAGGTGGTGAAACAAGTAAAGAAAGTATTGATCTAGGAGGGAGTAAACATTCTTCGTATTCTATGGGAAGCGATGCCTCTGGTAACCTCGAAAGCTTGAATTTGGTTACCAAAGGATCGGAAAAGTATAAATCATCGGACGACAAAGACCAACAACAGCAGCAACAGCAACATGCCGCTTTTCACAGAATATCTCACGCTGACAAAAAATCGGTTAGCTACTTTAAAACTTAAAATTTTGCAATTAAAAATTTTATTTTTATTGATTGTGTAATAATTAATTTTCCAATGTAGGTGGAATCAAGTATAACAACACCAGCGAGCATAACTCTCACTCCCATACCACCGATATCATCGTCAGTTTCACTTGGTGGTAGCGGCACGAGTTCACAAGAAGCGGCTGAAATGCTGCTGGATTTTTCGACGCCGAAGGAATCGGGGGGCGGTGGAGGCAGCAGCAGCAGTCTCCCTTTGAAGAGCGCGATGTCCTTCGCGGCGTCGTCGTCGCCGATCAGGAAGAATACGACGCCACCGCCCCCGCCACCTCCACCTCCACTGCCGCCACCGCCACCGCCTTCAGTATCACCAGCGGTGCTAGCTTCAGTGCCGCCGTCCGTATCGCCAATCTCGAGTTTTCCACAGAGCCCGTCTGTAAGCCTACACATTGTGAAGAGCCCGGCACCTTCGCCGAGGGTCATTCCACTCTCCCCACACTCGGCCTCGCCTTGTATTACCGACGACGAACTCATGGACGAGGCGCTTGTCGGTGGGTTTCGGATTCCGAATCCTTATTTCATCGTGTAGAATTGGTTGGTCGTTGTTGCTCGATTGAATTTTTTTTCTTTTATTTATTTATGGTTGCAAATGAAACAAATTTAAGTGATGAAGAATATATATCGCGATTATGCATAATTATTGCCTATTTTATCAAATCAAATAATAAATATATTTTTCTTGTTTTCAGGCTCTTGAAACCTTGGAGTTACACAGTACCGTTGCCGTACGCTATGATTCATTGACTTGGAGGAAACCGTGATGATAACGAACCAAATTAAGTAAGAATTATATTTTTAAATTGTATCATTCGATGATATCTGTACAATATTAGAATGACTTACAAATAGTCCTTTTATTTTTGAGATTATAAATATTTTTATTAGTACACCGATAAATTGCAGTTCAATTTTAAATTACGCAAATTCAGAAACTGTTTCGTCAGACCGGTTCACGACAGATGCGAAAACTATTTTACGGACAATCACTGTAGATGCGTTCAATCTGTTTGTTACGATCGCTATGCCTACAAATGAAATGCCAATGCCACAGCGACGTTTAACAATTGAGTTGATAATTTATTATATCAAAATAGTGTACGATTCCTAAAGATTAATGACAAAACCTTTACGAAGCTATATAAAATACAAAATCAATGTATCCATATGCAGTAAATGAAAAACTGCTTTATAGTATACGTAAGAACAGACAAAGATTATACTAAAGCGAGAACAGCATTCCTAGGACACATTGTTTGCGGTACAGCAGAAAGGTATAGCTACTAAGGAAATAACAAAAAACAATGTCTACTATTGTTGTAATATTGGTTGCGAATTTGCCCTACCGTTGGATTCTAAGCAAATCGCACAATTTTTAAAGCCTTATCATTAGAAGGTCACATGATGAATATTTCATTTTCAAAGACTTTCTAAAACCAAAACGATTCGGCATTTTTTAAATTAAAAATTTCTATGAAACTACTTCGTATATTTTTCGCTAAAGTGTGCTACCAATACTTTAGACAAGTCTATTAGCAAATCACCATTTTAAAAAATATCGAATCGCTTTGCCTCAAATAGGTACAAATGTACGTTTATACACGCGTAAGGAAATTCTTAATTTAATTTGTAAAGAGAAAATATATCTGTATATGTAAATAATATACATAAATACATTCATTCACACATATACATAATTACTATTATTATTATTATTATTAATATTATTATTATTATTACACGTTGTTTGATCTTTATCGTTAGATAAAATTAAGAGGACGATTGTGTAAATGAAATGCCAATAAATTAGTTTTTCTTTCTTTTTTATCAAGATTTTGATATTTATTGATTAACATTTTAGAACAGTCTAAAGTATGTATGTAGAATGAATTTTCAAACTTTATTTTCATCGTTAAGTATGGAAAATGTTAAAAAAATAAATAAAAATACGTTATAGGTTGCTTATATTAATTACACCATTATTTTAATCGACCTAAACCTATACATTAACTAGTTATAAATTTAGAATAATATGTACAAATTGATTCTAAAATCGATTCAAACTTATAAGTAAAAAACACAGCATAAAAAATAATGCAAAATTATATTTATCTATAAAAAATGCTCTGAATTTACATTCTCAAATACCTCGCAGGCATATCTGGATGTTATTAAAACATCCCGAAATTTCCAACTCAAGAATTGGCGCATTTAAACGATCAACAATATCAATTAATCGATAATTTCACTGCAGTATTATCCTAGCAAACAAACAAAAATGTGTATTACATTTGTTTGTTTACATATAGAGAGCGCACTTATTCTATCAACTGACAGAAACAGCTGCAGCATCAGAATCGTTGGTGTAACAGGCCCAACTTCTCGGCAAAAGAAGATCAAAGAGAGGATCTTCGTAAGGCCGACAATGAGCTCTGGCGTAATACTCCATCGAATATAGAGCAAACATGATACCGTTACCGGTAACCAGACCAAACCATATGAAAGTATTGCCACTTATTTGCGAATAACTTTTCATAATGAAAAGCAGCAGCAGACCGAAGCCGCCAAACATGAGCATCATCACCGGGTAAAAGAATTGGAAAGAAAATGCCATTATGTACTCGTGGAAGGCAGCCGAGACCATGAAAACTGTGAAGGTCGCGATAACCTTGTTGTGAAAAGACTCATACATGTCCTTGTAGATGTAGGTGTACAGCCAGTCATGAACAAGAATATTCCAAGTCCTGTAATAGGCATCGTAAGACGTGCAATTCCACCAGTCCTGGACGTATTAAATTTTTTTGTAATATATAAATCGGTTTAATTTTTAATTTTTAATTTTTAAATTCATAACGTACCTTGTAAAATAGTCTGTCAGAAAATCTAAGTAGTTCAGCCATGCAGTTTTGCCAGGAATGTAATATTATGTAAAAACCAATAAGGTACATTACGATTGCAGGTAACATCATGCTGAATATGGTGAGAACAACGGCACGTGGTTCTAAAATTTTTGAGCCGTATTTTTCGAAAGGAGGAATGATAAATCGCTCGAACATGAAAGCTGCGTAGAACACCACTAGAACGACTTCTATAAAGTGCGTGAGAACTATTTTCCACCTAATCTCTTTCGTCCTAAAAACATTGCGTATTGCGGTTATTTTAGAATATACTTATAACAGATATAACATTTTTTATTTATTAATTATATCATACCTCGGATATTCATTTCTATAAACTAACGTCGGTGCGAACAAGAAGTATAAAAACTTGGAAAATCCTGGACAATCTCCTCCTTTACTGTCTTCATCTTTGGCTTTCTTAGCTAGAATTGGAGGTATCGTACTTCGAACAAAGGCATACGTTTTCATCAACATGCGGACCTAAATTATCAATTAAATTCTGGTGTTAAATCATCGCATTTATGCGCTACAGAATTATACCTACAAATATTGTAAAAAAAAAATCACCTGTTCCATAAGTAGTAATAAACTAGATGCTGGAGGATGTCGAATGTCCACTAAGAATTTCGGCGGTATCGTTATGAAAGCTATCTGTTGAGCTATATGTGCCATTAAAAATATGCAGTCCCACGCTTTAAGTAAGGATGCTGTGGAAATAAAGCATATTACTGTAAATTTGTACTTCAGAAAAGCGTTCGTCGCTTGGAAACATTTCTTACATTTCGGTGTAAATTCTTCGCGTTTGTGGGCCCACATAGCGAATCCCAAGTACGTGGCGAACGTCGAAAGTGTCATGAGAATCCAGACTTGTATGGTAACGGAAAAGTTTCCGAAACTGAGTATTATTGTCCTTATGCCTACGTTTATCCTATGCAAAAAAGAGTACATGAGTTTTTTGCATGTAAATTATAAAATCAATTACGTGCGTGAATATGCATTATTCTAAGTATTAAACAAATGCTGCCGTACCGTTTTAACGAGTTATAAATTAAAAAATATATGTTACTTCTTTTTCTGAGCAATACTCAAATCGTTTTTGCATATTATTATTCATTTACAAATTCGTCAGTTCAGTTCTGAATGACCATTCGTATGAATAGAATGAATTAATCTTCAAATATTTTTCACGCCACAGAACTCATTGTCGCTGAAGTCGAAATCAAATTCAATATTATCGAAAATATCTGTGTGAAATCCGCGATAGGCAATCAGTGCCCGTAAAAATAAACCGAAGAGTATTTAAACGTAGAATAATTCGATTACTGAAATTCAATTGCATAAGTTTTCAAATTAAGTATATTTAAGTTACAAAAGTGATGTCACATTTCCTATGTTTCAATGTTTTTGAAGAAATCCGCATTGTCACTTTTGTTTCTCTCGTTGGAGATCTTGCATCATCCCATCTGAATTAATCGATTTTTTCAAAAACTTTTTTTCAAAATCGTCGCGACGGTTTCCAGCAGTAAGAAGTCTTTTTCCTTGTATACTTCGTAGTAAATAAACGCGTATAACAGCAAAATGAATCTGAAACGATCGCCGTTGAGAGACGCAAGATACTCACGTTCCCGTCTCCACATAATCTTGAACAGCGCTATTCAGAAAGAGTACCAGCAGTACAGCGATAAAAATATTGTAAATAGTCCTAAAGTGATTGATCTCGAACATATCCGTAAGATACGAGTTCCTCGCGACGAACACCTTGTCCTGCAGTTGGCCGCTCCTCCTTTTCGCCCTAAAAAAGCAAATCAATTGAAAACGTCGCTCGCAACACGCATCGGTGAAATTTCGCCAATATTATATGTATATACGAAAATGAAAATCACCTCGTTACGTCCGCGGCGTTTTGCCCGCCGTTCGGCATGACCGATAAGGCGCTGCTCCTCAGCTGTCCGAGCTCGGACATCATAGCGTCGAGATCATCGATTACGGACTTGCGCATCTCCTGCGGGGTAGACGGAAAAAAATACACTTTGTTTTTATCATAGGCAATTTATGAAATGCCCTTATCATCTTATCAAACATTTTAAATTTAGCTCTCGCGAGAGAGCTCTCTGCGAGCTGTGACGCTGTAACTGATTTGACCTGAAATCCTGACCTCTCTCTCTCTCTCTCTCTCTCTCTCTCTCTCTCTCGTTCTCCATTATAACGATCGTTTGTTATTACAAAGATTTCGAGCGCGCATCTCTGCGGCTGCAAATCTACGATCGATTTTGCTCGCGTTTTGCAAACTCGTTTTCGCGAATATACTCGCGAAATGAGAATAAGAAAGGAGCTTTTTCGTTGCGCATACCTGCATTCGATCCTGCAGCTTGTCCATTTTCTCGGCGTCCTTGAGTACCAGTGCTTTCAAGGGGCTTCCATCAACTGTAGAATAAATATAATAGCTATATAGAGACCCTCTGCGATATTGTATAATCGCGATCGGTTGTTAATTAACTGCCAGAATGCGGTGTACATATAGAGCCTGAGTGTGGAAGACACTTCCTTTCAAGTATTATTACAATTGCTGTTGCGATTAATCAAGTGAAAATTAAGTGTGTATAACAGAGACCGGTCGAGTTTTATTGTAGAATAGTATAGGTGCGCTTATCCTCTACACACGACGCATTATAATTGTTGTCGTTGCTAATACTCGTTACACTTCACCGCAACTATTACAATCATGCATGGAAATCCATACAAACTTATTTTCCAATATATACTTTACTTAAAATTATCTACGCAATATGCAATACAACATTGTTATTGTAATAATCAGTCAACGTACCAGAATGCCCGTTCATTTTCTCGTATCGTAGACGAACCTTCGGCGCGCAATCCTCGTCCATTATGTATCGTTATACGTATACACGTGTGCGTTTTCGCAGCGAAGACCGCGTGCGCGAGTATCCTCGATAGCTATCCCCGCGATTATGTACAAACAAAAATAAAAGTCAACTAGACTGTTGCTCACACGCGTGGAACTTACACATGCACGAGTATAACACCGCGACACAGGAGCAGCATCGACGAGCGTCTATATCACTAATATACGTAGACATTGACACGCTGCAGAGTCGAGAGCGCGGATCCTTCCGACTTTACGTAAACCGCAGTAGCGCGCGCGCGCTCTCGTCGTGCCGCCGATCTCAACGAGCGAATGGCTCATCCACGTATATGCCTCGCTCTAATCTTTATTGGGAAGAACCGAAGAACTTGAGTTTTCCCCACTACGCCTGCGGTGCTGTATTATCAACCCAACGCATTATATACGCGCGCATAGACACACACATACTCGTAGATTGCTGTACTGCGCGCTTATCTATATAAGCGGCCGAGCGTCGAACCGATCGCGTGCTGTACTATGTGTAAACAGACCGCGCGGGACGATTGTCCGTCGCGATGCACAAATGCCTTCGGATATAGGTGCGCATACCGCGTATAAGTGCTAGTCCACGAAATAGTAGTATAGCAGGAAACGACTCACCTCCGAAAATTGCAAAATTTTTTTTGAATCGTAGGGTACACTTTTTTCCGGAGCAAAAGCGACTCGAAAAACGAGAAATAGTTATAACACAAAAAGAATTCACAGATTTTGTTTCGCGAAAACTATGGACTTTTATAAAAATTTCGTTACAACAGAAATGTCTTGAAATTCATCGAAGAATGTTCTCAATATTTCGAAAAACTTACTCTAAAAATCGGAAAAAATTTGAGAGTATTCTTCGATGAATTTCAAGACATTTTTGCTCTAATAAAATTTTGATAAAAGTCCATATTTTCACGAAAAAAATCTATGAATTCTTTTATTTTATTTCTCATTTTTCGAGTCGTTTTTGCCCCGGAAAAAAAGCGTACCCTGTGATTCGTCAGAAAACATAGGTCTAGCAGGTGTGCCTTCGATAAAAAAAATTTTGCAGTTTTCTGAGGTGAGTTGTTTCCACTATTTCGTGGATTAGCACATATAAACGAAGGTGTAAACGACGCGCGCACACTTGCAGGGCTGACGTTCGCATTATATGCGTACGATGCGGGCGCTTGTAACAATACGCGCGAAAGTCGAATAGTGCGTATATATAGGTATGCCGGGAGTTGGATTATGCGCGTCGTGGTGCATTGGGGCGCAACGCGCGGGAGAGCGACGGAGGTGAACGCATGATGTTGATGTTTGTTTGTTTTTTCTTTTGTGAGTAAAACTAATTGAATAGCGCGCGGTGATCTATAGAGCCTCGAAAAATACTGCTCCACATACGATTATTCGGAAATCGGTACTAATTATATGGCTGTAGAAATCCCTGCCGCGATATAGAAGCGCGCGCCGAGAACGCTCGCTAATCTGCGTATACATTTTATACAATCGAATAATCGAGTCGAGCAGCGAGATTGGCCAAATTCGTACAAACAAAAAATCAAATCATCCCTTTCTACTCATTGAGACGTAAATACGCTCTTATGAAATTTATTACCCACGAACTAATCTTCGATAGTGTCGTTTATATTTCGTGTCCCGATAAAATACTCGATACGCATGACCTCTTTGTCTCTCTTTCTATTGATAAGAAGTGACATGCAGTTCCCTTATTATATTTCCGTCATCGAGTGCATCTGCACTTACGCCGCACGTACGCGTGCACTCGTCGCTCAACTTTCAACTATTATAATATAGGTACTTACAGAGTGACGTTTATATCACGGACGAGTACAGGCACACTCGGACTTGTGTACGTATATATATGCCTCCTGCGCATACCGATCATAAGTGATTACACGCGTGTCGGGAAGAGAAGGGTATATACATATATACGTCTAAACGGGTGCACATGCCAATGTCCCAATGACGAGTGTGCGTATTGGCATGAGTCACGCGTTGACCAGCGCGCGCACATCGCTGTCGGAAACGCATGAATTTTTCCCAGATTCGTCATATTATTTGTACACTCTCTGTCCTCGACGGACATGACAGTAAGGTGCGGGTGTACTCGGCGGCTTTTGTGCGTGCAATCCGTTGTTTTCAGTTGACTCGGAGCAGAAAAATTTATCTTGCGGTAATCGCTGTCGCAAAGATATGTCTGGAACAATACATGCGAACCTTGATTGCACTTCCGCGCTCTCCTTCGCAGAGTTCATTGCGCGATTGCGCTGAGGGCTCTGAACACTTATATTCCTAATTGGCGATGATGCATAAACGAATGATGTAATCTTGTGTACATGAAAAGAAATTGGAGGTGTTGGCGTGCGCACTCTGCACACTTTAATTTCTTCATTGTTTGGTACACTCGCAATTATTAGAAAATAACAAGGCGCTGGAGTTGTTGACGATTGTGTGGGCTGCAAAAATTATTATCAAGTCAAGTGTACTCGATTCTTAACTAAATTATTTATTTCCTTAACTCGTATACGTAATCGCGTTCGGACGTGTTTATTTACATTTTTTACAATTTGTCTGGTCTTCATCAAGAGGGAAAAGCCTGTCGGCCTCCCGATGCGGCTGTGACTCGAAAGCAGCATCCATCACCGTCATCAGCGAGAGCCGGTATTGTTAAAGTGCGGTGTTGTCTCTGAAGCCTGTACGACACAAGTTTCATAAATAAAATGCAGAGCAGGGAGATATGCCATTATGATTTATAGATGCTGACCTGCGACATTTGATCCATAGGATCTGTGTAATTGCTCCTTTGAGAATAACTCGTGGATGTGTGGCTCGTCGGTTGTGCTATGCCGTTCGACGACGATTTGTAGCCAGTAACCTATAAATAATTAAAATGTACTATGTAGCAATGCAGGAAAATATAAAAATACGCCACAAGCCGTGATCTTTTTTTTCTACGATAACACTTGTAAGCTTCGTGATGTTACGTCGATTTAGTGCCCGATAATCTCTCGATAAAACTATCAAGTTCGTCTGCACTAAACCGTAACTGAAGCAGATGTGAGAGAAAAAAACAAACCTTATCATTAATCTCTGGGAAAATCGTGCTGAGATTAAAGTTGGTGAGACTTGTGCCAGATGGATGATGTTGCGTCATGGCCATAGGATTGCTGGTGCTCGCGGGAACACCACTGCCCTGATTACCACCGCTATTAGAGCTGCTGACACTTGGTGGGGGTGGAGGTGGTGGTAGAGTTGATTTTGAGTATGATTGATTCTGGTAGAGCGAATTCGGTGGAGGTAAGAAGGTGGACGTGTGATGATAGTCGTCCAGAGGCGATGACAGTCCAGGGAAGTCGAAGTTCTGAATTGTGGAGGTGGTCGTGCTACTGGTGCTGGCTGTCTCCTGCTTTCGTTTGGTCTTCTTCTGTTGACTGAAGTAAGGTCGTTTGTCGCTGCAGTTTTGATGCTTGTAGGGCTGGTGGTGATGATGATGATGGTGACTCTTCACTCCGTCGGTCACGTTGCTCAGTAGAGGAGTTGTGATGGAGGTGGTAGAGACGTTAGGTGGTAGCAAAAAGTTGTTGCTCTCGAGATAGTCCGGCGTATTCTCGTGCAGAGTCATCATATAATTTGCTGAGCTATTAGATATGTTTGTAATAAAATTCGAGGTAGGATAGATATTAGCGTTGGACGAGTAGGCATAGGAGTGATTAAAGTTCTGATTCATCACCTGGCCGTAGCCAGAACCAGCCTCGTCCACGTTCGGAAAGTAGTTGATGGACATTGGATCCGAGCTCAAACCAGACGAAAACTTGTTCTGTGCGTAATTACTCGAAGAGTACTTTAGAAGGTTCTTCTCGGGATGACTGCTGCTGTCGGCATTATTGGTACCGATTAAAGCCTCAGCTGTGTAGTTACTCTTGCAATTTCTACTCCTCCACTGAGCATCGTTACTTTGTTGGTTGTACTTTTGCTGCTGCTGCTGCTGCTGTTGTTGTTGCTGTTGTTGTTGCTGCTGCTGGTAGTTGCTATCTCCGAAACCAGACGCAGTAGAGCTGGACTTGGGTTCCTCGTGTTGCCGGTGAATATGATCGTTTGCACTGTTGGCTGATTGCTTCTGCCGCATATCCATCTGCCTCTTGGCACTGGCTCTTGGGCTGCTGTTACTTTTTCTCTGCTTCCTCGTAGGGGTCTGCTGTTGTTGCTGCTGTGTTTGCTGATGATGCTGCGGATGGTGATGATTTCCGTGATGATGGTTGCCAGGGTTGTGGGTTTGTTGCTGCTGATTCTTATCGACCTTTTCGTGATCCACCAACTGACTAACTGACAAGAAGGGCATTCCATGGGAACTGTGTTGTTGTGGATTCTGCGAATTCACAATAACCTGATAGTCCCTGTTGTTTGTATTGCTTTCCTTACTCTTTACTGATTCCTTGCCGATCTCGTTGTTGCTCGTTCGAATTGGCATCTGTCCAAATAAGAAGTTCTGCTTGTCAGAAACGTTGGGAGTACCCAAAGCAAGGTCTCCCACGAGTGTTGGCATTGTGGTGTCTACACTCTTCAAATTTTGGTTTTGTTCCGTGACCTGGGATAAATTCTTTGTTGGTGACCAGGAGAACGTTTGTTCCTCTGGATAATACGTCGTGTCTACATTCCTCTTGCTGTCACTCTGCAACACCGGTATATTTGGGAACGTTGGTGTCGACATATCGTAATTGTTGTAAAACTGGTGATTCCCACTGGTTTGATTATATCCAGGTGTTTGCGAGAAAATAGTATTCTGACAAAAATCGAGCTCTTTGCCAATTGGTGGCAATATAATGTCACCGATGTTAGAATTATGTTTAATTTCAGGTGTCATCATCCAATTGACTGGTGGCCTCATTGTGTGCTCTGATTTCGGTTTTGATTGAGACTGATGCTGCTGCTGTGTGTGTTGCTGCTTGTTGTTATTACTATTATTGTTACCGTTGGTGTTGTTATTATTGTTAGTATAAATCGAGTTATCTTGCTGAAGGCTGGAACTTGATAGTTGAGGTGTTGGTTGGTATTTGGAATGGATTTGTTGAGGTTTGTTATCCGAAGCGTATTTGTAGGTGATACTAGTGTAGATTTCGTGACTGTTGGAATACCTAGGCTGAACATTCGTAGAATCGGTATTGAAATTTGTCGATGTATGCGTCTCGTAATCTGGTAACATATAATTGGACTTATCCGACTTAAGAGGCTGTAGTTGTTGGTTTGAATTAGACGTTTTAGAATTGGTAGTTTGGTGAGTTTGTTGATTCGATTGTTGATTGTGCTGAAGATGTGGAGCTAGATCCAAACCACTGGAGTAGTTATTCTGCATGTAGTCAATATCCATAGGGTACTTATACTTATTCTTGTTTTCTGGAGGAAATTTGTATTCAGAGTTAGAAATCGAAGGTTGATTATGAGTACGTGTTGATTTCTGTAGAGAAGGATTACGAGAATCAAGTTGTGATATTCTCATTGTTCTTGATTTAAGAGAATCGTTATACGATCGTTTCTGATTGTCTATCGATAATTTATTCTTGGATTTATCGAAGTTCGTATGAGAGTAAGTAGGTTGACTTAAGCTATTGTTTTTTGATTTGTCGAAGTTTGACATCTGAGAATCAACCGTGGAGTACGTAGGCTGATTTAGGGTATTGTTCTTGGATTTATCGAAGTTCGGCATTTGAGAATCAACCGTAGAATAGGTCGATTGGTTCAATGTATTGTTCTTAGATTTATCGAAGTTCGGTATCTGAGAGTCAACCGTAGAATAGGTTGGTTGGTTCAAGGTATTGTTCTTGGATTTGTCAAAGTTGGGCATCTGAGAATCAACTGTAGAATAGGTCGGCTGGTTCAAGGTATTGTTCTTGGATTTATCGAAGTTCGGCATCTGAGAGTCAACCGTAGAATAGGTCGGCTGGTTCAACGTATTGTTCTTGGATTTGTCGAAGTTCGGCATTTGAGAGTCAACCGTAGAATAGGTCGGTTGGTTCAATGTATTGTTCTTGGATTTGTCGAAGTTCGGCATTTGAGAGTCAACCGTGGAGTACGTAGGCTGATTTAAGGTATTGTTCTTGGATTTATCGAAGTTCGGCATTTGAGAATCAACCGTAGAATAGGTCGATTGGTTCAATGTATTGTTCTTAGATTTATCGAAGTTCGGTATCTGAGAATCAACCGTAGAATAGGTTGGCTGGTTTAAGGTATTATTTTTAGATTTGTCGAAGTTCGGCATCTGAGAGTCAGCCGTAGAATAGGTCGATTGGTTCAATGTATTATTCTTAGATTTATCGAAGTTCGGTATCTGAGTGTCAACTGTGGAATAAGTCGATTGACTCAAGGTATTATTCTTGGATTTGTCAAAGTTTGGAATCTGAGTTTCGATTGTAGAATAGGTCGTTTGATTTAAGCTGTTGTTCTTGGACTTATCGAAGTTCGGCATCTGAGATTCAACTGCAGAGTAATTTTGCTGCGATACAGTATTGTTCTTGGACTTGTCGAAGTTTGGCATTTGAGAGTCTGATACAGTATATGACGACTGCGTTAAGGTATTGTTCTTTGACTTGTCGAAACTCGGCATTTGAGAATTAACTGTTGAATAAGTCGGCTGACTCAAGGTATTATTCTTGGACTTGTCAAAGCCAGGTATTTGAGAATCAACTGATGTAGAGTAAGTTGTCTGGGCTAAGTTATTATTCTTGGACTTATCAAAGTTCGGCAATTGCGAATCTACTGTCGTGTACGAGGGCTGAGTCAAATTTTTAGACTTATCAAAGTTCGGCATCTGAGAGTCAACCGTGGAGTATGATGGCTGAGTTAAACTGTGATTCTTGGATTTATCAAAACTCGGTATCTGCGAATCAACTGCAGAATAAGATGGCTGGGTTAACGTATTCGAAAGTGTAATGTTATCTTTAGGTAAAGGAAGATAATTGAAGTTTTCGCAGATGTTTTTCGAGATATCAGTCGACGCAGTAGTCGGCTCATACTGGGAAAAGTTGTTATTGTTACTGCTAAGCGGAGAAAAGGTGGTCCAAGAAAGTATGCTGAAATTCGAAGTATTATTCGCTACAGTGGTGGTTGATCTCGCCAGATTGTTCTCCTCAAAGTTTGTCGTTATTATGTAGGATGCTTCCGTTTGTGGTGCGAATACATTTGGCCTACTCGAAACTACGAGTTTCTGTCCTGAATTATTCAAAGACTGCGAAGAGGCTATGCCCATTTTTTTATTTATCTTGTCATCGCACTGTCCCATGTAAGGATTTGCATTTGGTATAACGTTGGACTTCTTTTGATAGAGTGTACTGGTGTCTTGATTCAGCGGAGGTGCAGCTTTGTTCTCTAATTTTTTGATAGAGTGGAAATTATTAGATGCAACGTTTTGACTATTTTGAATCGTCATTTTTGACACTTTTTCTGGATTGATAGGAACTTGAATATTCTTACTCAAAGGTTCATTATTCGATGTTTCAATGGATTGGTTATTGGTGAACAAAATATCCTTATTACGAGACGAATATTCATTGCTACGTTCCGTGAAAGATTCCATTGGGCAAATTTGAAGTTTGCAAAGATCTCTATCAGTTGGAAAACTGTACTGACTATTATTACGATCAACGTTTTCTTTAGAGCAATTGTTAGATACAGAAGTCTGACATTCTTGTGGCACGTACTGCGAGACTGAATTGAACTTGCTGGATGTTTCCGTGGGTACCGTGTTCGTAGACAACGATGTTGTTGAGATGTACTTGTTTAAAATCTCGTTCGCCATAGAACTTGATATGGAAGTCAAGGACATCTCTTTCGAGTAACTAAACGTCGACTGGGACTTGTTTTCTAAAGAATAATTCTGAACACTACTGCCAATAGATCTGTCAATATTATCAGGAATCATAGACAATTGATCCCTGTTATTCAAATTATTATTAACATTAGAATTTTCACTTGAATTCGTCGAATTATTTTGTTGCATCTGCATAGAACTATTCGTTTCGACATCAAGTTGTCTGTTAATTTGCTCAGAAGAAACGGGAATCACTTTATAAGATTCTGTGATGGTCTGATTGCTGATGACCCGAGGAAGAGTCTTACCAGATGCTGATACCGATATCGAACTGGTTATTGTCGTTATAGTTTCAGTTGAAGTTTTTATTTGAGACGACTCACTTATTCCAGTCGACTCTACCGTTTCTAAATTATCGTTTCCTGAAGTTCTAGTATTGATCTTAAAATTGTTCGGCTCTATAGTTCCTATTTGTAATAGCATGGGTGGTGTTTGACTACTATACTTGAAATCATCTTTCATTTCATCATCCAGTACTTCAGTTTTTCCACTGAGTGACGAGACGATCGGGAAAGCCATCAAAAAGGCAGCTGTAGGAGATATCGACTCTGAATTATTTGAGCTTGATGGTACTTGAAGAGATGCAAAAATATCATTCGATAAATCTGAATGTAAGGAATCAGTTTTGTGATTTATAGGTACAAAGCTATTGCTTGGACTGTAAGAAATCGTCTTCAATAAATTTTGCTCTTCCTTATTATTGTTTTTGGATTTCATAGATTCATCTTCTAACGACACCTTGATAGACAATGATGTTGATGTTGAAGGTATAGCATCAATTTTATTTTCTGTACCTTCTAATTTCATAGTAGTGTTTGTATCCAAGTTTAAGTAAATCTTATTATTTTCGGGTTGTTGTTCGTCAATGACATCATTTTGGGAACTTGATTGCAACATATTGTCAAGTCTACTTTCAATACTGCAGTTCTGATTAGCATCATTCGTAAGAATCATATTTTCCTCAATGACACAGTCAGATGCTAGTTGCATGTCAGCTTTTTCAGCATTATTCGCCTTCTCATTCTTATTGTCAGCAGTTACTTCTTTGGATTCATTAATACTTTTAACTTCATTGGAATTTTTTTCTGAAAAATTGAGCTGGGAATGATCTGCCATATTTTGTTTGATATCCATTACATTTTTTTCAGAAGATGACATCGACTTATTATTAAGGTCTATTTCTTTCTTATCTGCAACAAAATTATTCTGACAATCTGGTTTTTCTTCTTGAGATTTATCGTTATTTATTGCGGTTTTATTCGATTCGTTTATTAAGTTGTTATCACATTTTAGTTCTTTAATTGTTTCTTTTGAATTATCTACTGTTGAATAAGGAGAATCTTCTCCAATTTTATCAATAACTTGCTTTAAATTTTCGATTGACTTACACGTTACTGAGTCATTCGAAATTGTGTTTGATTCTTTTTGCAAATTTTTAATTTGCAATTGATTTTCATTTTCATTAGATTTTTTTTTTTTAATTTCAACCATTTCATTTGAATCAGGTTTTAAATTTCGTTTCACAGATTTATTTACAGGTGATTTTGTTTTCGAATTCTCACTCTTGCTATCATTTTTCAAATTTCGAGATTCTTTTTGATTTTCTGGATCAGCTGATCGATTATTTTTTGTTGCTTTTGAAGCATTTTTTCCTTTTATTTGCTTATCACCTAAAGATGATCCTTTGCATTCACTTTTACTATCAGACTTTTCTTTATGAATTGCTGGAATGGGAACTTTGTAAGTCATAGTAGTCTCAGTGACTTCTTTGATTTTAGGTAAAATTCCTTTAGTACCACCAATTTTAGATGAGTTCACTATACTTTTGACATTTTTTTTCCAGTCTTGAGGATTTATTAACATATTGGTTTGGATATTTGGCACAGTATTCAAAGTAACAGTATTCACTGTTTGCATTGTACTTGTAGTCTGAAAATGATTGGTTTGCAAAGGTTGAACTACAATCATTTGTCCTGGCTGCGCATTATTCAAAATTATAGGATTCGTTGGATGAGTCTGAGCATTTACAATGATATTTGGTGTCATATTACATTGCATTGGTGTTACCATGGGTACTATTTTACCTCCTGAAACTACATATGTGCCAGCTACAAAACTATTGATATCTGTGCTGCTTTTGGATGTTTTTACTTTTGGAGTAATTTGTTTTTTTCTCTTGACTTTTTTATGATTTTCTGATAAAAGAAGAAAGTGAAAAATTTTGTAAATAACTTTTATGTTTTATAGTAATTAAAATTTAATGGTGTTAACAGTAATACTTACTAATTTCTGGTTTAGGAGGAGATGTTTCTTCTGATGTAGTACCAAGTGTAGATTCTTCATTAGATAAAGAGGATTTGTCTCCTTTTTCATTTGTATCTCCAGAGCTACTAGTAGCATGATTCTCTTGATCCTCAATAGTACGTTTAGATTTTTCTGGAAAGCACTTATTATGGACGGGTTGCTTTTTAGCTCTCTTGAGCTTAACTGCTTTTTTTTTTAAATTGGTTTTCAGAGTAGCTGTACTTTTTGGTTTTTTCTTCTCCCCTCCTTCATCTAATAGAAATAAAAGATTTTAAACGTCATATTTTACATGAAAATTACTGTTTTGAAAAATGTCTTACTTGTTTCAATTTTCTCAGATATTTGAGATCCAGGAACAACATTAATTTTGTTTGACCACTTGAGTGGGGATATTTTTTCCAGAGCTGGCTCTGCTGGTACAGTAATTCCTGCATCTTTCAGAAGATCAGAAAGCAACTGTGTTCTCGAAATAAGCTGCGACACTAGCTTCTTCAATCGAGTTAACTCATCTTCTGCAAATTCAATAAAATCAGTAGAATAAATCATACAAATAGCTTAGTCACAGCGCAATACTTACTATGAACATCCGATGCTCTGGCATAAAACAATTCATCGGTACGACTATGTAAGTCCTTGATGTACTTGGAAGCATGGATAAGTATATCAATTTTGTTTCGCTTTCGTCCTTCCAACTGAGGTGGCAGTAGATCCGACAAATTTTTGAAGTACCCATTCATACGCTTTCTTCTGTCTCTTTCCCATGTTTTAGCTTTTCTGCAACAGCAAATAAAACCCCAATACTACGGACTATCGCAGACCTAGATCCAAATGAATGAACAGCAAAAAACTCACGTATTTTCCTTTCGAGGCATAATAAATCTACCCTTTTCTCAACATTCTCATCCTAATCATCTTAGGATTTCACAATTCCGCAAGAGTCTCACATTTTTTTTCGAAGACGCAGCTCAACAACGAGTTACACAACTAGCCTATTCGATATTTGTTTTCGAAAAAAAAAAAAAAACGTAAAGAGCAGCTGTTCTAGGCTCGCTTAGAGAGCTATATACTTATCTACAGCAATTGCATTGGACTACCTTACGTTGATCCGCAGGGCGCCAGAAGTGTACTAAGGGGTAACCCCGACTAACCCTGGGGACATTTCGAGTCGACATATAGAGATTTTTTTCGTTCCAAAAACTCGTCCGATCGAGTCTGTTCACGTTGCCCGAATAAAGCTAGAAAGTCATCTGACAGCTCGCGCTACAGATAACAGCTTCGAGCAGATAATAGCGAGATAATATAAAGTGCACAGTAGCTCATGCTGCAGTGTGTCGAGGTTATCTGATGTATTACTCCCCTGACGCAAGATAACCAAATCAAGCAGTACAGTGAACGCACCTACTCGACTTTTAATATTTAAAGAGCCGCAGCTGTAAGGAAAATGCATACTTGCATAAACTATGTAAGGCCTTCGCCAAGCGGACGCGGAAATGTAAAAATAAAGCTACTTCCGTCCCCGCGAGATCGATAAATCAATGAACTACAAGAACTTTTTCACCTCCACCAATGCGATAGAAAGCTGCAGCAGCAGCAGCGCGCAGTAATCCCCGTAGTGGATTCCCCGCTTCCACCCCCCCAGTCTGCGCAGAATCCCGATTGATACACCTACCCCCGCGAGAGTCGTTACCTCCCCCCCCTCCCCCTCTGCCCCTGCGAGAACTGCACCTGCAGAGCAGAGCAGCAGAAGCTGTGTCTCGCGCGCGCGATCGTCGCTGTGTATTATCGTCGGTGATACATGCACAATATCTGAAATACACGCGCAGAAGGACAAATGTGTGGGCGCGAGGGGGTCTTCTGGGCCGCAGCCGCAGCTTGGCTCTACCGTATTAGATAATAATCCGCGATCTCTCGGTGTGTGCGCACTGTAGCGTGTGCATTATATGCAGGAAGTATTACAGCTGCAAGTGTGCGCGCGCGATAATAACAAAGTAGGGAAAATCTTTTCTCCGCGGGGTGCATGTCGCGAGTCGAGCCCGTGAAAACAGACGAAAATGGCGGAACAAGGTGAAAGGAATCAACTGCCACCCGGCTGGGAGTGCAGATACGACGGCAGAAGCGGACGAGCGTGAGTTATTTGCTTTTTTCTCTCTTGGTCTTCGCTCGTGTAATCCCCTTTCCTCGCGAAAGCTCGGGATTCTCCTAATTGGGCGGTATCGACGAGGAGCTGTAATCTCGTTAAGTTGCTGCGTCGCTCTCGATGATCTTGGGCGCGCGTATATGACAGGCTTCTTTGGGGGAGAGAGTTTCTGGCGAATATAACGAGGGACTGTTTGGAATTTGCAGGTACTTCATCAATCACTTCAATCGCTCGACGACATGGGAAGATCCCAGGGTACGATACTGGCAGTACGCACAGTACATCCAGTCGCAGAATTCAACTACACCGAGCTCTGGGACAACTGATCATCCCAGCGAATCCATACCCTTACAGGTCAGCGGAGCTTTTCTTTTGGGGATGGGTTTTTGTTTTGCTGTTGGGTTTGTGTTTGTTTTTGTGTACTACTTGTTGAGTGAATAGTGTGATTTCTTTTGTTTTGTGCATGACTGCAGTAGTACTTGTACATACATTTCTTTTCCTCTCTTCTAGTCAACCTACGCTATAACGACCAATTTAAAGTTCGGATATAGAGACAGAGATTTTAGTTTTGCTACAAAGATTTAGATTCTGGATTTCACAAAAGTTTTAGCCTCGCTTTGATTTACTTTTTATTTTGTATACAAGAAATTACATCAATTTTTTCAAAATTATATAATTAAAATTTCAAAGCTATTCTGTAAACTTTTAAAAAAGCTCTTTGAATACTTTTGACATTCACACGCTGCGTTTCTCTGGACTGTCATTGAATTACACGATGACAGATGAGCGGAAATACGTCGGCAGGGCATATAGTTTATTCCGGAGCTCACAGAGCTCCACAAGTCTATCCAACTCCTTCGCCTTATCGTAATCCACAGCCTGCATTTTTACCTCCAAGTTTGCAGGTAGGTCATGTGCCACCTCTGTGAAATGACTAAGCCTGATTTCTCTAACTTGAATTTTCCATGTAATGTTTGAGCTAGGAAGATCTTTGTTGAATTATAAAAAATGCTAATATTTTTTAAATCATTTTGTAGGACTTGAAGACTCCACTGTCCACTACTACCCGCTCTGTGAGCAACATGACGAATAGATTTGGTGATATGACAATCGGATCTCCTACCCCAATGAGAAACATAGAGTCTAGTTTAATTCAAAATAATGATGTGGAATTGCAAGTTGCCAAAATCAATGCCATGTTCCCTACAGTATCTGATACTCATATTCGACTGCTACTGAAGAAGTAAGTTTTGTTTACATATCAAAAATGCTAAAAACAAAATTGGTTTTACGGAGATGAAGCTTATACTGCGTTTTTTTCTAATCTTTCTCTTAAAAACTTAACTGCTTCCACAATACTAATGCTTCAATTTTTACCATTATTTTTTGTTAACTTCTTTAACAATACAAAATTAACAACATGAATTTTGAGCTTTCTGTCAGTAATAGCACTTTGTAACTCAGCAATGGGTATATTTTTTATTTTCGCTAAAATGATTCAAAATTCAATGAGTCAATTGTTTGTAATCAACAGAATTCTTTAGTAAATAAATTATTAAAGAACTTTACTGATAGCACTGCAAATGAAACTGAAATAAACCCATCCCTGCTGTAAGTTCAAGTGCTAAGTTCCCAGCCCATCTCTTTCAGATACCATAACAGGCCAGCTTTGGTTGTGAGTGCTCTCCAAGTTGAGAAGAATCCACTATGTCAGCCAGGACCTTGTACGCCGATCGGCGTGCACTCCAACTACGCAATACCGAGATGGCGACTTCCAGCACACGCTATTCACGCAGCTCTTACACTGAGTCCACCCCGGGGCATTCGGCCGGCCCCACATTCCCCAAAAATGAAACTTAGGTTCATGCCATTATTAACAGTGTCGAAACCTGTATTTGGATGCTAAATGTTAACATTCTATATCTTTGTATGAATGAAAGAAAAATAGGTAGTGACAGAAACGGGGGATGTTTTCTGACTCGCGAAATTCCAGTAAAATGTTAGTCTGTTTAGAAAAAAAGAAAAGCAGCTCATTCATACATTGGTAGACTTATAGTAAAACTGTTATAGTGATAGTTATAGCTATTTGATCTATATAATTTTATTTTTAACAACTGCATTACTTTCACAATATGAAAGGCAAATGATGATTCAAGCATAGCCTTTCTTTACTCAAAAAAATTATTCAATTCTTTTTAAGTTTAATAAAATTTCAACTTTAGAGATTTCTTTTGAGCATATGAAATGAAAATAATATTTTTTTTGGCATTAAAAATTTTGTGTTTTGAAATCACCAAATACTAAGAAATGTAAAATAGCTTGGTTCTTAGGTATTTGGTGCATTTAGTAAGATTAATGCATTATTAGTAAAGCTCGAATAGGTTTTGTATTATTGCATGTCTACCCCTCAGTCCAAGTCCAAGGAATATGAAAAAAATCTGTATAATTTTTCTTTTATTCATTATTTACAAAGTTCACACTAACACTTAACACTATTGCTTATCACAGAAAAGTTTGTCAATTATGACAATAATTGTATTGCACTAAACATAAATACTGTCAAATTTTTTAATTAAACTTGTTTATTACTATTACAATTTCATTGTTGGAATGAATTAAAATTAAAAAATAAATAAATCAATTCACTCAAATGTTTAAATCCATTTAAGTGCAAAAAAATACTTTTAATAAGTTTAACTTTAGTTTAAACTAACAAGAAACACATACATGTAGTTATTTTATGTTAATTCATCGCATATTTTATTTTTACCCCAATCTTTTTCAGTTACATCCTGGTTTTCAGTACCTTTGATGTTGAGTCGCATCAGTTACTCAAAACGTAGATAGGTTAGTTTTATATGTTGTTAAAGAACATACATTTCTATAAATAGAAAATTATCTACTAATTACTTTTTAAATTAGTTTTATTACCTTTGAAGATAAATTTTTTATCTCCTAACACACGCATTCTTCACTTTTGCACAAGCTTGCTAAGTATTTATGTAAGAGTAGTTAAATATATGGTAAATTTTTAATATTATACAAAAATATGATAATGTTGTTCTCATTTCAATATTCTAAATTACTTGTATTGTTATTGTTCGTGAAAATGGATTATATTTCAAAAAGCCTGTAAGTTCTATTTTTTATGCAGGTACCTGAAAAATGTATTTCCCAAAGTAGATGAATATATACTACTTGATACTTTGGAACAGTGTGACAACAATGTTAATAAAGCAACGGATAAATTGCTTGAGCTAGGATATGAAAAGCGTAGTCCTACTGCACCATCTAGAGCATCTATTAAGAAAAAGGAAGAGGAGGAAAAAGTATGTAAAGAAATTAAAACATTAAATTTTCAATGTAGCACGAATAAAATATTGTTCAGAAAACATATTAAATATGGTTTTGCGTTTGTATTAAAATATTTTACTTTAACAGAGATAGTTAAATAAATAAATTATTTTTATAGCTTCATATTCCACCACCAGCTCCTACACCACCACCACGAATGAAAAGTTTAGAGGAGAAAAATAAAAGTATGTTAGATATACCAAATTTGAAACTTTGTTTTCACTACATCTATTGTTTAAAATTTGATTAATATATTTGTTACTTAGTGAAACTACATCTAATGGAAAAATTCAAAGAAGTGCCAGAGAAAGTAATTTTATTGGCTATGGATAGTGTAGATTATGACGAAGAGCGAGCAGCGCATATTTTAGATATTATGATTGCAGAAGAAGCCATTAAACCATTAAATACGTCCAGTAGTCAAAGGTAATCTAAGCTGCAAAAAATAATTACTGAATTATTCCATAATTTTACGTTATATCTATAATAATCTAAATCTATGTTTTTGTAGTAGTAACAGAAGTGATGACAGAAAAGACAGCCCTCCAATACCAGAGCCATTTAAATTAAGTGCTTCTCCAGTTAAGAGAATTACAAAGGAATCTGATGAAAAGTCCAAACGACCCAAGAATAAAAGCGAAGTACCAAAGTAAGTACTACAAATAAAAAGATATATTTTATACAATACTTGCAACTTGAAAATTTATGTAAAATTCATGACAAGTTTGAGTTATTGAATATTTTTATGGTATTTTAAATTAATATTATTCAAATGTTTACTAAAATTTTAGAATTTCACGAGGAACTAGTACTGCAGAAGATGATGATTATAAATCAATTTACTTAACAAGGCCAATGGGTCCAAATACAGATTTACCTAAAGGAGCAAATAATGATCTACTCCTGTGAGTATTTGGTTTCAAATTTATTTTCTACTAAAAAAGAACTGTATAGAGTATTAAAAAACATTGTTAAAATGATATTTCAGGCCTGATTATGCTCCTTGGTCTGGTCCAGATCCAACTCTATTAACAAAAAATACTCCGAGTAGATTAGTAGCCTTAGGACGAAACCCAAACTATGTTAGTGGAAGTTGCAATCTAGCTAAGGGTCCGAATTCAGAACTTTGCAAAGGTCCATTAAGAGGATTGGCGCAGGGCTCAATTTATTCTCAAAGGAATGCTAGTAATACGGAAAGTCGTGGAAAATGAAATAGGTGTAGTTGTTTCTTCTAATTGGTTTATGATCATACTCTTTAATTTTAATTTTTCAAGTAAAATAATTTATTGCTGCACGATTTTTTCGTTAATGTTCAAAATGAGCATCGTGGTCAGCATTGTTACTTAGTTCAAATTTCATTAATTTTTTCATTGTTTTATGTTATCTAATTAAACAAAAAGTTGTATTAATGAAATTAGCGAAACAGTATTACTATATATGTTGTGATTTTGAAATTAAAAATTTCATAGGTATTCTTAAATATAACAGGGACGAGTGAATTTCACTTTCTATGAAAATTCTATGAAAACAGGCAATCAGTACTTTTACTATTCATTCTTTATTCGAATGATAGTTTTTGTACAAAATTTAATGGTATTTAGCAAGAAAATTCTTTTATTCATTCCTAATTAGCTTGTTAAGATTCGTTAAACTTAATGCTTTAAAAATTTTTAAGTAATAAAATAATTTCTTACAAATACTTATTGTTCTATGGTTCTTAAATTAAGTAAGAATAATGTTGATTATTACTCTTATTATAATGATTATTAAAACGAGTTTAGTTTTTTGTTAATTTATTTTTTTATTCTATTATATGTTTGCGTTCAAAGAATTTTCTTGCAGGAAAATTGGAAAAATCGTAGTAAAAGATTCTAGTAATCTTTACTGTAAAATGTTAAAAAAATGTAGTCTTATAGTCCTTAAACAGTAGGCAAAAATGTAACTCACAAGTTATGTGCAATATATAGATAAAATAATTTTTGCCAACTAATAAAAGATCTACATAGCTTATCTGTTTTTCAATGTAAAAAAAATGCACTTCTTACATCTCGCAACTCGACGCTAACTCGCAAATCATATTTCCTTTCTATTTTAATGATTACTAATAATAACTTTAAAAGATTATAGTCTTAGACATAAAATTGAAGATAATCTCAATCAGTATTAAGCAAGCGTGTAAATGCTAATAACTAGCAATGTCCATTCAACGCTTATTTAACATCATATACATAGAAAATGCGAGTTTAGATGTACTTATACAAAATCGAAGTTAGCTGCGCGCGTTACAAGGAAATAGTTACTTGGATATAGCAACTTAAGTATAACGTAATGCTGTAAACAGTCAAATGATGTTATAGGCATATTAGGAAAAAATTAAAAACATTCTTCAGTGAACTCGACATCACATTTTAGCTCCTTCATAGTGAAGGTGAAACTCTTCTGAAACGTCCACATTTTATATATTTTAAATCTTTTTCATCTGCAATTATAAAATAATCAAAATACGAAATGAGGCATGCGAGTTTATTGAAGAAGTCAAATTGCGTGTATATAAGTGAAGCTTTACTTTAAAAAAATTTTGTTGTTTGTTTTTAATATTTGATTTGACAACGCTTAATCAAAAGCACATTGTTTTCAACGGTATGTACTTGTACAGAATATAATTCAGGTCTTATGTATGTACGTTATCTGAAAAATTGAAGCATTTTTCTTTTTAAAAATTAATCTAGAGACAGGTCTCTAGAAATTTGTTAATGATTAAAAATAAGTAAAGCTAAACTTACTCATGCTGTTTGTACTTCAAGTACAGACGTATTTTCGTATAGCTTCATCCAAAATAATCCTGCCTTTAAAGTAAAACTAAAATATGTGAATACAGAATTAATAACAGATAGGCTGTGGTTGTCAAGATAGTTGAGAGCTATTTTTATAGCTTTTTAACTTTCAAAGTAACTAAGGCAAATGAAAATAATATATTTTGACTACATTTTAAAGTAAAAACTTGGAAATGTAATGGATCTTAAGTATCCACTGAAAATTGTCTGAAGTGTAAATTGTAATGAGTAAAATTGTAAGAAATGAGTGATTAGATCTAATTCAATGCTAATTTTTAATGAGTATTTACTTATACATATATAAACTTTTAATCTTTTTATTATTAAACATGTAAGATCATTAGCCAAATAATTTTTTTCATCTATTTGAAAACAATATGTTGTAGCATGTGTAAGTAATTCTAGTAGTTTTAAAATTAATTGAATGTATTACTCTGCTAAAGAATTCGTTTAGAGGACGAACTTATTTTCAACTTATTTTGAAAGTACAATGCAAAATAAGTTTTCCATTTTATACTGTTTTGTCGATGGAGTTTGATAAGAATAATGATAGTGGTATCGGATTATAAGTTTGACTGAGTTATTTTTCATATCATGTTCATCGTAACATCTGTCCAACTGAGTAACTTTAATATGTTTTTCTATATTTATAATAATTAACGAATGTAATTGACGTTTGCACTGTTAAAAAAAACGGATGGGCATTTTGACTGTTATGCCCAATTATCCGTTAATGAAACTAATAGGTAGCTTGAAATACTTAGCCAAACTTGACTTAATTAGCCAGTGCAATGTACATTCCATAATTATAAAAAAGTATTTTTAATTACTTTTAGAAAACAGTAAGATTACAAGAAAGCAAAATATATTTAGATATTCACTAGTTCAGGTGGATTTTAATAATAGTTATTGATGATAGCGCGTTGAATTTTTAGAAATGTCACCCGGAAAAAAAACTATTCCAAATAAAACTGTATTATCTAAAAATGATGTACTTCGTCCTGGAAAAAATGTCAATCGTTCTGCATTTGGTAGCAATAAATATAATACTCAAGGTCTAAAAATTACCCAACAAAGTATCCGTTATAAAACTGTATCTTACTGTATCTATACATATCTGTGCAATAAATTTACCCTCCATAAGAAAAAAATTTCTTTCTTTAAGAGTATATCATTAATCCTTAGCTAATAAATCAAAACATATTTATAATATTTCAAGAAACTTTTATTTTTTTTATTGTAGATATCCTTTGCTAAAGTACAGATATTTACTTCTTATGCATTATACATAACATAAGTAATTTTTAATAACAAAAATAAAAAAGTTTTGTTTCGCTTCACAACACATAATTATAATTAAAATTAGACAGTTTCCAACTTCTTTATACATTGTGCATATCAAACTTAGTAAAAAATATTGATAGTAATCATCAACTTATGACATATATTATATACATTTCATATATTCTTATGCTTAATGCTATATAAAAAGCTATATTTTTACAACCATTACATAATTCAAGTTTAAATGAAAGTATACAAATAAGTTATTTTATGTATAAAAACTAATGTACATTTTAACTCTACATGATGATTGGAATTTTACTTCTCAACTTAAAATTTTTTCAAAATATCAAATTATATATAATTTAAAACAAAAATTGTTTAAATGACAAATAGTGTAAAATATGTATTATATTGAAACCATTAAACTCATTCAAAAAAGTAAGGGTGGAAAAAAATGCAACATCAACTATATAATGAGTTACAATTGAGTTACAAATGTTAGTTAAAAATGAATTACACATTTTAAAAAATTTTTTGATTTTCTTAGTTAACTTTTTGGGATAGAATTATGTCTATATTAATTGCTGTCTATCATGCTAATAAGAAAGATTTCCATTATTTTAAGCTTCCTAGTAAAATGAAATGTTGAGTCTGTTTTAATCAAATTTATATGAATTTAAAGAATCCTATCTGATTAAATATCAAGTAAAAAATACCTATGTTTCATCTTCATTGAGAAGCATGTTAGGTATACCATCACTGATTGGAAATTTTCTTCCTGACTCTGGGCATAGAAGTTCTCCAGTTATTATCTCAATTTCAAACAGTGCATGGTGAAGTTTTCTGAGGAATTCTTCGTTTGTCTCATAATCGTCAACTAGTTGTGGAGGCAAATCACCAGCATGTCCAACCTATGATGGAAGTATTTTAATTATTTTAATTATTTTTCTTGCTCTTAACGTACTCTTGAAATTAAAAGAAAACCATATATTCTTACGCTTTCAGCAGCCTTGTACAATACGGAATAATCAAGTTTTGGGATGATTCTTGTAATGAATTCTGAATTGAAGTCCACTTCGGATATTTTTACATCTTTTGCCTGTGCATTAGCAAAAAAAATTTTAATTGTTAATGACAACCGTGACGTAAAAATGAGTAGATAAAGCAAAACCTTTACCTCTATCCCCAAGGGATAACCGACGGATACTCCTTTCATGCACTTTGATGTCAGCATGTTATGCGTTAAAAGTTTCATTGTATTTCTATTATTATTTGCCCGTTTCTTCAGAAATTTTTGTAAAGCACACTTTACTTGCTAACAAAGAGGTTACCGTTCTAGGTTAGATTAAGCACACGCGAGGGAGCTTTCTTGGTTCTGAGTTATTAGATTTCCTATTCTACGCGAAAATTGTCTATTAATTATTTTCCTATTTCTTTGGAAATCACAGACAAAACTCCGTCTGCGGAGTATACACTAAGTAATTTACTAAAAAATTGTACTACAACAAAGGTAAATAAATTTTTGTTTCGCGCAGCGCATCAGGACCGAATGAATCGGCTAACCGCAATACCGCATGCATGCAGTATCACCTATCTTCGTTGGTATCACTGTTACCTATATATATACACTTATACATATACGACTTGTATTATTGTATATTGTATTTGTATATAGATGTAGAATTCATGACGCAGACCTGCAGCGTGTTGATACTTACATGCTTTTTTTAAAACAAAGAAAAGAGCATCAAATTTAACTTTTAAAGTAACATGTAAACATGCATACGAAAATTAATGTCCCATGCTTTGAGTTTTCATCGGAAAGATTGAAGTTTAATAAAAAAAATCGTAGTATTTATGTATTCATTCATAAAAAGTATGCTGTTCACAAGTTTGAAGAAGCATATTTTTATGAATCAAATGAATAGAAACAAGTTGAATATAATTGGTAAAAATTTTTATTATATATTTTATTAAAGTATTAACAAGACAGTCATTTGTTTATACAGTTTCTTAGAAAATGTGCTTTTTGCAAATACTAGGATGAACAAATATGTTATTTATTTTTTACAATGATGACAAAGACAAACAATGAACTATTCTGATAATGAGATACATGTAACAACACCAGAAAGAAAAAGGGCGTACATTCAGCGATGGCTACTTGATAATCCTCATGATACCGTCATTCTTGATCCTGATAAAAATGAAGAAACACCTCCTAGTTCACCTGAACAAAAAGAACAATGCACAACATCTTTTGCATTTCCACTTTCACCAGTGCTAGCACCAAGACCTTCAACGTCATGTACAATAACAAAATCGCCAATATTAGGTGGGAAACGATTAGCTTCCTCACCTATTATTGGTGGAAGAAGAAGATCTATTAAAAAACTGAAAGTTGCTAAAAAGTTAGATGCAACGTATACCAAAGATAACACAAGTTTTGACTCAAAATCACAGACAGTATTACTATCAAAGACAGATAAAACAGATATTGAAGATAACAGTAAGTTTTAGTTTATAATAAAATTTAATGTATTTAGATGAGTGTGTATACACTATCTAGTATGATTTTATCCCTCGGTAGTTTGTTAAAATTCTTTTGTTGTTCTTATCCAACAAAAGAATTATAATAAAATTGTTTTAAAAAATTATTAAGTTTAACTTTGCAATATTTTAGGTAATAAGGACATTTTTATAGAAAATGCTACTATAGATACAACAGTGATAATCAAAGAATCTGACACAACAGCAATAGTTAAAGAATCTGATTCAAATTTTACATTCGATGATTCGAAATCAACAAATCAAAATATCAGTAAAACAAAAAAAATATTTAGAATTGTTAAACGACCTTTAGATGACACTGCTTCACAGTTGATTGAATCTGTATCTAGTACTCAAGATACAAGCAATGAAAAAGATGAACAAAATATAGTGGAGGCTAGTAGTGACACTGATAAAACAATAAGTGATTTTATAGAAGATATAAGTACACAAGCAGTTTTTGTAACACCAAAAAAATGCAATATTCCATTATCACAGAAAATTTCAAATCCATCAAGTCCCTCATCTACATCTGAAACTGATGTTCATATATCAGAAATTACTGCTGCTGAAATTAATACAAATTTTGTTTCATTACAAACAGATACTCCTACTGATCCAATTGATACTGTGAGTACACTAGACTCTAGAATAGATCTTGGAAAGACATCTTACATTTTGCAACATACAAGTGATAAATCAAAAAGAAAAAAAAATTATCAAAAGTAAGACCTTTAACATTATACCTGATTCTAATTTAATTTGAGATTACATTATTTTCAAAATATTCTGCAGGGGAGGATTGTTAGATACATTGTTGACAACAATGGCTAAAGAAAAATCAAACGTAAATCTGTTAAGACACCAGGTGTGCAAAAAAACGACATCTATTGGCAGTGACAAACCATTCATTCTCCTTCAAATTGTAGAATACATGTCAGCGATAAATGACTTTCAATTATTAAAGTGTATATTGATTGAAGATTCCATGGATCTCTTAAGTGGTTTGTTAAATGAGAATCGATTTATAAGTGTGATAAATGTACCTGAAATCTCTTGTATAGTTAATACTAATACTAACGATAAACCAGTGTTGAAGGTTTATGAACCTTGGACAATTATAGATCCTAATCAGCTAATTTTACACATAACTAGATTTATTGCGATTCCATCAAACTCTAAAAATTGCAGTTTGATTAATGACAGTCTGTTCAAAAAGGATTTAAAAACTGTTCGAGAATTTGACTGCCCCTGCATAGAGGAAAACAGACTTTCTAGCAAATGTAAAATGAAATTTCGTGATTGTTCTTACAATGTAGTTAAAACAGTCTTCAATTATGTGAATAAGTGACAGCGTTCATTACGTTTTATTATGAATACGTTTTTTACTAAAATGTTTATTTTGTTTAATGATTGAAAAAAAAAAATTTGCAGAGATGTCTTAAGTATTTTGCTGCAGTGCACGTCTTTCAAATATTGCCGGGCTACAGAATCCCGTTATATAATGATGGGTTCGGACAGGTAGATTTCTCTTTTACCGACGAAACGTTAATTCGGATAAAAAAAACTTGATGATTTCATACATCTCCATTAGTTTGTCAGATTAGATTGTGCTGTATTCTGTGTAAGTAAAGTATTTATCACGAGTATATACTAGGCGAAGACCTAAAAGAAATGTTATTTTGACTACTGCCTGTAAAACCTTGAATTCACCAACTTGTGCCATCATTTGGAAAAATAAATATTGTAAGTTTGTGCATTGTTATTCAGTATTCTTTGTTTATATCGATCCTGTATCAATTTATCGCGCAGTATTTTAGTAAGTTTCAATATTCGTAATGAGGTGACGTTGATACGTACGTAATGCTACTCCCGATTCGATGATTAAGTGTAATGAATTGAAAATTAAATGAAAATTAAGATCTGTGTGCAGTATACAAAACCTAACCTATCTAACAATTAAGACCTTTTGTTACTTGTTTCCTAGAAAATGTCGATCAATGATCGTCCAGAGCTTTATGAAGAAGTCAAGCTTTACAAAAATGCCAGAGAACGTGAGAAGTATGACAATCAAGCTGACTTGTATGCTGTGGTAAATACTCTGCAACATTTGGAGAAAGCTTACATCCGAGATTGTGTTACACCTAAAGAATACACTGCAGCTTGCAGTAAGTTGCTTGTGCAATATAGAGCTGCTTTTAAACAGGTAAATAAAACAAATTTTGACGTTGTTAAATAACCGATTTGATTTGTCTCAAATAGGAGTAATAAAATCCTATCATTTTTAATAGGTCCAGAGCGATCAGTTTCCGACAATTGATGCTTTTGCCAGAGCATTCAGGCTTGACTGTCCAGCTGCTCTTGAGAGAATAAAAGAAGACAGACCCATTACTATCAAGGATGACAAGGGTAACACATCTAAATGTATAGCAGATATTGTCTCATTGTTTATCACAATCATGGATAAGTTGCGATTGGAGATCAAAGCTATGGACCAACTCCATCCAGATCTCAGAGATTTGATGGATACAATGAACCGACTCAGTATATTACCCAGTGATTTTGATGGGAAACAAAAAGTAGCAGAGTGGCTGCAAACACTCAACAATATGTCAGCCTCGGACGAACTGTCAGATAATCAAGTTAGGCAATTGATATTTGATTTGGAAACATCCTATAATGCTTTCAACAAAGTACTCCACAATTCTTAATTTGCAAGATGTACACAAACAGTGAAACATGGATTATTTTAGAGCACAAAATTTCTTTTGCAAAGCATTGTATAAAAGTAAATTTTGCTCGAGCTTGACATGTTCTGAACTTCAATTCCCTGAGTAATAAGTGATACATGTTATTTCTATTTTTATTTAACTTTTAAATCACTTTAATCACGTGTATAATTATTTTTATATATAATTAACTTGTTTAAATTATTACCCACATATCTACAGTAACTTTACTTGTTAACAGAAGCAAACTAGTATCAGAACCTATTTTTCTGCAATTTGTAAATTAAAGTAAACTAGGTAGTTGTTAAATAAATGAAAAAGGTTGAATCAATAGAACACTTGTTTGATTGGCGAGCAGCACATTGCATTGTGGAATATATCAATTTTGCTAATTGAAGTTTCTTGTGTTCAAGCTTTCACTCTCGATATTTCCCGAGGATTAAATGTGTACTATACCTACAAATAAGCGAACAAATTATAATTAAAATCGCCGTCGCAGTGAGCACCAGCGTCAATTTGATTTGCAAATTATTATGTAACATTGAACTATATGAATATATATCTAATTTTATAAAGCCGCAAACGATTCTGTCTTTATTTACGTAATCACACAAAAAATAAAATTGCCAATATACAGGCTCGTTTGATTATTCTAAAATACGAGAAAACGAGCGAGAAAACGACGGCATCAGTTTTTTCAAATTGCCGTTTAATCAACGGACGGGCCATTAATACATACAACAGCGCGTCGGCACAACTGCAGAAATGCATTACTTATAATGCACATGTCAGATTTCTTAAGACTCAGTGTCGACGCGCTTAAAAGCGAACAAGCGTAAGTACACGACATCGCTCGCGCTGCAAATCCTCCTCCTGACTTAAGCTACATATTCGCAAGTGCACTTCGTTTCATGCACATTAACTTGTATTAATAGAATTACGCTCGAAATTCAAGCGTCGAGCCTTTCGCTTTAAATCAGAACTAATAAAAATGTCGCCCAGCAAGCGAGAGAGACAGAGAGAGAGGAAATATCTATATTCCGAGCGATACGACGCAGATTCCCTCGCATACCCATCCACCCTCCCCCGCGCGCGCGCGCGCGCAAGAGAGCTCTATTAAAACGTTCCAACATTTGAACCTCGGTCCTCATCTCGCGGATACTCTATTTTCGAAAAACTCTTTCATGTGCGCTGCGCTCGCGCGCGCGCGCTGGCGGGCGAGAAAAAAAAGGGAAAGGAACATCCGCGCGCGCGACAAACTAAAATTACTTGCGGCGCGCGCGAAACCCCTTGAAAAGTTGGCCGTCTCGCGCAAATATACCTTATCGCATCGCGGCGCGCATCTCTCCACACACTGCGTGGTGCGGTGCGGTGCACCCCATCGCATATCCCCTCGCGATCTGCAGCAGAAACGGGCAAAAAGCCTGCTGCAATACACGGAGCTCTCGTCGGTTCGCGCTATATACACACAAGACAGTGCACACATGTACACGCAGTATGTAAGTATATAGAGTAGAGGACGCGCTGGGTCCGACCCGCGCGAATATTTATAGCGACGGCGATTCTCTCTCTCTCTCTCTCTCTCGCTCTCTATCTCCGTCTCTCTCCCGAGAGACTCTCCTCTATATTCGTGCGTTGCGGGCTCGCTGCTCGCGAGTGAGAGAGAGAGAGAGAGCCTGCGCCTCTGAGCCTCAGTCAGTCCGTGTTCTCAGTGCTTCGGGTACAGCCGATGCTGCTGCGGCGCGGCGTCTTCCGACTGCTGCAGACGGCCGAATAATGCCATCGTCAGTAGCTCGTCCGGCGGCGCCGTCATGAGCAGCCAGCGGGCGACGTCGCGACGACGAGATGCGGTCATGCAATCCGAGGATGATCGCCGCCGGCGGTTCTTCGTCTCGTTACCATTTCCTCCTTATTCTTGGAATCGTCGTGGCGGCCGCCTCTTGCAGCGCGGAAATAGGCCCGCAGAAGCCGGTGAGTGACTTACACGCTGCAGAGCAAGTACTTACATACCTACCATACTACCTATCTTGCCCCGCGCAGCGCACCGTCCTTTTTAGTTCCTGTCCTCTACGCGTTTGGCGTGCGCGCGATCCCTTTTCTTTTTTTGCGAAACACACGTCGTCTCCGCGAGGGAGAGAGAGATAAATCAAGCGCGGTGACAGTGTGTGCGAGCGCGCGCTCGCGCGTGTCTTCCCGATTTCGCTCAGAATTTTTCGGCCTAATCTTATCGAGTTGAACACATCGCCGGGTAGTAGCCGCAATAATTGTGACGAACATCTGTATTACTTGTAAGTATAGCTGGTATCCCTTGACAAGACGCGAGTTTCGTGGAAATCGTTCGCGCGCTTTTTTCTCTCTCTCTCTTCCGTTGTGTATAATCCTACATACAATCGGCTCCGCCACCCGCATATACTTACAGCAGCAGCAGCAGCAGCGGCGGCGGCAGTTTCTTCCTCGACTTGCTCGTTTTCTCCTCCCGCGGCGCGCTATTGTCTCTGCTCGAGAGCGGCTCTCCCGAGCGAAGAGGAGCGTATAAAGAGAGAGAGAGAGAGAGAGAGAGAGAGAGAGAGAGAGAGAAGAGAAGAGAACACGTTGGGAGGTAGAAGAAACTACGTATATCTTACAGGCCGCGTGCAGATGTGCGACACACGGGACGCACACACAGGGTATATAAGCGGAGAGGCTATACTCCGAATTCCGAAAGCGGCGGCTGCAGACACCGAGGCATGCGAGAGAGCGCATTGTGTGCGTTAGCGTCATGTGTACAATCTTGTGCACACGTTCGTGTGACTGTCTTCTCCTTTCCAAGTCGAGAGACTACCTTTATACGTATAGGTATTATGCGCTATTTGGCTGCTCTCTCTCTCTCTCTCGTGCTTTTCTTTCCTGGCACGTGCGGGGGATTTAGTCTTTTTCTCTTCCTCTCTCTCCCTCCGCGCTGAGCTTTTCAATCGCCGCGGCGGAAAGGGTTATTGACACTTTTTCATATCCGCCGATTCGCGGAGTTGGCGGCATTTCAATTGGACTTTCGGCGGTCGAGGAGTTAAGTATGTACGTTTACGGATAGATCAAAGCCGCGCAGGAGATGTATTTACACGCGTGGTCTCAATAGTACAAGTGCGGGGAGAGTGCGCCATGTATAATTACGCGGTGGAAGGCGGGAGTGTATTTATACCGAGTTATTGTTCATAAAACTCGGCGCTGCTTGACCCTTACATAATTGGATAAAAGTTATTTTCGCGTGATTTGACCTGGATGAGGCAACTTTTGTAACGGCCGAAGGCTTTACGGGTTGCGCGGAAAGTAAAAAATATTCAGTTCAGGCCGCGTTTCAGCCTGCACTTGATGTGTCTGTGCACTGCATTATACACACGGACACGCACACGGCGATAATTTACGCGCATTTAACCGAGATCGCACAATACATCCGTTGAGCAACGAATGTCGCGCGGATGTAATTAAAGTGTGCGCGCGGTGTGTGTCTTCCTCTGCGCGGGATGTGCTTTGAGAACGTTTTTGAATGACGATTAAAGGGACGATTGATTAGTTCGTGACTTTATCACACGCGCGGCTCGGCGAGACACACACACACACACACAAGCTTTTGTATCTCGCCGGCCTCGCCGCAGATGCAGGAAGTGGACGCACGCATTTTTCGAATTCGCGAGAGGACGAATTTTCTTATTTGTTTTTCGATTCTGTGTGCAAGTATTAGTCATTCGTTTCGATTAACGAGTTGAATGCCATCGCGCGCGGAACAACAAAAAATTCTGAATGTCATAATGTGCAGTAATAAACGCGGACGATAAATGTATTATGCACGAGCCTGTACGCGCGCTTATATTTACTGATACGAGATCTCGAATGAGAGACTCGCGCTTGCAAAAAAAACACGTCATCATCCACACGGTTTTAATTGCCATGTTTTGAATAGCTTGTCCCACTTGCTGCAATATATACTATACATTACATATATTGACTCAGGCCTTCGTACGCGTACAATTATTCGAAATTTTTTCATTCACAGAGTATTGACAAGTCACGTGTTTCGGATCACCGATTGCCGCAGATTAACAAACATCACCTCAGACAGAAATCGGAAAAGACTTGGTTGAGAAACGGTGAGCTTTGCTGTATGACATTGATGTCTTCTATGTATACACGGCAAAAGTAATAATCTCATCATTATCGATGAATTTTGCAGACTCGGCGGCGTTAGTGGGCTTTACAAGCTGGAGCGACTGGTCGTTGTGCGACAGATACTGTTCCCAAAACAGAGTGAAAAAATGTCGCGCCAAGAGGAGATGCGGCAATACAGTCATACGAGTGAGTTCTTCTCGTCAAGCGTATACTGCGGCGCGTTGCTTACATAGTAAAATGCGAATATCGCTGTGCTACAGAGACATTAATTTATAGGAGGAACGAGTCTGCAGTCACGAGGGAGCAGGACGACGGCCGAGATGCAAACAGCATCAGCAACGGGCAGCCCGTCGAAAAATCCAAAACTTTCACGTTGTACAGGTATCTTTGTCGTGGTATAATATTCCCATAAATAAAGCCATTGATGAGAGGCAAATTTTATAAGCGAGGATAACGGGCTTGTTACGTTTAGATACCCGAAGGTGCTAAACCACGTCACGGCAGGGGGAAGAAACACGAAGAGGAGGATGACTGGTTTACGGGACACTATGGCAAGTGGAGCAAGTGGTCGCCGTGTACCAAGTCCTGTACTACGCAACGCCATAGGTAATGCGAAAATTCGATACGACGTAGCGTGTGAAATAAACGGTCCTTGTTCGCCAAGTGATTAATAACCTTGGATACGTTTTTTTGTTCCTTCCGAATAGATGGTGCAGAATACCAGGTCTTTGCTGGAAAGATGTGATTCGTCAAAGTGCCTACTGTTATGTCGAGGGAAGCTATTGTCAAAGATGGATTCGACGAAAAATACGCGATAATAATTACGAAGATTTTAGTAATGGTAATTGCTTCTTATAGCATTTTATTTAGAAATACTGATTGCATTCGCATGATTAATGATTAATGAACGCCCGATTTGTTTGCGCAGATTTAATTGTAGATAAGTATGATCTCAATGCGAACGGAATTGAGAATTCGACGGCTCACGAGGGGAGCAACTGGAAGTGCGGAGTCTCGAAGAAAAATACGAGATTGTCGTATTTCACGAGAATTATCGGTGGACGTCCCACCGTTCCCGGTGGTTGGCCCTGGCAAGTTGCCGTATTAAATAGATATGGAGTGAGTTATTATTGTATTTACAAAACTGTTCGATTAAATCAAATGATGTAAATGGATGAATTTATGCTAAAGATTCGTAGTATGTTAATTCACTGTCTTTCTTTCCCAGGAAGCTTTTTGCGGAGGTACTCTGGTCTCTCCACGTTGGGTACTTACCGCAGCTCATTGCGTACGGAAGCGTCTGTCTGTGCGCATTGGAGAACATAATCTTTTTATTAAAGAAGGCTCTGAAATAGAATTAAGAGTACGGCTAATCACAGCATCAAAACACGATTACAATCATGTTTAAGATTTGCTAATTTTTTTTCCTTTTCTAGGTTGACTACTCGGTAACTCATCCGCGATATAACGCTCATACTGTTGACAATGACATTGCTTTATTGCGTCTACCAATTACTTTGACTCCTTCGGATTCGAGAGGCATTGCTTGTCTTCCGGCACCCTGGCAAGAGCTGCCTTCGGATCAGCTCTGCACAATCATAGGTTGGGGAAAAGCTAATGCTTCCCATGAATTTGGAACAGACGTGCTTCATGAAGCTAGGGTATTTATCAATGATTTGCAAAAAATTTGATGCATAAAGATCGAAAATTGACTAGAAAATTTTTTGTAATCGCAGATACCAATAGTTTCTGACGACATGTGCAGAAGTGTCTATATCGATTACAAAATCACCAACAATATGTTTTGCGCTGGTTACCGACGAGGCAGAATGGACTCTTGTGCCGGCGATAGTGGTGGTCCGTTGCTCTGCAAAGATCCCGAGAGGAGCGATCACCCATGGACAATTTTCGGAATAACTAGTTTTGGTGAAGGCTGTGGAAAACGCGGAAAGTACGGGATCTACGCGCGTTTGTCAAATTACGTGCATTGGATAGCTAAAGTCATCAAACAAACGGACACTTACACGATCTAAACGTTTTCGAACTGATGTACAATTTTGTGTCTTATAACGCGTGAACATACTAGCAACTTTGCAATGCTAGTAGATAGCATTAAACAAATAAATATGCGAACGTTTTATAAATATTTATTTATTTTTCTTTAGAATAAATTGAAGTCAGTGTTACATTTGAGAAGAAGCTAGTTTATTGGGCATTGAAAAGTTGCTTATCTTTATTTTTGTGAATCTTAACAGCCTATACTGGACCAATTAACTTACGAAACCAAATTTAACTACGATAACTGGAATTCTCGCACTCACAAATGTCCACTATTTTTTGTATACAATTTTTCTTAAATATAGTAACTTTGAAATAACTATTAGAATACATTGTACTGTGAGATATCGTATTATAGGATAAAGGCAATGATAGGTACTGACAAAGTCTCCTAATTAGTGTGATTCACAGTCATTTGTTTAATTATATTTACTTGATACTTATATTTAAGTTTTAATAGTACAATAAAAAAAAGTTGAACGAATCGTAACCATAAAAATTCAATGTAAAGAACATGCATTTATAGAAGAAATGTGCTGCGATATCGCCTACGTCAGAAAAATCGGACTTAATCTTATCAGTCCTGAATCTCCGCATTGGATAGATACCAGATCCTGGCTTATAGCGAGAAACAACGAGCCCACCGATGTGGCAAACGTGCAGAGTATTCATCTCCAAGCTTCGTTATTCGTATTCAAAGCCGTTTTTCCGGATTTCTCATCATTAATCTTATAGATCTTACGCTTAAACGTTGATAAGGTGCCGATGTATACCTGTACATCAGTTGAATTTGCACTTGGAGAAGTCCATCTCTGGATGCTGTTCCATGAACCTGCGCGCGGAATGGAAAATAGCGTGAATGAAAGACCTGTCTGGGCATTGTAATTGTTCGATCGTAACAGACGGAATTAGACTCACTTTTTGATAACATCTTGCTTCTTTTGTTCGTCGGACGTGGGTAAGCCAAGCTCCTTTTGGCGCTGATCGTACATCATTTTCTCCACGAGTCCTCGCGTCTCGCCGTCTAAGTCCGACAATTTGCTCGGCTCGGGGTTCACCTTCTTCGTGCTGATCTCGGGGTCACTAGTCACCACGTTGGCCCACCACTGCATCTTGTTGACCTGGAATTTCATTATCGCGCCCGAGCGATCAATTCTCATTGCGAATCTATGGCAATAAAATGTATAGAAAACTAGAAAGAGAGAGTCAGCTCTCACCTTCTCCAAATTGATCAGCAGAGTCTTGCCGTCCTCGATAACCCAGGTCGACTCTTCGAGCTTGACCTCGTAAGGAAAGTCACCGTCGATGATCGGAGTCTGACCCTTCACGCCGCACGTCAGGTGCTTTTTCGCTATCGTCACTTTCACGTCCTTTGGCCTGGCGTTGAAATTGATTTTTAGCGGTACCTTCAGCTGCAAAAAACGAAAAAAAGGGTGTTTCTTAATCATAGTGAGTTCCTTGTTACGATACTCCAAAGTAATCATCATCAATTTTCCGATTCCAGAAAAGTATTCAACGACAGAGTATATAGCCGTCACCGAAAAAACGCTGGAACGCGTGTAGCTTCTCGCTCCAATTCTCGTCGATCTCCGTTGCGCCTCTCTCGAGCTCCCACAAAAATATGGACAGGAACGAAAAAAAAAAATTCGAGTCCTCTGCTCCCGTAATCGCTTATCATTACGCTCCATCCGGCGCGTCGACTCGATGCCTCGGAGAAAAGGAAGCGATTCCTCGGAAACATCTCGGGGCAAATAATAGCGCAGCGCGGAATCGGACTCGCTCGCGCAGCCGCTTATTATATACGGCGCTACTATACACATATACATCTGTCCGGTAAAATCGGACATTTCGAAAGAGTCTATGTGTTTTGTTCTTCCCCTTCTCGTTTTTTTCTTTTTTTTTTTGCGTTAGGAGACGCAAGTTAAACACACACAAAGAGCGACTTTGAACGGCGCGAAGAGGTGGTATACGCAGCACGGGCCTATGTGCCAGGTGGAAAAGGCAGCGGTGCATGGAAACGGATCATGGCTACGCGACTACTGTGTCTTTCTCGCGCGCCTTCTTCCTCTTCGGTCTCTTTTCATAGGGCACATATACTACTTAATTCATGGAAGCGGTAACGCGCGGTGCTGTTGTGTAAACGCGCTTATGGTACATGGATTTCTTTATTTCAAGACGAATTAGTGGCTTGGAGATGGATTTGGTGTACGTGACCATTTTGACTTATCTCGGACGCTCGTCTTTCCGTTCTTTGCGCATGTGTCTTCGTCAGTTAAAAAATAGTTACGAAAGGGCCGCAATTTTCTTTTTGGTGAATCAAGAGTTTTCTGGAGTAGCTTTGTGTGTAGAAATGGCTAAGAGATAGATAGCTTCGCTTTGAGTTATATTTCAAGTTTTGACATTTACAAAGTTTGTGCGATATTGTATATTATAATTATCGTTAATAATCTTTTAATATCGTGATACTTTGATCAACTTTTTTAATTCAGGAGCCATATTCATTTACTGAAGAAAAGTTTTACCTATTTGCTAAAGCCGTAAAGTTCTAAGCAAACGTATTATATAATATAGACATAATTTATTTTTTAATATTTTGACATTTTTATTTTATGCACGAAACTACAAAATTTACTAAATTTTTTAACAATTCACGGACCATTTTAAGATCACGTCTAACGCAAAAACCCCGAAAAAGGTTTTACTTACATTTGCTATTTATTCAAACATTTTACATAATAGACATAATACGTTACAGTATATTATGGTATACGTCGATAAACGATTTCTCGAAAAATCGCTTCGAGTCTCTCGGTAAATACCTATGGTCTATATTATATACAGACTGTATTATGCGCACGCGTAACACACTTTGCAACTCGAAAAATTCTCGAGCGGCTACGTACTAACTTGCTTAAACGAAAATTGTCTGTAAACATTAGCTTGCCGTTAATCCGTAACGTTACTTCATCGCAAAACCCTAGACAATGATATAAGCCATTGTTAAAACAATGTATAACAATAGCTTGCACAATTTAACGGTACAGAGCGAAATATAATGAAAAAAGTATACACAGTAAGCAATTTCCGTATAGCGAATCTATCTGCGCGGATAATTTTTCCGCACGCGAAAATTACGCAAGCGCGCTCGCCTAAGTACTTCATTTTCCTCTCGATTAACCGAAAAATTCCTTTAATATGACACAGACGGATATAGCAGCGCAAAAATGCAACGAGCATCGCGTCTCGCGCAATATTCCGCGTAAGTGTGTTATACGTATACGTGTATAAGTATATATATATAAAGGCGGGGAGAGCGAGATGAGCCGAGAAATATCGCGTAAGAGGCTCGATTGCCATGTATTACCGAAAATTACGTGAGTTATACAGACGAGAGGGGCGTGTGTGTGGCCGCGTTACATATGACGTGCCGTGAGTCACTCGGGATTTGAGTAAGAGAGAGAGAGAGACTCACACACGCACGTAATTACACGGCGTCGTGCTCACCGTCACGTCATAATGACTGTATAGTATACATGCTCGACGAAAATCCCTGAAATCGTCGTTCCCTTCGTTGCCTCGTCCTTCTTCAGAGAACACCTATACATACAGGTATATTTACACGCAGAAAACGCATCGAAGGAAATTCTCTTTTTTTTCTCAACATATACGCGCGCGTATATTGTAGTTGCGTCATAATTTTGTACGCATTATATAGCAGTATATATTGTATATTTACAAACGGTATAATGCAAAGTCGCATAACTGTGAAAAGCGTTGTGTGTACATTGAGCGTTACTTCGATCATTGATAAAGCAAAAAAATCGCATTGCGCCTCGAGCGCTAACAGTTTCTAAACAAAACAAACAGCGTCTGGCGATATTTTGCAAAAACTCGCGCGAGTCTGTGTGCAGTATAGTACGTGCAGCATGTGCGAGAAAGAGAGAGAGAGACGCGTAGAGAAAAAAATGCGAGAAAAAAAGGAGAAAGTAATAAAGCGACGAGTATGTCTCTCTATGTGTCCATAAATCTAAGGAGCTCGTTTGTAATGTGTCGCGTGCGCGTCTATTACTTGTATGTATATATTATGCACTATATATACGCATGTAGGTGCACACAAAAGCTTTGGGACTTTAGTCCGGGTCACCACGAGATCGACAGTGAAATTTTTATCATTTTATTAGCGAGTCTCTCTCCGATTTCTGTACATATATGTATATACACTGCAGGTCAAAGAACGGCCTTGCCCCCACCTCCGATCTCGTCCTCGACGACGCAGATGCTTCTCTCGGGCGGCTCGTATACGTATTATGTGTATACTTATATACGTATCTAGTCGAACGTGAATCGCGAGCCAACTAATCCTCGCGCGCCGAGAACTGCAGATGCATATGCGCGGATTATACTTACGCATGAGTTGAATTTTTTAATCGGCAAAATTGCCCATTCTCGATATTATGCAACGTTCGCGCTACGGTGCAGTAAATGCGCTTCTTGTATGGAAATAATACAATGAAAAGAGAAAAAAAAACGATTATTATTGGCTACCGGAGCGGATAGACAAGTGCGCGCGCGTAATGTATAGAGCTCGTTAGTTCATGCAAATGCAACGCCTAAGAAGTACGCACACTATATACTGCACATTGCACACAGACGCATAGACGTTTATGCAAAGGCGCGTCGATGTCAAGGTCCTCGAAGGATGAGCATCGCGTGCGAAGCCTTTAATACAAAGATTCATTGGATTATTCACGTATATGTTACAAGGCTGTTCAACTTGGCTACTATACGGTACATATACTTACATACGCGCGCGCACACATACGCACGTGTACACCACATGCGAGGCGCGTAATCAGCTGATTATAGCTAATTTCACTCGGCGCGTTGCGTTGTGTGCGTGTATATACGTATATGTATTCTGTGCGTTTCGCACTTCCTTCCGTATAATTTTCCTTCTTTAATAGTTTACTGCTATACACAAGTTACAAGTGGGAGAGTGAGAGGGGGGGTATACACATCGAGGGAAAACGGCCGCGCAGAAGGAAATCATTAGGTTTATTATTCCTTTTTTTCTCTCTCCTCTCTCTCCCCCCCCCCCTTCCCCTTCCTATCACTCTTCTTATTCCATGCGTGTAATAAGGAGCGCGTTGGCGACGCGTGTGCGCTTTTATGCAATCGGAACGCGCGCATGTTTTGTATAAATTACATTTTTTTTTCTCTCTCTCTCTCTCTCTCTCTCTTGCTCGCGCGCACTCTTTCTCGGTGCTGCTGCTGCGGGTATTTTTCACGCGCCGGCGGGAGAGAAAGAGAGAGAGACAATGCGCCGATATCGCGAGCGCAATTATTTCGTCAGAACTGTGCGCGCAGCGAAGGATTAGATGTTATATGAATTATGCTGATTGGACGTAATGATAAGTTATTAGTATATCGGATTTCTTTTAATCTACGGGCAGAATCGAGAAAATAGCCGTTTTTTATGCGCATTGTTCGAGAGAGACTCTCCTCCGATCGATGGATGTGCGTTATGTGAGCGGTGAGAGAGAGAGAGAGAGAAAAAGTTATAGTGGGCTTCTGTAAAAACGTGAATACTCTGCATTTTTAATGTAAGAAGAAAATCTGATATGCTAAGAAGAGATGTTTATTCGTATGCAATTGGAGCGTTTGGAAAATGTAGTGGAAAAAAATTTTCTACGATTCTTATACCTTTTGTTTAATCGTTTTTTTCTCATTGCTTTATAATAATAAGGCGCGCACACGCGCGCGTGGGATAATAATGTAATTTTCGCGCGAAAATATATTTGCGATGTTCTCATAGCGGTTTTTTCAACTACTTTTGGCGCACGTGTGAGAAAATTAGCATAATATTGGTAAAAAAAAAGTGTGCGAATCGCGTGATTCCGGGAATTTGATGCGTCTAGACGCTGCGCGATATGTTGCGAGCAAAAAATTCGCAACAATAGAAACAAACTGCACTGAAATAACTTCAATTATATAAACAAATCATACGTATACTGCGTTGTTCTATTTCTAACGACGCACGTGTATTTTTGCGCACAATTTTTTAACGAAAATAATACTCGTGTACGCTCGGGTAAGTCTTCATTAATATGCTGTTGTATATCTAAAATTTGTACATTTAAATTTTTAATTAAATCTAAAATTTAGATGATGTTTCGTTCGTCGATACTTTCGTTTATGCTCGGAAATGGATAGGAAATGGTAAACAAATAAAAGAATATTTAAAATTTTTTTAAATTTCAAATATTCCCTAAGAGAAGTGTTAAAACTGGCCATAAGGTCCCATTCAAAAGTTAATTTTTCAATATAAATGGCTATAATTATTAGCAAACAATAATTATAAGAAATTTAAGCCTCGCGATTGATGACAAATAATTAAATATACTTGATAAACTTTATTGCACTTCAATTGAAAGTTTATCATCATGTGTATTTAAGTATTTGTCATCAATCGCGAGGCTTAGATTTCTTATAATTATTGTTTGCTAATAGTTATCGCTACAGTTTACGTCGAAAAACTAACTTTTGAACCTGGCTGTACAGCCAGAACATCCTTAATATACCGTATAGATAGATCCATTCAGGAAAAATGATCTAAACTCGTCAAAATACCCGGATTTGTCATGCGGTTAAATACAATATCCTAATTTCAGCCTACTTCTTGCACAAAATAGAATACAAAAAATTTTCTGAAAACATGAATTGTCCGGAATATCCGGACTTGTCATGATTACGTCTGCGCTGTACGCATGTGATTTTGTTACAGTGACGACGAGCTATTTTGATTTACTTCTATTGAACTCTCAAAAAGATCGATCCATTCAGGAAAAATGATCTGGACACGTAAAACTGGCCGGAATATCCGGACTTGTCATGCGGTTAAGTAAATACAATATCCTAATTCCAGCCTACTTCTTGCACAAAATAGAATCCACGCATGAAAAATTATCTGAAAACATGAATTGGCCGGAAAATCCGGACTTGTCATGATTACGTCTACGCTGTACGCATGTGATCTTCTTGCAGTGACGACAATCTATTTTTGTTTACCTCTATTGAGCGCTCAAAAGACTGAATACTGAATAAGGATTTCCCCATAGACATCAGCAACGACATAATTACCGCAACAAACAAATCGTGAAAAGTCGAGTTTTCTATCTCTTGAATGCTTGCACATAAACACTTCAAACCGAGTACGCATTATTATATCGAACTGTTTGCACATCTATATTGTGTCCGGGGAAACCTATTGAGGCTCGTTACGGCAGTGCTTGATGTACTCGCTGGTCCGCTGACTACATATATTGTATATACATATGTATATTGTATAGTATACTACATGCACACATGAAATAAAAAAAAGTACAGCGGTAGCCAAGGATCGACGTTCTCGGCCTTGAAACTAGTCCGATATCCGAGTGTATATAGTGTCTCGTACAGCCGAGTCGATGTTGGAGAGAAGAAAATTAAAAAAAATTAAAAAAACAGACGCGATGCAGGAGAGGCCGTAGACCCAATGAAAATAAACGAAAACGAGAAAAAGAGGATGTCTGATGTTTTTCGGGGATACGTCGATGATATATATTGCGATCGGATACAAACAAGGGCGGCGATGCTGGGCTTTCTCTCTTTCTCGAGGTTCCTTTGTGGCGACGCGTTGGCGGGACGTGATTCGTATATGCCGTGAAATTCCACTTTTATTTTTCTCCTTATTTTTTTGCGAAATTGACATTGTTAAATTCGGCGTGACGAATGAATTTGACGAAGCTGTTTATTAACACCTGCGGTGCTGATGTGGAATGATCAATTCTTCCTTTCACCTGATGCTTCTTTTCAAGATTGCAAAAAGAGTACAAAGAGATTGGCTTTAAAATCGATTTTTCTCAATTTTCACTCTAAAGAGTATATTAAGCTGTGAATTTTCAACAATGTATTACTCGTACGTGAGTCATAAGGCAATCGAAGTTTTAAAAAATGAACGAGCGTTTTATGCTACAGTGGAGAATCGCTCAGTATATGGTTAATACCCGGTAAGGCTAATAGTGTGTTTCCGGCTTACGCTAACAAATTACACATTTTCGTCAGTTTATTGCGTGTCAAAATTTAATTTTATAGTCTTGTTACAAGTTCCACGTCAGATAATTTTAAAGCCCGTATATGCATAACAACAGTCGAAGTTGCACAAAGCTATTTCCGCAGCAGACCAACAATTATCATTCATGTTAATACCTTGTTGAACCTCTACAAAATTATTTGTTTATGCATAATTTAATTAAAATACTCTTTTCTCTCTTCCGCATCCAGTACGGATAACGTATTTATTTTTCGGTGTAAACAACTAAATAGAAAATGAATTAAAATGATAATTTCGCAATCTTAAATATTTTTATACATATATATGTAGACAAAAAACAAAACATGGATCATTGATTGAAATTGATATGAGAAATATTGCAACTGCATTTGCTATTGAAAATGGAGAAGAAGTCGATTTCTCTTCTCATACTGCAAGTTTCTTTGAGACTTTTAACAACGATAGAAAATGCTACTAAAAAAGAAAGAAACCTTATTACAAATTAACGTCAAGAAATATATATTCATTTGATTAATTAATCCACATTGAAGAGAGTATTTTATTCACTAAGAATGTTTGTAATCAACAAAAAATTTTAAACAAATATATTTGTACAAACATTGTAAAGCTTTATTCGTACCAAAAGCCCACAAAAACGTAACTTAAATTTTAATAGGTCGTATAGCTTATCAAAACGGTCATGGTCATCCATATACTCTTTGACTCTTCGCAACAATTTTCTTCGCTGAAATCCCCCGAAAAAATCGAGCGCGATGACCCGCACGTAGACCGCAACATTTCGTAAAAGCCAAAGACGTCAGGATTACATGCGATCGAAGGGAAGTGTCGAAAGTTCAGGAATTCGATCGTCAATGTCACGACTGAGCGAAAATCGAACGTCCGTGTCCCAAAGCGAGTCATCCTCGGTATATACAATCCAACTCACACCTGATCTGACTTTGTGACTTTTTCGGTCAGTCACGGCCGTTCATCGACTGGGGTCGAGTAAAACGACGAGCGCAACACACATACTGCCTCGCGCTTACATAATTTTTTTTCACCGCGGGCAGAGTTTATAGTGCGTCTGGCCATACGTGATACGTGAATTTCGGCTGCCGAAATGACTTGGGCAGTTTGTATACTGCACTTGTTCCAAATTTCCTTGGGTATATCGAGAGATGTGGATTTTGAGGTTGATTGGGCTTGGACAAAATTTCTTAAAAAATTTAGAGCTTCGTCGGTAACGTATATAATGTGTGAGTGCCTGTTGGGAACTCCCTGGAATGACTGTTTTTTTGTGTAATAAAGAAAAAATTAAGTTAATTTTTTTCGAATGAATTTACGAGTGAAAAAGTATTAAGAATAAAATCTCTGCAGGGACTTCATCAATGTAACAAAAGATTGAAGTGATTCAATCTTTCATAATTATTTCTCATAGTTTAGTGAGACGGAACTGACATTTTAATGATCGACATAAGCTCATATACTTCGTATATTTGATGTTTTAATTTTTCAACAAAGAACGTTTTTTTTTGTACAATATCTAGAAATACTAAGAAAAAAAATACATTTATCAATATAGCTTGCATTAAAATAATACTCAAGGAATTCGCAAAATTAAGAAAACATTTTGCTCGCAAAGTGCAACTAAATAAGCTATTACAACACGTTGAAAAACTCTAAAATTATTTGTGTAATAAATCGCATAGCTTCTCTGAATTTACATCCAAAAAGAAGTCGCCAAAATTTCGTATGCTTCCAGCTAAAAGAAACACACGTTTTTCCCGTTACGCACTTCCATACGAGCTTTGGACACCATAAAAGCAAGTTACGGCAGAATTATTTCTATACGCATTACGCGCGCGTAGTCGCAAGATTGTTAAATATTGCGCTTTGATTTTCTTGCATAAAAGCAGTGCAGAAGAGCCAATTTTCCGTATACGCACGTGAATTCTCATTCATCAATTAAGCATTAAAATTAATCACCATTTACGTTCCAACTGATTAAAATCATACGTGAAACTATGCAAACGAAGCTATTATGCTATTATGAATTTTAATCGCCTGTACATTAAATTTTCAAGCATGAGTGTACTTGAAAAGTGCAATAAAATTAAGATCTGTTTTAATGGCATATCGCGTATAGTGCAGCAGTTTCAAAAGTGATGAATAACAACTTAAGTAATTTAATCGACAAATTTTCAATTCAAATTCCATAAAAAAAATCTTTCAGTTGATACTACTAGTTTCCTTTTCTTTTTTTATTATTTTCATAAAAGTTTGTAATTTGATTAAAACACTTCTAGACGCGACAATGAGTAGCTCTCCGCGAGAGTAAAAAAAATAATTTATAATCAACGTCAGACACTCGCTGAGACGTGAAACAGCATATTTCACTTCAAAATTAAATCTTCAAACATAAATTCACACAGCTACTGCCGCACATAAAAAATTCCAGCAAACGCGTAATATATTCTTCAGTATTTTTCGATCATCGATATGCGAACCAATAACCGCATTATACGGCGCCACAACTGTGTGTCACACATATCACACCCTTATAAATCTAACAGTGACTTTTTCCCCTCTCGTTATATACTCCTCATGATAATGTTATAAATAAAAAGATAATTAAAAAAAAAAGAATTTGTCGGCATAGCGGTGATCGTCTTCGTCGTCGTCGCGGCTCTAGAGGTCGAAGCCTTCTTAGAAAGAACAAGAGAGGATAATGACGACAATGAATCGTATTACCTTGAAAACGCACAATTAATGCCTGTAATTTTCACACAGCCGCGCGGCAGCTCATAATAATTTACGCGTCCTTAAGACTAGCGCACAGCCGTCTGGCAGTCTATAGTTCTATACACATTACATACATATATATGTATACTTGTATATACATACGCTCTCGACGTGTACCGCTGTGCACCGCGTCGTATATGTACGAGGCGAGTGCGTTATATATGTGTATAATACGCGATATGCCGCGGTTTCACCTGCGATAGTATCCCGGTAGGATAGCTCATTAGCTCGATGCCTTTTTTTCGCTTATTAATGCCGAGTGAGATGTCTATCACCGATATATCTAAGTTTGCGAAACTGAGCCGAGGTCCGGAAAGACTGTGCCGCGTCAGACGTGAAGTCTATTGGGAACTCACGAGCAGGCATTTACCAACCTGGCGGTCCTAAGCGACCTTTTTTTGCAGTGAATAGGTAGGAGATTAATTTTTACCTTCAAAAATAATCATAATAAAGAACATTTGTGATTACGCGGATGCAAATTCTGGGAAACGCAAACTTATAGAAAGGGAACGTGTTTATAAGGCGAATTTGTTGTAAAATGTGGTTAAAAAGTTAATTTAAGTGCTTCTGATTCGACCGCCTATACGGCAGTTTGCTTTCAGACCTCGTTTCAGACTGCAGCTTTAAAAAGTAATAATCCTCATGAAATAGAGAGTGAAATAAAAGCAAATGGTGATATTCTACCTTGTTCCTGTTGATACAAAGTTAGTTTAGGAGAAATGTGTAAGCATATAGTAGCTACACTTTTATATATTTACCTGTAAGTCAACTTTATGTAACATAACCTACTTACTATTATATGTATGTGCACGACTTTTTTCATAATTAGTATATTACGTGCCTAGGGAGGAAAAAACTTGGAGAGTCCATATCTCGTGTATATTGACACCCGAGCCGAAGGCGAGGGTGACAAACACGAGATATGGGCTGTCCGAATTTACTCCCGTGGTGCGTATACTATTTTTCTTCACACTAGCGCCGAAATTACCAATCTCGCTCCTGGCGCCCGGGAGCGAAAATGGTACTTTCGGCGCAGTGTGGAGAAAAATGATTTTTTTCAGAAAAGGTGATAGTTTAAAAATTGTATCTTGTGCAAATAAAATATGCCAATGGAAACAAGATCACAACAAGGCTTTAAGAGTACGATGCAGCTCCCCTAATGCAACATTCGTATTTTGCTCAGCCTTCTAAAAAGTACCATTCTTTATATGTTTTTATTACAGAGGTATAATGTGTGTTTTCTTTTTTTTTCAGACACGAAAGACTACGATTGAATAGAAAGTTTTTAAGAGCTCTGAATAAGACTGGGCACAATGCACCTAGACTTATTTTAGAGCCCAACGAGGAAAGAATTTCACAAATCTTTGGGGTATTTGGTACGGACTTGAACATCAGAAATGAACTGGTATTCTCAAAAACATGTGATACACAGATCGATGATGTATGGTAAATTTTTTTTTTATTTATTTGTATTTTTCATAATAACTTTATCAATAAGAGTACACGTGTGTGCATATATGTAGGGGGTGGAAAATTGGGCATTAATAAGAATTAAAATAAATAAAAACTAAAAATTAAAATTACTAAATTAAATTAAATTTAAATTAATTAATTAAAAGTTTTCAAGATTTTCAAAGATTACCGACTATAATGATTAATTAATTACTGAGCCTGATTAATTACGCCACCTAGCTTTTCAAACTCTCCTTCGTGGCGTTACCGTGCCATTTGATGAATGATATTATTAACTATAATATTGCCTTATAATGTTTTAAAACATTATAACTAATTTTTTAGAACATTAATTTTTATTAAAATTATTGTCCTTATTGTCGACAATAATTCTCGCAGAAAAACATGTGGTACCCGTACGTAATTTTCGCTGCGATCTATCATTTTTCCATCGACTCTTGTCTGTGAATGACGTGGGCCTTCTTTTGTTTTCGCGAAAATGTGTACAACAATGCATTTCAACAGGTATTTTGGTTTCAGGCAAATGAATGAGAAGCTCCCTAGTAAACTTATCAATGAGCAAATGCTCAAGTTGATAGACTATATAGAAAGGCATCCGGCCCTGGCTCTCGGGACTCCCACCAACGCCAAAACGTTATAGCGCGTCCTTTTGACAGAATTACATTCAAGTGTAGGAACAAGAAAGTCAATCAAAGCCTAGGAAAGGGTAAGTATTCATAAATTCTTAAACTGAAAACTAAAAAGTCTTACACTTAAAGTGAAAAAGATGAACTTAACATTCAGGAGGAAGTTGACAATGACACATGAAAAGACGTAGTTGCTATTCAGAAGAAAAAAAAATATTTATCTAAAATAGAGCTGTCTCAGTCACAACTTGACGAGTTTACGTCCAACATTATAGCTATTCCAATCTTCTACATCTGCAAAAAACGTGCAATTTTATCCGAAGAAGAGAGAGAAATGCAGCCACCTGACAAACGATTGAAATTTGAGAAAAAAACCTTAAGTACTTATATACATAAGTAATATTGTCAACTGGTGATATACCGGTTATCACTTTATAAGTATTGGGACTTTTATAATTTGAATAAGTTAATACTTGACAATGCAGATTTGAAGGTCTTTGTTCCAAAATTTCTGTACAAACCACAACTCTTACATCTTCAAAACCTTCAAAACATTTTGGCTAATTTCTTGAGATCTCCTCTTTTGATGGCCATAGTATTATTGCTGCTTTTAGAAATTTGTTCAGTATGTTTATAGTTTCGTAGAAAATTCTATGACAATGTATTGGTGTGCGACAATTGAAAAAAGCTGTTAAGAAATTGTACGATAAATTTTGTTTCAACTTCATACATGTTAAAATTACTTGTTGTTTTGTATTCATTTGAATATTATAATGTTCAAAATTATTGTTGCTTACTTTTTTTACTTGCTTGACAATAATATCTAAAAACTGAAAAGATTCTAAACCATTGATGGTGCTTAATTGTTGATTGATACAAATGCTATTCACTACGCTTGGCACAAAATAAATAAAATTGGTGTTAACTTGTACTTCTTGGTCATTTACTAATGGCTCCGGACTTTTTGCTTTGACAAATATTTCTTTATATAACTTTTTAGTCACATTTTCTTCCACTATGGTACCTTGCATCTCAATTTATTGCATCTTGCTTTCTTGTATATCATTTTTTTGCGTTTCACTTTCTTGCACTTCATTTATTTGCATCTTATACTTTTTTACTCTTGTACTTTTTCGACACTTTCTGTACACTTGTCCATGAGGTAGTTAGTATTACTTAAAATTTTATTTGTATTGCTTCTTTCCATTCGCCTTTGCATTATTTTTTTATTTCATTTTTTTTTATTTTTTCTTGATCTTGACCAGATAAGTTACAAGATGGGACTACATCTTTTCAATTTTTTCTAATTGCCTCAGCTTCTGTAGCAGTATCTAATAAACATGTTTGCAATTAGACTACAGTAGCCGACTCTAACCTTCAAAAACATAAAAGAATAATTTACTTGCCCAACTAATCAGTTTTTACAATAAACTAATCAGTTTTAAATAAAATCATCAATTTTTTTTAATTTAATGAACATACTTTGGCAGGCCAAAAGTATGTTCATAACATTTTCATGTTCGTCATTTTTAATGCTGTTTTCCACACTTTCAAAACATCAACTGTTTTGGAGTCGTTAAATACATTTTTCTTGTTTACAAGATGAGTTTTGACCTCTAGAAGTCATGGAAACTTAATGTTTCATTTTTATTTGCCCTACTGTCACAACCTTTTACTATACAATAATCTTTATTAGATTTTTTTACATTTTCGAAAGTTTACGATCTCCATATTAATAACTTTTTTTATTTAACATTAAAAAAACTAAAATAGCTATTAATATGCAAAAGGGTCGACTTTAAAAGTTCTATTTGGCGCCATAAAGGGTCAGGGTAAGTATGTGATGAGTTCTCAATACTGCGCACGTTTTTCGAAATTTTGAAGCGTTGAACAAAAAATTGAAAGGAAAAAAATTGTTTTTGGCGCAAGCCTTAGTTTAGTCTTCAAGGGTTCTTAACTGGGGTATATCAATTGTTTTAGTGTAATAATATGCTATGATTATATAAACATTTTTTTGTTCAATGATTAATTAACTTTGAATTTAAATAGTTCTTTGTAATGGCATTAGAGCGCAGTACGTTAGAAAATTACATCGATCATTTGGATGTTTTTTTTTAACCATCAATGCCACCCGTTCGTTTAAGAACATAAGTCTCGATTAAAGCTCAACGTCTCAACTGCTAAATAGTCTTGATTAAGATTATCAATATCTCAGTACTAAAAGAAACAAAGAACTTCTAGTTCGTTCCAAGCTGTCTTTGACAAGAGCTCGATCAATACATTACTTTTTTTTCAATAATCATCATGATGCCATCGCATAAAATTAACCTTATGATGCAACATTGCTACAATGTTTATCCTACACCACGAAAAAAACGTCCTTAACAGCTCTATTTCAAACGCAACGTCTTTCAAATTCCCCACAGTCCCCCCCCCTCCCCCACATCTGCATCCTTCCATTCACGAAAGTCCCGACTTCCAAAGCAAGACCCACTCCCTATCTACACTATACAACAATTACAATTCCTGCGGCATCGCCGACCACTCATATTATTTTCCGCGTATGTCGCAAATGCAGCGAGTCCCTCGTTCCGATGTAGGAAGCACGGAGCCGAAAATCCGTGCCCGAAATAATCCACACCTCATTTCTCCATCGGCACAACAGCGACACAGGTATATAGCTGCAGCTAAGTGCGCGCGGAGAGTGTGAACTTGCGAGCCTCCGTCCGATCTTACCTCCAGCACGACGAGCACCAGGCACCTCGCGATATATCGCGCACTGGGACAAGGTTGCCAGGGACCCATAACCATCGGGGCTATAACGGCGAGTATAATACGTCGCCTCGCTCGTCGCGCGCGCTCACACAATGTGCGCCTATGGCTCTCGCGCGCGGTGCGGCGGCTTGTTATAATATATACGCGCGCGGCCGGCCGTTCCGATTCACCTTTGATTTCTCGAGGCCTCTCCTGTACCTCGTGTCGCTCGTCACCTATACAGATGTGTATAGTGTAAAACAAGCGTGTACAGGTATACAATGCAAGAGGTCCCCACCCGATAGCTTCTGCCCCTCCTTCGTATCTGGCGAGCCGATGCTCTTGGCCCCTCCGAGTTTCGGGAGTCGCGTTTTAGGCGCATTGTAGTCGGAGTTGGTTGGGAGATCGGTTTCTGCTGTATCAACTATTGTTCGCTAATTTTTCTCGTCTCGCGAGAGACGATACAAAAGACGCACTGAGTGATTTTTCCATTTGTACCGCTGTGAGTTGGCGTGTCTCGTGCGCGCTTCGGAAAAATTATAGCTTATTGCCAAGTCAGGAATTTAAGGCTGTCTACTCCTAGTGTCTCTCTCTCTCTCAGCTCCCTCAAGTACGTTTGTTTGTATTACGAGGATGCGCGGAAAAAATTTTAATTTCCCGAGACGCGGATAGCTCGTCCGCGCCGATCGTTTGTATTATTGTCGCGCGATCTCGCTCTAGATCGCGAGCTCACCGCGAGAGCGCTTTTTGTATACATTGTCGCGATTAGTATAATTTTTTTCTCCGACGTTGTTTTTTTTTTTGTTTTATTTCTCGACGCGCGCGCAGAGTGATATTTGTAAATGCAGTGTGCTATTGGCTTTTTTGTCCGCAGGTATAGCTCCTTGAGAGATATATACACGCCGGCGACGACGACCACGACCACGACCACGACGGCGACGATGTCTAAATGGAAATTATCATTCTAGCTTGAGATGAGCGATCCGTTATATACCGAGAAGAGCCCGGAGTTTTAAGTACATCGAGAATAGTGCTTCGCATATTAAAATCACCTTCGAGTTCTGGAATTGTTTACGCTGACAATAAACTAGGATGGTAAGTGTGTTTGTAACGTTATATACCATTGAAGATGAAAAAAGAACTATTATGTTCTCTCATGATGAGCGCGAGTCCGCATGAAAGAAGTCAAAACCAATTTTAGATCGAGGCGCATCGATTGATTATGAAAAAAAAGAGATTATGCTGATCTACCGCAATTTCTGAATAAGATGGTCGATAAAATTTTATACGCGAGAGATGGGCGGTGATAAAAGTCGGTGCTGATCGATCATTGACTTCTCTTAACTTCAAATGTTCTTTTTTTCGTAGCGCATAAATTTGTTATATTGTTGGATATATACGCTTGTTAAGTTCATTCTTGCAGTAGCAAGATTGAATCGTAATTCGTTAATTCAATTTTTTATTAAACGCCTAATACAATATCTTTATATATATACACAACAAAATTATACTGTATAAAATTCCAAAGTTTATGCATTCGACATGATGTAAAATTTAAATAACTATTATACTCCTACTATTAGACGATTTTAATAAACCTACACACTGTTTTTAAGTCAAAATTAAACTTCACCCAAAAAAATGAGTCTATTATCTGCTTTTATCTTTTCATTTCAAACCTATAATCGCACACCGCATCTCAGCTTTGGACATCGCCAATTCAAAAATTTTCCACCAACTGCAGCTCTCCGCAAAAAAAAAAATGTTTAACACACCGCATTTTCCCAGCGTGTCATCCTAATCTCCTCTCGATCAATATTTTAACTGCCGGCGCGCTGCACGTGCAGACGAGTGCGCCCAAGAAAAATCCATACACAATATCCTTTTTACATAATAGCGCGTGACGCGCGCTAAATTCTTACTCACAATAAAATCTTTTTTTTTTTGCCTTGCTCAAACTCATCGCGCGGTTTTATCGTCTCTCCTTATAATACAAGCCTATATCATAACGATGATCGTCGACACGACAATAAACCATAGCCAAACCCGATATTACGCCGCTTTAATTTAAAGCTTTAAGTATAGCCCATAAACCGCAGAATGCGACTCGTGCACACATTATATATATCGTATACGTATCGCGCGCTTTTAATGAAGTCGCGACCTAAAAAAAGCGCGCGCGCGGTTCCTATACCGATACTATCGCCTATTATACACTAAATATAACAAAATGCGAAAAAAGCTCGATCGACAAGCCTGTCTTTTGCAGCGTCTCTCTCGCGCAGATTTTTGCACGTCAATCTCGTCTCGTGACGACGCGGACGCGTGCATTTGAAAGCCCCGCCGCGAGACATACCTCGTGCGTAAGTACATTACAAATGCGTATTCACGCTCATTGAAAAAAAAAAAAAAATTGAAAAAACCCCTATTGTAAATTCAATCGAACACAAAGGTGCGTAATCCTCGATCGATATGCTTAATGAATTTCCTTAGCACGCTCCACTGCCGCCGTATACAAACGCGCGCACACGTGTGTGTATCGATATACATAATGCATGTATGAAAGGACAGCCTTGATCTTGCCTGCACTTGGACGGAGAGTCACGTCACACTCATACCGGGACGTCATCTCTCGAGATGCTGTGCTCTTTCTCTCTCTCTTTGCCCGCGATATTAATGTTACACATACACACACACACACACACACACACAGCGTATTACATACATATTCGCGTGTGCGCAATTGTACTTTTCGCGCTTTGCGAAGTGCGCGTTATACACTTCTGCCGAATCCCCGCAGCGTATAAGCGCGTCTGCGTCGCTTACATATACCTATATACCTATATTGCACCGACGCACATACGCGAGAGAGTTCCTGAACTGGCCGTGGCACAAGGTTATGCGCTCAGACAACCGTTTCGCTTTTTCTCTGTCTCTCCCGCTTCGAGTGCGCCTTATACCTATACTCATACACGTATGTGTGTGTATATATCGAGTTGCTCCATGTGGCATTACGAAATTTCGTAACTATATATAGTTGTGCGGCCAAAGCCTAATTATTGAATGCTTTCATTGCAAGCTTCTTTTTGCGTTTGTTTAAACGTTGAGGAGAGGCGAAATTTATTTTATTTAGTCTCTCTCGCGAGAGAAGTCGCGGCCTTGTGCGGATGAACTTTTCCCATTGTTTGCATATACATATATGTATACGGTACACAGCTCTCAAATCAATATAACTTCAGCAACGCACACATATATGTGCCCATGCATTATACTAAAACACATTTTGCAAATCGTTAAAACTCGTTCGCCGAGAGTTGTTTACGTTTCCCGCCGTTTCTAGACTTCGTCGTTGTTTGTTTTCTCTTTTTTCGCTGCACACTATATACTCGTCCGTCGTGTGTTTGGCGAATTATTTTTTTTTCCCGATCGCGAAAATGCGCTTCTCTCTCATTCTGTCTATCTCGCCCGAGAGAGAGAGAGAGAGAGAGAGAGAGAGAGACATCGGCATCTTCCGAAAGAAAAAAAAACGATATGAATATTCAAGCGCGTCATCCGTATGCGCATTTTTCCGGGTTTGGCTTCTTTAAATAGCCCCGGAATTGGTAAACAAAGATTATCCACAATCGCGCTTTCGGCTGATTCAGTCTTAATTTATGCCGAAAGCATGACACTCTGTCGCGCGCACTTGTATAAATTTGCACGGAGAGCGCATCTCCGCGCGGAATGCTATACGTATATAGGCATGCAAAAATTTTCGCGCTAAAATTAGCGAACACAAATTTTCCGCCGTGCGACATATTGTCTATCCGCGTATTGACGATGGCCATGTATCTTAGTGTATGAATATTAATTTATTGAAATTGCACACTTGAAGAGCGAACATAGTTCGTTATACAATGTGCAAGACACGTTCAATTTTGAAAGCAATTAATAATCGAGGAAAAAAGCGTTTGCTTGATGTTCGACGTGGAAGTGTTTGTTTTGTTTTTTTAAGAATCCAATGTAATGCAATGGATTTAATAAATTAATTGTAGTTATACACTTAAAATACTTATATTTTTCTTAAGAATTAAAATCACGAATTTGAATTAAATAGCAATATTAATTTGCATTGTTTATATATTTTACTATAATTAATTTTGAAAGCAAGCTGAGTCGGCCGCAACTTTGGTATACATAACAAATATATTAACCCAGCGCTTAATCGACTTTTTGCACTGTGCACTTTTTATTACATTAAATGGTTTATCGTTTTAAGCTAATTGCATGTTTCGCTGAATCTACACAGCAGTTCTTATGTACTTTATTGACTAGCAACGAAAGTTTTCTTGAAAGGACTAATTTTTTGTCCTTACATCCAGAGCAATTATTATCGCTCGCTACACGCAAGCGTTACAATCGTCGTAGACATGCAATGCATTAGATTGAAAGCGCGAGAGTGAACTTCAGAAGTGCATTAAAAAAATAATAATAAATAAAGATCTTTTTAAACAACGCAATACGACTAAGTGATTATCCTTAAACTCTAGAAAGCTGTTATGTATACGTATTTCATTGTATCCCACCCACAGTCGCATACGTGCGCATACGTCACACGACAATTAGCAATTCTCTCTCGTCGATTATCCTTTTCAACGAAAAATTACGAGCAAAGACAAAAAGTTATAAAATCTACAGCCTCCGGCGCGCGTCGACGCCGTTTTCTCCTCTCCTTACGCCGCAACTCGGCTCGTAAATCGCCTAGACGAAGCCGCAGACGCTCTAGACGACTTCCACTACTACTACTAACACTACTACTACTACTACCACTGCTACTACTCTAGTAGTAGTGCAACGGCCGCTGCAGCAGCAGCAGCAGCAGCAGAAAAGCCAAATTAAAAGAACCGGAATAACGAGCGCGCGCATATCAGTCTCGGCTTAGCCGAGCTCGCTCGCGAGCTGCACGAAGATCCTGTTCGATGCTCAAGGGCACGGTCGAGCCTCACTTATGTACGCGGCTCCGGCTTCTTCTCCGCTGCGGCGCACACCCGAGAAAATGTGTCTTGCAATTCCAGAGCTTCTCTTTGCTCTTTGCGTTAAGAGCTTTTGCTTTATTTTCTCGCTTTGCGCGGCGCGCCGTGCCACGGCTGCAGCCGAGAAATTTAAAATATTTTCGTCCATACGTACACACTTATTACACACACGCGAATGAGAAAGAGAGAGAGAGAGAGAGAGAGAGATGAGAATTTAATTATCTCGCTTCGGAACACACACGCGCGCGCGCGACCCCATAAATTTTGCATTTCAAATTCGAATTCTCGAAATATTCCGGAGGCGCTCGGATTATTTATATATAGCTGCCCGAGAGAGTCGTCCTGAAAGTAAGAGCCGTTCTCATCAATTTTTCGCGCGTGTATGTATACAAGGCTATATACATGCGAAATAAAATCGCGCTTGCGCAATGCCGCGCTCTTATCTTTTCGCGCGAATAAGATTTTTGCAGTAGCTTTCGCGTTGTGTATACGCAAAAAGAGCTATATCATCTCCGCATGTAAAGTAAATCGTGATCTCGAGAAAACAATGGGTCTCGAGTTAAATCCTGCCGAAACATTGCGGAGATGCAATGTTATGGGTACACACGGGAAAAGCTTAAAAATCGTTTCGGTGGACGGCTTTGGAAACTTATAACTGTAAGGTCCCACTTTTTTCTTCAAGTCTTTTTTTCTATCGAGTCGGGGATACAGAAGACGGAAAAAATGTCGCGATAAAAACGTATATAGGTGCAACGAAGATTTTTTGCCTGTTTTTGTGTCAAACGAAGTAATGGGACGGAGAGGTGAGCAGATTGTCAATTACGCGACTGCGTGAGTTGCATATTCAAAGGCTATACTAATTAAAAGTCTATAACCCGTAAAAATGAAGTACTGTTGGATAAACTGGTTGCGACGAACCGGGCAAAAAAGTTATTTACCTCTGAGAATGAGGAAAACAACTGATTTCCCCCTTTTCTACTTCAAATATATAAGATCATATATGCGTAGTGAAACATGTGCAGCTTCTACTTCGATATTAATAACTTTCTTTCGAATTGTTAATATTATAAATAAGGTTTTTTTATCGAATCGTACAGATAAACTATATGAATTATCACTTCTTAAAAAGAAAATGCAAGAAACAAGTTTCGCACAAAGAGAAGATTTAATTAAAATAATATTGAGATTAAAAAAAATTACGAAGCTTTTTGCACAAAATTTTTCCAGTAAGATGACATTCTGATAGACGCAACATAATATGCCGGGATAGGTGTTACTTATGGAAAAGTTAGATATATATTGCTAGTGGATATAACAAAAATTGTAATCCATCTAGTGGGCAAAGGTTGAAAATGCTATGTAAGTCGAAGTCGTCAAGTCGACAGCGACGACTGCAGCTCGACAAAAAATATATCCATCAGAGTTCACGTATTCAGTGAGCGATTGTCATTGCCTTCCGTATACACATGGGTGCGTTAAACGAACAATCACACGAAGTAAACAATAATTGTGGCCAACTAAAAATTTCAGGATTTTTGCATGTACACTATACAGCTATTCCCTTGCATCACGAGAGAGCCATACATACGTATAGCCGCACCGCACAGGCACACAACTCGACAACCCTATACAGCAGTCTACGGCTGCGAAGATTGTGATAGGTCGGGGTGCGACGACCAGCATCCAATCCTTTCACTTTTGGTCTTTATGCTTCTGCTAAAGTATGCGTCTATACGTATATGTGCGCGCGCTTATGCAGTTAGTAGTGGAGCCATAGCTATATGTATATGTATACATGCATATATACACGCGTTACACTATGCAGCCCGTGCGGTTCGACTTCAAGCTTCAAGGTTCCGAACTGGCCTGGACTGGTTTCGAGCCATCAAGTTGTGATCCTGCGGCTAGGCGCTTTTTCATTCCCTTCTTCCCTCTCTCATTCCTTCTCCGCCTTCTTTTTCCCTTCTCTTTGCGCGTGCGCGCGCGAGCCGCGTGCCTCGCGGGATTTTTCTAATTTTTCCCCCCCGCGCCGGATTTTTCGCAGACGCCGAGAACGAGAGAGAAAGAGAGACAGGATAGCATTGAAAGCCAGCTCTCCAAAGTATGTTGTTGTGTTCCATATGCGGCTGTATACTTACGCCTCTTGTTATCATAAATTCGAGCGACGCGCGGACTCTCTCGACTGATCTTGACCAGATTTAACGCGTCGTTGTAATTGCGCTGCGCGGCCGCATCGTGGAAATATGCGCCCCTTTATATATATCGTATCGTCTCTCTCGGCTCTCGTGTATACCCTCTTATATAGGAATATTCTTTTTTGAGACTCGTGTGTATATAAATATATGCATATGCAAGGGGGGAAAGACCGGTTGCTCGTCGCTCGTCGATATGTGTAACGTTGTGTGCTCGGCCAGGGGGAAAACAATTAGGCGCTGATTCATAGCGCGCGTTAATTTTTTTTCTCTTCTTCTTTTTTTCGAACAGTTAGGAATGCGATGCACTAGTTCTCAAGTTCAATTATGGATTTAGAGAGACGCGGATCAGTAAGGTGAACGACTGCCTGTCTGATTCATCGTTCATGAAAAGGTAATAATCGTGGTATTTCTCTCGCGTATGTATGTATGTACTTACGTCGTACAAGGCTGTGTGGCTGTGATTGCACTCAGCTGAGTGAGAGAGAGAGAGAGAAGCAACGGATCTCGACGATTTGTTTCAAGTTGAATTCTTCGAACTTGTAATATAGATAAGACGATATTGCCGGAGATTATGTTTTACCATTGATTATCGAGTTTTGTGAGAGAATCCGGATTTATGCAAACATACATATGCTGTAATTCGATGTATTAACGTCTTGGCATACAGTATAGTGCGGTTATAATAGTAAAAGTTCAATTTTCTTAAACTGCATGAATTTTAAGCGAGCGTTTGGTCCGAGAAAATCCCATGTAACAATTAAAGACAAGTTTCTTTAAACAGCTAAATCAAGGAAACGAAACAGAATATACGAAAAGGATATGTAAGAATTAATTTCATCAGATATAAATGCAACGCCACAATTATACACGTCTGAATTTAAAATAACTGATTTTTAAATTCCGAAGGGCGATGCGAGTTCAGCTATTTTTAAATCGAACTTTGCATGTCATTACGTTGCTATTAATAACTCATTTCTTTGCACATTCCACCTTCGCAATTTTCGCAAAAAGAAAAACGAATCCATCGCGACGACTTAAGTTTCTGATGAATTACCTCCACCCGTATATTATTATACCTTTTATAGACACTTTCAAAAACGTCGCCGCTTTGCGGCTACCAAAGCCAGCGGCGCTTATTACCCCGTCGCAAGACACGCGAGTGCGATGATAAAATTACCTTTTTTAGACAATATGCCGCGATCTGACGCTTCAGTTCCAGAATTAGCTGCGCCGACTCCTCCGCAACGCTCTTTTTTTTCTTCATCCGTGTCTATATATATACGCGCACACGCTCTATACATTCCGACGATTCTCGCCAAGTTGTAAAAAAAAGAAGAATAGAATAAACAATATCATCGTCCTGGATTTCCCACACGCGAGTTTTTCGATCGGGATGAAAAAATAAAGCTCGAAGCACACGCACGCACACACACACGCAGCTGATGTCATACGCGGCAGCGATGAAAAGGCCTTGATCTTGAACGCGAACCTATTCGAGATGTGAGTGGACCGGACTTTTGGGATTTCCAGAAGACGTAAGCTTGCGAATTCGAGGCGTCTTTCTGGCGTAGGATGGTTTCGTTTTTTTTTTTTTTTTTTAAAGGTTCGCATACACTTCATTGAAGAGAGACTATAAGATGTGTAGCAAGTCAGGTTGATGGTGATAGATTTGAGATGTAGTGTGTATATAGCGAGCGAGATTTAACCTGCTGATTTCTGTAGATGTCGCAAGTTTTCTATTTTTAAAATAAAGCTTAAAATTTTTTTTATTAGGTGTCGAGAGTCTAATGGTTCAGCAAATAAGAAATGCACTTGAGAAGTTGGTATTTTAAGAACGTTTCTTTCGTTTTGCTTAATTTTGCATTTCCATCTAGGTTTAAAACTAATATATTTTATTTAAAACCACAAAATTATTAAATATTATGAAATATTAGTATTAGTTAAATTAAAAATATTAATTTTTATGAAAAATTAATTGAACACCAGTAAAATTTTAGTAATTTTATCAACTGGAATGGATTTCTCATTCTTTGATTAATCAACATTCTGAAACAATCATACAAAGTTTAAAAAAAAAATACAGTAATCTTTTTTACAACAGCGATAAAAGTCAACAGAAATCTCCGCGAAAGCAGAAGGTTTAATGGCGATTCTTTTAACAGAATCAAATCGCGGCATATAACGCATGCAGTAAATAATTTTATTGAAATTCTCGCGAGAATTTATTTATCGGCGCGCTGCACGTGTCGCATCAATTCAATCCGAGCGTTAATTAGCTCTAAAAAGTACTCAGCGGCGACATTCACCCTCGAGGAACAAAGAAAATTTACACACGGCGTATATGCACGAAGGAAGTGAAATATTGTTTTACGCTCAATATCCATGAATCACTACTGTTAAACGATAAATACACGTAAGCCTCGGTTATTAAATAATAATCATTAAGCTCCGCGAGAAACGCCGAGCGACAAAAAATAATATATCTTATACAATCCGTCGCCGCAGCGGCTCTCGCTACATACCGCACGCGTGTGTATGTATGTGTACACTTATAACGAGGGAATAATAAATTATATTCGCCGAAGAGTAGTAAGAAAAATCAGATCCGCGATATACATGTATAGTACATATATATAAATTAAAGTATGCGCGCATGTATACACACTCGAAGCGAAATGAAATCAGCGCGTTATAATCGTGACGCTGCACGTGCCGAGGATTAAAGCCGCGGCGAGATCGAGCGAGAGAGAGAGAGACCGTTAAAAAGCGGCGCCTAATAGACACGACACGCGAGAGAGCTTAATCATCCCGCGCTAAAGGCAGATATACGGAATATATCTCGTCAGGCAATCACTTCAAATAGAAAATTAAACATAACGATCTCTATAGCGATCTCTACTCCGCGCACATAATTGCGTAACGCGAATCACAATGTTAATTTCGAAGGCCGGACCCATCGTCGTCGTCGTCGTCGTCGTCGTCGTCGACGTCTCCTGCGGATTCTTATACGTGCAACACACCTTTTTGCTTAACGACACCTACTTCGATTCAAGTTTAGATCGTTTTTTTTCCTTTTATTTCGCGCACGCGCGCGCGCAGTCCCATGATATATAGCTTCGATCGATCGAGCGAATTGATGGAGGATCGACGGGGATAATAATACTCGTCGTTGACTCTCTGTCTCTCTCTCTCTCTCTCTCTCTCTCTCTCTCTCTCTCTCTCTCTCTCTCTCTCTCTCTCTGTGAGATCTTTAGATGTGTGTATAAGCCATAAATCGATGTATAACGACGTAAGGAATCGATCGCTACTGTATATAGTGTGCGTAACCTTTTTTGGTTTGCATCTGAGTAGTGCGTTGAGAGAAATGTTTTCCGCGAGGAAGATTATTGCAAATCTTATATATAGAGTGAAAATTTGCGCGACAGACTGTAATGATCATGTTGAGAAATATAAGCTTGCGTTGTTGGTAAGGATTTGGTGCAGGGTTTCGATAGTTTTTTTTCTTATCAAACAATGAAATGCTGTCTACGTAATTTATAGGGGTTTTCCAATTACAATAGAGATCTGATAAGAGAATTGGGTCGCAATACTTTCTGCAGTGCATATAGCGCATAATGATCATTTTAGACAAGTCGGATCTTTCATTCGACAGACTTTTTATATGTGTGAAAGAAAGCAAAGAAATTATTATCGGAAAATATTATGCTAATTATATGCAGAAGAAACATTTTTCCGTGACACCTCAGACGAATTAGCAAATGGTATACCGTAGAATGCAGTATGCATCACCTCTTAGAAAATGAAAAAAAATTTTTATTACATTTTCCTTAGCCATAACCATTACACATCTTTTCGCGTCATATCTCTCGGTCTGTCCACGTATATCTGTGCAGCCAAACGTTCACGGAATGCATTAATAAATTTAGATAAATGTTAATCAGGGTATGTAGAGTCGACTGCAGCTGGGAGGACGACGCGCATACGCTCGCATATGTAACGTAATCGTCCAGTAATTTACTGGGATTATCACGTGGTGGACGCTAAATCCGCACGTGCTTCTTCAGCGTTGTGCCGGCTAATCTTCATTGTTTGGCGACTATTACATGCAAGCGCAAATATGCATCCGCGCCTTTGTTTCGCGCAAGATTTATTCGCTCGCTCGGAGAATTTGTGTGATTAAAAAGCCATAGGCCAGTGGAAAATCGCTTCGGAAAAAGGGTCGCATCGACGGATGCGAGCAGCGTGTAAAACGCTTCCTCGGAATAAATTATACGTGGAATCTCGAGCTCGTTCGCGCGCGTGGTGGGCGTTCTGTTTACGGTCTTCGATTTTCGAAGACGTGTGAGTTTTTGCCACCGAAAAATTGACGTGCGAGACGAATTAGTCATGTGTCTCGTTCTCATAATTAATACACACGTAAAACAAGAGATTTTGAGATAAGTTTGATAAAAGTATAAACGAGCTAGTGTCAAACTCGAGATTTGTTAATATCGAAATGTTGAACTGTAAAAAATTGACGGTACTTCAATAAACATTATGTTAAACCATTACACATTCACACGCGCGCACGGCGCGTTACGAAATCAATTAACTATATACAGAATAGTCGGGATGATTCAAATCTCTGCGGCTACATACACGCACTTCGGCGTATAATATCCAATGAAAATTCAATTGTAAAGCGGTAATTAATTTTCCCACTGCACATCCTCGTGCGCGAAGCTCCTTCCCAACTACGAATCTCAATATATTATATGAATCCACTCGGCGCATATATACCGCGCATACATTATAATACGGTCTCTAATCGCGCGAAATAGGAGCATAAATCCCGCCCACGCGCGTAAATCCCGAGCGTTCACGTCCGGGTTGAGAATATACAAGTATTACACACAAAGACGTGCCGGAGCAGCTCTATAGGCGCACCTCGGCATAATACGATATTGCATTGGCGCGCGGTCGCCGCGGTCGCCGCGGCTCATACACCGGGATTTTATCTCTCGGCTGCAGTAGCAGCAGCCGCTCTCGCGCTGCACGTGTGCGTACACGGAAACGGCTTGCACTTTTATTTCGGCGCCTGCATGCGCTCCATACGTGCCTCCTTCTGTTTCTTTTACGTCATCGAGAATCAGAGCGAGTCGCTCGCGCTACTCGCCGATGCATTGTATGCGAGAGAGACGGAGCGAACAGCCGATTATTTACGAGCTCGAGACCTTTATGTCGTTCACTTTTTCTCCTCGCGTCATTCTACCCGCTGCACAGTCTCTGAGTGTGTGAATGTCGCGTGAAGCGCTTTGTGCGCTAATCGACGATTCCTTTTGTCAGAGAGGCGAGCTTTATTCGCTGAATGTGGCTCATTCGAGGGGGACAGTCTTGATCGAAAGTTTACGGGTTCTTCGTGTGGAGAGCATGTCATATGGTGGTTGTGGGGCGAGGTGGAAGGATTTTTTTAGGTATTTAAGGTGGGCGAGTAGGGGATGCTGGAAAATAGGGCGTTCTCGCTTGAGGCTTCGATATGAAAATTCTGCTGATAATATATAATATATATACACCTTGTTTTTAAAGATAAGACTAATTATTTTATCAGGTAATCACACACAAAGAATAAAGACCTTTGTTAAACTTCAATCGAATGAAAAAAAAATTTGACGCGGTTTGTACATTAAGTAATATCGTTTTCAAATGCAATCCAAAACTTTTTAAACAATTATCCTTTATCCAAAATTATTATTAGTTTATCATTAAAAAGAGAATTTTTTATCAAGACTGTACACCCAATGCATCCTTCAAGGTTAAGTGTGTGTGCAGCTGATGTGTGACTGATTGGCACAAAAATGGTGGGTTTGATGTTTCTGCGCGCACTATACAAATAATGGGGTTTCGAGAGATTTATAAAACATCAAGATTCTGCAAGATAATGTCATTATTAAGTCCTACTATATTGAGAATTCGTTAAACTACTTTAAATGAACTTGAAATTGTGAAAAAGTATAAATTTAAACACGTCTTTAGTGCTATTTGGGTATTTATATTAAGATTTAGTAAAAAAATGGGATTATTTGTTACTCATAAATGAACCCCAAATGTCAAAAATGTAAATTTATGCTCAAGCGTTTACGCACGATGCGTACTTTCAATGCGTCAGTCACTTACCGTGTAAATGACTTTTGGTACAAGAATTTGTGATTAATTAAAACCCAATAATTTCCTCTTGTAATACATAGTTTCCGAATAAACAAAGTTTTGCTCAAAGTTACCTCAATTCATTTACCTATAAAATTAAATTCGCATTTTTCGCGCGAAAACACATTTCAATGTCAAAAAACGGTATTTCACGACAATCACCCATATTCCGATTAAGGGAAGAAGCTTCCATCGACTCTCGGTCAGTGAGTCACGTTAGTGGTCGTTAATCCAAGCGATATTATATACACATATACAGTAACGGCATATATATATTATAGTTTAAAAGAGCGGGAATGAGAGGAAAAAAATTATGTTTAATAACCTGCGAAGTTTCAAAAGTAACCTTCGCGCGAGTGAAGGTACACGTATATGATAAAACGCAATAAAGCGTTCGTTGAGGTCTGAGTCACGGAACTTTGTATTTGTCGAATTAAAAAGAAATTAAAAATGCATTGGGACGAAGTCACCTTCGAATCGAACGAAAACAGGCATTCGCATACGCGATAAAAAGCGCAACCCGACAAAACTTTTTTCACGCGACTTGTGGTAGTAAAAAAAATTTCTAACTTTCGACGGCTCATCTTGTGCAAAAAAAGTTAATAGTTTTGTTAAATCGATTCATCTATTTAAAATTTATTTTTTCAATTTCTTAGACTGTTCTTATCTTTCGGTGGCTTTTCGTTTCAATAATTATTAATACAATTAGTCGCCTTTGATATTTTATAATTAATTTTGAAATTTCCCGCGCGATATCTTTCTCAAACATCTGATTTTTTGTGGCGAAGCAGCCGCATTATCAAAGAGATGGCAACGAACTGACATTGACCTTTCGCAAAAGCATAAAAAATTTAGTTCTCTTCTATTTGATACTCGAAAATGCCTGTCTTTATTGCTCCGATTTTACAACGAGATCAACGACTTTCATTTCTTTCGTTTTGATTCTTTTTTCCACTATAAGTAACGCATACAATATACTCTTTGAAATGTTGGGCACTTCCAAAGTTTGCGCAATACCCATCGTCCCACAATAGACACAGCAATAATCAGCTAACAAGCATCCAAAAAGCATAAAAAATTTCGACAACTGTCACATGTGAGCGATTTTAAAATTATGCCCCGTGCGACGTCCGCGACAAATTAGCCTTCACCGTATAGATTCCACGTCCCGATAAACTTCTCACGTTATCCACCGCGTGCGAAAACAACAAATTCTCCGCACGCGCACGTGTCATGCGTGCACGAAAATTCGGGATTCCCTGCAAAAACTAGATCCTTCGATCTATATCGAGGAAATTACGCGCGCGCGCGTGTGTATGTGTTCGGTCTCTCCATTCACGCAACTCGAAAAGTCGTGCACCACAAAAAACGGCAAGGCAAACAAACTCGCGCATAACTGAGGAATGAGTGAGAGACGGCGATGACAAAAAAAAAAAAAAGAAAAAAGAATAGCCATCCGTATAAATACACACTTGGCTTACGTCCGTCTTGTAACGTAGCGGAATGAAACGCGCCAATCCCTTTCGGCCTTGCTCGAGATAGGAAACGAATAATTCGATGGCTCATTGAGAGTTGCCGCGTGTGTGTATACCTATATCTATATCCAGATATCCACAGAGTACACGCGCGCGCGCAGTGTCTCCATCATTATGCACATGTCTGTATATAACACGTACTTATATTCGTGTGTACGTGCGTACGTGTGTGTGTGTGAGATCGTACGTTTATATATATATATCTAGATTACCGAGCGTTACTCTGACGTACGAGGAAGCTGTTGAAAGTCTCTCCCGCGAGACGACAGAGACCTTGAGTAAGTATATCTCTCGCGCGAGCGAGAGAGATCGACTGGCCGAATATTTTTCTTTATTCCTCGGCTCTCCACAAATAAGCTCTTAATGATGGTGCGTGCAGCGCATAAGTACGCGCTACATATATATATATATATATACACGTGTATGCACAGAGAGCGCGAGTGAAGAATCATCCCGTCGATCGCATCGGGAATCGCGAGTGCAGCTCGCTGCTCCATATTCCCGGCGTTTATCTCTCCTCGATCTTGACGCGCGCGCGAGCAAGCGATGACCTGACGTAATCGGAGCTGCAGCAGCGACCTTTCAAGGGCTACTTCGCTAACGTCGATCGCCGCGCATGCTCTCACTGCGTCAGCGTAATTGCACACTGATTTTTTTTTTTAGGTCTGATGCATTATTCGAGCGAGTGCGCGTATTCTGGGAAGTCTTGGAGGATTCTCGATGTGTATATGGCTACTTACGCAGAGGCGCGAGTGAGATGCGAACTGGAACGGACAGGTTGATTGGGCGACGTGGAGATACGGTTGAATGATCAAGGGAATGAGAAATTTGGGTAATTTTGGAGTGTGTCTGTGTGTGTGTGTGCGCGCGCGCGCGCGTGCGGCGTCTTGATCGGTTTATAATTATTTGAAATTTAAATGTTGAGTATGTAAGGACGAGGCTCCGTTTGGGATAATGCGTTAATGGCCTTGGTAGAAATAATCTAGGATTTTCATGGTGTAGTATTACAGATGAAGATTTAGATAAACAATCGTTCGATTGCTCAGAAACATTTCGTGCAAAATAACATCTTAGGACAGAATGTTATTTATGTAGCCACTATATAGCTGTACATCATTTCTTAATTAACAAGCAAATTACTCCAATCAATAATCGGCTCGATTCAAATCCTGCAACATTCCGTCGCACACGAGCTTCGCTCGGCTTATACCTTTTAGCGCAAAACAAAATGCAAAAATCAACAGTAAGCTAAAAAGTAGCTCTCGTCAGCTAAAATTGCATCGCTATCAATTAATTAAAATTAATTTGAATAAATCCAGCTCCGAACGTTTCCTATGCACTCGGTAACGCCTTCCCTCGCCGGCTATAAAAAGCACTGGCGCGAGTATAAACGCAAAATTTTTTTCCCGGAGATGATCGAGCTCGTCCCGCGCGCATGATTAATCTCGCGCGCAAAATCGGAAAATCTGCAGCAGCGGCAGAGGCTCGTCAGCGATACAATACTGATCATCCCAAGGAGGCGCGCGCGCGCGCGTATATAATTGGACGAAAAAAAGGTGTGTACGACATCTCCTTGAATCTCTCTCTCGTGTGCTCGCATCAGGAGGAATCGTTATAGCGCGCGAGATGTGACGTATGCCGCTCTGTAGAATCCTGCCCCCACAATAGCCTTTGAGGAAGGAAGTTCGAGGCCTCGCGAGTCACGCAAACGCGTTTTCTCTCTGGCAGCGGTGGCGGTGCGGCAGCGCGTTTGGCGCAACGGTTTTTATAGCGGCGCAGCATATATATATCTGAATTCTCTCTCTCTCTCTCTCTCTCTCTCGTATATGTAGCCGCGGGGCAGCATCTCGTTCGAGAGAGCCTGTATATACCGCTAAGTGCCATTGTTTCTCCGGCTGCTATTTCAATTACGAGTTGGTGTTTCGTGTATATAAGCCGATGTATGTATATAATAATAACGTTATGTGCGTCTCGTCCTGTCGTATGCGATGCGCGCGGAGATCCCGTGCGATATAAGTAATGTGCGGCGGCGGTGACGAGATGGAATTCGAATTGTGTCTTTTATGGCTCTGGGTTTTTACCGATCGATGGAAATATTTTTTTCAGCATACATGTATATATAGTATACATATAGGCGAGAGCGCGATCGAGCCTCCGAATTCCTCGCGCGTGATTAACATGTGTCTCGCCGGCGCCACGGATGTATACATGTATAATGCGCGCAATAATTTGCTTAGGTGAGTAGTTCGGATTGATCGTTGCGGGCGTGCGGGGGATATTGAGATTGGAGATTGATAATTCTTTTGTTGCGCGCGTTATATATATATATATGTATAGCGTCGAGGAATTTGGAGTATGTATTATGGGCGGATGAAGGTGGCGAGTTGAGATTGGAATTGGTGAATATAATTGTGCGGTAAACCCTTGAGTAAGCGAATAGTCGCATAATTACAATTGCAACGTTTCGTTCAGGATTTTGGACCTTACATACTCTCTAAATATATGATTCGAGTGAAAAATCACTCTTTTCGAACAGCCTCAATTTTCCCTCGAATTAGAGTGATTTTTCACTCGAAGATATTAAGAGAGCAAAGCCGATTGTATTAATCTGTTATTGGGAACTTTTTTATGCCAATGTATTTATAGAATATTAAGCGGTGAGTATTAATATCTCGCGTGTCAATCATGTGTGTCGTAACTGTACTTATTGATTATGTATGAGTATTATTACTTACACTTAAGGGTCGACTTGGTTTTGACAGTTGAAAAGAAAAAATTTGCAAAGTAGCGAAAAATCGGAATGCAAATAATGATACGCCACATACTCTGTGCAGAGGATTATCGATATATATACCGACGAAATGCTCTGGCGAGCTGCAGTCTTGAAATATGAATGTATTCCGAAGTGAGATAAGTATAGCAACGAGTTCCAAAGGTATGCGGCTCGGACACATGAAAGGAGTTCCTCGGTGTCTCCGCGGAGAAGGGAAGAATATATAATGAAATCACATTTACTCCCGGCAGGACACGACGATCAGACAGCGAACAAATACATAATATGGAAATGAAAATATTTGACAAATAAGATGGAACTATCGTGTGTATAGCTGTATAGTGTATACAGTAGACACGGAATAAATCTTTTGAAAGGCGCGCAGACGGAGACAGATGCAGGTCTTTTATTTTTGGCGAAAAATTAAAATGTACAATACTAATTGACTTACGAAACAAAATGGTATAAGTAATGCAAATATTAATGCAATATATTATTATTAAATTATAATCTTAGATTTCAAGTGCAAAACGCGCTTATAGGTTTATGAGACACACGGAGACATGCAAACATTAGGCAATCGCCTGTGTGGCATTTGTAAACAAATATGTATAAATATGCAAAAAGCATATTTTACAAATAATATTCCCTGCGCATGAACTCAGTGCACATGCATTTACAAAACCGTACACTAAAAACTATACACGACGTACAAATTAACACTAAACAACTTACGCACAAGTAGTGTGTGTGTGTGTGTGTGTGTGTGTGTGTGTGTCTCGCCTAAGTATATACGTTAACTCCCACTAGCTAGAATATTAGAGAGAGAAAGAGCGAAAATACCAACTCTCGAGGCGTATACATATATATATAGTAAACGTATATAATTCTAACAAACCGGATAGTCGTCTAACATATATACATGCTCGCACAGTTATAGTGTATACCACGAGACTGCAGTCACGAGGTGCGTGTGCGTATAGTATAACATTTTTTCTTCCGCGGGGTAAAAGTAGATCGGCCGATACTCCGTGTACAGTTGTACACGCGGTATACACACCGCCGGCGCGGAGCGCTTGATATTCTTAAGGACGAATTCGTTTCCGAAGGTACTTACATATCCGCTTCACGATTATGCAACGTGCCGCGCGCGCGCGCGCGACAAGTGCGTATTATTACGCGCTCTGCTCTCGCCCGGCCGGCAGTATATACTTATGCCGTTGTGCGTTTAATGCAAAGTTAAAAGCCAGCGATTTTAAGGTGATCGAGAGAGGGGGACGAGGAACGAGAGGAGAACTCGAGATAGCCCAGTGAGATAAAGAGAATTATGTGCTTTTCGGGAGAGATCATTAGCGTCGTGAAAAATTTTTATCGACAGGCTTTATCGACGGCGACGGCGGCGGCGGCGGCGGCGCGTTCCGATATTTACGCGTACGAATTATGTACACCGTCGTATTACCGCATTAATTTTCGCTCGCAGCGGCCGCGCGCCGCTTGTCCACGGAGGATCAGCATTGAAATTGGATTTTCAAAAAAGCATGACGACACATCTGGCTCTCGTCGCAGGTGCCGAGATTGTAGCAGCTCGCCGCGAGAACGTTTCTTTCGTTTTTTTATCTCTCTCTCTCTCTCTCTCTCTCTCTCTTTCGCTCTTCGCGTATCGTCGCGAGAGACTTTAGCCGAGAATGATTTTTACAACTCTCTCGTTTTACGCGTTTAACGGGATGAATTATTTTTCAACGCTATATAATAGCTCTCGCAGTAATTAGAGAAAAAAGGACGTTCGAGCCGCGACGAACGCTGTGCAGTTTACGCAGAAGAGACGTCTTCAAAGGGGAACGCGTGTATTACGGGAGTATAATATACTTATACGCAGCGCAGATGAGAATTTTTTTTCTTTTCCTCTCAAAGGACACTCGCGCATCATCGGCGCGAAGAGTGACCATAACACACGTGTCATCCTTATATCCATAAATAAATCCCCCAGATTGCATCAACGCAAACAGCGAAAAATCAGCTCCTAATGATATTCCCTCCCGTACGATATTATCGCCGATTCGCATCTCTCCCTCAACGGCAAACATTATCAGATTATAGTGTTGTACAGAGATGATTAACGACGCTCGATATCAGCAATTCAAATGCCATAAAGGATCGCTATCTGCGCGCGCGCGCGAGGATGGATATTAAGCGCATCCGCCGCCGCGGCCGCAGTAAAATGAAAGGGAGACCGATGAACCTCCTCTTTCGGCTGCACACCGAACACACAGCACTTCCTGCTCCGGATTCGCCGGTGACGGTTTTTGTGTGTGTGTGTGCGTGCGAGTGAAATAAAAAAGGGATACATCTCGCTCGGCGCCGTTTTAAACCGGTATAATTTTCGGGCTCTCCTTCGTCAGCCGAGCGATCGACCGATACCCGCGTCTATATAGAGAGCGAGAGACCGGCAGCGGCGGCGACGACGACGACGATGATATTAAAATATCCAGGCTCTCGCCGCGCAACACAAAGCCCAGAGGAACGGAATTACGCGTGCGTTAATTGATATTACGCTATTGAGCATAAGGTATATATCGTGAGAGAAACGTCCGCGCTGCACTTATACTTCCCGGCTAGATTAGAAGCCTCGTAACGAAAAAAATCTGCTTTACAAATTTATAATGCGGCGGATCGCGATATGGGAAGCCAAGGCGGATGTGCAAGTGTGCGCGCACAGCTCTCGCCTGATCCTTAAACGAGCGGAGCCCGCAGTTGGTGCGCGGCAGTAAACTCTGCGAAGAGCTGCGAAAAGGAGCGATCGTCGTCGTATACACGGAGCCGAGCGTCTGTACGAGAGTCGCTCCCACCCCCCCGACAAGAGGGAGGAGCACGGCACCAGCAGCAGCAGCAGCAGAAAAGGATGCTGCGAGGAGAGCTAAGGCAAAAAGGAAGAAGAAGCAAAACGCGCGTGTGTGTATATAGCAACGTCCAGCCGCAGCAGCTGCGCGCGTGGAGGAGCGCGCGAGTGTGTGTGTGTGTGTTGTGTGTAGCCGGGCGCGCGAGCGCGAGGCAAGTGGGAGAGCCGAAGGTATAAAAGCTATTCTGTAGCCGGCGCTGGAGCCAGTCAGTCGAGCTGCAGCAGTTTGAGGCTGACTCTCTCTCTAGTCGCGCGCGCGCGTGTGAACCGTTCGCCTCTAATACACAGTAGTATATACACATACTTGTAAACGGACAAGTGACAGAGAGGCGAGAGACACTTCATTTTCGTTCGAGAGCTTTTTCCGCTTTTTTCCCGCAATTCTGGGAAAGAATAGTCGAGAAGGTGACAAATTACACCGGTTGTGCTGGACGAAAGGAGAGACTGGACGCGCTTGGTATACACGCATATATCAATAGTGATCGGTTTCTATACCGAGCGAGGGGTATCGAGAGAGAGAGAGAGAGAGAGAGAGAGAGAGAGGACAAAGGAGTGAACAATTGCTACGGACTGAATAATTCTGCGCAAGCTCCCCTGCAACGACATGTCGGATATGAAGAGCAACGGCCAGGAGGCGATTTACGGGAAGCAGCAGGGGGACGCCGGCTTGGACGTAAGTTTCCAGGGGATATATCGTAGGAGGATATAACGCGAGGAGAGCTCGTGCCTTGTTTGTCCTTGGCTTTTTTTTTCTTCTTTTCGTTATTATACACGCTTCTGCTCGGCAAAAAGACGCGACGACAAGTAATCGAATCGGTAATGTGTCTAAAGCCGATTTTCCGCTACGGAAACGAGTTCCCCCCCTGTATAACATTCGAAAGTACATCGACACCTCCCTCTCTCTCACGTCGAGTATAAATCCATCGGACTCTCGCATTATGTACCTACGCGTACGTATACACTAAAAAAAGGAGCAAGGAAAAAAAATCGGGTCGTCGAGGGTTGCGCGAGTGAGGCACTGGCCTCGTTTTGTCACTCGCTCGCTCGGTGTTGTACACGCGCGTTAATACTCGTATACACAATAATAATCGCGAAAAGGCTGCGACCCGAGCGGTTGCCGATTTTTACGGCGAGATCGATCTCTTTCTCTATCTCTCGATAGAGATCGCCAGCCGGAGATTACGTTTACGCGTTACATACACTTTACAATACAAGGCGCGCGCATTGCAAAATTGCGAGTAAACGAGAGCGCGTTTTATACCGATCACTCATCATCGCAAAATAGATCGGTTCTCGCGCCTATACGCGCGGCGCGCAGCAGCAGCAGCAGCAGCAACACTCGCGTGCGTGTCTCAGAGGTGTCAGAAACGCCGTCGAACATCGAGAGTCTTACGGACGAGCGTAGATCGGCCGATACTTATTACAGCACACTGTCAGTATACGGCTTCGCTTCGATATATATACATAATAGACAAGCGATCTCCTCGGCTCGGTAACACCATCTGGCATTCCATAAGCGAGATGATGACAAAAGTCGATGCTGCGGTCGAGCTGCTTGGAGAGCTCTGTTTCCTATTTTCTAATCCGTTACGGAGTCGGAAGGACGTCTGCCTATAATCGACTTTCACCCCGCCGCGCGCGAAAGATCCGAGCGAAAAATCGGTTGCGGATCGGTATGAGTCAATGTAAGTGTGTGTGTGTGTGTGTGTGTGTGTGTGTGTGTGTACAAAAGAGGTAATTAAATTTGGAGCCGGGTCTCCTCCTCTCTTTCTTCTTCTTCCTCCTCTTCTTCTTCGCAGACTCTGGAGCATTGACATGCCCGTTTCGCGTCGGAATTTTAAAAGATCAGCGCGAATCTCGCCGCAGACGCGCGCACAGAGACCTCGCCTGCGGAATTCCCGCGCGAGAAACCAGTATGTAGCTCTCGGCGAATTTCGACTTGGCGCGTGCACATCGCGTGTGCGAATATACACGGCTTGTTATGATTTTCGTCGCAAGTGTACGGGAATTTAACGCGCAGCGCTTCGTCACGCCTGCGCCTCGCTTATCTCTCTATTCTTGTTTCCTTCTCTCGCGGCTCTCTTCTTTTCTTCCTCCTCCTCCTCCACCTTCGCGATCCTCATGAATATGCGATGAGGTTCAATGATCCGAGGAGTCCGAGCGTCTTCTGTGCAGAAAGGGCTGTTGCCAGGTCCATTACGCCCGTCCGCAGTGCTCTCCTCTTCGGCTTCCTCCTTTTTTCGCTCACTTCCCGCGCCTCGGCTTTTCGGCTCCCTTTCTTCTTTCCCTCCGCAATGCATCGCCCTCGCGCAACGCTGCGCATTCTCGCGCAGGCTACGAGAGAGAGAGAGAGAGAATAATTTAATCCATCGAAGGATATAGTCCACTCGCGCGTCAACTGCACTCTTTTCACCTCCCTCCTCTCTAATGCAGTCTGTGTATGCGCGTGCACGAAAGGCAAATTGCGCTTTTAATGCGCATTTTTTCCTCGCGTCGTAAAACAAAGTATGCTCGTAATAAGGAAAAAAAAAGAGAGATAAATAAGACACGGTCACGTGTGTGCTCGCGAGCAGCCTGTGTACGCGTGCGCCCGTGTATATATGTGTGTTTGTGACTCTCTCGCACTCTCGGCCCGTCGGTTCAAGCAGTCGTGGAAAGCCCGCGCGAGAGAGCCATAAGAATGGACTGGATGTGCGCGCGCTTTTGTGTTTACGATGCACGCGGTATAACGATTCTTGCGAAACTTTGCATGTCTCTATATACGCTGTGCGCGGTGCGCGCCTCTCGCTCGATCTTTAACGATTCGAGGCGTCGCGCGGAGCCGATCGCGAGCGTCTTAAATGCCGAGAGCTGCGGAGAGGAGCGGCCCGTATAGGTCAGCGTCCTAAAACCGCATCTCTTATGTGTCTCCCTCGTTCTTCGGCAAATGCCTCGCGAATCCCGTAAACAGCCGGTAAATAAAGTGCTTATCGCGGAGAGAGAAGCGAGCCGATCCCGCGGCGCCACGATCGGCGCGCCGCTATTAAAAGTCTGACGAAATGCAAATTTCGCCGGGCCCGAAACGACCTAGAGAAGGTCCCTCGTCTCTCGTTGAGTCAGATTCCAGGGGATTTTTTTCCAATAGCGCGCAAGCGAGAGAGAGAGAGAGAGAGAGAGAGAGAGAGAGAGGTGACGTCAAAAATTCCACCGGCCCGCGAGCTGTAAATACGCGCTGCACCCGAATTATTATTCATTACATCCGGAGACGCGGAGATTCTGATGGGCACAACTCGGGTAAACAAAACTCGGAATAAAAACATTGCGCGCTCTTCGAATCGCCTCGTCTCGTCTCGTCTCGGTGCGTTTAACATACGCGGAGACGCAGGACTGCGGGCGCGTTATTGGCATAATCGATTAGCCGATCCTTCCTATATAGGTATACACGCGTGTAAGCGTCGAAGAAACGACGGTCTGCCCTCCCCCTGACTCTCGAGGACGTGTCGTTTCTCGTGTAGAACATGCCGTTAACTTGGCGATATACGTACAAAGGACTTTAGAAACCATATACAAAGTTATATAGGAATACGTGTATATAGACGCACACGCACATATATGTATAGTATATAAAGCGACGCGAGGCTGCGCCGAAATTGAGCAACGCAAACCGGAATAACCATCGGCAGCATCTTTCTTCGGCCTTCCTCTCCTCGGACTTTCCCGTATAGTCTCTCTACGCTATACACATCGCTGCTGCTGCCTGTGATGCAAGCACACTCTCGTCTCCGTGTCCGCGTGTATAATCCATTGACATTACACGAATTGCTCTTGAATTCCTTACTTGCGCGCGCGTTCTCTCTCAAGTTCAGCTTACACAATCCTCCGTCTCTCCGTCTCCCAGCTCTGCTCTCGAAAGGAACGCGAGGACTCAGCATGTCGACTCTTCTTCCCTGTTGCAGGACAAGCAGCATCACGTCGTCGAGATGCCGGCGAACCTGCCCAACTGGCACATACCCAGGCCCACCCTCGTGGCCAGGAGCGAGAAGAACGAGAGCGAGACGGGCACGTGGAAGCATCATCATCCGGACTCGCCGCCCTCCCGCGGCTCCAGCTCGTCCCAGGGATCCACCGTCAGCACTCATGTAAGCGTCATCTCCACAAATTAATACAGAGCACGCGCATAAGCATAACTTACACGTACGCGTCGATTAGGAAAGCGAAACGCATCACGAGCGCGCTGCGTGTGCAATTCCAACCGTTTAACGGACGACTTGTAACCGTGTATTTGCATACGTATATACTCGCGCTTTTTTTCCTCACTTTTTTTTCTCGCTCCTCTCTTCTATGCATTCGTTTTTTTCTGTCGTTCGAGAGAGCCGCGCCGAGAGAGCCCAACTCATCGCATAATCCATATGCAACTGTAGCGAGGTCTCGTCGACTCGTTTCAAATTCCCATATAAATCGCTTCGCCAGAGCACATTACGTATACATAAAAAGCGCGTGAACAATCGATTACATATACAATGTATTATGCGCGCGCGTAATCCGCGCATCGTCCCCCCCCCCCTCTCTCTCTCTCTCCTATAAAATTTGTCTTCATCTCGTCCTTCGATCGTGCACACAGAGCGCGGCGTCCGGCACTCTACTGCTGACGGCCGCCAACCTGGCGAACCTCGCGGCTATTCACCCGCCGCGGATCGGCGCCCTGGAGCCGAAGCAGCTGGACGCGGTCTCCGTAGCGAGCAGCACCCATTTCACCGTGGTCAACGGCCTCGGCCGACCGACCAACAGCCAGCAGAAGTCCTGGTGCGCCCGCAACCAGCTCACCGTCCTCGTCTGCACCATGAGCTTCCTCTTCATGCTCGGCCTCCTCGCCGGCGTTCTCTACATGGAAAGTGAGTGTCGTACATTCTTGTTTTGGTTTTTCATCGAGTCGAGCACGTGCATCTGTGTAACGTGTCTAACACTCCTCTTTCGATTTTCCAGTGAGAGCCAGGGGCCGGTACAATTAACGACGGCTGCTACGACCCTCGGGCCATCGCGTTAGACGCGCCGAGGAGGAGCCATCGCGTCCTCCTCCGCGGGGACAACGACGGGAGCTGCCGATGACGACGACTGCGCCTCTGCGCTTCCCCAGAAACGCATTGCGATTTTGTATCGAAGCTATCCTTAGACACACACACACACACACACACACACACACACACGAATACACACGCGTACGTTATTTACTTACACGTACACAGAAACACACTTTTGCCAATTATTGCTCTGTTTAGTTATTAAGCTGTATTGCGCGCCGGCTGCAGCAGCCGCGCGCGCGGTACGTGACTCTCCTCGTCGAGTAATTACGTTTCTGTAATAATCTGCGCGCCGTCGAGGCGCCTCTGTAGGCTTTGTAATTCGTATATGCAAGTATATATTGTAATGTACTTTAGTCGAGACGAGAGCCCCCTCGCATGAACCCTTATCGCGGCATCGAGCTCCTCGTCGTGTACTTATTATCGGGATATCGACGCTCGGTGGACGTATGTACGCTGTACGATAACTGTCGCAGTGTCGTCCCTCACAGCTGTCTCCCGCACTATTTATCGCCTGTAAACAAAGGAAAAAACGGAAAAGAAGGCACATGGCCCTAACGCGCGCTGCGCGAGGATGAAATCGCCAGCGCCGAGATGGGATTACGTTCTTTTTTTTGTATACCACCTTATAGTATCATTTATCGTGTAATTTCGTAAATTATGTGACTTAACGGTAATTGCAATTGCTGCTGAATAGGATCAAAAAGAAAGAGAGAGAGAGAGAGAAATAACTCAACTGTGAGTTCGGAATTCCATGTGGCATTGAGCGAAATTCGAGCATGGAATTTTTGATGAAAAAAAAGAAGAAACGCTGGGTGTCGAGCGTTGTCGATAAAGACGAAAAGGAAGAAGAAAAAAAAACTATGTGTCTGTGATATTACATGTGTATTAATTTCTCACTTAAGCCAACAAGAAAGTTTCATGTCATTTAATATCTGTGTTTTTATTATACCCTTTCCCTTAAAATTACGAATTCTTGTTTAAGTTCCTGCTAAGTTCTAATGATTAGATTTACATAATTGTACAATGGAAATAAGAGATAAGAGAATGCATTAAGTGATGATTACTTTGGTATGTATAATAAAATCTTAATATATTAGCTGATTCTAGTGAGTCATGCTTACTTACCTCGATCTCTTGAAGAGTCTGTGTCCATCGATAATTTGGTAAGTCTGCACCGTTGCCACTGTTAGGTTTCAGTTTGCCCTTCTCTTCCTCATCCTCTTCCTCTTCCATTTTCACATCTTCAACTTTCTTAGTTTCTTCACTATTACTACTTGTTCCAGCGTTAGCTGCATCTGCTTTTGAACTTTTCTGTTGACACAAAAAATGAACATTATTTTCCTACAATATAAAAGAATTTGAAATGTAATATATAAAACAATGTACCTTAGAGTCTATCTCTTGTTGAAGCTTCGAAGCCTGCTCATCCGTAAGTTCTACAATCTTCTCATCCTCGTTTATCTCTACAGTGCTCTGTTCCTCTTTCTTCTTCTTTTCCAGTTTCTCTTTCCTCCTCTTCTCCTGTTCAGCACGTTCAGCTTTCTCCGCCTTCACCTTGGCAACAGCTGTGGCCTCGTACTTTTTGAATATACTGTTCACAAGCTATCGAAAAAGGATTATTCCATACACTATGAGGATGAATTAGCAGAATCTAGTGTCCTCGAGAGCACATTCCAGAACACAAACTCACCTTCTCTGCAGCACCCTCACCTCCACCGGTGTAAAAGTCTGTTTTCCTTGCTAAAAAGCTGAAGATCGTTTCCAGAAGCTGCAAAAACGACGTGAGATCAGGAAAAAAATTTCACGACCTAACCTAAAAAGACGATAAACCGGCAGTAATAAACAAAGTTTACTTACGTCCTGGACACCGCCTTCGTGTTGCTGGGCCATAGACAGCAGCAAACCGTCGAACTTCTCCTCGTCCATCGTCATTCTCGCTTTAAACGATCAAAGCCACGAATAAAAACGTCGATCCAACGTCGACTTTCGTTGTTCTCTTCAAAATTGCAATACCGCGTGTATGTTTGTTTCCTTTCTGTGGTGATATAGTTACCGAAGCTGGTTACCGCAATCCGCAATCGCCGCAATGTCGTCGCGCGCGCGCCAGCAATCGTTATGCCGCCTTTCGATGTGACCTAATATTACACTACATGCACCCATTCAAAATCTTACAGCAAAAATATATTGGTAGTTCGATTGGCAGATAAATTAGAACAACTACACGTGAAAAATAGCCTTTTATCGGTGGATTCGAGAAAATGTCTCATTAAATTTTTTCGACTACTTATTTAATTACGAAATAAAAAATGAAAAAGATTCGAATTATCGTGAACGTTTTTAGAAGGATATGCGCAAGAGTACTGCGCAGCTGAATAATCAACCAAGTTAATAACCCACATGTCGTGATCGTGAGTTCGTGACTGATTCGTCGTCGTCTGCATTGTAGGATTGGTCTAAAATCCACACAAGAAATTAGTACGTATACTTATAGGTTAGCAATTGATGCTGATTAGCGTTTTTATTTTGTAACGCCAGCTTTACATCAATAAATTTCGTGAGTATGACAAAATTTATTAACGATTGCCGAAGTAACGGTTGAAAATTTTACGTAACGACCTGAAATCTGTGTGATTTTCTTTCATGAAGCCGGTAAAAATTTATCGTTCAATCGGCTCAATGCTCGTCTTTTTTTTGCCAATTGAAAATGGAAAAATTCATTTTTTACTTATTATTTGTCAGTTCATAAAATATTGTTGTATCGATCCACGAAATGTACAGACGCAAGTCGCCTGACTTTCAATTGACAAAATTTCGAAATCAATGATTTTTATGTAGCTGCGCTTAGACATTCACGTGTTACCGCTTTTCTCACATTTACGGAGTACACGAATATACTTACACTGATATATGCGGCAGTACATAACTGTCTTATTTTTTTTACTGAATAAGTATTAGATACTATCAAATGCTCTTGGTTACTGATTGGCAACTTTTCAATTATTTATTCATTTACAGTAAGTATAATGATGGATTCCTTGGGAAGTGGCTTAGCAGGACTGACAGGGACTCAGAAAGATGAATTGATGGAGAAAGTGAAGCAGGAAATTGCATTGGCCAATTTCCAGGAACTACTCACTGTGATTATAACTTCTTTTGTAATTTTTTAGAGGATATAAGTATATTTATCTAATGATTTCTTTTATGCCACTTGCAGAAAATCACAGAAAAATGCTTTAAACAGTGTATTTCCAAACCTGGAACTAGTCTCGACAATTCAGAACAAGTGAGTCTCCGTGATTTTATAACGAAATCGATTTTTTTCAATAACAATTGATTGAACTTATTTTTTGCAGAAATGTGTGGCAATGTGTATGGATAGATACATAGATTCCTATAATGCAGTATCGAAAGCTTACAGTACTCGGATACAGCAAGAGCGTCATTGAAACTAAAGAGCTAGCTAGGCATTGTTTTTAGTGATACGTTATGTAATGTTGCATTTTATACATGCATGGTCTGTCAGGAAAATAATATCTTGAGATTCACCATGAACTGAGTTCAATTTTAAACAGAACAAAGAATTGCGACACTTTTTTTATTGACCACTTGATTTATCATTAAGTTCATAAAAGTTATATGCAGAATTTGTGTATATAAAAAAAGTTTATGTGTATAGAATGGTCTTGTAAATAAACTGTTTCTATTCTAATCATACCAATAATTATATTAGATCCAAACAAGTTGAGCGTTATGAGATTTACAAAAAAACATTAGTTTTTCTGTATATCTCAGGCTTATTATTAAAAAAAACTATCAATTTTTTCCATGTAACTATTTAAAAAAAGTACTTTATTTAACAATTTCCAAAAAAATACGTCTATAATTATCATAACTAAACTATTTCCATATTATATACATACAGAGTAAATCTTGTAGGAAAATCTTAACATAATGTGTAGCTCAGTACAGTTTTTGTTCATCCCTTCAAATGACTGAGATATAACATTGTAAAATGTAGCAGTGAATTCATTACTTGTAAATAGTACTTCCAATGTTTGTATTTTTTTTTATTTTCTTTTCATTTCTTAAAAATATAAATGCTAATATACTGTAAATAAAAGACATAGATAGGTATGTGTTGTAAAGTCAAAGATTTAAAACATCTTGTTTAAAATCCTGTTGATTATAAACATCTAAAAAATTTAATTTTGATTTTTTGTTTTGAAATGCATGTAAAGTTGCTTTAGTCTTAAGCAAAGATCGTAATGATTATTTCATTATTATAAAAATAAAATCAGCGAGAATAAAGTCGATAAAAAAATTATGTACCTATAATTAATTGATCATTGAAAAAAAACATGATGTGGTTTAAACCGCTGCTGAATTATATCATAAATATATAAAAATACTTTATATGCTTTACTTCAGTAAGTGTACGTGTACGTGTACATAGGCACGCATTCACAGTTAATGTTTCATTTATGAACTTATATTCTAGTAGTGCTAGTTTGTTGCATTGGCAAACCATTTTTGTAGGTACTAGCTAGGAAACATTAACAAGGCTTGATTTGTGTTTTTGAAATTTCTTTTCCAGTGATGACTATAAATAGCAAACCTCATGGTTTTTGAAGCATTTATTCTGAATGAGTTGCAGCTGAGACAGACAGATTTTCGAAGTTTTTTTCTGCAATATTATCCACCTTACAAAAACAGAGAATATAATTTTCCTATAACTGTTACATAACAAGTTTATGGATTGTTTAATTCATTTCAACATACCCCTGATATACTACTTGCTATTTCTTCATCTATTTCTTCACTTTCATTTTCACTTGGTGGATTTTGTTTGGATCCCGATTCGTTTGGTTGAACTTTTGAGTGACTTTCAGACTTATCTCTAACTTTTGAGGGGCTTTGCTCATTTGCACTACCTGATGCAGATGACGGAAAGTCATCATCATACTGAGAAACCCCTTGAGCTTTAAAAAATTGTAACAAATAAAAAATATAATAAGACTTCTTTAATTTTATTTTTAATTAATATTTTGAGTTCAACGTTTACTTCAAAGACTTACCTATGTCCATTAGTTCTTTCAGGTCATTTATGTTAGCTTTTTTGCCATTTAATGGTGGCAGGTCAGAAAATCTTGAATTGTTTGTTGATAATAAAGGGGGAAGTTCTCCAAGTAACATTTTGTCATTTTGAGGTTTTGTAATTTTTTGTTGTTTTCCATCTACAATCATTTGATCAAAAAATACTGTTTTCGCAACATTATTCATTGAATCAATTTGTTTTGTATTCTTCACATTTTTTACTGTTTGAATTTCTGTTGGATGTTTTTTACTTTTAGTTGTTTCTGGATTTTTTTGTATTTCTTGCTGAGAGCTTATCAATTGAGTATGATTAACATTAATATCGGTTTTGCTCAATACTTCATTACTTTGATCTGTGGTAGTATCTGGAGCAATAGTTTTTTCATTTATGTTTTGTACATTCTTGTTTGATTCATTAGAGTAGGATTCAGATGTATCTGGACTGTTTGCTTTTTTGTTGTTAAGCGATTGCTGATTTTGTTTTTTATCAGTAATTGTCACATTAATAGGTACTTGCACATTTGAATTGGATAAACTTTCCAATTTTTCAGATGTATCATTAGAGATAGATCCCTGATTGTCTTTGTGCAACATTTTTGGGAAACTGACATCAAAAGTAGTATTACCTGCATTTTCTGTAGCTCCACTTGTATTACTTAATTTGATATTGCTAGAATCATTCTGTAAATTTGTGTAAATGCATTATGAATAAAGTGAACCATTAATATTTATTAAATGGAAATTAGTGTATTAAAAAATGATACCTTTTGCGTATTGTTTAAGGCACCATTTATAGTATTCTTCAAAATTTCTCCAAGCAGAGGCTCGCTGGAATTGATTCCCAATTCCTCAGAAAGTTTTTTTCTACCTACATAGTTGTAATCTTTACCAAAATAAGTTTCAGGATCGAATACGGAAATTGTGTAGTCAAGCCCAAAATACTCTAGGAACTCTCTTACTAAACAAAATAACAGTTTTCCTTCTGAGCTGGCCAGGTACTGTTTGATTGATTTGTTCAAAAATGGTTCTGGATTCTGAAATATTAGCATAGAAAAAATTATTTGACAAATCATGTAAGCAGTTTTATTTTACAGCGAGAAAAACTTTATCAACTCACCAACACAGACTCCTGCTCCTCCAAAGTTAAGAAGACACTGGCCCTCAATTCCGCCTGCAAATTATAGACAAACATGTAGCACAAGCTTTCGCGAAAGCGTTATTTTCACGACATATAAGCTTTCACAATTTTACAATGAAATTGTAAATTCTTAACCTACAAGCTTTAAACCAATAAAAATAGCACAAAACGCATACCCGCACTTTGGCGAGAACGCCATTGTTCTCGAGCGTTTGCACGACCAGGTCCCGCAATTCTGTGTCCTCCTCCATCGATATATTTCCGTCAATCATTTTCTTCGAAAAATTAAAGTGCACATGAACACTTCAGATATAAATATTTACAGTTGTCTCCATCGTTGCACTAACCGTGTAAATTATGCATATAGGTATACTGCGTTGTAGAGTACCTTTTTATAGGTTTGTTGCTACTTTGATCTATAACAAGGCGTGTTTACAATCTATATTAAGAATATCAAAATGGATTTTATTGGTGGAATTCGCGCTTATTACTGCCTCACGACGCCATATTGAATTATATTTCAAATTCTGTTTTTCACTGTAGACTGTACCACAGATAGTATGCGTATTTTTTTATAAATAATTTTAATATAACATACATCGAAATATTAATTAAAACAAGTAATTAAAAAATATAATCGTTGTCTGCTTTATTATCTTATTTAACCGCATATATTCATTTTTTTATTAGAGAATCTCTAGGATTTATTACTATTTTGTAAAACTAAATTCTGACTCTATTTTTAGATTACAATAAACATAAGTTCACATAGTTTTTTAACTTTCTTGAATGCAGAAAGTTGAGACATACTTTGTAAAGTATGTGCAGATAAAATGCTTTGATTCAGTCATTTGCAAACAAATATTACATCAAATACTTGTCAAAATCGAAGTTTGAATAACACCAAAATTCATTTGCTAAGTTATTCTTGTGGTGAGGTTCAAAATTACATTTTTTCAGGTTTAACAATCTCTCTGCTAATTCGCTCATCACAGCCCCTGAAATAAGAAAATATTTTTTTACATGTACCTTGCTAATAAATAATTTATTTAGCGATGCCTGAAAAACACAAACCTGTGCAGAGAACGATGTGTTTTTTAGCTAATAACTTTATTGTAATAGCTGCTTTTGTTAAACATTCTTCGGAAATAAAAGGTGGATCACAGATTACAAGATCAAATTGACCATACAGATTCTTTGGAATATTCTGTGGCGTGTTGTAATCATAGAAGATAAAATCAGGGCCAAAAATTGAAAATCGCTTATCAAATTCTAAAATTCTCACTACAATGAAATAACGTAAATTTGAAATTAAAATACAATTTAAATTTACTCTTCGAGTTGACAATTAATAATTAATTTGAAGAGAAGAATACCTTGTCTTTCTCCAGCTATACTGACTAATTTTTTATACAGTGTTGGGCATGAAATTAAAGCAATTCTGGCATTATCTTTGGTAGATTGTACAGCCCCTTTTGTGAGGGTGGATATTGTCCCTTCGTCGTACCAAAACTGACTTAGTTGCTACAAAAACATTTATCAATAGACAATTAATAGTTTGCAGTAAATAACATTATGGTTTAAATTCAGAAATAGGTTATTTAATTTCTCTGTACATACCCAGTCTTCGTCGAAGTTGGCACCTTCGTTTTCATTCTGCTCCAAAACAGTTTGAAACTGCTTTTCACGCTCTTCCCTTTCTTGATAAAATTCATTCAGTGCGGCCAAGGTATCCGGATTTAATTGCGGCACGTCATCATCGGAATCGCTCATTTTTTTAATAAGTATACACTTACGATATGCTTATAAATAATAAATTTATCATAATAAACAATTTCGAACCTTTCATTTACGTTGTAAAGCATGTATAGCATACAAAGTCTATTTAAGCCTTATTTTCTTTTGATATCAAAAACTATACTTGTCAGTTCGGTGCCTACAATTCTGCTACAATTTTCGTAGTTTTGTTCTATACAGTATACACTAACAGAGCTCTGCAGCACCACGTGGTTTTTAAAAAGTCAAAAATAACTATACAGCAGACGGAAATCCCTAGTTAGCCTTGTAAAACCTAACTTCGGACTGGTAGTCCTGCAGCTACAGCCGACGATTCTCATGGAGAGGTGAGAAGTTCGTAGCAAATCGGAATCTCTTTACCAGCGGCAGAATGGCGGACGTGTAAGTGATCTCCGAAATTGCTTGTAAAATCCACTTGCATCGACGTTTTTACAAGAAAATGTGACCCTTCAGCGATTGAAAATCATACCTGAGACTAGCCTCGGCAGTACTCAATAAATAGTTTTGTCAGCGGTCGGATAGTTTAACAAGATATTGTTGTTAATCTTTGGCTGACTTAACCTCGTACACTGTTACTGTTGCTTCTATGTTCGAAAACGTGTTGTGCTATTTGTTGAATAGTTGAAAATCTGCTGTATAGTTTTTCGATGTACATCGCGTATTTATTATAGAGGAGTTCGGGTTACGATCGGAAGTGTTATTCTGACAAATGAAATTGCCATGGACTTTGAAGTAGATTGTAATTATTTGTTGTTATTAGTGCTAACTAACCAAACACAATTCCTGTTTTCCAAGTTTCGATGCAACTGGATATTCGTTGAAACACTAATTTTAAATGAATTTCATTGTAACGGTTCGCGTATTTACTCTTTTCTAGTAAGAAAGAACAGAAATCTACGAAAGCAAAGGACCCCAAAAGCCTGCCTGCAGTACCAGAATCGGTACTCAAGAGAAGAAAGCGCCGTCAGACCGCCAAAGCAGCCCGTCTGCAGACTTCCATCAAGGTATCAATATTTGTCCTCTTTTTTGTTGCATCAATTATTTTAGCGAAGACTTTACAAATGTACATATTTAATTGTAGAGGCGCTCAGACTCTTACAAGAAGAAGAAGGAAATTTTCAAGCGTGCTGAACAGTATGTCAAGGAGTACAGGATAAAGGAGAGGGACGAGATTAGGTTGATCAGGCAAGCTAAGAAGCATGGAAACTATTACATTCCTGGAGAAGCTAAGCTTGCTTTTGTCATCCGTATTCGGGGGTAAGAACTACTCAGTTACTGTAAACCAACTATTTTGAAAATCAACTTTATATTAATTATGCATATTTTTTAAAATTTAGTGTGAACCAAGTAGCACCAAAAGTACGCAAAGTTCTTCAGTTGTTCCGCTTGAAGCAAATCAACAATGGTGTTTTCATCAAGTTGAACAAGGCTACCATTAACATGCTCCGTATTATTGAGCCATACATCACCTGGGGATACCCTAACCTTAAGTCAGTTAGAGAACTGATCTACAAACGCGGTTTCGCCAAGATCAACAGGCAGAGAATCCCTATTACCAGCAATGCCATCATTGAGAAGGCTTTAGGTAAAAACAACAGTTTCAATTGCATTTATAATTTTTACGCTTATTGACGAAACCATGGATGCCTAAGAACATATTTATTACGTGTCCTTCCATGCTGTCATAAATGAATTGAAAGTTCAGTTATAAATTGCCATTTCACAGTGGTCTTTTAATATTTATGAAACCTTCAAACAAAATAGTTGATTTAATATTGTTTGGTCTATGCATCTATATCATAATTATGATTATTCTAATATTATTAACGTTACTTTTTCTTACAGGACAAAAGAACATTATCTGTACTGAAGATTTGATTCATGAAATCTTCACAGTTGGCCAAAAGTTCAAGCATGCCAGCAACTTCTTGTGGCCATTTAAGGTACAAACTTTCGTGTATATTAAAAATCTATTTTTTGTAAATTAACGACATAGGCATAGTGGTAATGGTATCGATATTTTTATCACTTCTCACTATGTCGAATAGTAATATGGGATGGACCATTGTTTTGCTATTTATTTTAATAACAAAGGCGTATATCCCGCACACTGCTTTACTCTATAATTTTCTTATACAATGGTTTATTTAAATAATATTGTAAAAAAAATTCTATTACGCTTTTTTTGCAGCTTAACACACCTACTGGTGGATGGCGCAAGAAGACGAATCATTATGTTGAAGGAGGAGATTTTGGAAATCGAGAGGACAAGATCAATGAACTCTTGAGGCGTATGGTTTAAGTTTTGAAATGTGCTTTCATACTAATAAAAGTACATTCATACAAAGTATGTCTTTTTATTGTCACTCTGTATACAACTCCTCCTAATATATATGTGACATATTGTTTGATATTAAAGTGTACGTACGATGTACAATGTACATACATCGATACATAAATACACACACCCTTCGAGCAATATGTTTAAATGTATACTCGATTTATAAAATAAATTTATCTAAAATTTTCTTAAACAAATAATAAAAATGTGTTGAACATTTACGAATAATGTCAAACATTAATAATTTTAATAATGCAATGTTGAAAACTAAGATTATTCTATTCGAAAAATGCAATTAAATTTTGCAAAAATTAATTTGCAGTTAAACTGCTAAAATAACGAGTGTGTGTGTGTGTGTGTGTGTGTGTGTGTGTGTGTGTGTACTATATAATATATATATACATGGGTGATTCTTTGTGAGATGAACAGGCTAACATTTTTTTTTAATTCAAACTATCTTAAATCTGTTCTACTCGCAGAAATACAACTCCCTAAATTTTTTTAGATTTTTTCCATCAAGTCCCTTCGAGCTACAGAGGGTCAAAACTGGTGAAACCAGCATTTTTTTCATTTTTTGCAAATTTAAAAAATTCATGGCTCCTGAGAGAAGTGTTTTTCGTAAAAAAATGCATAGAATGCTTTTGCAAGGAAATTTTCTCTAGTTTGTATGAAAAATACTTCCAATGTAATATATATACGTTTCAGAAGCTTTAAATGCAATTTTCAAGGTTTGATCCTATGGACTGAGATAAAAAAATTTGTAAAGATAGCTTTTTTCAATACAAAAGTATCTAGATGTCTTAATATGTTAATAAAAGTTTAAGACTACTTAAAAAAATCAAAATATCACTTGTCAAATCCACCTAAGCCTTACTGATGAGTCCCGATGGTAAACTGGAACGAAACGCTTCGCTCCTATATCCTATAGAAAAAAATGCGGGTATTTTTTCGATTTTTAAAAAACTGTTTTTTGGCCATAATTCAAATTATCAGCATTTTACACAAAATAGTTAAATAATAACGTTGCAGATCTCCAAAAGACAACTTTTTTCTATTGATATGAAAACTCGAAAATGCTTAGATTTCAAATTAAGAAGCCAAAATCGAATTATAACATTACAATAATTCGTTTTTCATAATAAAAATTTTCAGGTAAATGTTTTACATAAAAATATTAAATATAACAGTTGTAGATATTTTAAAAATACAATTTTTTACCGGAATGATTGTACGCTTAGAATGATTTAACGCATTGTAAAGCTCAAAAAACTGACAATTTAAAGAAAAATTTCAGTTGGTCACGATTATCTCTGCGAAAATAGTTCGAATCGATCCAAATTTTTTTTATAAACTCTTCCTATGTTAATATCGCGACATAATAAATTTGGGCTCGATCTCATGTATACAAAAAATATGCCGACATTTTTTAGATTTTCGAAAAACGGTCTTTTGGCCATAACTTAAATTCTAAGTATTTTACACACAAAAGTTAAATAGAAATGTTGTAGATCTCAAAAAAATACAATTTTTTCCAAGCAGCTTTTATAGATACATCAGATCAAACCCAAATTTATTCAGTGAATGAATTTATTAAGCTTTTCATTAAAAATAGGCATAAATCTGCTCACCGCAATTTCGCTAATTTCACGATACAATGCAGGTTTGCCTATCAAATCTGTATAAAATGTAAACGGTAGATTAGACGAATGTGAAACGCGAGCATTATAGTAGGATTGGGCGAGCGCGAAGCGCGAGTGTGGCGCGCTAGGTTTGAATAAATTTTGAAAAATTCATAACTCAACAAATAACCGCTATTTATCGATGATCAGTGGCTTAATTTCTTCGTGATTATGTGAAGGTTAATTAGTTATAATATTATATTTTAATGTTAATAATATAGGGAGGGAAAGTCTGTCTCTGTTGCACTTATGCATTTTCCTACTCACTCACGGGACTATCATCATCTGATATTCTGATCGAGCCTATACTTATATACTCGAAGGGCCCAACAGCCTTCAAAATCGCTGCGCAGGCCGCAGACGAGACACCTAATACCTGCGCTAACACGGTACAGCCGACAGCGGTACAGCAGCCACGGGTACAGGCGTACAGCGCAATTCCGCGTGCTTCGCATCTAACCTATATTATCTGCTATCTTCAGAATGAGGTGCTTGTGGTAATGTGGTAGGTATATACATGTATATAGTTACATGAACATAACCTAAATAATACATACTACAGTGAGAAAACACGCAGCGGAATTTGGATGATTTTTTACTAATTAATTGTGAAATTTTAGCTTACAATTTAAAAAACTATAATTGATATCTGATTTTCGACCGTTCTTTTTTAGTGTTATCAGAGACATATGCTCATGTAGCTGAACAACTGATTCAAGCTGTATAACATATTAGTTTAAAAAAGTAAATTTTTCCCATAACTATAAGTCGATGATTTGTGTTGCACAAAAACATGAAGTGTTGCAATATGTATATAATTAACGTTAGACGTGTAATTCGAATTTTTACTTGACACAATTATGGATAACGATCAGATTTTACCAAGTTCTTCAAAAAATGCAACAAAGAATGACGGAACAAGGCCAACTCAAGTTTTTGTTCTACCCCCAGAGCTTCTTAAGGGATTATTTCTTCAAAACAAAATACCGAAGGGTAAGGTTATTATTATTTTGTATTCTTAATTTGTATAATTTTCATGAACTTACAACCGATTGATTTTTTATAGTTAACAATCCAATAAAGCTTGATACGGTAACTGTTGTAAATATGCTAAATAATGATGACCAAGAAGAAAAAAAAGGAGAACTTCTGCCTGATAGCTTAGTTACAATTAATAATAAAAACAATGAAGTAAGGAGAAAGAACGATGCAACATTAAAAAAATCAATTCAGGATTCATCACTTAATACAGATAAACAAAAGAAGGAAGACACTTCAGTTGACCCTGATGCAAATCAAGAATTAATTAAAAAAATTGAACAATCACCTTCAATTGCAGATAAAACGAAACATACAAGAAGCACTACTAAAACAAAATTAACTAAAGATAGTATTGCAGGTATAAAAGACACATCTAGTAGAAGAATTACTAAAACATCAAACAAAAATCAAATTCTTAAAATTACAGATGGAAAACAAAATATTGTAAATCAAGATTGTTATGAACAAAATGACAATAATGATTTGATATCAGTACCAGAGAAACTAGTCTATCCAAATTCTAATAAGCCCAGAGAAATAGAGGACAAAATTCCAGAAAGTAATACTATTTTTTTAGCCCACACTAAAGATGAAACGGAAGGAAAAAATATTGATAAGACATGTGTACAAAGTGACAAGCCTAATTTACAATCTACAGATGAAGCTTCAATAAGAAGGTCCAGGAGGCGAATCTCTGAAAATTTTAAAGTTAATGAAGTCATTACTGTTTCTGATCAGAAATCGAAAGATACTGATAAACAAACTGCAAATTCAAGTAAAAATGAATTCGTTTTAGACAATAATTCCATACTGATTTCTAATAAGCCTGATGCAATAGTAAATATTGATCGATCTAGTACAGAAATTTCGAATATCTCTTCAAATACAGCAGAAGTTAATCAGACTAGGTTTTCTAGACGAAGAAGAATCGCTAAAATAGTTACATCAAAATCTGTGAACCAGAGTAAAATTAAATTAAATACTAATGATGTGAAATTCGATAAGGAACAAATAAATGTAATAGATGAAACTCAGTCAAGGTATCCTAGGAGAAACAGAATCTCACGAATATCAAGTGAAGTTCTAAATGTTTCAACACATACCCAAAAGCTTAAGAGTAACAAAAAAGATGATTGTATCAACAGTGTCTCAGATATAAACTGCTTAGAGCTAAATGCAGAAATAACTAATAAATTATTTTCAATGGATGAACCAAGTAATGTAATAAATAGCCCTGTACAAAATAATGAAACAATAGCAAAAAATACCGTAACTGAAAAAAAACAGAATAATATTGATATAATTTATTCAGAAGCTAAAAATTCTGGTTTAGATATTAATAATGAAGCTTCCAAGACATTGAATGAGACTAATTATTCAAGCAAAAAAAGAATTTCGAAAATACCAAAAACCAAAAATGTTGTAGCTCCAATCCAAGCTTTAAATGATAAGATCGATATTAAAAGTCAGAATAAAAACACAAATTTTCATATTTCCCAATTTCCACAAAAAAGTTGTTCAAACACTATTATTGAAAAGTATAAAACGAAAAGTACAGAAAAACTTGTTGATGATAATTTGACGTTAGAAACAGATTTAGAGAAAGGAAACATATCTCAATCGCATGAAGAAATTGAAAATCTAAGTTTAAACAATTTAGATAAATCTTCAGAAACAGTTGAGAAACAAACAAGGTACTCTGGAAGAAGAATTTCTAAAATACCAAATTTAGCTAAAATTGATAAAGGTTTAAATGATAAATCAAAGGCTCAAAATCAAAATAAAGAAGAAGTAAAAAGTAAAATATTTGACAATTGTACAAACACTTGTACGAAAGAATTATGTAAAGTTTCTACAGAACAAATACATTCTTTAGATTCTAATGAGTCTAAGGAAATAATAAATAATATTGAGAATGACTCAACAATAGAAATTGGTGAAAAAATTGGAAAAACGTCAAAAAATTGTTACAAAACTCTTACAAAAAGTGAGGCAAATCACGATGAAGGTGCTGATATTTTTAATGAATCTAAACAAGTATCGACTTCAGAGAGTCAAGGTAAATCTGTATGTTTAACAGATGTAAGTCCATTAAGATATTCTAGAAGAAAAAGAATTACAAGGATTTCAAAACCATCTGAGATAACTAATTCTATGAAGATTAAACAAAGAGCTTCAAATACTTCTGAGAATGAAACACATATTACAATTAACGATCTATCAACTGAATATCATACTAGCACTGAACTAGTTGAAAAATCACTCATTAAAACAAAAATGACACAGTTAATTGCAAATGAATCTAGTGAAGTTGATAATAATATTACTCAGACCAATCAAGCATTGTATGATGCACGCATTCCAATGGAATGTATAACAACTGACAGGGTTGGCACAAAAACTGATATTGTAACTAATGATCTATCAATTGAAAATTGTTGTAATACTGAAGAAATGGTTGAAAAGCTATCTACTGATAATTCAGTTTGTATAAATTCAAAAAAATCTAGTGAAGTGGAAAACAACATTAATCAAAATATTGAAGTAATTTCTTCTACAACTGATGCAATGTCAATGTGTGTATTCAATATATTGGATAAAAGAAGTATCACAGAACCGACACTAAAAACACAAGAAAAATCAGCAGGCACGAGTAAATCGTCTTATAATGAAAATTTTTCAACAACTTTTGATAAAGAGGAAAACTGCCAAGAAAGTTTAGCATTTCAAAATGAAAGTGAAGAAATTGAAATCATTGAAGAAATTGAGTACATAATTGAGGAAGTATTAGATGAAGAAAATGCAGAAGCTTCTAATGATATTATAGTATACGACACCATTAATTCTGATAATTGTGTAATTCAAAATTCACCCAATAAATATATAGTAGCTTCAACCTGTAAGAATGAACAGGTGCCAAATAATTTGAATGATTTTAAATTAATTAAAAACAAGGAAGTTCCAATAAAAAAAATAAAATCACCTGTTAAAAATACTCTTTCACAGGAAACTTGTAAAAATAATCAAGAAGCGTCTTTAAACAATCACATTAATTCTAAATTAATTGGCAATAAAGAACTTTTATTAGACAAAAGAGAATCATCCATTCAAAATACACTTTTAAAGGCATTTTGTGAAAATAATCAAGAAACCAATTTAAACAGTTCCATTTATTCTGAATTAAATGTCAGTAATGAGATTATATTAAACAAAAACAAAACTGAAAAAAATAGTGTTTACAGTAATCGAAAAAAAATTCAAAACAACTCATATTCAAATGATAGTAATCCTAAGTCTGAAGAGCCTATCAAAGAAATTGAAAAGGTAATTTCTGTTACAGACCCAATTAGAAAGTATAGTACTAGATCTCAACAAACACAAAAATTAGAACTAAAAACAAGAAATCGTAGAAAGTCGGCTAATCAAATAACTAGTATTAATTCTAATGCTATAAACACTAGAAGTCACAGAACATCTGATATTTTAGAGAATTCAAATAAAGATAAAAACGAATATATCAAAATATCAAATATTGAAATTATTAAAAATAAAGGTGACAGAAATAAAAGTACACCTAAGCTTAAACAAAAAATTGAAGAAATCAGTATTGCTAATGAAGTACAAATTAATTTAAATTATGAAGACGAAGAGGAAAATGTAACTATTGATATAAAAAATATATTAGATTCATTGACAATGGACAATAGTCAGGATGACTCCTTACTTCTCCAAAATAATACAATAACGAACGATGAAAAAATAAACTCAATTGAAGAAAATGTTGAAAGAGACTTAGAAACAATTTGTGAATATAACTTTAATACATTTACTAACAAGGGTTTTACAGAAAATATTCAATTTTCAGCAAGCAATAAATCTCAAAACATCGAAAAAGAAAAATTAATTGATGGGGAAGTTAATACTTTAAAAAGTGACATATTACAATCTGCAGAGAAAACGATTAGTAATTCTCATTTAGAAAAAGTAATCTTATTAACAAAAGATGACGTTGAAGATAAGAAAAAAGAAAAAATATTTACTTATACAGATGAACTCAAAATGGAAAGTTCCATACAAAGTGTAAAAAGAACTAATTTGGATGATTCATTAGAAAAAAATGAGCATGAGTTAATCATTAACAAAGTTTGTAACAATAAAGTAACAAACGAAATTATAAAAGCCCCAGAAAATACTAAACCTGTGAATTCAAAATTCAATGAAAATGCAGACAAATATTCTGATAACAATAAAATATCTGCAAGTGCAAATGTTAATGAGTCCAAAGATAAATTAGATAGTTTAGATGCAAGAAAAGTATCAGAAATTAATGATTTAACAAAGAGTAATGAGGATGCACAAATTCAAAGTAATTTCAAGCCCATCATAGACGAAATTTTGATTGCGAGTAAGGAATCTGAAGGTGATAATTCCGATGACAATTACGACTCAATGAATATTTCATTTGGAAATGATGATTGCAGTAGTATTTCATCAGTCGAAGATTCAAATTTGAAAACCACAGTAGAAAATCTTCCCTCAGAAAATTTAAGAAATTTAGAATTCATAGATCAATGCCATAAAAATCTTCAAGGTACTTTTTTATAAAAATATTTTTTACATTTTGTAGAAACTCAAAAGGAAAGTAAAAGTTTGCATTTTTATAATCCGCATTTATACCAGAGCTATCGGTGGAATAAGTAAGTAGTTCATTGTGGCACCGTGCTTTATATTACACTCGCTACGCTCGTACGCTAACGTCACGGTGCCGGAATGGACTACTAATTCCATGGATAGCCGTGGTAACGGATTTTATTCTAAACAGTGCTATAAAATATCGTACAATGCAGTGTAAATACACATCGTGCCGTAAAGTACGACTTTTTCCACTAGTATCGTAATGTACACTATTGTTAAATATATTCTGCACATGTGACGGTCACGGAACCACTAATTGAGTATTGGTATTGGTACAGGTATTGGTATCATTGAGTATCATTGAGCATTGGTAATAAATAAATATTCGTTTCTTTTATTAAAAAATTAATATTTATTTGCGCGGAATGTTTTAAAACAATATGTAAAACAACATAAATAATCTTTTTTTTTATAAAAGTAACGAGTCTTTATTAATCAGTGGTGAGTCTTCATTAATTACCAATATTCAGTGATACTCGCGGATGATACCAATACCGATACTCGATTTTCAATGATAACATTTTAAGGAGGAGTCGGAGCCATGCACATTAAATGAGGCATTACGTAACCTCAAAAATTGTATTCGATCATAAATAGCAAATGCATAGTCTTGTTCATTGCACTAAAGCACAGTTACGCGAGGTAGTTATTACAATTATTTATAATTATTTACTCCAAGATTTCTGCATATATTCATAATTTTTGCGTAAATTTTGGGAATCCGTAGCGTGACCGTCACTATTTTTATGCAATAAATTCATAATTAAAAAATTTTTAGATATTGAATAAAAAAAGCTTTGTGTTGCGAGGTAGCCTGTACGATTACGAACAATTATCAGCTTGATTTTTGATGATATAAAGCTGTGCTTAATAAAAAGTTGGAACTGCCAGAGTCATAACTCGTCTCGCTAGCTTCGACATCCCCTTAATTACTATTTGATTACATTTTGATTATCTTAAGTAAATTGTAATTCATTGATGTGCCCATGTGCTTGCAATTCATCTGCTCGAATTTTGAATTTTCGCGCTCTCACCGCATGCTGGTACGTTCAAAAATGGCTGTCACGGCCTCCAGCTGAGCACATGCGGATCGGCCGAAATCGGTTTCCGAGACCGTCACATGCGCGTGCAGAATTTATTTAACAACAGTGAACAGTGTACTATTACTTAATGTATGAAACTTGAATTTCAGATGATGAATTTACTGAGCAAATTAGAATTGAATCTCAGAAGTCTGATGCAAATGAATTAAATGAAACTATTAACAATAACGTTCAAATTGAACAATCAGAATTAGTAATTTCTCGTATATCTAATATCTATTGTGAAAATTTGAGTGAAGGTAATTGTATAATTATATATAAGAAAATTAATGCTATGATTTGTTTAACTAAAATACATTCATCTCAGGTTCAAACCTTATGGAATCAACATCTATTTTTGAAACGAAACATAAATCTCTAAGATTTATTACAGATTATATAAATGCTGATACTCATGCAGGATCCAAGGATACAACATTTTATAAAGGAAATAGTGAATTTAACAAACAGAAAAGTAAGACAAATGCAAACATAACAGAAATAAAAATTACATAAATTATTATTAAAATAACATAATATGATTAAATATTTTTACTTTTATAGTTAAAGAACTAAACAAGAGTAAATCAGAATTATCTTCATTGATTGGAAAGATTTCGGAAAATACATCAGAGACAAGTAATAACGCGTTTACTAGTACTGATCAAGCAGAATTGATTAATCAAGATAGTAAAGAAGAAGAAATTAATATTAATTTGGATGAAGTTTTAGAAAAAAAGTTTGTTGTTTCAGAAGAAACTAAACTCAAATCCCATCAAACTGAAAACAGAAATCAAGATAATTTGTCACAGATTCAGGTAACTAATAAAAAGATACCTGAAAAAAGCAATAGTTTTATTTCAGAACAGGATACTAGTAGTGATAAAATGGAAATTACTAATCAAGATACTAAAGGAAAAACTAACGTTTTTAAAGATAATGATAATTTGGATAAAGTTCCCGAGAAAATTATGATTTTGTCTGAAGAATCTAAAATCGAATGTAATGAAACTGAAAAACGAAATCAAGGAAATTTATCACAAATTAATATAGCTAATAATAAAACATCAAAACCAAGTAATAGCTTTATTTCAGAACGGGATATTAGAAGTAATCAAATGAAAACCATTACTTCAGAAGTTCAGACAAGCGACGACGAAGCTGGATTTAAAAATAATTCGTTACTAGAATGCAGTAATCTTATTGATAATTCAAAAACAGAATTGAAAAACACTTCAATATCTGCATTTACTGTAAAAAGCAATGATTACATTTCTGAGGAAATGAGCCCAATTACTAAATCTAATAATGATGTTTCTGAGATTGAAGGTGAAAATAAAATGAATGCAGGTTAGTATTATTAAAAACATGCTCTTTAGTTTTTATTTTTCTAGTAAAACTTTTTCATTTAAGTAATACTGCAAATTGAATTCCTTTATTATTACAGATGTATCAATTCCCAGTACTACTACAGGAAAGAGAAGAAGAGGAAGACCACCAAAATCTGCTATGAAAGTAAATACACAGAAAAGTGAAGGTAATTTAATTATTTTTTCTGTATCTATTCAACTTAATGCCTAAGTAGTATATAATAATTTATGAATTTATTGGTTACACAATTATATGCTTTTCAGTGGACAATGATATCATAATAAATAATAGAAGACAGGCAAAACAGGGAGCAGCTTTAAGAAGTACTTCCCACTTTAGTGAACAACAAGACCATGAAACAACCACTAGAAAAAGAAGAAGTTACAAGATCAGTAGTTTAGAGCTTAGAAGATCTACTAGAAGTAAAACAGGTGAAATATTATGTTTATTGATTTTAAAAAATGTTGTTTTTTCTATATAGAATACAAGTATCTTGTATTTTTTTAAATAATCATTTTTTAATTAAATTATAGATGAGAATTCAAAGAAAATTCATGTAGCTAATGAAAAGATATCGGAAACAAGTAAATGGTTTACTTCAGAACGGGATACTAGTAGTGATCAAAAGGAAACCATTAATCAAGATAATGATGAAATAGTAAACTTTCTTGGAGATGTTGACACGGTACATATGCTGAACGATAAAATTAATAAAACTGCAGAAAGTAATACAAGTGACAACAAAGCTGGACCTAAAAATAATTCATTACTAGAAAGCAATAATTTTATTGATAATTCAAAAACAGAATTGAAAAATACTTCAATATCCGCATCCACCGTAGGAAAGAATGACAACCTTTCTGAAGAAACGAGCCCAATTACTGAATCTAATATTGATGTGTCTCAAATTGAAGGTGAAAATAAGCTAAATAAGGGTTAGTATTATTTTTTAGGAGAAATTTATGACTTTTGTGTAATATTGCATATTTTATTTATTCATTGTTATGATAGATGTGTCATTTACCAGTACTACTAGTGTAGTGAAGAGAAAAAGAGGAAGGCCACCAAAATCTGCAAGAAAAATTAATGTAGAGAAAAATAAAGGTAATTTAATTGATTCCCCTATGCCGTTTTAAATTACCGCTCAAGTGTCGTTAACTATTTAAAAATTCATCAATAATAACATGCCTTACAAAATAATTGGTATACTTTTCAGTGGAGAATAGTATCAAAATAAATAATAAAAGACAAACAAAGCAAGAATCTGTTTTGAGAAATAAGTTCAGCTATACAGAAGAAAAGGATCCCGAATTGATTACTAGGAAAAGAAGAAGTTGTAGGTCCGATTTTCTGAAAGAACCCACAAGGTTTTCTGGAGATAAAATAGGTAAAACATTATGAATTTCAGTTAAAAGATTATTTATTGAATAAAATAGAATTGTAGATTCTATATTTTTATACATAATTATTTCTTTGTTAAATTATATTATTGATTTATCTCAATCGATCTCTCCGAGGCAGTAGTTTTGAGAAAGGGTTTGAGAAATAAAAAGACCCTTTCTTCTTTGCAAAAACGACGTTTCGGCGATTATTGTCGCCCTCATCAGGAAACTGTCAAGAATTTTATTATATAAATATACAATCTTAAACATTACAACAGAACAGAGCAATACATACGTAGGCGATATTTCTGAGAACTTACATACTGGAGCAGTTACGATTTGTGTACATTTCGCTAATCCTTTTCCCCCCGGCTAGTTAATAGCGGGGGAAGAGAGAGGTCGAGTGACACAGCTATTATTGATGTGGCTTTGTCAGCTACTGTCTCGGAAGAGAAGAAGTAGTCGGCAGCCGTCGCTTGTGTAGTGCGAAAATTTCAGTCCTTGGCGTGGTTTGTTTACTAATGATGTCACCCATCATCTCATCCTTTCGATGTATACAGATTTGAATTCATGTTTTTCGATTTTAATTCTTAAGTTGATATATTAAATGTGTGTACACATTATTGAGATTTTGAGTATCTTCTTTTTTATTAATACCATTATCTTATAAATGTATGTGGATCATTTCCGAGATTAATCTTTTATTTAAATTACTTTTTCTATCTTTAATACTAAATTTTTCAAAATTAAAAGTATGATTATATTTCTCTCTATGCTCGGAAATGACACTATCTTTGGACTTTTTATGTTCCTCAATACGTGTACACACATTTCTTTTTGTTTGGCCTACTACGTAGCAGTGCAATCGTTACATTTAAGTTTATAAACAACATTTTTTTCTAAGTGTTTTTCTTTTGTATTCTTTCCTTTCACAATAATATTGTTCATATTACTATGTATTTTTGGAATGGTCGTAATGTTGTTACGCTTAAATGAATACCGCACCTGCTCATAGAAGCCAGTAATATACGGTACGCCAATATAATTGTTTCTTTGTTAAATTATAGATGGAAATTTGGAGGAAATTGAGAATTCTAGTAGAAAACAACTAAGACAAAGGCGTCAATCTTCAAATAAAGAATTAAAGTCTCTAACGTTTGAAGAAAAGACTATTCATAATGATAAAGATAAAGATGATTGTAATAAATTACTTTCTAAGAATACACTAAAAAATGAAGGTACTTATAATATTAGTTTGACTATTCAAATTTAAAAGCGCATACCGATTTATTAATGTTCCTTTTTTTCATGAAATTTTTTAGTAAAAAAACGGAGAGGAAGAGCGCCAAAATTAAATCGAGAGAAAACTAGTAGTCTTCAAGATCAAAAAGAAAATACTTTATTAGAAGATAAAAGTGGTGGTATGTTTGAATTGGTTTATTTATATGATTTTTATATTCTTAAATATATTAATTCGATATTTTTAAAAATTAGGTACTTTAAGGGAAATTGATAATAAAAATATTAATTATGGTATAGTTAAAATAGAAAATTATTGTTACAGTTTTAAGCAATACTAGAAAACGAAAAAGATCCATCAAAAATAGGACTCAAGAAGCTTATGGAAAAGAATTTGAAGATGATTCAATGGTGGCTCCTAATAAAACTCCAGTAGAAGAAGAGAATGATGATAACGAACAAAGTGAATGTAACGATAGTAGCAATAGTGACACTGATGAAAATGTTACCTGTACTGTAAAGACACGCAAAGGACCGTTAGGACCGTATAAAAGAAGAAGAAGAGGCAAACAACGTTGTGGAAGACCAAAGGGTATTCAAAGAAAAAGTATCTGTGATAATGACTATATTCCACATCATTCACATCGAAGACGTAAAGGAGAAGTAGTTAAGAGTGAATCCGTTTCTGAATCAAATGTTAGTGTTTAACTTATATTGTAACGATAATTTTAAAATACTGTTATAAATACAAATTTTTTGATAATATTTTTCAACAGGTAAAGAAAATAATGAGCTGTGGCAAGTGCGATAAGGAAATAACAAAATCTCAATGGCTTCATCACAACTTAATGATACACAACAACACAAGCTGGATTAAAGGAACAACAAAACCAGTAAGTTTTATTTTTTCAAATAGTTTACTGTTTTATCCAAGTAATCAAACATTTTTTCTCAGGATTTCGAAAATGATGATGCATTGTTAAAAAGAATTATTACTATGGCTCATAAAAAAAGAAAGAAAACTTTGATATGCGAACAGTGCCAAGTCATCAAGCGCAGTGTTGCAGGGTACTTTTCGCATTTAACATTTTGTGGTAAAAGTGAGGAGGTAATGTTTTGAAAGTGTTAGCTTTGATAATCGGAACATTTTTAATGATTTTCATAAGTATTTATTTGTTAGGAAATGCAAGCTCTGATGGTTACATGTCCTGTATGCCAAGCAGTTATAAAACCTTCATCACTGGAGTACCATGAAAGGTTGCATAGAATGGAGGCTGACCAAAAAGAAAGGATGCCCGAATTGAACATAGAAAATATTGATGTGGGACCACGAGGCAAAAGAAAAGCTGCAGAAAAGTGAGTTCGAAAAAATTGTAAAAATCATATCTCTTTGAATGTATTATGCCTGATACATTATGTTTTATTTTATAACAATTTTAGAGCCATTACTAAAATATCAGATATTACTGCAATGGTTAAGGATGATAAAGAAAATTGTGGTCCTGCTGAGAAAAAATTAAAATTAAATATTTCTATGGTATGGTTTTTCTAATTTTTATTATTAGATTTTATGAATAATCATTTAGTACAAATTTTATTAATTGGACATTTATTGTAGAAGAAAATAATAAAAAGACCACAAATGGAAAAAAGGATTCCAAGTACTGTAATAAGCAAATGGAGAAAAAATTTGGATAATGGACAGAACGCATGTTGTAGTCAACCAGGATGTGATTTTTCGAGTAATTCATATGATGAAATAAAAAGTCATTATTCCATTTGTAATTTTACACCTCAAGAGGTAATATTTTAATCAATTTTATACTAATTTACAATGTGACTTAAACTTTAATGAATATTATTGTTACAGAATTTTATTTGTAAATTATGTCGATTTCAATCATTGACTAAGCAAGAAATTCTCGAGCATGCTTTAGAGAACCATTCGCTTGACGATGATGATGCTAATTTATCTCTGTCAGATACAGACTCTTCTAGTAGCGATAATTTAAGTGAGAATGAGGAGAGCAATAAAATTAATTCTCAAGGTGTGACGAAGAAGTTTATTTACAAAGAAAGTAATGAACTAAGTAGGTTTCATTATTTGGAAAAACGAGATTTGAATTGTAAAATTATTTTGCAATTAATATTGTCTTACTTATACTTTTAGAAAACAAGTTATTCAAATTTATATTCAAAAATGGTATCTGTCATTCGAAGTTCACTAAAACATATTTAGAAGGTTTTCAATGGACGTTGCAGTTGTATGAAACTTTCAATTTCTATTTCAATTTTATCAATACATATTCATAATATTCATTTAAATTAAATGTTTATATTATATCTTTTACAGTGAAAGAGAGAATTATCAATTTAGTTTATTTGAAGAATTTTCTCCGAATAATTTTATATTTTTAAATTCAAAAGAATCACGTTCTTATTTGCCAGAACTTGATCAATCAATGCCTGTGATGATTGTGAAAGCCGGTATAAAAACTGAAATTCAGCCTGAATGGAAAACGTGGAAAAGATTTGAGGGTCAATGCATTGAAGGTAATACTGTAACAATGGATCATAAAATATAATTTGGAGTATTGGGTATATTAACATAAATAAACATGATGTTTTGTAGACAATCCAACATTTTTTGTTGGAGGACCTGTTTGGGCTTTAGCATGGCTACCGGTACCTACGTCGATGTCATTATCACAGGATTTATCGCAATTTATTGCGGTTAGTACTCATACAACTATGGATGCGGAATATTCAATTGGAGAATCTTATTACGGAAAAAATATTATTCAAATTTGGAATGCGGGAAATTTGAATCATAAGTATGTAGATATAATAACATTTTCAAAACCAATGTGTATAAATATATATAATAATTATTTTTAAATTTATAAAATTTTAGGACTGACAGTCAGTGCAATCCTAAGCTAGCATATGCAATAACTCATGAAGGAGGTACAGTTTGGTGTTTGGAGTGGTGCCCATCTGGATGTTATCAACACGAAGATTTGCTTGAATATACAGATAATAAAATACCAAATCGAATGGGTTTGTTAGCAGCAGGTTGTTCTGATGGTTGTGTACGAATATACTCACTTATATTTCCTGAATATCAGATGAAAGAAAATTTTGAGAATAGTAATGAGTAAGTTAAGTTGGTTAACGTTGTACCTCGTAAAACAACTGAAATTAACTGAATATTTTTTGTACAGATATCCTATATACAGTACTGACCCTGTTTTGATGTTGGTAATTAATAAAAATATATATAATAACAAACGGCAAAAGTGGCAGGTCACAAAATTATCTTGGTCGAAAGAGAAAAATCACAAGTACAAATTGATTTCATGTATTTTAAATCGAAATCTATGATACTTTATAAAATGTATTAATGTATAAATGTATTTTATGTTTATAGTATTATTGCTGCTGGCTTTTCAAATGGTTACGTTGCACTTTGGAATCTTACAACTAAATCTCCTCTATTGAAGACTAAAAAGGGTTGCACTACTTATCTGAGTCCTTACAGACATTTCTTTGCCCACCATCACGCAGTAACAAGTAAGAAAACCATTGCTGCAGTTAGCTGTTACAAAATTGCATTTAATGAATAATATTTCAACTTATTTTCAGTGGTGCATTTAATACCTCAAGATAATAAGCGATTCGTAGCAACTGCAAGTCTTGATAGATTGTTCAAGCTTTGGGATTTAGAGGATTTAACAAGTCCAAAAAATTCATTTAAGAAAAGTTTTGTCACGGATGGGGCATGGCTTAATCATTGGTGTACTGCATTTGTTACTTACGATGATGCGCTGAGGTATACAAATAAATTTTTCGTACTTGTTAAAATTTGTGTACTGAATTACTAACTTATCTTTACTCATTTCAGTTTGGGTCACAATTACTCATATTGCTTACCACTGCGGGATTATACGTATAAATATTTTAATATTTTTCCTACAAACTCACCGAGTTTTGTAAGTAATAATAATCAATTTTAATAATAACTAAAATAACCTGAAGTGATATTTCATGTATTACATTTTCATAGTCAATCGCTACATCAGATTATGGAAATAGCATAGCAAATGGAACAGTTGCAGGCGAAATTCTCGCAATTTTTCCACAGCAAATGATATACATAAGGGATATGGAGAAAACATTACCCCGAAAACGCTACATTAGCGTAAGTTACTGATTATAGTTTATATAGATAACAGTAATTAATTATTTAAAAATATTTTGTTACTATTACATTTTTATTTATGTGCAGATGATTTCAACAGCGGAAATTGTTGATTTTGGAAAAATACCTGACGATGTGAGTACAAGCAAAAATAAAAAAGATGAAAAAGATGCCAAAGCGCATTATGATTTTATGCCAGCATCGTATGAAGATTCCAAAGATCGATTTGGAGTAAAGTTTTACGATAAACTAGATGTACGTTCTATTTAGTCGCTTTTAGAGTAATTCACAAACTCACTCGAGACTAATTTTATATTAATCTTGCAGATTTTCCGGAATCAATGCATGGCAAACCCAAAAAATCAGAAGAAAACCCTAACTATTGAAATGATGAAACAATTTCCTGTAGAACAATATCCATTTACGTCGGTCAACACGGTACGTCAAAAGATTCTCGAATAATTTTATGATTTTCTAAAATATTGTAAAAACAAAACATTACACAAATTTCAGCTGTCATGGAATCCAAATGCATCGAGTTTTCTGTGGCTCGCGGCCGGCTACCAAAACGGTTTCGTACGGCTCATGTCCTTCAAGTCAATGGCTTCTCCGGTGGAATGGAACAAGCTGCTGACATCGCACATACAGACTCTCAAGTCCGATAGTGCGAAATCGCAAAGTACAAAACTCCAAAATAGGTAGCTTCATGCGTTATGATCAGCGATCAGAGTATTTTAATATTCTCCAAATACTGTAAGCGAAAAGAACTGTACATTTCGTTTGTATTTATAAGTGTAAAAATGTGGAAAGCATAATTTATAAGTAATTTATAAATGAATTTAATATAACATAAGTCTTTTGCAAATTTGTACGTTGCATTTTTAAGATAGAAATTCTACGGCTATTATAAATACGCGCGCGAACGAAACGTGTAGGTTGTATCCATGCGAAGGCGGAGGGCCCGAAAGAGAGGGAAACAACTTTGAGGGGGAAGACTGTAGTCGAGCCTCCGAATCTTATATTACGAATATACTAGAGGAGTATCGGGAAGCCATCAGAGAAGGCAGGCGGATGCTGGACACTGAACAGACCAAAGTCACGTCCTACTATACGTATATACATATACTTACGCTCTCGATTATCGCACATAGAATAAACAGTGTCGCGAACTGATTTCGATACAGACTCACATCCTCAAATCTGTGTACCACATCCTCTCGACGGAAGCTGAGTTATCATTTGTATTTTTGTCCGTACAAATGCGCATCGCGGTTGCTACTTTGTAGTAAAAATTTTGGTTTTACGAGTCGAACACTTCCCGTAAAAAACGAAGGTATTTTATTTTGTTTTTGATCGATTGCATTTTACATACGAAGCATTGTTATTACTTTCATAATTTAGTTCTGTCAAGTTCCCATCGAGGACAAGCGAATTTGTAATTTACAATTTACATAATAAACAATATGAATAAAATCGAACTGGATTTTTCTTTCAAGATGACTCTGAATCCTATGAAATGGAAGGCTCGAACTCTGGCCTATTCTGGACTGGCTTTGTTTGGATTTTATCTTTTGTTTGTTTATAAATGGACACACCATTTTCTCTACGAAGCCACAGTGAAGAACTCTAAGCCCGAACACGTGTGGGAGTTTGTAGCCGATTTCAGTAACATGATCAAGCTTAATCCAACTTTGTAAATCTTTCGTTCGTAAACATTATGTCTATTCTCGTTCAATTAATGTTAACTTGACATTCTTTTTCATTTCGCAGGGAAGAATTTAACATTATCGACGAATCCGGTAACTACGACCATTGGAAGTATTCCGTACAGTACACGGAGCGCTTGAGTCATTTTCCAATGATCAAAAACACGGCCCATGGACATTTTTCAGTGAAGCCGAAAACCGAGGGCTACGTGATTGAATCGAATCACCGCACTTGCTTCTTCCTAGGGATCAGTTGTCGTAAGTCGCGAATAAATGTGAAGCTACAAAGGTATAAGACGTTTACAAAAACTAATAAAAGTCAATTAATTCTCTGATTTTAGTGGAATCCAATTCTGAATTCATATTCGAGCCTAAAGGACAGGATACCCAGTGCATAGAGAAGATCGACTACGAGTGTCCCTTGGTTTTCTCGTCAATATGCCGTAAGGAAGTGATGTATCAGAGACAAGAGATAATGAAGAATTTACAAACGTACTTTGAAAAAGGAAAGAAATAAAAGTTTAGTCGCTGAACACACGTAAATACGCTTGACGGCTGTAAATGAATAGATGTTTTTCGGGTGGAACAGTGCTTTAGAAAAAAGAAGAGTGACAGATCAGACAGTAGTGCACACCTATATGTTTACCAGCTGATACTGCACATGTTCGCTATACACATTTATTATATAGACAATATTTTGAATGAGATATCGGTGTATTTTTTGCATTGTTACCCGTAAAATTACATTTATATCTACGTTGTATGTATATATGTATTTTAAACATGCACATGTGTTATTTACAAAGAAATATAAGAAAAGCAATTGTCTTACAAAACAAGAAAAAAGTATATCGTGATACGTGCGCAACATTTTTATTTGTTTTTTAAATTTAAATTTTGAGCGTTTACGTAAGTATATAGGTATGTACTAAATAAAATAGATATATTTACGTAAATGTCAATGTACTTACATAGCAGTATATTATCCGTCTCAATATTTAAATCATCCTTACACCGGTGATACTATAAAAAAGTTAAAAATGGGTGATTCTTTCAAAAGTGGTGTTTTTTATCTTTAAAAAGGGACCGCATAAAAAAGACCGATTTTAGGGTAACAGATGGTGGCTTTTTGTTATTTAAGGTATAAGAAAACATAGTTTATTTGGAAAATACTACAGCTGTGATTAAGTTTTGTCCACAGATTAACATAGGCAAACGGAGGGGTTCTTACGGTAATGACATTTGACCACTAGAAGTTACGCTGTCAAGAGCAATTAATAAATAATCAAATTTCTTTACATAAATTTTGTCTTTTTACAAATTATTAACATTTCTCGCTCATTTTCGTTATATATATATTATTACCACGCACTAGCCTGCGTTACGGTAATAACCATTTTTTTCTACCTCAACAAATAAGTCTACATAAAAACTGTTCGTACAACACTAGAAAAAAAAGTTGTTACACGAAATATGCCTTAAGTTGGCTCAAATTGAAATGTATTGACCTAAAATCGGTTTCGCGATGAATTCAAAAACGCAAAATTAAGTTTTTAAGTTTGTACGACTGCAGGGAAAATCATATGTATAAGGAGCTAAACTAAAGAAACTTTTTAATAATATGTTCTTTTTGAAAACCCGACGGCTTGGCGAGTGTTTATTTGCATATCCAAAGTCTAGCAGCATTGTTCTTAACGTAACTCTCTTAGGAGACATGTTACGGTAATGACATTTTAGCCTTATAAACTGGAACCATCGATACCCGCTTAAAGGAACTGCTTATATATGTATCCTTATTTGTTAAGTACATTTAGTACAAGTATTTTATTCTCTTCCCGAATCAAAAAGCTTACAAAAAGTCCGTTTTTAGACTCCGGAGATGAAAACACCACTTTTGGAAGAATCACCCAAATATACTTTTTGCGAGAAAGCAATATTAAGAAATTTTCCTTTAGCTATAGAGTACTAAATAATATTGCTTATAGTTTGCGAAAAATTTGTGTTTAACAAATTTATAAGTATATGATAATAACGATTAACATCGCGTAATTTTTTAAGTGTCATCGTGATTGTTTGAGAAGTTGTAATGGACCGCACATCTATGAATAAAAAGTATAAGATTATGTGAAAAAAATTGAAACAAAAGCTGGTTTGTTTCGAAACTTCGTTTGCTAGTGGACTGCGGGTGAATTTTTCAAGGTTCGAGTGATCAGATTTTTCGATAATTTGACACTACACTCGTATATTTAATTGTTTATGTTCCCTATTGTTATGTTTCTATATTTTATTAAAAGATGTGATCTTTATCTTCGGACAAGCATACGTGTATCGGACCTCATGAAATATATATTTATAAGCTCTTTTTACAACTTGAGTGGTTTTTTTTGCCGAAAGCCTAATTTTTTTTTTTAGTGAAATGGATGCACCAAACTGCGAGTCTCCATTTAATTGGGAAGTAGACGTTAAACTTATTTCGAAGTACGATGTGAGTGCAGAATTGGAGGTTGAACAAGAACTGCCTGCACTTCTTAATTTTGTGAATGCACTATAATGGCCGCGTTTATTCGCTCGAGAAAAGAAGATTTCAATGCAGCTCACAAGAATCTATCGAAAATGTATGAGAAAGGTTCTTTGTAATTGTAGCTATAAATTATACCGTTGTGCGATGTGTAATGTGTATTATTATTTTGTACTTATACATACTTGTTGCTTACATTTGTTGAAAAATATTGAAAAAGACGATTACATATCCTCACAGCTTTTTTTTTTTATGGAAAATATATTTTAAATAATCTTCAGGATTGCATGATTTTATGGTTAGCAAGTTGATATAAAATAAAAATGAATGTAATTTATATATATTTATACACATTGCACCACGTGTTACATACATATATTACAGCTGTATAGTTTTTTCTTTAAATAACATTGGTATACAGATGTGTACAGTTTCAACCGCTGATTGAAAATTATTTTCAAGAAACATTGATCCTCATAATGCTGGCGACGAGATACGAGATCTGGCTGAACATAAAAATTTGCCTCCAAGACAGCAGCTCCGAAGAGGAGTTGGACAGGTACGAGTCGGTGCTATCCGCGTCTCCGCAGCGTCGGTAAGCTTGAACGGATTCAAATCTATGGCCTGGTCGGTATTTTACGAGTGGTGGTACATGATGGACAAGGCGATATCCTTCGCCAGATCGGCCATTCGCGAAGAAGCCAACTGCTCGATGTGGCATTTCGTGCTGGGGAAGAATCTGAGGCGACTGTACGGCGCGACCGATCAGCCTTCGCCACCGATCCGTCACCCGAGGAGATCGACTCGTTCTTCAAGGCTTGTCAATTGTGGGAGAATCCGCTGTACAAGATGTACGTGGCGCAGTTGCAAGAGAGTTGAGAATAAAAGATTTCGCGATGGCGAACTTGTGCCTCAACTCCGCGGAAAAATGCCACTCCGAATCGGAATCTCCGATGTGCTTCCATTATAGAGGGAAGTACTTATACATAAACTAAGATGATTATATGAGGTATGGGCAACATGGGTCTGTAATGATTATTAATGGTTTATTGAGCACAAATTATGGAAGATAATATAGGATGAAAATTAAAAAAAATAACCTGCTGTATATTTATAATTTTTTAAAAGTAAATTGGTTGTTAATATATTTTTTTCTTTTCGAATCGTACTGTATTATGATGTTTTCTTCTGCCGCAACTGCAAAATGGTAAACCGCGAAATTTGAACTTTCGGCTCCTCCTATAAAAGACGTATCAGAAGCAACGCTAAAATATAAAAACTTAATGCTTTCAGAGTGCTGAGATCTAAGACAGCTCTGACTTTATCTTATTGCACCTATTGCTCATGAGAAATAAATACAAACGCAACAAATCACGTCTGCAAAATATTTAAGTATTACGACGCAAAAAGTTATGAAAAATCATTGAAATACTTCGAACAAGCCGTGAAATGAATACCAGATAGCAATTAAAGCTGATACAAGTGAGCTTTTAAGCAGCTTTTAAGAATAACAATGTGTTCTATTCATATTACTCACATTTTAAGGTGGAGTTCTACCAAATTTCTTAACTTTTTTGTTTAGTATTAATAGTTTTTCAAACTTTGTACTCTTATTTGGTACGAAAAATAAGGACGATTTGCAAAACTTTGAGCAATTTTAACGGTTTATTAGCAGAAATATTTCAAATTCATTGTTAAAAATTAAGCTTTTATTTGAAAAGTTACCTTGCACACTAGGTTTCAATTTAGACCAACCAAAAAATTTATGAGTACTTATGAAACCAAGCCGAATAAAGTTACGAACGCCGATTTACAAATAAAAATCTTTAACAATCTCTGAGAAATGAAAAATTGATTTTTAATCTATAAGTCGGTAAAACTCTTGTTCAAAAAATCGATTTTTATTTTTTAACGGTTGTGAAAAATTTTATTTGTAAATTGGCGTTCGTAACTTTATTCGGCTTGGTTTCATAGGTACTCATAAATTTTTTGGTTGGTCTACATTGAAATCCAGTGCGCAAGAGACTTTTCAAAGAAAGCTTAATTTTTAACAATGAATTTGCAATATTTCTGCTAATAAACCGTTAAAATTGCTCAAAATTTACAAATCGTCCTTATTTTTCGTACCAAATAAGAGTACAAAATTTGAAAAAATATTAGTTCTAAACAAAAAAGTTAAGAAATTTGGTAGAACTCCACGGTAAGTGTAAAGCACAATCAAATAAATAATTTTTTTTTCTTCTAGAAATTTTACTATATACGTAAATTTTACATCGATATGTTCGACTTTATTGAAAATACGATTATACCCGAATTTGAAAGAGCACATTCCCATAAAATACCTGCATAACGCTTCAATGCACTGAAGAAATAGAATAACACTCGAAATCTCGCGATTCAGCTAGACTCGTCAAACAGTATTTAAGAAAAATGCAATTGTATAGGTTTGAATGATTCAATGAAAAACTTTAGCAAGTATGATCATTTATTTTTCTTAAAATTGGCAATACTTTTAACTACCATCAGTTTGTTGACAATGATATATTTGGCATTATTTTTCAATAACGCATATCCTACACCGTGATAATTTTAATGTATAATGTAAAAATATCTGTATTATTTCTTTATTACCTCTTTTACGATTTTGATGATTCTTTCTATTTGCCGTCACTATTTAATTTTATACTGTTTTATTTTTACGATGTGGAACACATGTGCATTATTTATATTTTTACATCGAAAAAAAATACAAGTTCCGTTTTATAGAAATCATTAATCTTTTGAAATAGTGAATACACGTTATATATGTCGGTGGGATATCTACAAGTACAAAAATATCGGTATCGGTAATAAACATTGATTGACATTTTATTTATAAACATATTTTTAACTCTCATTCTTAACCTCTGCATTATCCGAATCAAAGTATTTCTCTAAATCATTTCTATTAAGTAATTCCTTGAGATTTTCCATCCACTTTTTCTTTTGCACTGCTCTACTTAAAGGACTCGGATGATCCATACGTAATACAAGCTGTAAAATAATATAATATACGTTATAATAATAATAATAATTCATTAATGTGAGAAACCATGTTAGGTCAGCGTTTTGTGACACAAGATTAAATTTTATTAAAATAAGTCGTAAAACAATATATTGTATATAATTAGCGCGTAATAATACATAAAGTAGACATGAGACATACTATGTTTTTATTGCTTGCTTTACAAGCTTTCTCAATATCTATTGCCTTTTTATGTGCAAATTCCCCTAGACCAATTATCACTTCGATTTCAAGTAGCATAATTACTTCAATCAGTGTATGCGTACATAAGGCAAATAATGCTTGATTTTCCTATATAACATATCAATGTATGTTCATAATTTATTGATAAAATGATTATATAATAAAATAGAATACATAGTAGCTGATACTTTATTAATTAAAACGTATGCATATTACCGATTTTTTTAGTTTACGCAGATTGACATACTTGGGTCTTTCCTCGCTCCTTTCCAGCAAAGTAATCGGGCAATAGTTGTAGACAAAGGCGTGTTTGAAAAAATCATCGGAACTTTTGCACGATTCTTTGAAGTAACCGTAAAACCTTTTACCACTTTCCTCACGACGATGATGATGAAGACCCTTTATCAATTTTTTTGGATGTTCTTCATCGGGTTTTCCGACATCGCCCTCTAGTTTTAGCCAATCTTTCACCGTATTTACTTCGCCGAACGATATACCCGTCTGGCACATACCATGGAAACCGGGATTTTCTCCAAGAAAAAGAATTTTTTTCTTTGACTTACAATACTTATTAACGTACTTAGCGTGAAGCTCAGCGGCGTATTCTAAAGGACAATAAACTACATACTTCGTTCTCAATTTTGGTAGTAATTTTTTGATTTCATTGGAAAGCTTGTTTTCTATGTCAAGCAGTTTATGTGGCAAGCTTTCATCGGGCCCGCTGTCAGTACTTGGGTTGTTGACGCCGAGTTTTTGCGATGTGCTTGCACTCATGTTTTCTTTTGATCACGAAGCTGTACTCGATTTGCACAGTATTGAGACTTTTAGTGAAAAAAAAATTCAATGAAAAAAATATTTTTACTTGATACTTGTACGAATTAAAAACTTGACTTACAGGGAATAGCATTCGCAACAATTGTATTCGCGTGCAGTAAGTACTGATCATGTTTCAACTTCATCTAAGCTTCAATATCGAGTTATAATCTAATCTATAATGCAACTATAGTAGTATAGATAATGCAAAAAAAACATGGTTATTTTAATTCTTGTGGCGGAAATCAGTATACTTGAGAATACGATAATACTGAAAAATAATTTTTTTTTCTAAGTGTATACATCATCATTTTATTAAAAAGATTATTAACAATCACGATTTTTTGGAGTAACCATAAAGTAGAATCATAAACCAGTTCCATGACAAATTAAAATTGATAAAAGGTGTGTGACTACACCTCACGGTAAAATACGATTATTTCGGTTATCCATTTCATTTGATCGTACGAAATCGTAGGCGATATTCGCATTTTTATATTACAAATTATTGTCCTAGAGTTAAAACTTTTACTCGCTATCAGATCCGCTCTCGCTGCCACTTCCACTTCCACTGCCGCTCCCACTGCCGCTTCCTTCGCCGTCGCTACCACTACCAGCTGCACTAGCCGAACCTGATCTCGATCTGGACCTCGACTTGGACTTAGATTTCGATTTGGATCTGGAGCGCGATCTTGACTTCGACTTGGCTGGTGATTCCGATCTTGAGCGGGAGCCAGCCGGAGAGCCTGACCTAGACCGCGAGGCGGACTCCGATTTGGCCGGTGAACCAGACCTCGAGCGCGATCCTGAGCGAGAACGCGAACGCGATCTCGAGCGAGACTGAGATTTCGACTGGCTTCGCTCCGATCGAGCTGTGCGGGTTGAGCGTGTCGAACGAGCCTTGGACGGAGATCGAGATCTGGATTTGGAGCGAGATGCGGATTTGGAACGGGACTTACGGCTGGAGGCGCGAGAGGAGGCTCGGGACGAGGCGCGCGAGCCGTTCTCTTTCTCATCCTTTTCTTCGTTTTCGTCGTTGTCGGAGCCTTCTGAAAGAATAACAGGTGTAGATTAGTAAGATGTTTTTAATGGGACAGTGTGCAAAGAGTGACTAAAGGAAGACAAACCTTTATCATCATTTTTCTCATCGTTTCTTTGAGTTTCAGTCTCCTCATCTTCTTCCTCCTCTTCCTCTTCCTCTTCTTCGTCTTCTTCGCAAGGTGGCTCAAGTTGCTTCTCGCGGAATCTCTGCATTTTGAATTCGTTTGCGTTGAGCGGTCGGTGACGTACCACAAGCCTTGTATTGTTAACAGGCGCACCGACTTTCTGTCTACGCTTGCTCAGTCTGACTCGAGTTTCCAGTTCATTATAATAAACTCCATCTTCGCGCATAACGAGGAAATAATTTTCTTCGTAACCTTTTGAAGCTTTACTTTTAACATTCCAGTTGTACTCTCTGGCCATTTTGTATTCGTATTCGTCTTCTTCCGCGTAATCGATACCTGAGCAAAAATCTCTCTTTCTCTTTTCTAAAGTTTCTTCTAGAGGTAGGAAATAAGCAACGAATTGCTCTCCACTTTCATCCATTACTCCCCTGAAAGCATAAAATAAAGTTTAATATTCACTCTTGTTAGAAATAAATATATGTTTCTTTTGCCCTAAAATAAAGTGACATACCTAATCATAGCTTGTGACATTTCTTCAATTTGTGCTGGCACAGATAGACCCATTGGAGCTGGATCAGAGTCAAATATAACTTGGGCACAAGGATATTTCCATATCTTAAAGTCAGGATAAACTGGAAGTACTTCTACAGGTGTAACATTTGGTTTGCTGTAATGTCTTTCAATAGATTTCTTGTTATCTTCAAATGTTTTTTCAATAGCTCGAATTTGAGAATCGCGATCCATGTATAATGTCTCTTCCTTAAAGTGTTTCTTAATGTTATGTCCAACTTTAGCTTCCACTTTATCCGAAGTAGTCTGCGGCTGGAAACGAGTTTGTTCTGTGGAAATATATTCCGTACGTCTGAGCCAAGACACACTCCTAGCATGATGCCTAGATCTTTTTGAATCTTGAGGTGTCAGAATATCTTCTTCCAGTAACTTTTCACATAATGGATCCATCTCGTATGGAATATTTGGATCACAAGCATATGTATCCCTATTGATAAGGTCAATGGGTACTCCCAAATCATGTTCAGTGAGTACTTCATACTTATAATTACGTTCTAGTGATGTTGGATTATATTGAATGAACCTACAAAAAATCATGACTCAATTAAAACTGAAATACAAAAAATCACTTCGCAACTGTTAAATCAAGTTAAACAAAAAGTTGACGTACCTTGTAGATTCAAATGGGTAAGCGATGAACTTAGGATCAAATGCAATGTCAGGTAGTGTATTACAATATTTGACTTTACAGATAAGCTCCAATCTGAAATAACAAAGTACTTTGCTGTAGTTTCTATTTAATATTATTTTTTGAAAAATTGGAAAGTCAGATTGGTGAAACATCTGCAAAAAGGAATTTCAGCTCATAGCTAACAGACCATTTTTCTATTTTTAGTTCATCAATCGATTTTTACAGCTATACATAATAAAACAAAGCATTTGACGGATTTTCCTGACTAAACAGTGAAAATTGAAAAGCATTAAAAGAACTTTTATTTTCCTTAAGTGCTAATAAACACATTGAAAGTACAGGTTAAGAATCAGGTACGTACCTTTTTTCCGTCGGTCTGGCCGAACCGCGTTTGTCGGCTGAACCATTCTGAATCGTTGGCGGCATCGCTATCCGCGTAATACACCTTTTTTAGACAAAAATATGCTGTGCACCGTACATTATGCGGATTCACAGAAACTGCAAAGTGCAAACTACAAAACGTCGTGCAGTCGCGGTTCGGTTCGAAAACCCAAGTTATATATATATTTTGATACATATATATAGATATACCCTTGATATACCACATACCACATACCAGTATACCACCAATCGCCAACGAAGCTTATATATATAACATATAAGTATAACCGCTGTTATATGTATATAGTAATAGTATAATACCAGCAAAAAATTTTCCTCAAATGCGTAGTGCGCATGCGTTTAGCTGTTTAAACGCGGGAAATTCTAATTTTTGAAATATAGTTATAAGTATACTTTCAATTTTTTCATAAGCAGATAGAGGAAATGTATAAAGCTAATACTTGATGACTATTTAACTTCTCTCGGCGTTACACTGTAATGTGTAAGTATCTAGATCATACATTATATCCTACATAAAACTGAAATTAGGTAGCTTTTACATCTGACTACTTAATGCTTTCAAAGTTTTTTTTAATTAAACATTAAGTTTTAGATGAATGCATCTCACTCGATGGCTATATAGACACACGAGAGACCGTTACTAAAAGGTATTGATTTAACAATTCTGATTTTTCAAATTTATAATTGATATCATTCGTCTTACTCTTAGATCTTATTGTGTCTAATTACTATGTCAATTTTTAATAACTATAATATATCATTTTTACAAAACAGTAACTTCATAATAATAGTGTCAAAATAGTTAAAAAAAGGTTTAGTCAAGTGACCACTACAATCTAAATTATACAGTTAAAAAAAGCTTAATAAATACAAACAAGCAATTAACATATAAACTTATTATAATCGCTAATTATCATTGTTCAAAAACGTTGAGTTGAACACAGAGATGGCTCCAAAATGAATGTTTTGAGTTTATTACTTTATTCATAAAATTTGTAAACAAAAATTATTTAAACAGATCGTACTACATAATATCTTGCGTTTATTTGTATTTGTAATTTTACATAATTTATTGAATATTGAAATAGAAAATGTTTAAAAAATATATGGTGTATACCTACTTCCACTGCGAGTATCAACATTTTTCATAATGCCTAAATACGTATCCGTTAATTCTTTTCGTGTTTCTATATCTGTTTCCAATATAAAAGCTTTTATTTGTTTAATTTCTTTTTATTTTTTTAAAAGTTAATTCTAAAAGTTATTAAAATAGGATTCTTGACTGTTTATGAGGATAGTAGACTCTTGCTCTTCTACACACTTACTACATTATTTTGAGCTATTAAATAATAAGTAGTAAAATATTTGTAAAAAACGAGAAAATCTTGAACGCCTTTTATTAACGGATTTTATTAAAGTTCTGTCTTGGAGTCGGTGGGAGACGGACGTGTTTCTTTTGTCGAATGCGGGCTCCAAGAGGAAGCTCCGCATAAGTTTCAGTTTTGTCTCATTTCATTTAAAATCATCATTTCATTTGTAGTTTCTATAAGATTTTTCATCTTTCTTTTAAAAAAATCTTACGATTTCAATTTTTGCTGGGATTTCTTGAGAAGAGCGTTGGATACCCATGGGAATTTTTCAAGATGAACCACGAAAGGAGTCATCAATCCGAAGATTTATCTGCGGAAACGCCGGTCTTATCGGCGAGCAGCTGATCCCTATTTTTAGGGATCTTCTCCGCGGGGAGACCACTCTGGAAGGCAAACCCGATACTCCTTCAGGAGCAGAGATTGCAGGCTTAATCCGCAAGGTGTGATTCAGCTAGGTTTCGGGGGTTGTTTTCCCCTTTTTCAAATTCGAGAGTGCAAATTTTTAATTCATCTATTTGAAGAGAATAGGATTGTTTGAGATCTGTGCTGGATACCCGCGCGATGTTTTCAAGAAGTACGCTTCTGGTTGTTGTTTTGTTAACTCCATTTAATGTATCTTGAGTCAGATAAAAAGTAGTTAATAAAATTGAAGTAAATTAAAACTAAATAAAAACAACTCGAGGAAAAAAATAATCATAAATAAATATCACATTTTAGTCTGTATTCACAAATGTCTATATAAAATATATATGCTCTGGGCCACAGATATTTTTTTCTTTTGAATATACCGTTGCATTATATGGAGCTTCAACATTATTATACTTATAAGACACTTGAGTGTATAAGTATTATATACATTTTTCTATCATTGGGACACCTCTTATACAGGTATATGATAAACATTATAGAAAATAAAATAATTATAATAATTATAGAAAATAAAATGATAGAAAAGCCGAAAGTCAGAATCCAGAACTTTTTAAAACGGAGCTATATAGTTCGCCCTCGTAAATATTATTCCGAGATCTCACGCTTGGAGCAGATTATTTAGAGTAGATTTATGGCACGAAAGTCATAATAAATCTGAATAACGAATGCACACTAGAATGCGTTTATTGCTGAAATATGTATACAAAATTATTATTAAAATTAATTAATTAATTAAACGATTATTATTATATTATTGAGATCAACAGTTACTATGTTTTTCCATAAAAATGAATAGAAACACGATGTAGGTCTACGATGAACAGCTGTACAAGAGCGGCAACAATCACTTATTTATTTTCCGGTCGGCGAAAAAAAAGCAATAGTGATAAATAAAATCCATTAGCTTTTATTGCATTGCGCTAAATTTTAAATAATACGAGCACTCTTTTTTAAATTACGAAAATTCAATTACTGCTATTTCGAAACACCGTACATCATAAAGGAACACATATTATGTGCACAACGGTTTGCTTGAATAATAAAAAGAAATACGAACTTTTGCGACTTGTACTCACCTTGATGTTTATTATATGTCACATCTCAATCTGTGTGTGTGTCTGGTTACAATTTACACATTACAGCCAAATGGCCAAGCTGCGCGCGCAAACATAATTATTACAAAAAGCTCCTATACTCGCGATTTCGCTGAATAACAGTAGCCGCGGGCGGTGCTGTATGTCGGAAGCGCACGTTATTGGCGCATTCGATGTAACACGATTCGCTATTCGCTGGCGCACGCGCGCCGTGACAAGCGCTATATTGCTGTATACACATGACGTATACCAGTATTACCAGTAGGCAGTATTAGTATACTTACATCGTGCACACATATAAGTAAACAGGTATGTATATCTGTGTATTCGCGGCGGGTTCGTGTAATCGTGTAGATTGGTGTACCAATTCAACTACCAGGCGGTGCAGCAGTTCGTGCTAGGGCAGCGGCAGCTCGGTACTTTGACGTCGACGGCGGCGATGACGACGACGACGACGACTGCCGCTGACTAATCTCGGGAAAAGAGATAGTATTCATTATTAGGTATATAAGCAGTCAGGAGAGAGAGAGAGAGAGAGAGAGACGCACGTCTCTCCTTCCTGCTCACCTACAGACGCTATTTTACACAACATTGCTCGTCGTCGGGCTCTCTCTCTCTCTCTCGTCGGGGTCGCCTTTAATACAGCTCTTTCTCTCTCGCCGCTCGCGCTCTCCTACTCTCTCCCGAAAGAGAATGAGGTGCGTCGACTGAAGAGATCGCCATTGCCTTATTAATCAGCTTGCCAAGCGGACAAGGTATATAAGTACTACTTACCTCGCGATCGCTCTCTATACGCGTGTATCTATATCCGCACTTCGCGACAAGTAGCTATTCGCGTTATTTTTGTTTGCTGTCTCTCTCTTAACACTCGCTCTCTCTCACTCTTCCTCGCTCTGTATATAGGTATACATGCATCCTAGGTTACTGCAGACTTTTGTCTTGCGGCGTGGCGCACCGTCGTGCATTGTTTTTCTCGCCGCGCGGTCCTTCCCTTTTCGTTTCGGAGCAGCTCTCTCTCGTGTCCCGCGGGCTCCTCCGCTCCTCAATCGCACATAGTTGGTCTCGTCCTTTTTTCATTCTCGTCTATTTCGATCTGTAGCGCGCGACCGTATAGCGTGATTTTAATGGAACGTCGAAAATTACGCAGCGGAAGAGACGACTTATATAGGTGTTTCTCGACATCCTACCGGGAAGACGCTCAGATTCCAATTGTATTGCTACCTAGTTGGAAAAATTTGTTCGCAGTTTATCGGATTACTTACTTGTGTGTGCTCTCGGGCTGCAGTGTTGCTCTTTTCGACGTTTCTTTCTTTCTCCTACACTTATTGCTCGCTCGGGTTTCGTCAACGAGCTGAATAGCATTGGCTCGTCGGCCTGCACTGGCTGCGGAAAAGTTGTGCAAATTTATACTCGTGCAAACCATACACGGCTCAAGCTTTGGATTTGCTATTGCTGGTGTTTGCTTGACGGCTTAACGTATAAGGTATATATATTGTTTATCTTTGGTTATCTGCAGCAAGTATGGCTGAAGGGGAAAAGTCAAAGAAAGTGAGGTCAAAGGAAAAAGCCGAGCCTCCTAATGTATTTACTGGTGAAGCAGCAGCTGCAGGTCCACTGGAGGTGGTCAACGTCACATCTCTGGCAGATATTTTTGACACTGCGTTCACCTCTACAGCTGATCCAGCTTCCCATCCTCGCTATCCCTCAGGTTAGCTATGAGTACTTTGTATCGCATCAAGAAAGCTGCAAACATTTGCTATAGCATTTATGTTTAATGCGTTGCAGGAAATGAGGTGGACTATGAGCATTTATTCGCAGATGGTGGTGGTGTCGAGGAGGGGGATGTAGCAGCTTTGCAATCACATCCTCGGCGTGCTCTTAGAGGTCCACCACCTCCTCATGACTATATTTATAAGCCTTATTTTCCTACTCCACTTATTAATTCCTCACGCTATGGCCTGCCAGAATCAGTGAATTGCAATAACTGTAAAACAAAACAGGAGAAAAGTCCTCCTGAAGTTTCTCAATCGGAGCCCATTGCAACATGTAGATTCAAGAGACCAGTCTGTTCTAAGAAGGATAACTCAAAGAAAAGTGAAAGAAAAAGTATGAGACCAAAGCGTGCAAGAGTATTGACTGCAACTGCAGCAGATAATTGTAGCACAGCTGGACCATCTAGATTAATAGATCGCCCTGTTGATTACAGGTTAGAACATATAACTCTTTATTTTTCACACTTCTTTGGAATAAAATTAATCACTTCATTTTTTTTAATGATCAATGCTGCTTAGTTTTCTAACAGGTACACATTATAATCATGTTTTTTATTAAATTAATTTATTGAACTTTTTCAGCATTAGTAAATCGGAGAGTCCTGAACAAGATAATTTGAATACAGAAGATTGCAAAGTTGTCCCAAAGTGTCCCCAAACATATGTGATCAATTCTCCAGATACAAGTCCTACTCAGAGTATGTTTAAAGCTTAAGGCTGTAAATTTTTGTCAGAAATTCATATTGTCTTTAATTTTATTTTTACAGAAGCAGATGATGAGCCAACATCACCAGATCTTCTACTTGACTGGATGTCTAGTGATAGCAGTAGTAGTAGCAGCAACGCTAGTGAAGATGAAGACAGTTCAATAGAAATAGTTGGTGGTAATCCTATTGAAACAATATTAAAACACACTGAAACACAGAGTTCCGAACAAAGTCAACCTATTTCTGTAGTTGATTTAGCAACAGAGTTAGACAATGAAAATAATACTAATAGTAACCCTGTAAATGAACCAAATCCACCTTCTACAAATGTTCGACCTCGGTACAGTATAAATTTCAATACAGCATCAATAAAAAAAAATATGTATGATAAATGTCTGATACATATCTACAATATTTTCAAAATTTTTAAACAGGCTTTGCTTCCTTCATCATCCGTATTCAAGGCCACCAGTGATAATGGATATAGGTAATAAACACTTAAAAATTTCTTTGATTAATCAAATCTTAATAAAAGAGACAGAGAAGCTTCTAAGAATTCACGAGCTGATGATTATTCGCGATATTTTATAGCTTCAAGAAGAAATCATAGAATGCATCCTAGAATGCAACATTTATGGATGGTTCAACAACGCATACAAGAACAACACCGACTTCACATGCGTCGAAATTCCCAAACACGAAGATCGTATAGACCTCCACAAATACATATAAATCATTCTGCCCCCGCACCGTGTAATGGCAGTTGCACGAATTGCACAAACGGTTATGTGTTTGTACCTGATCCAAGAACAAATCCTTCATCACTTCCACCACCTCAACAACCTATGGTGTATAGTCATCCAGAAAGTGGACCTACTAGTAATTCTCCGAATTTTGGAATAAATATCACGGTATGCAATTTTTAATTTGATATATTTATCATCATTAAGCTTTTATTCTAGTATGATAAATAATTTTTTCTTTATTTTTAGCCTAACCCACACCCTTACCCTGCCCATTATTATAATCATGTGTCACCACCGTATCTACCACCTCCAGGATTCATTTCGCGAAACCCCATTATCTCATCTGCACCTACCAGACCTTACCAAGATGCATTCATACGTATTGCTGATTTCCGGCGTATTGTGTGTGCTTTACGAGGTGGAGCTACACAAGAGTCAATTGAAAGTCATACATTCCCACACAAATACAAGAGGGTATGACTTAGCTTTTCAGGATATGTTTTGATCATTATATTATGTTTGTATTGCAGTTGCATTAAAATTATAATGTCTGTTTTAGATGAAGGAAACAGAAAATAAGGAAGATACTATTGAAAAGTGTACGATTTGCCTTTCTGAATTTGAAGAAAGTGAAAATGTTCGGTAAGATTAAACAAGATTTAATATCTAATTCCGATGCACTTTACATCAAAATTTTACTGAGTTCAGACAATATTTTTTTTATTCTAGGAGGCTTCCGTGCATGCATTTATTCCACATAGATTGTGTCGACCAGTGGTTATGTACCAACAGCTGCTGCCCGATTTGTCGCGTAGACATCGAGACCTATGTTTACAAAGAGCTTTCACTTCTTACATAGTTTTTCAATAATCACGAAAGTATGTTAGTTTTATGACTTTATTTTGCAAATGCAATCATTTGTACATTTAAATTACAAACGACTGAGGTATTTTCTAAAACTGTTGAATGGACATAATCAAAAAAGAACTGAGAATTCCGAGAATGATTATTGCATGAGAAAACTTGATAAGAAAAATACGTGCACGTACAAACATTAGACACTGGTTTTTCAAAATGTTCAGTTTTTTTTTAAGTTCGAAGTTTACTTATTGCAATGTATGTAGAAATTACATATGACGTTTTGGTAAAAGGTTGTGCAGTTTTCAAGTGCACTTTATTTCAAATGACTAGAAAATAATGGTGCTACGCAATGTATGAAAAAAAAATTACTGTTGGTTTTCATAGAGGAGATTGTGATGTGCTATTTGTAATATCTATTTTTTCTAAGCTAAGCATATGTTTAGGATAATGCAAAAACAAAACAAAAAAAAAAAAACAAAAAAACGATAAAGGCATAAAACTGATGGTTTGCATCTACACTATGTATGATATATAAGATTAAAGCATGGTATTGCAACAATGACATTATGCATGAAGAAACATAATGTCAGTTCGTATTAATACATTTCTATGCTGTTTCTATAGTTTTAACAAATTTACAAATACCAACAAGTTAAATTGTTACGCTTTACCTAAGAAACTATTACCAAAAGAATGTTATCTTTTGCTGCTGTCTAATGCACCAAAACCGAACAACTTATGATTGAGTGTTCAGTTCATAGTTACACTATGAAAAAACGGATGGATGTTAGTTTTTTACGATGTAACGAAAAACTTCAGAAACAATTAACGCGTAATATTAACAATATTTATTTGTAGCAACTTTTGCGATAAGGTTTCCTTAACGAAAAAAGCAAAGATTCATGCGAGTAGTCAAACTAGTCTATTCGCCATTACCTTTTCTGCTGAAATCAAGATAATCATAGTGTTTTCAAGCGATGAGGTTTTTTCTTATACCAAACTACGATGACTTGAGAATGATTTATATTGTGTAATGTCTTTAATTATCTTGAGTGTTTTGTGGTTAACGAACGAAGATTCTATATAAATTCAAACTAATTGTATAAAAATGAAAAAATAAACATAACTAATAATTTAGTTTACATCATTTTTATTTACAGTATCTAAATAACATAATATTATATCAAAAGAATATTTTTGCATACTTATTATACTTATAGGTATGATAATAGACCTACACGACACATGTGACGAGTATTCGGATCAGTTCTCGCTAACGAATAGCTGTGTTCGAATAATCATTACGTTGTAACACCTATTTATACACAATTTTCTAGCTATGCATATATTATACATATATATTGTTATACGAATCGCTCTACTACTTATCAATAAGTTAGCTAAACTAGTAAATCGCACTCTCCACGATGGATTTTCAACAAACACTCGCATTCTCGCTCAAACATTTTAACCAAAAGAATGGTACATCGTATAGTTCTCATCGAAGACTGCATCACTTACCATCGAAATTCGTTGATATATCTATATGGTATCGTGCATTACAGCATTCCACGCAACTCGGAGCAAGAAATAAAACACCACGGTTTCCAGTACATCATTGCTTCTCGGCAAGAGTCCAAGGAGCCGACGTCCCTTCGAGGTCAGATGATGGCCTTGCGCAATTTTCTCCGCTACATATGACTCAGCGTCTCGACTGGGCGATGAAGAATGCGATTGGCTTGCGATTTTCGAAGGTCCTACTTTGTAGAATCGCACGAGCTTATTAGCGCTCTCGGGATTTCCGATTTCCACGGGTGTATATACTTATATCCTTTTCATGTATCGACGCTCGTTGCTCTGTTCTCAATCTGTTAGACCGGAATCATACTGCTTGCTCAGTTGATTCGCACTTCGTCTTCTATGCGTTTATCATGCCGCGTCTCCTGGTTTATTTTCCTGTGCATTTCGAATTTGTCATGACTTTGAAATTGAGATGCGACATGAAAAGTCTGACGCTGTGTCAATAGATTTTTCTATGTAATGCATTACGTAGCTCTGCTTTTCTGATTGTCCTTTTATCTCATTCCGCGGTAATTGGAGTTTCCGTTTCCCGATGATTTCATACATAGACTAATTAAGTGATCGAGTTATATTTATAGTTTATTGTGCTTGAAAAATACAAGAAAAGATTGTCAAAAGCAGTTGTTGAACGAACCAACTTTTACCGAGAAAGACAGGAAAAACGTCAATGCGAGATGATGTTTATTGTATAATAATCAATATATTATGGTATTCGAGAAATGCAACTCGATGCGATTCTGATTAATGCATCGACATACACGAGATAGTGCAATCAGTCCTAAGAGGTGACACATTACGAATTTTAGCGAAAACGTAATTTTGGGTTTTACCTAGTACCTTTTCGTGATCCTACTTTCCCGATGTGGCACGCGCGTTCATAACTTTTTATCTTTTAAATGTACTATTGGTTATGTTGGAAATTTTGTATTACTATAATTAACACTTTTGATTACGGGAATAGATAGAAAATTGAAAGCGAATTAACAAGTTTGCAACATCTTCGCAGAAAATTCAAATATTTTTAAAGTTTTTAAAAATATTTTTCAAAAATGTCAAGAATGTATGTAACAAATCTAATATCCAACAAAATCATATTATTATTCATTGTCTAAGAAAAGGCTTTGAAAAAATTCAAACATAAACACGCGTCGAGCTTATCAATTTAATTAAAAAAAAAGTTAACCGTCCTTTGAGTTCCGTAATTGTACTTTCGTGTAGTTTTTAATTTGTGTAACTCATGTGTAATTCGCACCTCTATTGCAATTAAAAAAGTCTCATTACTATTCGTTATTCAAAAAGTATTTTCAAAAAAAAATCAAAACACAATCAATCATCACACTTCGAATAAAAAAGCTCTGGCAATCAATTATTCAAGTACATTAACAATTGAAACTAAAAAAAATCCACTGTTCTCATCTGAACTCCACAATTAAGAATATGAGTCAATACAAGTTCCAGTTTCTTCATGTGATTCCCATGTAGTTTGCCCATATGTTTTCTCAAAGGTCGTAAATTTAATGATATCTCCAAATCCTGGTGGTTCAAATTCTTTTTACGCAGATAATTTAAAATGACTATTACAAATTTATCATTTTTCTTTCATTTTTCTTTTATATTTTACTAATTTTTTTTCGCGCTTCATAAAATTTCCAAAGATTACAAATTTATAAACATTTAGTACTTACCTATTCGCCTGGAAAGTATACAGATTTTTTTCGAAAAACATAATAAACGCGAACAAACATTTAATAAAATGTAAATGTGAAGAATTGTCAACAACCTTCAAAAAATCAATTGTTCACAATTCTCAATTATTCTTAATATAATTTCAGAACGATTCACAATAATTTCCTTTCAGTCTTAATAACAATCAGAATGACAAAGATTTCCACCTATACTATATACTACCTACACCAAAGAAAATAAAAATAAAATGAAACTACAATTTACTGATAACTATAAATGGAAAAAAATCCAAACTCAACGCGATCTTCCCATCCCAAAAAAGCTTTGCAAACGCAACAATTGAACGCACCGTCAATCCCATGCCAAAAAGCGAGATTCTCACCTTTCCCTGATAACACCGCGCGCGACCAAAAAATAATCCAAACTCACAGATCCACCAACGCTCTCGCGCAACACACAGTAGCTCTCGGCGCCGCACTGCGCGTATATAAAAAGAATGTGATCGGGAGGATCGAGCGGCAGTCTTACCGCGAAGTTCGATCTCGTAACAAGTGCGCGAGAGCCGCGTCTTCAGTGTTTTTTTCACCTCACGAAAAAAAAATTAATAATAATAATAATAATAGTCGTCGTCATCAGTGTGCCACACACGTTTACATGTGTTGGACGTAATCGCGTCGACTCTTCCAATTTTGGCCCCGCAGGTAAAAACTGTAATACACACCCTTCGGAAGTGATTATGAAAGTGAAGCAATACGTCTGTCTGTGCGATGTGTGTCGAGAAGAAATTTTCCATAAGCGCGCTTATCGATCTTATCTCGTAATATTCGAATTCGGTGTCGTCGCGTCGAAAATTTCAACGTGAAAACGCAGCGATGCACGTGCGTGGTATGTGTGTGTGTGTGTGTGTTTTTTATACACAGTGCAAGTACATACGTCGCGAGCAGTTAATCGACATTTCGAGGGACGACGGTGTAAAAGGTCGCGTTCGCCGCGTGTTATTCGCGCGATAATCAAGGGGATAATGGGGATTGTTAATTTCGGACCGGCGGTCTAATGGGCAATTTAGAAAATTCGACGATTCAGCGCGCGACCTTTGAAGATTTTCTGCGGAGCTGCGCGTTGGGCACACTCTGGAGTAAGGGAATAATTCGTCCGTAATAACGCGGCTTTGAAATTCTGATTTGGATCTAATAGGCGGCGAATTTGCATAGAATTACTATATATAGGAGTAGCGTAATTACAGCGGCGGAATTAGATCAGAACCGGTTAAGTGAATGTTGTTTTTTTTTTTGTCAAGGTTGACGGTAACCCAAAAGAAAAAAACTTTGAATTTGTTTCCTTGAATACGAACACGAGAAACGTCTTGTAGGCAATAGGAGAGATTCGCTTTTTTTGCGTGAAAAATTACACTGTACAGTGCACAGTGTACACTTTGGATTCGAGGTGAAGATAATGTCGTTATTCAATTACACCTACGTTTAATTCACGAAGTACGCGTAATGTGCAGCTCGGATAGAGCGAAAAAGTGAGGTATGTTCGTTTTTCGACTCGATGTTGATTGCAGTAAAAAAAGTCATTGAGAAGTTGAAAAATCGGAAAAACTAATTATTCCGCCCCATAATAATATTATTTTGCAAAATAAGACTACGTCACGTGTAATTAACGACCCATGAACTGTACCTACACTTTTATTTATTATTTTGTTTTTTCACCAATTACAATCAATAGTTTTGACAATTTGAACTGCGCAGACTGCAAAGAAAAACCCCCCGCGAAAAGCACGCAATCCGGATTTCAGTCGTCTGAAATCGCGCTGTTCGCGCGTCGAGAACAAAGCGCTTTGCGCGCGCGCTTAATAGAGCTTCTGAAAAATCTGCCGAACGCGCATGGCGAAACATTTCGAGAGTCTGTCTTTTTCCGAGGAAAATCATTATATACACGCGCATTTCGTATGACGAGGCGAAAAATAATAACGCGCGCGCCGGACAATTATAATCGCATCAATGGACGCGCGTACACGCTCACAGTCACACTGCACATACACACAGCTCGATAGAAGAGATTCTTCGAGATTCCAATTATTCGAGAGGCTATCTTTTTCCTATTTTTCTCATGACACTTCCTCAACGATACATCGTCTACTACACGTATACTACATCGCTCGGAGACGAGCAGCTCCGAGTGTTTATCATTGGAAATCGATCGCAATGTAACAAACAGAGATTAAACGCGAGTGTATATAATTAATTTGCTCCTGTTTTGACAATCGAGAGGCTCGTCGTCACTCTTCGACACTTCGTCATGCAAATCCGAGAGTTTCATCATTTCCTCGCGGCTCTGGTGTGGTAAAAGGCCTGGCGCAACGTCCAAGTGCATCATTTTTTTTTCGCTCTTCCATCTCTGTATCGCATCCATGCGTGAGAGAGTCGCGCGCAAGTACGACTACACGTGCGTCTATGTATATATCGTGTCGTTCGATTTATTCCCGTCAATTATATATTACCGCGTTGCGAGATTTCTCGAATTCCTAATCCCCGACGTGTTGTGCAAATAGAGTCGTTTTTCCCAAATGAGGTATTTTTTTTTTCTTAAATTTGTTTATGCTAATTGCCCGAGAGTTTATGGGCGTTGAGTCAGACTCACGCATAGAGTCGACGAAGAGGAGGACAAGCGCGAGTTCTTTGAAATTTCAAAATAGTGCGGGATTCGATGTGTACGTGTGATATTTGTGGCTTTTTTTCGGTGGAAGCGTATATGGAGTATATATATACCTGTTATATAGTGTATGTATAGGCGATGCGAGGTGAACGATATTTGACCGCCTAAGTGAGAAATAGATGTTTTTTACTGAACGAGAGGAGAAAAGGCTGCGGTCGGTTGTTTCGGAATTGTTGGGCGATGGAATTTGAAAAAATAAAGGATTAAAATAATACGATGAGAAACCGGTCAATCGGATGCGAGTCGAGAGTGGATTGAGACGAGGGGTGAATTCGATGATTTGAATAGTAACGGTAATTTTATGCTTATTATGCGTTTTGGGTTTTTCTCTTCTGTCAAATTTCAGCTGGAGTTCCATACCAAAACAATGTTTGTTTTTTCTCCTTCGCGGCAACGTGGACTACGATATTTTTTATAGAAAAAATAATGAACACCATGTACTGGCGATAATCATGATTGCGCTCAACCGTTTATTGTTTTTCCTATAAAACAATCGCACCGCAAAAAAGGCATTCGAACGACCATTATAACTACCTTAAAGAATAGCATCTTTCCATTATCAGACTCAGAAATGTCCACGCGGCCTTCGCGTAATCAATGGAAACACATATACGCAGCATGATAATCGCATCTGCATAATTAGAAGCTACTTTTTCCCAACAACAATCGTCACGTCGATCGTGAAGTACCGATCACTCTGTCATATTAATCGTGCATTAAAAAAAACATGTGCTGTCACTTAGCTATGAAGGAAAAGCGGATTAAAAATATACAAAAATTTATGTCGCGTGTATAGTATACCGCTTGTGATTTTTCCGCGAGATCGGCAAGGATACCGGCGCCTATATTGCGAAGAGAGACGCTTGACCGTGAACCAGACTCGTTCAGGGGGAATCCCCGCTTCCCTCGAAAAGTATATATGTATTGTATACGCACGACTCGTAGGATTCTCTCTTTCTCGCTCGGTTGAATATACAAATACACATAGAAAAAGATCGGTATGACAGTGACGCATTTTATTATTACCAGTGGTCTTTTATTAATATCGGAGCTCGTTACGTCGCGATGATTATTAGCCGATTCATAAATGGAAGAATAAATCGATACGGGATATGTATGGTCTTGGCTTCATATAAAGTATCGGTATACGAACGAAGGCGTGAACCAATATTCGTTAGTGCAAGAAGCGATGAAATATTGGATAAATCCGTATTTTCTTGTGAACGTTTCGAAATCGGCGTTGGAGAACGATATTGTAATGATGTTTGTCTTGTGGATCGTTACAGGTGTATAGTCGAGCGATGATTTTTCATTTTTAAAATGGGTACTGTCGAGACGGCTTTAACGAAAGTAATCGTTGTACACCTTTTCTGTGTACTGGAGTTGGAAATTTAGTGCACAGCAGACGTTATTTTGACTAATAATTGTTGAATATATACACTTTGGGGAAAAAAATTCATTAGAAAAGAATGTCGAACAGCTGAGCTTTGATAGAGATAATTTTGTTTCGGTTAACTTCGGATTTACGAGAGAAAGCCAAATGCTGTGTTTTTATCAGATTCACATAAATCGAGGAAATCGAAGACTCTAGTAGGCAGAACCGATGACTTATGAAATTCGAAAGATATGATAATGACCGTGTGTTTATTTATGACTCGCACGTGTGTTAATACTATCATTGCATACACCGATTTTTCTACTTTTTTTTACAATACACTGAATCTTTTCTTCTAGAGTTTAGATTATAGTACTTTATAATGGATGTTCTTCTTGATATGAACTGTTTCACTTAAACTATTATTTTGAAACTTCGTTATAAGCTATTATTAAAAAATAAAAAATAATAATAGAAATGCTTATTCATTGTATAAGATATTATTTATAAAAAAAAACCGAATAATATAATAGTATATTATATACACCCTTAATTAGAGTGTGTGCACTTATCCTCGGTAAACTTAAATAAAAGTAGTGCCTTAAAACCCTATAACCCCTCTGTCGTCTCTATAGCGACTCGCGCTGTTTATGCCCGAGCCGAAGGCGAGTTTTCAGTTCACCGGGGATAAAGTACGCACTTTAAGTCAGGTTGCGTTAAAAAATAAGATTCTCCATGATTATTTCACATAATATTTTGTGTCCATGGAAAATAAGTTTGTTTAATTATAATTTACATTTTGGATATTTTAATTATAAACGTTGGAAATATCTATAATATATACGTTTAAATACTGTTTGAATAGAAAGTAGAAGAATAGAACTTTAATTTGTAAAGTTTACCCAAGTCAAAATTGAAGGATCGGCATAATTTTCTTCAATGTACATTTTAATGTAATTTCATGATTTTTACGTCAAGATCAAAAAGTTCTTATTACATTTTTCTGTAACAAATATAACCGATAACTTATTTTTAACAATATTCATCTGCTCGGCATGAAATTAGAGTACATAAAATAAGTGAAGTGTACTTGTTGTTGCTTTAGCAATATGACAAAACAAAGTTTTCTTCCTAACATTCTAAGCCTGCTTATAACGAGGAGGAAATAACGTTTATTTTATAATAATCCCGATTTCTCACGCGAATCTCATACTGACGTCACGTATGCATCCACTGACGTGCAGCAAATCGATGTATATAACACAGATCGTCGAAATTCCAAGATACCTTACTTACGAATCATTTAACGACTATGTATATAAATATACACTCGTTTATTTGCAGTGACACGAAAGGATTCATAATGCGGCTCTGCAAAAGTCACGCGCTACTCGCGATTCTACTCGCTCTTCAAGTTCTAACTGGGCGGAACGTCTCGGCAGAAGGTCAGTATCATTCGAATATCGACGAATTTCGATTTCGCTTAAAAAAATAAAAGAAGAAAAACCGGCGACACATTTAGCCGGATGCAGCTGGATACTGTATTACGCAATGAGAATTGATGGACGAGAACGAGCTCCGCGAATTCTCGGCTATAAATTTAATTTAATTAGAAGCGTAAAAAAACGTTTATTTTTATTGATCTTTTGTTTTCAACTATGTAAGGAAGATTTAATATGTGGAGTCAGTCCTCCTTGTGTGAAACTATTGATGCGCAAAGTTTTGGAATTAGTTTACAGTACTTATACCGTTTTCGAAGAGTGAATTTGTGAACGTCGAAAAGGGTCCCCAAATTCCAATTTTGTTGTTTTGAAAATATTTCTTTTAATACACGATTTATCGTAAGCACGGGTCTTTCGATCAGATGTTTCATTGTGCAAAAAAGTAGTTTTTATTGTGTTTCGAAAATCAATCGATGTGCTCAATTTACAATAAATATTATCAATCTCCAAAATAAATCCCTCAACTATTTTGCAACCCTAAAACCCTAAAACCACCACAAAGTATACAGACAAACCTTTTTCCCGACTGCAATACAAACGTCGCCGGAAGCATTGTAGTATACATTTTTCCCGGGAAAATCCGTAAATGGATAAACACATGCTCAAACGTGTGAATTATCGCTGGAATCACGTCGTCCACTTAATTGGTATAAATGAAAAATTCGGTCAAGGCTGGAGAACCGAAAACGAACGTATGCGCGCCGCTGAGATCCGCGAGAGAAGGACGCCGACCACTAGCAATAGTTTGCATGCTGCGCGTGGAAATTTGACATTGCGCAATCATTATTAATTATAAGTCTGTTCAAGGGTGTTTACGTCGATCATCGAGATCATAATTATATCGGATATATACAAAATTCGAAGGTATACCACCTTTATAAAGCGCTTGCCAGCCAGACGAAAACGAAAGAAAATATGACAATTCGACCTTTAAGCGTATATTTTCGATGCGGTTCGTTAAACTTTGGAAGGACTGTAGATGTATGTAATTCATGTTTTTGAATTTTTTTTTCGGAGCAGTCTACGTGTAACGCGATTAATGGACTGTCGGATGTGAGCTTAATTGTCTTGTTTGTAGGTAGGTTAGCGCGAAAAATAAGTGTATCGCTGTTTAACAATGCGATCTCTCAGGCTCTTATAATGACGCTGCGAGATTATGTATTTAAGCTTTGACTCTCGTGCATTACATGTGCGTTACGTCAGTTAAATAATGCGTGTCTACCTGAAATATATATTGTATGCATCAAGACATGAAGATATAGATTTTTCGTTGATGGATTATAATATAGGCGATTATAAAGCGACGCTTTTGATTTATATAAAGAAATGCTCAGAATAAATGTTACATTTTTTATTTCAAAGCAGCCGGTTATGTCGACTCCGTTGTGTTTTGTGTGTATATCAACACGCATATGGCATTTGATGCGATTGCCTTGTTAGAAAGGCCACACCTAAGTCAATATAGTAACAGATTTTTCAGGTGATTTTAACTTGTTGTACAAGAATAAGATACTTATAATGCGCGCGAAAAGAGAAATTTTATCATAGAAAAATGTAACTTTCCTTTTAAAAATTGGTATGTGATAAACGTTATACTCTTACGTTAAATCACTGAGAATGATATTATAAAATTGTTTGCACTATTATTGTATTTTTTAGTATATAATTTCATCAAAAACGTCGTGATGGATCTCGCAAAATCTATTATGCGAAAATCATTGTTATGCTACAATATACACACTTTATACGAAATTTTATCACAGCAACGCAAAAAATTACCTAGCCATTATATTAGCAAATTTTTTTTATGTGGCGCGTCATTTAATTGAGCAAAAGCGTGTGAAATTTGAAATTGTCGCGGTCTATTGTGCGAAGGACGTTTCGTTTGACTGTACGGAAACTGAAAGGATTAAAACATTGTTGGAGTATTATTTTTTGGAAAAAATTTTAATTCTTTCACTTGAAAAAAAAGAGGAAAAACAATTTTCAACTTTGCAAGTCTCGTTTTGCAGGTTCAACGCTATAACATAAAAGATATTTTTTTGATTGGAGTCGTAATTAACATTTCGCATAATGCGATGAGTTATGCGCGTATATTTCTTGAAATGGTCAGAAATAGCCTCACTGATATTCGTATGATAGCTACAATTACATGGGAAAATAATTTAATTTTAATCTACTACAAAGAATAATGTGAGTTATAGTTAACTTAAAGTTAAAAAGTTATATGCATAATACGTGAGAATTGTTATTAAGTTTTGATAATTTTTTACCAGCTGCGCGCATTCAGTTTTAGACAAATTATGTTTTTCGAACGAAATTGTTTTTGTATACGTTGATCTTACTATATGAAACTCGTATGTTAAAATTTCTCCTTTTATCCTTAACCGTCATTTTGATCTACGCAAAATTGAAGAAGTATAAAACAAGTGTAGGAGCATACCGTACTGTCGTTTTCAAAGTTGTAAGGACATTTTTTGATTATTTTATGGATTCATGCGCACACATTTTAAAGAATATAACGATTTAATTGCGAATTTCTGGAATACGTCGTCGTTATTAAAAAGTGCGCGAAAACGAGCAAAATTCAAAATCGTCACGCTTTATTGTATCAAGGTCGCTCGACTGTGAGCATCAAAAGAATTGACCAAACACTATGCTTCGGCATTATTTTCAACTTCTTTTGACTTATCTCTTCTGACGAGCCATTTTTCACGCTACAACAGAATTTGCAAGCGCATAAAACAAGCGTTTTCCATAACCCATTGTGGCTTTGCGATTTACACGTGTTGTGGCCGACTAACCCCAAGGATCTTCGAATATTGTCATTCTAAGCATCAGATTTGCTTAGTTTAAAGTGTGAGTAATGCTTTTGGTACGGGAATAAATTTTTTCTTTTTCTCTCCTCTTTTTTATAGTCTATACATCAGAAACTCGCATTCGAAAACACAGTACTATTTCCTCGATCTTCGGCGAGTATTAATTGCCAAGTAAAAATGTCGACCCTATATGCAGAGAGAAAAAAAGAAGAACTCAGTCGATAGAACTATAGGTTCTCAAAATCCAACAGTTTTATAGTGTTTTGTTTGTAAGTACTAAGAGTAGATCAGCTGACGCATTCTTGCTCCGAAACGCTCGGAGTTCCCAAAACAAAACACTGACTGTATTACTTGGTCGGTTCTCAATATTATACTCTCAGTGTGCCTCTGCGGCTCCGGTAACGACTAACGAGCGCGGAGCAAGTGAAGACCGGCAGTACAAGTGCTCTTCGAGCCCAGTATATTCTTTTGAATTTCTCCAAGCGCACGTGTGCTACGATTTTTCTGTCGCTATACGGTTCTCGAGACAAACGCGGCCCCAACGCCATGAACTCAACGCAATACGGTAGGTGAAATTATAAAAAATCGCAAATTATTTCTCGTGCGCGCAACTAATCGCGAACAACAATCACCGTCGACAATTGAAAATTCGATCCGCAGACTCGTCGAGCTTGCAAGCTCTGAAGGCTCAATTTCCGAATTACACGATGAAGGGCACGCAGGAGGAGCGCCTCGAGATTCTCGAGCTGAAAGTCGACCTGGAGAGTTGGCTGTGCTCCCTGCAGAATCTCGAGAATTGGCAGTTTCCCGGCAAGAGGCAAGCGATCAACGCGTCGCTCTTCAGGATCATGTGCTGGATGGAAAAGGCCAAGGGCGGCGAGCTCTCGGCCGAGAAGAAGGTCCAGGTCGTCGCGCTGAATCGGAAACTGGCCGAGGAGACGCCGTGGGTCGGCACACCCGGCGAGAACACCCTCGGCCTCGTGACCAACCTCGTGGAACAGCTCAGAGACATTTGGAGATTCGCGACGATGAAGTGAGCGATTATTTTCGTTTCGACGCTGGATGTTCAGTGGGAGTAATTTGCGATCGATGCGGGTACATAATATTTTCTTTTGCGCAGATACGTCGAAGAAGTGGTGAGAACTTCGAGAAGTATGCAGGAGAGACTGGAGAGGTGCCACGGAATCGTGGAGCTTGACGATAGTTCAACATTGAATTACAGATGATCGAATATACTTACGGATCGAATGTACTGACGAATGCGATTTTTCATGGACGGACCCGCGAATAAATAAATGAGATTTATTTTCACCCTACTGAGTGTTTCATTTTCAAAATATTGTTCAACCTGCATGTTCTACATATAATTAGTATGGACAAATCACCGATATAAATAACTTTTATATTATAAAAATTTTGCAGGCGAAGCATGCTACAAGGCGGCTCGAGGCGCGCCCGGCGCGTGCGTGAGCATAAGGCAGTGCGAGCCCTACATCAAAATTCTCCGGCAACACGGAACGTCGGCCAGCGATTTTCTGCGCAGCACCTTGTGCTACTACCAGGACAACGATCCGATAGTCTGCTGTCCTGTGGCCAACGGCAACTTCGTGCCCACTTCGAGACCTACTCCTGCCACTGTACCGATCGTCGATGTACCGGTTGTGCCGGTGCCAGTGCCAACGCCGTCGCCGTCGCCGCCGGCCTCGAACAACGTCACCGCCTACGGACCGCTTTATCCACCTCAGTGCGGCTACAGCGATGCCCATCACTCGAGAGTCGTCGGCGGTACACCCGCTCAGTTGGGTGAGTTTTTGGGGCAATTTTTTTTTTAGAGTGGGATGGTTCTGCGGGGATGATGGGAATTTTTTTTAAGGCGAGAACGCGTTGAACGCTACATATACTCTGACTAATTGACTATTGATTATGCTGAAAGTAACAGAAAAATTTTAAATATATCTGTAATTATTGTTTGTGATTTTAAATATTTTTATAATTCTAGACAAAATTATTCTTGTTACATTAAAAATTATTGTTATTGCTCTGCAGAAACGAACAAACAAAATTATTCAAGCGGAATGATGATTCTTTTAATTTTTTTTCAAACGATTGAATTGCATTGAAGGAAAATTAACCTTTATAATACATTTACAAACGAATTCCTTCTGAATGACGGTAAAATTCCTTTCGTTTCCTCAATGATGCCGCTACGTCATTTTTCATTTTTACGTCAGAGAAATTCTACTTGAGCAAACAATTTCGACGTATGTTTTTTTAAACAACGCTCTTATATACCTTGCCGATTTCATCCTCTAATATAGAAGACAATACTACCTGCCAAAAAAATCGTGAAAAAAAATTTCGAAACCTTTTGACGCAGGCGACTGGCCATGGGTGGCAGCTCTCGGCTACAGGAACAAGACTTCCGGCAAAATAAAGTACCTCTGCGGAGGTTCTCTGATCTCGGCCCGTCACGTCCTCACCGCGGCTCACTGCGTCCACGGCAAGTACGACCTGTACGTCGCCAGGCTCGGCGAACACGATCTCTACAGCGACAACGACGGAGCTAATCCCATCAACGCGAGAATCGAACGCGGCACCATCCATCCGGGTTACAGTACCGAAAATTACGTCAACGACGTCGCCGTTCTGAGACTGAAACGCGAGGTCGCCTTCACTCGTGAGTTTGTCGTTGGATTTCTTTTCTACATTTCGTTCTCTATATGAATTTTCATTGCGCTGAGTAAACGTGATTGTTTTTACTTTTCGCAGCTGCGATTCATCCTATCTGTCTGCCGCTGTCGGAAGAGGTGAGGAATAAAGATTACGTTAGAACTTCTCCATTCGTCGCTGGTTGGGGATCGTTGTACTTCCGTAAGTTAATGGCCTCATGTGTAGCTTTTTTTTTCAAGGCTGGTGTTTGAAAATCAAATGAAAATTCAAATTTCGCGCTACAATCAGAAAATTAATTTTTGCTCGGAAATATTAAAGATGAAATAGCGGGGAAAAAAACGAAATTTGAATCATTAATTGACTTTTATAGCAGAGTGTGATCTAAATCCGCTGCACTTAAGTCACGTTTATCCGAGCCCTAAGTAGTCGGTTATTTCACCGTGAAATCACACTCGTTACGCTCGTGCACTAACTTCATGGTGAGCTAATCGACTGCTTATATCACGAATAATCGAGCCTGCTGATTTAGGTAGGCTGTGTTATAAAATTCTGTACGATACTGGTGACCTAAATGATCGACTTAGGTCACATGTATCGTAATGACGTATACTATTGTAGCCTCTGGAACGACATAGCGCGAAATTTGAATTTTCCATTGACTTTTTTGAATCCCTTGAATATTTTTGACGTTGACCGAGAGATTTACGATAGAATTGCGTTTTCCAGATGGACCATCCAGTGCCGTTCTTCAGAATGTTCAACTTCCTGTTGTGTCGCCGGAAACTTGTAAGAAAGCTTATGCCCCGTTCAAAAAGCAGGTGATCGACGAGCGAGTATTGTGCGCCGGTTACTTAACGGGAGGAAAGGACGCTTGTCAGGTACATTATTTTCTTCGCCTACAATTAGGAAAAACGGAGACGAACTAACGAATTTTAAGCACCAATATCAATAGAAATTTGTACTGTGAAAAATCAGACGATAATTGTCAAAAAATATTCGTTGTTTCTGCATGAGGTTGCTGCATTATATTCGTTATAGTCTGTGTACTGAATTTTCTTAACGGAGCTTTCATTTTTCAGGGTGACAGTGGCGGTGCCTTCATGTACCCCGTGCGTAAAACCTATTACGCGATTGGCGTTGTGTCTTTTGGATTCCGTTGCGCCGAAGTCGGTTTTCCCGGAGTCTACACGAAGGTCAGCCACTTCCTCGACTTCATCCAGGCTAATCTGGTCTAAAACTACTTCGCTTTGGTTCTGACCAATTATTGCTGTACAGTAACTATAAAAGGCTGTTCGTTGCAGCAACGATTAATGTCTTGTTGTGGTGCTAGATTTTTGTATATGTGAGATATGCGACCCGTACTATTCAAATGATTATCATATGTAGTTCGTAAAATGCCTCATTCGAGACTTGTGTATTAAATGCACGCTTGCTAATTGAGTAATTTTTAGCTGTCATGAAAAAGAAAAGAAATTACGATTCCGAATATAAGTTCGTAGTTTTTTAAAGTGACAAGATGCATTATGTATATGTATAATTATGTACGCATGTAAAACTTAAGATGTAAATTATTTTTATGCTGTTGTGGAATTTGGATTCTTCATGATAAATGTCATGTGATTTCTATCTACAACTGTCAGTGCGAATGTGTTTGTTATTCTATAATAATTATTATTATGTAAATTTGAAATACTTAGCGAGGTAAGTTTGTAAGAAAATTGAAATAAAATAATTTTAAAAGACACATCAGCATTCGACATCATTGGTTTAATATTAACTAAATATTATCTGCTCTTTCAAACAGCAATTCAAGTTTATTGTTTAAATATTAAATTTATTATAGGTACACTTTGATATATTTTTCATAATACACATGTGTATTTTACAATTGTCAGTTTATTATGTTGTGTGATATAGTCTTCCTCGTTCTTTCGGATTAAAAATACATCTGAAAAATAAAGAGAAAACCATTTAAATACTCAGTTATGTTAAAAAAATGTTTATTTTCATCTGCAATTTAAATTTTCTGAATGTAAAAATACGTATTTTTAACAAGCTAGATGTGTACTACTAAAAATTGCGAAATTTGTGCATATTTGAATAGAAAATTTCACCAGCAAAAATTTCATTGTTTCTCCAAATGTATCTATTTTACTCCTGAAATTTTTAAATGCCTTTTATGCCTATTTTTATTGTGTTTTCATTTTACTTAAAAGTATCAAAATAGCAAAACTTAAACGAAAATTTACTCACATTAGAATTTAATCAAGACGATCCATGGTTAAACCACGTCTTACAGGAGTTGCCTCGGTGTCTGCAAAACCGAATTAGCATAACAAAATTCATAATTTTAGCCAACTACAAATAAATGTTTCTTCCATATATATTACAAACAAATGAATGAGGCACAAAAATTACGCACATCCAATGCAGTAGATCATGGCTATCATCATAGACATCATCACAACGACGCGACTCAGCATGTTTGAATTTTTAGTCTGAAATGTAAATGACTTTTTTAAGACGATTTGTCTAAAAATTAAAACTTTTCATGAATATTTTCATTTGGAAAATTCTTCTTTGTAGCATAAAAAAGTAAAATAATTAATGTTGTATTTAATATCTATGTAAACGAATCGAATTTTTCAGATAAAATATATTTTGAATACGTATACTATACAAGTTGTATAATTTTAGAAACAAATAATAATAATAATAATAATAATAATAAATATTAAATAGAGGATGTATACCTTTTTTTCGAACTGTCGATGTTGTATTGCACAAAACTGCAATATGTCAATGTTCGATGCAGTTCATTTTTATATATACTCGAAGCGCCATAATCGTAATGTCTTATCCAGGTATCATTATGGCTTCAGAACTATTTCTTTGTCCTTGTTTTTGATATATTTATTGCAAACCTTCAAAAAGCTGTAATTGCCTAAGTGAATAATGATAAATTGTTATTTTTAGAAATAACATTTTAAATAACAAACAAATGAAAATCTTGTCAAACGTATATAATAAACAAATACAAACAGCCAACGAAGAGAGTTAATATAATAATGCATTATTACGACATTCAAACAATAAATGCACAATATTATTTTATTATTGAAATGCTGCCAAATACATGTCCATTTATCTAAATAGGTCAACTGTGTACAACAAATTTTTCAGATTATCTATTGATGAATGCTGTTACTTGGGCAATTACGATTGTTTCGTTCCATTTCTTTATTGCACGTAAATGCAATGTTTGCCAATTGCCATAATACTTATTTTTACTGCCAAATTCATTTTACAATTATAATTTGTAAATTATTTTTATAACACTTACATGACATGTAGACTGAATTTGTGGATGCAGCAAACGTCGCTCGTAATTTAATTTACAAAGAATAATATCTGCTAAGATGAGAAAATGAAATGTACGGTCCAACATAAATTCCTAAATTCTGAAAGTAACGTCAGTACTTCACGCTGTTTATGACAGCATGACATTCACGGGATATGTTTCCATACCTTTATTGTTTCAATTCATTGTACAATAAGCGTACTATATACATACAATCAAAACAATGTAAGGTGTCATTTCAATGTTTACAGTCAGTTCTCTTCTCTGTGCGATATTGCCCAGAAGACAATTTGCGCAGCTCGTCGTACGTTTTACACAAGTAGATAAATTTAAGCTTTACAATTGTACATACAATTTTATAGTGATTGTTACCATGACGCCATCAGAATCAGCAGTAAGCAGCACAAGTAAGTCTTCACAGTAAAAGCAAAGCGAACTATATTTAAGAAAAGAATCGATAAAATATCGTGAAAAAAATTTCAGCCACCATGATTCTCAATCACGGCGGTGGTTACAAACACCGCATAAAAAGGCTGGTGCGATGCTCGCAAATTGATTTTTTCGGGACAGAGGAGGAACGTGGGGATATAGTTGAAGTGAAGCAACACTTGGATTACTGGCTCTATTACTTACAATGTTTGACGGAAGGGAGCTATTTTCATTGGCATTTTCCAAATCAGCTGCACAGACTACGAAATTCCAAACGGAGATTGAAAATTATGCGCAAAAGATATCTCGGCGTCAAGTTTTCCGAAGAGATGCATCCAGATATCGATGAACGGCACATACCCATCGATGTATTGAGGAATAGGATTGCAAGTCTAATCAAACAGCTGCGCGATTTTTGGATTAGTGCAAGCATTCAGTAAGAATATTCATGTCTATTGGTGATTAAGTGCTTGTGCGATTGTATAATTATTGTCTTCTTCAATCATTTATTATGTTCCAGATACTCCGTTGCGGTAGCAAAAAACTCATCCACTATGATCGAGAGGAAGTTCCGATGTCGTGGTGTGGTCGACTTCAACACGTAATTTTTTTTTTATTCGTTTTAATTACAACAAAGTTGTATATTTTTTACACTCAGTGTACAATACGGTCATTATCATTTTACATGTATTATATGGAAATTAAAATATCCATGAAAGTTTATTGATTTGACTGTAAAAATTTACAAACAAATGTCGATCCTTCTAGTACAAAATGTATAGATGGTAATGGTATATTGACAATTCAAATTGAAGCTTGAGAATCGATATCAGAGCAGACTACCAAAGAATTTTCGAAAAATGTATCCAATAAATAAACGCTTTATAAATAAACGATATTTTTTTGTACAGGCAAGCATTTTTGGTTGCCTAATAAAAGGCGTCCAGAGAGTGTTAATAATGCGCTTCCTTGATTTTTTATTAACTGCAGTTATCTGCAAACTGCACACGCGACTGTAGGTATAACCGATAACATGATCATTTACCATAATGAAATAATTTCTAAAATATTTCTTATCTGATTTTTCCAATAAGTTTCAAAAAGAAAATAATTATATGTTTCTGTGCGATGAAAAAATTATGAAAAAGTATGATGAAAAAATTATGCATGTAATCATATTAACTTTTGATAATAGAATAATTTTGACTATTTATTTTAACACCGCAATACATGAGTTATTTTATTTACGAATGTGTGCAAATGCGTACAGAAAAAACGCAAAAAAACCAGTTTTTCTTTTATAAGTATATTTTGTCTGTCGTAATTTGGGTACAATCAACATAGTATATAAGTGTTGTATAAGTAGGAGTTCACATGCTTATTGCGAATAGCGATTATTTCAGCTAGCCACGTCAGTTCTAAAAGGTACTTATATTCTTCATTTATTTTATCATTATAGTCTTCAAGATCTACAAAATTCCGTATGTAACATATGCACAGCATTAAATACGATTGTTATTCAACGTTCATCTCGACGAGATAATGACATCTTTTTTTTAGAATAAATATGCTTTCTCACGTCATTGTGATGATATCATTGTTCATTTCGACCATCTTCTGCAAATGTGAGTATATATTTTTATTCTTTATTTACGTGCATCGGATCAAAATTGGTCTAAATCGTAGATTTTTATTAAATTTAACGTTTTTATCCCTTCAGACACCTCAGCAACTTCTCGTATTCGTCGTAATTTCAAGATACAAACTAGTGCTGATTCTTGTGATTCACCGAGCAAAAGTTTAACTTGTACCAAAAATATTAGTGGAGATCCTCTTTGGATATACACTACTAATTTCACAAATTAATTATCGTGCATTACATTTGTTGAATATATATCTGTGGCTTGCAGGAAGAACCACTTAAGTGACATTTTGCGAAAAATTTTTTTATGTCGAATTCGAGGTGCTCTTCGTACCCTTTTTCATTGTACAATAGTAGGATTTCCGAAATGCACAAATATTTTAAATGCCAGCCGATTGCATAATCACTTAACTGCGTCTCTCGTAAAAATGTTACCGCAGAACCACTTAAGTGCACTCGTTTTTTTTATTTTTGTGCGAGATATACCGTGTGGAGTACATTAACGCGGTATAATATATATCTAATTACCTATACCGATGTATTCGTCGGTTTTTTTTTAATTTAAAAATAAAATTTTTTAACGTTTTTAAATTTTTCAAAAATTGTCAATTTGCAAAAACAAAAAAATTACTGGAATCGCTCTGATAAAATTCATACGTATTCCTTAGCTGATTCTAAGAACTTATTACTCTTGAAATTTTTTTCCAAAAGTTTGTGGTTTCTGAATAAAAAATTCGTAAAAGTCTTCGTAAAAAATTTTCAATTATAATATGCGCCAGTTTGACCACACCGAGGTTCAAAATCAATCCCCAAATCACGTATCTTTTAGGTTTGGACATTTATCCCATTGGTTAGAGGGGTTCCAGATACATTGCAAATGAAAACGTTCTTGAAATCTCGAATTAAAACGAAAAATTGTGGAAAACCCATGCTTTTTTCCTTTAAACCGTTTTTTCTCATAGTTAATAAAAATTTTCGAAAATTTTAATTATACCATTGGAAAGGGCATGAGTGAAACTTTAAAAATATGCCCCGCCCGAAATTTTTAAATCTCAAATTACATTAGTTACGAGCCCTCAAAGAAAGTGACCGCATAACCACTTATTTGCAAAGTTCTCGCAGAACCACTTAACTCGAGTAATTTGTTTAGCTTGGGCGTCGAGAAAGAAACTATTTACAAATGTAATACTACGGTTGTATCCGTATCAGATACCTAATCAAATGAGCCAATACTTAGATCTTTTCTTTGACATTTCGATCTTACGTATGACTCCAAACATTGAAATTGCTTTTTCTCGAAAACACGAAAATGTCACTTAAGTGGTTCTTCCTGTAAGCCACAGATATGTCTTCAGTATAACGACGAAAAAAAAATTCGTTATAATTGTTAAAAAACTGCAAGTGAGTGTGTACTCATTTATATGCAAGTGGCCTCGATAAATAAGACAATACGATTAGATAGTAAGAGGATAACAGTATAAATAGCTGAATTTTATCAAAATGCCACAGCCTGTCGGGACCAACGTCGGATTCCTGGTAAACGTTATTTCATTTTGTTCCGAAGTATTGCCAGTAATCTAGTAAAAGGCGCCGAGAATGACAGTAACGCTTTTGCTTTTGATTTTTTTATGGAGTGTAGTTTGTTGTAAGCTATAGAAGTGTAGATATAATGAGCTGATCTAGTTATGAAATTCAAATACTTTACACCAGATACTAATTTATAATTAATGATACCTGCCACGTAGTGTAATCAATTTAATCTTTTATGCAATCACTTGTATACTGGATCTACCGATCGAAAAACATGCACATTTGCACTATCAGATGAGAAACATTTTCTTAAAATAGTAAACGTAAAAATGACAGATAAGAATGGTGGACATTGATTAAAGCAATAACGGCATAAAAAATTGAATTGGATTTTTCAAACTGAAATATTTTCTAATCTTCCTTGAGTAAATTATTGCTGCAATACTAAGAAACTGTTATAATACTAAGAATTCTGAAACATGAACTACGATCTGTACACATATTTAAAATTATAAAGTACGTTAGTAATTATTGAAGAATTAAATTAAATTCGGTATGACTCTACTATTACGTAAAAATAATGTATATCTCAAATATGCGAGGGTAATTTTAGCAGAAAAGCGAGAATGATTCCAAACTTAATAGAAATTCACTCGCACAGCGAACACGAAATTATTTGTAAATTTTACGTATGCTAGTTTCCAATTAATACGCATTTTTTTGACACAATTGTCCGGGATAGTATAATTTGGCAAGCGTTTTTGTTAAAATCTTACTTTACAAATACATAACATTATGTTTGGTTTTTTTGTTTATTTATATACGTATTGAATAAAATAACGTCATCAACGGAAATTCATATATGTGCAGTTTATAATATTTAACGCGACGGTCGCAAAAACTTCTTTTCACTTGAAAATCAATTTTTCTCCCATTCATAGGTGTCATACTGATATTTTATAAAAGTGCATTACATCGTGCGGAAATGTAATGGATTGCACATGTACTGTGTTATACTGTATGACTTCACGTTGATAGTTATTTGTGCAGTCAAGTTGAAAAATTATAAGTTTACAAAGTTAACAACAAGAATGTAATCATCGACACTACATAATAATATGACTCTAACAGCGATATTATTAACGCACCTAAAAGCAATATCAACGGTATTTAAATGCTCGCTACGTTGATAATATTTCTTAGATGTACTCGTTCCAGTTGTCGAAACTAATTCGCAAGAAATAATTCGGCTTATACTTACATGCAAATGACAGAGATCTTTGTAAAATTTAATAAATAAAAATATTGCACTCTCATATTGTATAGTTCCAACAATGAAGTTAGATGTTATCAGACGATATTTATTACTGATAGAAGTTTATTTAATCACAGTTTCTTGTCTTGAAATAGTTGCTGCAGAACGTAAGTATGAAATAATCGTTCTTTTAATCTATTTTAAAGATTTAGATACATTCAAAAGTAATAAACAGGAATGCAATACAATTAATTCACAAGGCATAATAAAAATTTCGATATTACTGTGTAACTATTCAATTACAAAATAATTCATTTGCCTTATACGCTAGTATTGCAATCACCTATTGATAATTCACTCGTAAGTATACAAAGTTTTCCGACAAACTTTCCTTATTGATATAATAATCGTTCGACTCACCTATATAAACTTCGCGTAATCTTATCTCTACAATGCACGATCTTATCGATAATTTAAATGACACTTTTATTATCCTGAAAAACCAGAAAGCTGCACCGCCAACACCAGAGTCCCAGGAGTTTGTGTTGGATTTCGTCAATGTCCAGTTCTCAACAAGTATGTTAGCCATCATCCTGTCCTAGCTCTAGGTGCCATCGTCACCTCCGTTTGTTCATTTGGACTTTTCAAAATAATGGTCTGCTGTCCAGTAGAGTCAAATCATACCCCGACGACAACCTTAGCTCCACCGTCAATTGAAGGGACATTGCAGATAATAGTCGAGGATGAACCCAGCAGTGAGCGTGGATCTTACGAAGCCCTGTTGCCACCTGATTGTGGTCATAGTGATGCTCCTCACGATAGGGTCATTGGTGGAAACGAGGCTGCATTGAGTATGTCATATTTTTGTTATTCAAACGAATGCTGTTGTGAACTGCTCTAGTTTTATCGCGAAATTTCAGACGCCTGGCCTTGGATGGCTGCACTGTACTTTCGCTTTGGTAAAGAACCTCATGAAATTACCTTCTGTTGTGGGGGTTCCTTGATATCGTCCAGACACGTGGTGACGGCTGCGCATTGTCTGGAATTTGAAGAAGTGACTTACGAAGTGCGTCTGGGCGTGCACGATCTCAAGAAAACTGATGATGGAGCTGATCCCATCAATGTAACCATTGAGAGTTACGTTATTCATCCGGAATACAACTCCACTTTGAAGGAGAACGACATTGCCGTTTTAAAGATGGATAGAGACGTTGAATTTAGCAGTACGTATCTAATTGTTGTGTCCTACAAGATGTATTGGTAATCATAATCTTAATATCTATAGAGGCTATCCATCCCATTTGCCTTCCCATTAAGGCCAGTTTGAGGAATCGTAACTTTGTGAACACGTATCCTTTCGTAGCCGGTTGGGGAACGACGTCTTACGGTAATCTGTTATAACTTTTTCTTCTCGCGTAAAACATATCCCAGACGAAGGAGCAACGTGTGTATATATAGGTGCGTATATATATAGCATGATTAATTACTTTCTTGCAGGAGGAGGCGACATTTCCAGCGTTCTTGAAGAAGTGCAGGTTCCCGTGGTCGCCAATCAGCAGTGCAAAAAAGACTACAAGGCGAAACAGGTTGAAATCGATGAAAAAGTGCTGTGCGCAGGCTGGCCAAATGGAGGAAAAGATGCTTGCCAGGTAACATAACTGTTAACAAAACTTATTAATCTTAATGATTATGTTTACGCAATGACACACCATATGTATTGTATATATACAGGGTGACAGCGGCGGTCCGCTCATGTGGCCGGAGCGAACGACTTATTACTTGATCGGAGTAGTTTCGACTGGTTGGAAATGTGCCGAAGCCGGGTTTCCGGGAATCTATACGCGAGTTACGCGTTTCTTGGACTTCATCGTCTCCAACTTGAGGTGATCTTCGATGCGATCCGAGAGTAACTTATAAGCACTGTACGATAATATCGATCGTGTACGATATTAGAATGAAACACAAAGATTTTCCTATGTTTTTATACGAATCGACCGTAATATCGGATACTATAATTAATAAAAAAAGGGTATATTTTTATTTATAATTGTTAACCATAAGTAATTCTATAAAGTTTTGGATATAATGCATAATTTATCGGATGCACACTAAGGTCGTTTGGGAAAATAACGGTATGGGTGTATTATATTCAGGTGAGAGAGAGGAGAGAGAGGAGAGAGAGAGGAGAGAGGAGAGACTAAATTTTTCCTTTTGGAAGGTTTCCGACATAACGGTATATACGCTTGCGCTAGCTGGAAAAGAAAGTCCTCGAAGGGACAGATACCTATAGAATAGATGTATACGTATATAGACACACAAAGCTTTATCTCCGCCTAATCCCTCTAAACCAGTGTTCAATAAGCACTGCTATGCTGCTAATAGATGCTCAGGCCAGTTTCTCCTCCACGCTATATAGGTATAATACATATAGACGTGTCTGGCTGCGTGCATTTCCCTGCACACCTGCTCTGTGTGCGACGAGAGAGGAGAGAGAGCGAGAGAGAGAGAGAGAGAGAGAGAGAGAGAGTGTAATCTACTTTTTGCTCTCAGAAGCGCACGAAATGTTTCGATTCGCTCTACTCCTATATATTATACGCGCATATACATGCACAGTGCACAGCGCATATACATGCACAGTGCACACAGCGCATAGTTGTGCACTGTGCATCTCACGGAGCTGCATATAACGAAGAAAAATATGAACCGTTCGTTACGTTTACGCACATACAGAATATACATATATATTGAAATCCGTAATAAAGGCGTCGTGTATACCGTATATACATATATATATATACACGTACATACCTCTCGTAAACTAACGACCCCCATTTTCCCCTTCTCCACCCCGCCCCCCTCCCCCACCCATGCAAACAAACACACAGACGTCCACACCTTCTCTTCTCTGCTTCCATGTAGCGCCAAACACACAAACACGCTTCCTCTCTCTCTCGCTCGCTCTCGGCGGCGGCGGCCCCTCTGCGCACTCTATATAGTCTGCGAGGCGAGAAAGAAGACAGTTCGCGAGAGAGAGCGAGTGTGTAAGTGTAGGTATATATATAAAGCAGAGTATATATAGGTATAGAGGGTACGTGCATAGCGTGCGTTCGCGTTGCGTTCGGATATATAAGCCCTCTCTCGTCTCTCGCCTGTCGCCTCTCTCGCGCCGCGCCGCGCGGGGTGATGTGTGCGTGCTATACCTATATATAGCCGGCGGAGCTCTCCTTATGTGCGCAAAAAAGTCGAAAAACGGGCAAAAAAGCTGAGTCGGCGGCTGTGGTTGCCGAGTTCGCCGCCGCGGTGGCAGCAGCGTCGCTCGGCCGGTATAGGTGGCCAGCTCCGGCAGTGCAGCAGTCAGGGTGGGAGGAGAAAGAGAGAACGAGCTCTCTTCGACGACGACGACGACAACGGACGGCGACGACGACGACGGGCAACGACTCTGCAAGCGGGATTAGTATTTTAACGTTGGGACACAATACTGGACAGCTTCGGCTTCGCTTGCGGCCCATCGATGGGTGAGTATTACAATTCGATATTACACTTTGGGCCCGCCAACTGCGCTCAATTGCATGCGCTCGATATACCGTTTTTTCTACCGTTATATATATAGCTATACATAACGCGGGCTCTCTGTGCGCGCACACACGCCAGCCATCGAAGAGACTCTCGCTGACCCGTTCGCTCGCCTCTCTCTCTCTCTCTCTCTCTCTCTCGCTCGCTCACGCTCTCTCTTCTCTCGCAAATATATTGTATAGCTGCAGGCAAGAGAAGAGAAGAGAGAGAGAGAGAGAGAGAGAGAGATTCGTCGTATCGTGTTGCGCGCGCTCCCCTTGCCGAGCCGTGAAAAAACTCCTCGTCGAATTACCCCTCGCTTCTCTCTCTCTCTCTCTGGCTGATTCTCTCATTCTCTCTTTAGATATATATGTATATATATATATGTATATATAGTTGCGCTTGTAGGTACGTCTCTCCCGCTCTCTCTCTCTCTCACAGTCTCTCTCTTTCTCTCTCTCTCTCGCGCGCGCGCACATACACATATAGATCGGCGAGTTCTCGACTGTGAGAGAGAGGAGAGGAGAGAATGCGGGAGAGGGAGAGAGAGAAATACACGATAGAGAGAGGAGAGAGAGCGAGAGAGAGAGAGAGAGAGAGAGAGAAAGAGAGAGAGTCTCTCCGGGACGAGAGAGAGAAAGAGAGGAAGCCGCAGTACGTATCGTGGAGTGGCACAGCTCCAACGACGAGCTGCGAGATATTCCACTCTCTATCTCTCTTGCTCTCTCGTCGTGTGCTCTGTGTGTATATTATAGCGCAGTGTGTGCGCCTGGCGAGTTAACCTGGCCTCAATAACGGCCGCGATTTAGCCTACTTCGCGAGCGAGAGAGAGAGAAAGAAAAGAACGGCTCTCCCCGCGCGACTTTCACCCGGCTATCAAGAGAGTCTACGTGGAGGAGACTACTGCGCGCCGCAGCCGCGACTGAGGTGAGTCCAGACAGACCTACTCTCTACCCACATACGATACGCCGCGTCGCCGCTGCCGTCTCTCCTCTGTAAGTACCTATACACCAATACCCTATGCTGCCGCCGCTGCTGCTGCTGCTCTCTCTCCGCGCTGCTGCCGCGCTCGCTATACATACACGCAACCGCGCATATAGCTGTGTATATAGATATCTCGCGCGAGCACAACACGCCTCACCCTATATCTATATACATCCGCGTATATACGCGTACGCGCATCTCGCGCGTGCAGTCGCAGCGCCGTCGTGCAAGTTTCGATCGCGCCCGACTAGTATAGTACGTAGACGGGATCAGAATCCGCGCCGCCCGCCGCCACGGACGTTTCGCGCGCGCCCCGACGCTATCTCTCCGTAGCAGCAGCAGCAGCAGCGGCGGCGGCAGCAGCAGCGCCGAACCGCGTCTCTTCTCTTCCCTCTCCCCCTTCCCTACACCACTACACTATACGCTTCTTTCCGAGCTGCTGCTGCAACGCACACATCTACACGTACACACGCATTATCTCTCCTGCTGCATCTCTCTCTCTCTCTCTCACTCGCAAGCAACTCGCTTCGCATAGCCCCTGTGCAGTGTTCTGCTGCGCCGTCGACGTAGCGTCGCCGCCACCACGGTGCATCAGTGCCTTGTGTGTATATATGTGCGAGTGGTTGGGCGCGCGCGCGCGGCCCCGACTCTGTGTGCGTGCGTGTCCGTGTGCGCGTCGAGAGATAAGGCTACATACCTCTGCTCCTATACACTCTTATATATATAGTATACACAGTCACACACACACACACACACGTAAAGGGACGCGAAAAGAGGAGTGGGAAGAGTGTCGCCGACACCTTTTCTGATAGGTTAGCCATATTTTGCTTTAAATATCACGCGTAATATTTCTGCGTATCCTTATGTCGGAATTTCGTCATAATTTTCGCTCGCCAACAGCAGCGTGTGCTGTAGAGAGTAAATATATATATAATGATATACGTATATGTATGTTAGAATGTGTGTGCGTTATATACATATATATATATACTATATATATACATATATACAATATGTGTGTGTGTGTGTGTGTGTGTGTGCTGAGAGTACGAGCGGGCGAACGATTTTCAGGCGCTGCTGTAGCCAGGCGAGCTCCGCTTCCCGGGTGGGGGGCATTAATTAGTGAGGGGAAAGAGGAGTGAGAGAACGAGAGAGCGGGGGAGGAGAGTGAGAGAGTGTGAGAGAGAGAGAGAGAGAGAGAGAGAGAGAGAGAGAGAGAGAGAACGGAGTAGTAGTTTTGCCGCCGCGCTCCGGTGCTGTGCGCTGTGCCGAGTGAGGGGAGTTTATTCTACCTACGACTGTGTGTATGTGTGCAGTCTGACGCGAAGCGAGAGAGAGATTGACCGCCCTCTCTCTCTCTCTCTCTCTGTCTTTTGTAACGGCACTCTCTCCTCTCCGTGCGCTGGTTTTATGTAGGACTCTTTTTTTCGAGGGGATACGTACTCTCTCTCTTTCCTGGTGTACTGCTGCGAGACGGAATATTTTATATCTCTCGCTCTTTCTCTCACTACATATATATTTTATATACTATACATGTATATACCTCTCTCTCTCTCTCTCTCTCGAATGTACGCTGTAGCTATATATATTATATATATTATATACGTGTGTGGAGGCTGCTGCGCCCTTTTCCCCACTCCCCAACCGTATTCTCTCGTCGGTTTTTCCTCTCTCTGTCTGCTCCCGTTCCCTCTCTAGCTCTCTCTCTCTCTCTCGGTCTCTTGCTCTCCAGCGACTTCTTCATTCAAACTCGTTAAGGTTAATGCCCTTAGGTTGCCCGAAGGCGTCTTGCGTGTGCGTGGATAATAATCGTTCAATAATGGGTACATATAACATGCGTATTATACAGTGATTTTTTTTTAGTCTGCCGAGTGATTCGCAATCTTATGTGTTCTACATTTTATGTTACAGATGGGTAGCGCTAGTCAGCTGTACAGTTTGTCCTGGGGCGACTTTGGTTCGTCGCTAACTTCTGCGGTGCAACTACTACGAGGACACGGCGATTTGGTTGACGTTACTCTAGCAGCTGGAGGTCGTAGTTTCTCGGCTCATAAAATTGTTCTTTCTGCGGCGAGTCCATTTCTCCTTGAGATCTTGAAGGTAAAGGATATTTTCTTTTTTCTACAAGACTTTTAACTAGCCGCATTATTTACAACCACTTTAAATAGCTATTGTGACTGTTCTCGTGCTTGCACAGAGATTCAGTATTTTTAGAAAACTTATCTCTGTATTACAGTCACTCGCATATTCATTGTAGAGTTTTTGTTCTTCGCTATACCAGTATACCTCTAATCGTCAGATTTTCAAGATATCCTGAGATTGCAAGAGAACTAATCACGAATTCGTTTTTTATTTTGCATTACAGAGTACACCATGTCAGCATCCTGTGGTTATGCTAGCAGGTATTGGAGCGGATGAGTTAGAAGCTATTTTAGAATTCGTGTACCGTGGACAAATAAGCGTGGAGCCCTCACAATTGCCTTCGCTGCTGCAGGCAGCTCAATGCCTGAGCATTCACGGTCTAACGCCGCCAACAATCCTCACAGAGGTATACATTTTTTTTCTCAAGTAGCGCGAAATAATATCCAACACGTTTCTAATTCTTATCATTTTCCTCGCGCAGAAAGGTGAACAAGTTCCAATCTCCGCAATTCCTGGCTGTAACGAACCTAGTGTAGTAAGAGACACAATGAATTCGTATCTTCCAATCCGAAGGAAGAAGAAGAGGAAGATCTCTGGTGGAGGTGGAAAATGGCCAAAAAGAGGTTACTCCAGTCTTGAGACAAGATCACTGGATGAGCACTCAGAAGATAATAGATCTGTAGATTACGGTCACAAAGATGGAGACAATGGAAGCCAGTTGAGTGACGAAGGTAAGCTCACTAATGAACTTTATTTCTTTAAAAATAGGATTATCCATTGAAACTTGTGTTTTGTGTCCGCAAATTTTTCACCTTTTGCAATGGTTGCTGGAAAAGAAAAAGATCATGTACCTTAAGTAGGATTTCTATTTCAATTTACTTATAATAAGTACGGACACAAGCACAACCATCGAATGGGTTGAACTGCATATTAATTGGATTTGTTTGTGGAGTTACGAAATTTGGCGTGGCTAATGTTTTGACGAAAAGGTCAGTTCAGCCCTCAGAATGGTAATATTGTGTTTGTGTCTGTTAACAGCGAAAGAAAGGTCGGAACATGCAAATCATCATATCCCGACGCCTCTGCCGCAACATCAACTGGTGCATCCGGTCGTAGAGCACAACCCAACAGCTTTAATAGCCGAACCAGAAAGCGAACCGCATCTGCACAATCTAATGCCGATGCAACCTTACTCGCCGTTGCACATACCGCAGTTCCCAGGAGCTATCTCAAACGTTGCATACTCTCCGGGGTCTAGTACCTCGGTACAGTCGCCTCCCGCAGCACACAACACAACGACATCATCGTCTACACAATCGACCAAGATACGCGGAGCATCCGACTGTCCCGGCGTCTGTCCACTATGTGGCTCAACGTTACGCCAGGCCAGAAACTTGCGCCGACATCTCCTGTCTTCGTGCAAGTACCGCTTCACGGCCAACCCCAACCATCAAATGATGTCATCAAGTGAGTCCATGCCCATCGAAGTTAAACCTGAAGTTAATTTAAGTGGTTACTCTGGACAATCGGTCTGTGGAAACGAAAGTGGAGGCAGCAGTTGCGAACAGATTGTGTGCAATCCGAGTCCACTGCCGTCTCCGTCGCCACAGGGCTCTAATGTTGTGTCACCACACAGCAATATATCGTCACCGACGGTGGCCAGATGAAAAAAGGAGAAAACCAAGCTCAAGATAAAGTCGAAGATTATTCAATAATACTGTGACTTTGCTTCGACTTTTGAACAGGAAACGGATTAATTGTGCAAATCGCGCATAGACTGATAATCTTGTTTCATTTTTTAACTGAGTACTTATGCCACATCATATATACATGTATATTTAAATATATACCCACAAGTGTATGTTTATATACATGTATATATTCGATACTGTATTACCCATGTCGTAAATACAACGTATTTGTGGCAAAAGTGAAGACTAGTGCTTTGCAAAGACTAAAGAAGTCGTCTATAAAGTGAAAATTGTGTGGTTGAATTGACTGGTACATCAACCGAATCAAAGACACTTTCAAATGCTCACCTAAGTCTAGATTATAACTTGAATATTTTACTTGGTCTTTATAGGAAAGGAAACAAACGAACGTCTGAACTTCAAGCGTTTCGGTTGACAAGTATATAAATCTTCCAGATTAGCGCGTAAGGAATTACGTAAGATGTAATGACTAGTTAATAAGAAAAAAAAAGTATCAGAGTAAGGGATTTGCGCCCCATGGAATTTTATATATTATATTACTTTGTAAAACTTTATTAAATCAGACTATTAATTGATCTATACGAATCGGTTTGATTCTAAATTCATAGCAAATATTGCATATTTTGAATCCAATTTCTAAGGAATTTTGGAGAAACCCGAATCAAGTCGTTTTGTGTAAAATCAAAGCTTTTACGGTTGATCTAAGGTAAAGAACGGATAGTAGAGTCATTTGTGTTGTAGCATTCGTCTATAACACATCTTCGTTTTATAGGTCATCGTTTATTATTTATATTATTACTGGTTCTGTAAATCACTTGTAGTTACGTTAAAGATTTTCTACTACTTCATAGTCTGTTAATCATCATATTTAAACCTTTATTATAAAGCAGCGTCTTATTATTTTATAACCAGCGAATCATAAATAAAGTTCTATTATCACGAGAATCATTTATTTAAACGCTATTGATTATGATCACGCATCGTGTACATTGTATCTACTCTGACTTTGACTTGTAAATAAAAGCGTAAACATTTAATATAAATTTTAAAAGTTACGAATATATCGTTCTTTTTTATAACCAGCAACAAATCGCAAGTTCATTGTTTTTAAGAAAAAAAAATTACATAAATAAAGCTCTGTGTTCGAGGTAGATTACGTGTATTTTCATTCTAGGAGAGTGGAACTCCAAATCAAGAACATTGTCGGATCAGCCAGCAACTTGCCCGCTGTGCGGAGCTATAATAAGACAGTCTAGAAATTTAAGGAGACATTTGGAGCTGTTGCATTTTGGAATTGGTTCAGGGGGTAAATCAGGATTGCGAATCAAAAAAGACAAGACGGACAAGTCGGTACCGGTTTCTCTCACGCCCAGATCGCCACCTTACTCGAGAGCAACGTTATCATTAAGAGACAGTGCTTATTCGAAATCCGACGCTACCGACTACTCCACGACAATGCCTTCTCTAAATCTGAGCACGTCCGTTGGTTCTGGCGCGTCAAATCTCAATGTTCCAGGTAACCATCGTAAAAAATTTAATACAATAAACTCGATTAATAACAACTAAACAAATGTCTTTGTTAGGTTCATTCATGCTCGGAGGATCTGGTAGCTTGAGTTCAAACGAACATGGACATGGGCATCCCAGCCACGCTCACAACCATAATCCGGCGCACTCGATGTCCTCATGTCCACCTTCGTCGGTGCCTCCGCATAACAATAGCATATACTCATCCGACAGCATGCTCAGCAGTTTATTTCCGACGTTACCCACGTTGCCAACCCTCTCCGCCCCGCACGATATGTTTCGCCACTCAGAATTTTTCCGCGCAAACATGGGATATGCTCAGGACCCGGCAAGGCAGCAGCACGCCAGCAGGCATATGCAACGTACGGACGTCACATGAGATCCGAAGTATAGATGATAGCGTCCGAGGGATCAATCTTGATCCATCGTACTTCGTCGAAGATAAAAAGCTATTTAAGAGATTATGATAGACGAGAGCTGAGTGTGTACTTGGAACAGCGCGGGTCGAATCGTTGATTTAAGAAAAACTCTAAACTATATGATATGTTGTACATAAAGTTGGTGTATAATTTGTACCGCAGGAAAGAATTTTATATTTGTACAATGAATATATAAATATCATGTAACTGGGAATATAATGCATTTCTATATGTATGAATAAACCGGTGGCAGAGTGTTCCAAGTAGATACTCAGCTCGATGAGCGCTCTCTATCACTGATTCAAAAAGGAATTATTAAAAAAAGCAAAAAATTTTATTAAAAATGAGTCGCATAAACAAATTTTCGTTTACGATGCTTTAAATAATAGTTAAGGACTATATTTTTAAATTGACATAGAATACGTACAAAAGAAAACAATAATTCATATAAATAATAATAGTAATTGTAGCTATAAATAAAAGCGAGAAGGATTTTTCACAAGGATTAAACAACGAGATTAATCTCTTCAGTTCCGTTATTCGTGCGCCCTGTTGTAAAAGGCCAATTTCGATTTGAAATCCTCTCGAGCTCACCTTTTAAGAGCTTTAGGAGGTCGTCCACGTATCGCAATTCATAAACTTCGGTCCGAAGTTTGTTTATGTCTTCTGATAAATGGTTCACCTTCCACTCGTCTATCTGTTGAGATAAATTTTTTTCCAATTAAATTTTATATTGTAAAGTTATTTTGTATTTGAGAAAGGTCTAGTGATGACTAGTGGTTCTCTGTACTATATTGTTAAGTTTTAAGTTGCTTAATTACACCTAGAAAAGCCTATATTTTATTATATTAATCGCTTGATATAGGTCATGTTCCAATCGTACTCATTCATTATTTAATTTTGTATGAAATAATATACGTAATAAACAATTCTTATAAAACAATTTTCAACTGTTTATTAAGTTATCAAACTGTCTGTAAATGTAATCCGTAAATTTTTTTTCTCAACTGCAGCGAAATCAAACTTATAAACACATGAAGCAAATCTATTACCGTGAAATCTCTCCTCAGCGTAGTTAGTTGCTGATAGAGCTCCTTGTTGGAGCCTTGCAGTCTCTCTATCCTTTCGCGAAGCTGCTCGAGTTCAGTCTCTGCGTGGCAAGGTTTCAATCTGCTAAGCTTTTCAGGGCCACTGTTAGTTTTGATCTTTGGTACGATGGGGACGACATCGGGTTCTATGGCCAAGGCCAACCTTGTGAGACTGTCATGGCCAGACAGCGTTGCCTCGCGGAATCTGTCCTCGTCGAGCAGTAGTTTCTCAACGCGCTGCGGATCGCTGTCTAGGCTCGCCAGAATCGACACGACGTCGTTTATGCCCGAGGTTCTGTCAGCCTGCAATAATGCGCTTGCTTGTACACTATTGAATTGTAAAACGAAAATGAAAGAGCCGTGTCTACACTTTTGTCAACGTTCAAGTCTTCGGACTCTAGGAATTGTCACGACGAAATATGTAACACGCGTCAATACTGCGGTATTATACCTGGGATTCGCCTTTAGCGAATGCGTAATCGAAAGAGGCGTAGGCCTCGGATATTCGCCTGGGCATCTGGTCCAGCTCGTCTTCCTCTGTAGCGCTGCAGCTGACGGATGACACGCCGCTCGTGTCGTCGGCCAGCTGCTGATCCTTGTTATCGTGATCGTCATAAGGACGACTCGCCTTGTTCGGGATCTCGTCGCAGGACGAGTGGCATTCCCTGACAGGTGAACCTGCAAATCGATACAGAGCATCGACATTCCAGGCTATTCGTTATCAATGCTTGGACATAATTCAATTGTGCGTATGCAATGTAACAGTACTCGAGAAAGGTCGCGCCGCTGCGGGCACCTGCTCCGAATCGGCTCTCTCCTCGTCGTTTCGGGGACAGCGCTCGGTGTGCAGCAGCACCTCGCCACCGCCGTATCTGATGCAGCAGCATCTCCTGCAGCTCGACCTGGACGACGAGCTGCTCTCGTAGTAGGGACTCCGCAGTAGAGCAGCCAAGTGCTCGATTCCTGTCGTTTTCGTAAAGCTTTTTATTTTTCTGTTTACACGCGCGCACCCAGCAGCACTCGAGCGAATAAAAATTTTTATGTATACACGGTATACGTAGATCTATATCCGTTTTATACTGCACAACGAAGCCGTATACGTGCACTCCCTTCCTGCATTCTCTCGTCGACGTGCGATACTTTGCAGCGCACTTTTGCCTCGTGATATGTATTTTTCGCGTAAGTATAAGCGCGCGCTTGTATACTGCACTCACCGATTCTTTTATCGCCCAGCAACCAGCTATCGCTCGCCGAGCTTCGGAAGCTCTTGGACGACGATGCCCTCGAGGTCATGAGATCCGCGAGGCTCGGATAAAGCCCCGGCGAGGGCGTGACTATCCTGAAGTCTTCGCTCTTGACTAGTCTCTCGGGGGTGTAGCAGACGGCGTTGCGGCCCTCGAAATTGCTGCCGCCGAAGCCGCTGTCGAGGCCGGCCTCGGCGCCGTCCAGCGAGCAGAGCTCGATCTGCTCGTCCTCGGCCGCCGGCTCCGTTACCAGCGTCGGCACCTGGCTCAAGTCGCTGGCTCGCAGACGATCGCAGTCGTCCGTCGACGTCGCGGACGACGGGCAGTTCGAGGACAGGCTCGACGAGGCCTGAGCCTTCTCCGATCTGGAAGGTGACGAGTCCGTCGCCTGCGACTGATTTTCCGTGGCGATTCAAATCATATACTTATATGTTCTATACAGAGACACAGTGCGCTGGACGTGTATCAAGCTTCTGATTTGCGGGTCGAAAATTTTGTTTCCAAGCTAATCTTGTGTAATCGCAGCGAAAGCGCAAAAACGTTTGCCGAAGACGATAATTCAGACGAGACGACTGCGGCTACACGTTGTCGCAGGAGTTTATTCCTCTCGGCCGTCGACCTATCGACTCGCGCAAGCGAAAAGCTCGATATACGCAGAACACACGGCAGTTATTAATCAGAGTGTTGAGTGATAGGAACCTTACATGTGACTCGACACCAATCCACCAGCCGAAAGAGTCCTGATCGAGGCCCGATGAGCTTGCGCTCGGTGCATCGCGAAGAGAAAACATTCCGCGCCCCGCTCACTTCGAGTCTTCTCGCTGCGTGCAGTACCGCCTCCTGAAATGCAGCAGAGGAGCGATTCAAGCTCTACATATTATGATACTTATATACCACACGCTTGTCGACGGTGCGCATAACATCTTATTCGACGTTTACAATATGCACAACTGTAATGCGAGTCGATGGAAAAAAAACCTACTCGTACATTCATCTTTATCTTCCGCTGCGCGCGCGATGCTCCAGAATAAATATCGTATAAGCGATTAATTAAGTACGTGCGCTCGTATAGCTGACATCGAGTGTATAACACATAAGTGCATGTACACACTTGTATGTATATTTATCAAGAGTATATAAGTATGGCGCGTCAACGCGCTGTAATTGTAATATATAGGCGATGAATACGCGTTCCCACGAATAATATAGGAAAAAGAGACAAAGAGGACTGCAGCGGATTAATTCCTCCCTCTACACGGAGACGTACTCTACGTACATAGTTCTCTGACGAAATCTACGGAGAGTTGGTCATTTTTTGGCCGAAAAGTGAGTAATTTTCAGAGCACACGAACCGGACTAGATTTTTTACACTCGTTATGATATACAAAAACAGAAAACTCACCGAAATATATAGGCGTGTCAGCTATGCCAATAAAAAGTGACAGGCCAAAAACTGAAAAAAATACGTTAATTTTTGCGCGTTTTTTTCGTTCTCCTAAAAGCTTAAGAGCAGGCCACACGTTAAATATTATTTCCGATTTAGACAAATTTATATAACCAAATGAAAGGTCTTTTCAAGTACTTTATTTTAATTGCTTGAAAATTATATAAACTTTTAGGAGAACGAAAAAAAAGCGGCATAGGGCGCCGATGTATTTCGGCGAGTTTTCTGTTTTTCTACGTTATACTAACGAGTGTAAAAAACCTAGTCCGGTTAGTGTGTCCCCACTTCCCACTTTTCGGCCAAAAAATGTTCAACTCTCCGTAGATTTCCTCATATATACACAAACATAAATAACGCGGACAAGCGGCTCTTCGCCTGCAAACCCATCTGGGCGCGTCGAACGACTCGTGCTCTCTCTCTCTCTCTCTCTCTCTCTTTCTACGTTGCATCCACACACACGTGCACACTCAACATTTTACGATGGCAATAAACTAATCACCCTCGCGACCCGCTTCCGCTCACTTGGTCGGCTTCCGCACCAATGCCGCGCATCGGCCTTTCTCTCTCTCTCTCCCGATCAATCCTCCGGGATATATATTGCGCGTGTGTATATATATATAGCAGCCCACAGAGAGGAAGAGAGCGAGCGAGAAAGAGAGAGAGAGAGAGAGAGGTCCCGCGTACAATACGTCTGTGTATATATACCGTTCCGATACTGCGACGAGCCTTAATTAGCCGCTGTCGAAATAATAACGCCGCACTAGAATCGCGCGGATATACGTATACGGTGCAGGCGCGCACTTGCGCTCGTGTCGACGACGATTGTCGATGCTTTGATTCCTGATTAATACCTCTCATGCGCGCGCGAGAGAGAGACAGAGAGAGAGAGAGAAAGAGCTATATTTTACTTTTTCACTCTTTAGCACCGAAGAGTTAATTAGGCGCCGATCACGTGTGCGCGTTCGCGTCGCGTCTGAGGCTCGGCGGAGAAGAGAAGAGGAGAAAATGGAGATTATACGACGGATTTTGTAAATATACGGGAGACAGAGAGAGAGAGAGAGAGAGAGAGAGAGAGAGAGAGAGAAGAGAGAGAGAGAGAGAGAGAGAGAGCGTTACGAAACGCCGTTGAAAAACGACTGATAACGACGTTTATACAAAGCGGGGGGAAGAGCCGATTATTTATTCTTTCCTTTTTTTTCAGGGAGATTCGGGTGTAATTGCACGTGTGCACACGGGTTACGGAACAGGGCTTTTTAATTGACGAAAATCTAACGCGGAAATGTAACGCATAACGAGAGGGAAAACTCGCGTATGTTTGCAGTATCCACGCATTCGTTAACGTTCGCGCGCTGCTGGTGTGTGTGTGTGTGTGTGTGTGTGTGTGTGTGTGTGTGTGTGTGTGTGTGTGTGTGTGTGTGTGTGTGCATTACAGACGTCTAGTCGCTCGGTCGATAGTCTCGCGTCAAAATTCCGACGCCCCGTCAGATTAATGCGCGACTTGGAAGGTCAAGTTTACCGAAGATGTTCCTTAACATATACGTACACAAGGCTTACGCATCTCTATACGTTTCTCGTCTACACGATACACCGCGTGTATTCTCTCGGCATTCGAGTTTCGATCGGCCTCCCGCTGCGATATTCGCCGTTATAAGCTCCGATGTTTACGCAAAACCGTTGAAATCCACGCGAGACGTCAACACACACGGTTTTCGAATCGGTCGCTCGTCGCCGCACTCTCGCCAATCGGCCACTAAGTAAATAATTAACGAAACTCTCCGCAAAAAGCTCGCGCGCGCTGCGCGAGAGACGCCGGGCGCGCCTGATTAAATCGCAAAACGCTCGCTCGCTCGCGATTAGATTAGCTCGAGAAAACAAAGGTCACCGCTTACACGTGTAATTGCATTCCTCGCATACGTACGTGCGCGCCGCGTACAGCATGCGTATCACATCGGCCGGAGAACAGAAAGTTTATCGCGTCACTTTCCATAAACGAACAAAAACGACAACTGCGACAGTGGTCGAGATCGATTTTTTCGACCGATGCAGCGCGGGCTAGTGCTGATGTACGAAAGCACTGGTTCTTCTCGCGAGGTGTATACAATATTCGGCAGCGCGGGACATTCGTATAACGTATATGCGTCCGGCCATAAGCGGCGAAGCGTACTGGCGAACGAGAGCTTTCGCGGCCGCGAACCGGCACATCGTCATGGAGACGCTAATTTAATATTCCGGCGCGTCTCGCGATTTGCGGTCGTGTAACACACCGGCTTAGATGGCACTGCCGAAGCTGAGCGGCGGTTCTATTTTATATACACGCTGCACGTGGTCTTTGCTGATCGGCCGTGAGTGCGATGTATCTGTGCAGGTGTATTATATGTAACATCGATGTAATCCAGTGGATTATATGTTGCTCCTTTTCGCGAGAGAGCGAGTGGATGTACTGCACCTCCCTGTTTCTGTCGCCCCGTACGACAAGACTATATATACGTGCGACAACTCGAAAAAGACCAATTTTCATTTACTATTTTTAGAGACTCCGATCGGAGTAAATGGATTTATGAAAAACCTAAAAGGCTTATGCGAAAATATACGAATTGATAAGGCTCGCTTGAAAAGGCACATTAAAATTGGCTTGTTTTTAATCGGCTTTCAGTCTTCGTATACTACGGGGTGACGATTTATCGTGAGTTTTTCTCGATTCACGTAAGAACGCGCGATGAGTAGTGGGAAAAAGAAGGTTGCGCGAAGTTCGTATTGCATTCCGCAGACAATAGAGGCGAAGATTCTACGTTATTATACGCAATGCGCACGAGATATCGCGTTTTGAAAAAGCACTTGCGGTCGACTCGCGTATTTTCCAAGACACTTATAGGTACTTACATGTGTGCGTGTAATGTGCATGCATACTGGGCGATATTCGAAACGCGGGATATCGCCGTCCCGCAAAGTAGATCGCGAGAGAGTTGTCGCTTTTATCGGATGTTTGAATTTCAAATTTAAAGGCGAATTTCCGTATAATGTACGCGTATTACATCGTGTTCGCGCCAGACTCGTCGCATTACATAAGGCTCTACGTGTACGCTCGCACTTTATTGTGTGTATTATATCAGCGTATTTCAGAGAAGTTTTACATAATTTGTCGAGTCTCTCTCGCCGCGAGCATGCGAGCTGATAAAACGCATACATGTGTGTACAGGCGTTACAAGAGTTTTGCTTGAATTCGTTCCGCGTATGTAAAGGGTAATTGTCGGATCGATTGCGAATTATTAAAATTACACTGACATTCAAGAGTACGCGTTTCCCCTTAATACATTATTATATACGTTGAAGCGCATTAATAATGCAGTACTCGCGGTATTGCAATATCAATTACATTAATATTTATTACAAGTATGCGTGTCCGGTGAATTTAAATTGCTTGGCGCGCGCGTCTGTGCATGAAATTCGAAGTGTAAAAGCGTATTTAAAAAGTATATAAAAAAAGGTGATTTTACGGCAGTAAATAATAAAAAAAAAAACTCGCAAAGGGAACGGGAATTTTTCGCTTATATACCGATATATACTGTACGCTCAATCGAATTCCAACGTAAATTAAAATTCTATGAATTCAATTTCACGCCAATTCATCGTGCGTATAGCAATGTATATACCTATACACGAGACGAAATTGACATCGAACTTCTGGTAAAACTTTCCATTTCATCCCATTTGCAAAACGCGCCGTTCACGCCTTGTCGCGCGGTCGCGCGCGCGCGAGAATTTAAAAACTATACGCCCTCTGAAAAGTCCATATGAAATATATTTTCGTCCATAGTCGCGATTTTTCATGCCGGTGGAAAAGGCACTTTTTTCCCGAGTTGAAAAATCAAGGCTCGCATTACGAAAGTCGATATACCGCCTCGCATCTCGATACATTTTTTTTGTTGCTCGCACACGCACACATCACACACACACACACACACATAGACAAACACGCGCGCTCAGCATCAAAGCGTTGATGACCGAGAATTGAAAAAAAAATACCCCATACACAGAGACTCGCTCCGTACAGTATTACCTTTTCCAACGAACATATACCTATGTATAAATATATGTATGTATATAAAAAGTGGAGAGAAAAAGTCGCGCACTACAACACTTTCGGAGTATCACAGCTGCCATTGCCTCCGCCGCGAAAATCGTCGAGCGGCGTACAGCGGCAGCAGTAGCGACGAGCCATTGTGCGCGAGAGATATAATAATAAACTCTCTTCTCGTCTCCCTCTCTCTCTCTTTCTGTCTCTTGCGTTCGCGAAACGATCGTCAACAAGTCGCGGCGACGATCGACAGTCCACTACTGCGGATGACGTATAGTTGCGGCCGAAGCAGCTATAGAGAGCCGCGCGATAACCCGAGAGCGCAGTGTACATGTATATTAGTTTATCCTCCTCTCGACGACGACGACGACGCCGACGACGACTCGTATATATGTATAGACACACAAATCGAAATTATAGCGCGGCTTTCGATTGACGGATTTATTATTTTCCTCGGCGCGCGTCGGCAACCGCGCGACGGCCGACAGCGCGCTCGATTGAAGCGTGAATAATAACCGCGGCGATGGATTTTTTTGGGTAGACGGGGAGGAGACGCAGGGCTTTTATTTATTATTTTTGGGCAGACTGATTGGCGGCGTGCATTGTTCGGCGGGAAGGGAGATTTATGTGGGCGTGAGAGCTTTGTTTAGAAGATTTTTTTTGAGACAATGCGACGCGGTGATGTGTGCGAGTGGATTTTTGCGTTTAGTGAGTGGCAAGAGATAAGATATGGGGAGAGACTCGAGAGATTAATATTCTTTCGACGTCAATTGTTGGCTTTGCTGATTAGGCGGTGCGAATCTTCGGGAGTAAATATTGCGATGAAATGTGGGTCGCGACGATGGGGATACGTGTATGGAAGTATCGATTGGGGAAGGGAGGGGAGGGGGATTAGTTTCTTTCGATGATTTTCTGTTGGTGAAGCTATTTAGTTTCGAATTTTTCGCTTGACGCACATGAGATTTATATATCTATATATGACGAATTCTCATAGAAAAATGCACTTTTCGGGGGTCAACAAATCGAACATTTTCTTTTACGCTAGAGGTTGCGGACCGATCAGACTTTCTTCTGTTAGCTGATAGATAGTTAAAAATGCAGAGGAACATCGGAAACATGGAACATTAAAATTTAACATGGGAAGGTATCTGGAAAAAAAAGAAAATTGGCTATTCAAATTTTTATTTACATTTTTTTTGTCAAACGGACATCGAATCTTAGCATATTTTTTTTAAATTAAAGCTCTTTTATTGTAATTTATTGTGGTGTAATTTGAAATTTTATTTGTGCCTCGGGAACATTCTTAGTTGTCATTATTGCAATATTTCCACGCATTAATTTTTCGTAAAGAAAACGTAAAATGGCTCAGAAATATGGTTATCTAGTAACTTTTCCCAAGCTAATTCCTCTGCACTTTTGACTGTCTTTTGGCTTACAGAAGAAAGCCTCATCGATCCGAAACCTCTAGCTTTAAAAATAAAATTTCGATTTCTGAATCCCCGAAAAGTGCATTTTTCTATGAGAATCGGGCATATACTAAACTGCACTTGTAAAATTTTTATCAAGTTCAGCACGAAATTCAGAAATCAGCTCGAACCAATAATTATAATAGTTCTATAAACTATTTTAAGTATTCACTCAATAATCTATTACAATATAGTTTATCTTATTCGAGATATTTTTCATACGCGTTTTAATAGTATATTACACAACTAGGGGCGAAAATTGACTTTTTCAAGCCTACCCTCGACTCCCCCTCGTGCTCAATCATCTGCTTTTTATAATTAGTGCATCGAAGGGCTCTTTTACGCAACAACCAAAGCTCTTGGACATTGGCTATTATACAACATGTTTGAAAATTTAAAAAATTTTGAAATTTTTGGAAATTTTGAAATTTTTGAAAAATGTTTACCTTCCGCTCCGATACTGCATAGACAAACTCGACTTTCCACGGAGTTTTGAGGCAGCGAAAAGAGCCCTTTCGATGCGCATGTGATGAAAAGAATATTTTTTACATTTCGTACACGGAAGTTCGTAAAGGTAATTTACGAAATGCAAAATTAAGGGAACTGTAAAGACAGGGTTTCTCTAATTTTCTTTTATTAATACATCATTTTAATTCTTCGACAAAGCCTTTTATGATTCTTATACCCGCATTGCACGAGGTATTTTCTCATCGATTTAATGAAATAAAAATAAGTCAACTTAATTTGTAAAATTTAATGCGATTTTCATGTACGAACATGTATACACGTGAAAATTAATGTACATATGTAAAATCCAAGTTCAAATTCATGCATATGTAAGGAAAATTGGCGTCCAGTATATTGGAATGAAAATTTAAGTACTCGCATATTGAAATTGAGTATTCAAGCAATCGAAATTCGTATATTAATATATACGTTTGCTGATGTGCCCAGTTGAATATGCATATACGAGATATATACATTTGTAAAGCATTCGCGTAAACGTTCGTTAATGTTTATGTTTCCATTGGCGTGTGTGTACGGCAGCTCTTCTGTACATGAAAATTCAAGCAGCAATTTAATAAAACGTGGCCCCGCATTGATTTTTATTGCGCAGAAACACATTCGTACATCGCCGAATAGATGAACAAGTAAAATGCGATTAAACAGAGTTACAAACAAATAATATTAATACTAAACAAACGTAAAAGCATATAAAGGACGACGACGACGACTACTTCCACTAGAATAATACGTTAACGCGCATAAATTTTACAGTCACGTGTGTAAATCCGCTCTCCCCACCCGCATCTAAATGTACTTACTTAATACGGCGCATAATACGGTATTACGATGAGACATACGCGCGTGGCAGCGCAACAAACGCTACGACACATCGGGCTGAACAACTCGTTATAGAAACGCACCCGAACTAACGAGATAGAGACAAATATATAACTGCGAATAAGCGTCGCATTGTCGAATTCATCCGAACGCGCCTTTTCTCTCATTCATATATGATTATAAGTTTGTATTAGTTAAAATTGATGCGAAACAAAAAACTCGCGTGTCAAAGGAAAACGGCCAAGATGAGGGTGAGAACTGGGAAGCGTGTTTCTCACGGGTTTATATATAATATATAATATAGTCACGCGCGGGGCATTGGGCGCTAACGTATTCGATTATTCTAATTTAACGCGCGTGTGTTAATTCGACGGTAGTCGACCGGCAATGTTTGCGTATATGTAATCATACGTTTCGACGATTGTAGCGCGAAAGGAGCTTGCATTTGTATAAAGAGATGATTTTATCATTTTGAAAAAATTAGCTTTGTGTTGGCAATTTTTTTACTGCAAAAGTTTGTTTTAAAATTTCGAGATAACAGCCCGCAATGGCATACAGTGAAAAGTTGCACTGCGTCTTCGTCCTGCACTGCGGAAATGGAATGAAGGACTGTGATGATAGAGCTGCGCGCGTGTAAGAACTGTAATTTGCGCGGAGATAATTAAAAAGGACATTTCAGGAGACTGTAGCAGTCGTGCACTGTTTATGGGGGATTAAAGAAGTTTTTTCTTCGAGTCTCATTGCTCTGTACGCGAGCTGCACGTGCGTGTTTACGGCGGGGTATTGGACGAGACCGCGGTTTTTCTCGCTGCGGATCGATTAGTTGATATAAATTGTTTATCGGCAATATACCAGAGAATTGTCTTTACCGACGTTTGGTAAAATGCGATAAACAATATTAAACAACAATATTATTCAACAATGTTTGCTGAAATAATAACATTATGTCAAATAGTGTGATGAGCAGCGTCATATATATTGAAAAAAATATATAATTGCTGTATATATTCCACAGTATATAAAAAAAGTCAATTATACTTTTATAGATTATTCTAAAAATGTCGAAGATGAGTAAGTTGAGTAATACTTTTCTGAAAAATGTATCCATAGACTGGAAGCGATTGGTGAAATACTTACAGAAATGCGTTCCAAATGCATCGTACAATATTTTCCAGGAATACATCGCTCTATTGGGTAAGTAACTGGACTTCATAAAAAAAAGAAAATCACTATATCTCCACACCAACCACGTGCTCACCAAATCTCCCAACAATTCTCCCAAAATCAACCGAAAACAAAAAAATCAACGAAACGCATAAAAACAGAACCAACCGAGCTCGCACAACGCATCGCATAGCAGAACCGCACTCCAAGCGACGTCCACGCAGATTATCTGGCTAACTCGCTTATTTTCAATCAGTCAGCCTGTGGTCTAGGAGTAGCGATATCCGCGATCGTCCCGAACGCTCGGCTATTCGAGACTACACGCTGACTTTCATTTTTTTCCCCGCATTTTTTGACCCCCCGGCCTCGGCCCCCCAACCCCTGGACATCCCCCCAAATCACCGAATTTTCCTCACACTTTTCGGCGGACCCTCGTGACGTCGTAGATCGAGACCTCGACGCGGTTTATCTACGAAAAAAGACTCTTATCTGTACGCGTATCGATACGCTGCACTCGTGTACCTGCGCATATATACTCGCGATACACCGCGCGAAAACAGCGGTAGTTTCTGCAGGTGATCACTTCGTCGACAGCTTTTATATTTCAAAGCGTTTGACGCGCGGGACTCTCTTTGCTCTTTTGTATACAAGCATATACCGGTATACACACACACATATATATATAATAGAGGAGACCTAATTTAAAAGCGCCGAGTTCTTTCTCTCGGCGCAAACGCATCATGATAATTAATTCGGCTCACCGCCGGCGTGGCTTGGAAATTTCGCAGTGCGAGAGAAAGAGAGGGAATATGAAAATGCGGTCGGCCGACGGAGTGTGTAGGCGACTTTGGCTCGAGGCGGCAAGGTTAACGCGCGCGGTACAGCCGCAGGAGTTGCGAGAGAGTATACGCGGCGAAAATACAATGACGCCTACTCTAGCGCGTAATCTTCCGAGTTTTACGCGCGAGATGCTCGACTGTGTCTGCTGCGCGTGTCTCTGGACTCTTTATAATCCGCAGCCGGAAAAGTACGCCCGAGAGTGTCTTATTAAAATTATTAATCTACCTGTAGAGAGCTGCCCGAATAAAAGTTGGGATGAAGTTTTTCTTTTAGAATTTTCGCTCGAATGTACGTGAATGTATACAGGTATCTGGTATATATATCGTATAGAGGGGCTTTTGTCGTTGTCGTTAGCGCGACGGTGTTTCTCTGGGGTATATACGGTGCGATTTGGATGTTAATGGGACTGTGCGCCTTTGGCCCTTCGAGTTTAGTGGACTTGTTGTGTTTTGGGCGAGATTCGACGTTTCGGAGCGTGTCCGAATTGTTCGAGCTTTATTTTTCTGCTCGAAATTAACGACCGCATTTTTTGCCGGTGCATGACATTTTTAATTTAGGCCATTTTCGACCTGTCGTGTGCCCATCTATCTCGATTAGTCCGTTAGACACTGAACTCTGCTTAATTAGCGCTCTGCAGCAACAGTATAATTGTTCTTGTTCTATCCGTATATACATGTGTATACTGTGTATATATATGAAGCATTCTCTGGCGCTCTATGCCATTTGCAACCTTGTTAAACTATATTTAGATGGAATAAAAGGGATTAAATTAGTTATTGCTGCATAGTTCGAGAATAACGCGGATAATTGCGATACTTAGATATAATCAGATTGGAATCATGACAGCACTGTTACGTATACGCGTACATTGTGCGTTGAATACATAGTAACGATTGATACCCCGCGATTTTATGTACCTTTAATAACCGGAATATCCAAGTACTTTTGCGCTTCGAATCGAATGCCAGGATCATTGTATGTGATTTAAAATATAGAGTAGTGTACACGAAGTGCGGATAATGAAAATACACGAAATTGGCGCGAACGTGTAAAAACTTATAAAATGTTATATGGAATGTACTATCGTTGACAATCTTTATGCGCAACTATTTAACAGACGTAAAATTGGCAGTGAACCTCAATTTTCGCTATTTAGAAGTCCTTCTACGAACTCTCTCAGCAGTTTGGAAATCTACCTTGTTGTACGATGCAAACTTTCAAGACGATCTTCAGATCGCTGAAGCTAATATCTTCATTGAAATGAACAATTTGATGTAACGGTCAGTGGTACATTAGTTTTATTATAGGTATAATGTATATACACCATAACTGTATCTACCTGATGTTCAACTAGATATAATGCTTCCCTCTGGGCACGTTATCCAGAGCGATCTTAAGGAGTCTCGGACATTCGGTCTCGTATCCATCAAGAAGAGCCCTGAAGGGGTCTCAAATGTTGTCGTATTGTTTGCTTCCATTAAATCGTTTAAATTTTAAATTAGATTGTTTAGTATACATATGTACATCGTGATGCTATACTTGTTCTATAGAAATACATTGCTCAACTACGTGCACGTTAAAGAATTTTGATTCTTCGCACATTTTTTACATCGCCAAGACTGAATTTCGAGTACGCCATTACATTCCACATAAAAAGAGTCTTCAGCGAGTTATTAAATTCGTAAAGTGCTTCGGTGCTGTTTTCTTGTTAATAAGCAGCATAAACTTGTAAGATTGCGCTTGTTAAAATGAGGATTTTTTCGAAGGTGTCTCATTTAGATTGTCAGCTCAAGTATCCCACAATTATTAGACATTTAACAACTTTGACGTGAACACTGTAAGCAAACGATCAGAACCATAGTTTCACTCAACACCACGTAATCTAAAGCAAACCTTACAATACCATATCTCTCCGGCACTCGGATTCACGAACGGCACAATAGAAGATCTTCCGCGAAGCTCCGCAAGGACATTGCACGGGCCTCGTCAATCTTCCATCCGATAACATTGTGCTTGAGGTTATCCACATCGACTTCAAAATTTATTTCTTCTCTTCGACTTCTAACGAAGTTACTTCGCCACAAACATTATTCTTTTCTGCACTATCTACTTAAAGTGGACTGTGAAGTTTTCAGTTAAGGTATCTCCGTCCTCCACTGGGTAACTGGAGACTTTCACGATTTTCTTTAAGATGCCATTGGCTCGAAACTCGGCAGCGATTATCCTCGGGTTCAAAAATGTAGCTGAAGTTTCGAAGATGACTATCGGAACGCATAATAGTTACAGAGGATAAGACCAGTTTTCCCTTTCTTTTTCTTTTCCACCTTAGAGAAAAAAAGAAAACAAAGAAAAAAATCCTCTTTGCATCGACAATTGTTACACATATTGCTCCATACCGTTTAGGCCAAGCGCAATAACTCCGAATAAAAAAAAGGCCTCGCTCCATATAAACAAGCCGAGCGGCGCGCCGCGCGTCTCGTAACACAAAGGGAGGCTCTGCAGAGCAGCAGTCGGGGAGGAATTCCGACATCCAATGCGTCGACTGGGAAATTCAATACAAATTTGATGCGCGCAGGGGGATGAGAAGAGTATCCTGTATATAAGTATACACACAGGTGTACGCCGCTGTATACACACACGCGGGCGGCGGGCGGAGGGGGAGGGGTGGGTGCGTGCGCGCTTGTTTGCTAAGTGCGATTCTCGCTCGCGCGCATGTGTCTATATATGTATATATGCGTCGAGCGTTGTTGCTGAAGTGAAGGTCCTGAGCTTTTACGTTTCACGACTCTTATACGAGTATAATAGTATAGTAGCCGCGAGAGTATAAGGGGCTACGCGCGGCCAATGAGAGACTACACTTAAGAGCGCTCGTTTCGTCTCTAAGCTGCTGCTGCTGCTGCTGCTGCTGCTGCAGCGTCATCTTTTATGGACAGATAACTTTTGCCCTTTAATTAAAAGCTTTTTCTCGAGTCTATCTCTTTGTTTATGCCTTGCTTTCTTTTGATTCGATGCTTGGCCTGATGGAAATGAGGTATATGTGGACGAGAGAGCGTCTGTGGAGAGAAACGTTTATTTGCTTTGGGCCGCGCTGTTTTTCTGCAATTTTAAAAGTTTTCGAATCACGTATGTACAGTTTGTGTTGTTGGTGGGAAAATTGGAGGTTAGGCTGTTGGGGCGAGATAAGAAAGGAGTTTACCTTGATGCGTATCCATGAAGGGGGGTGTCTACTGCGTACATGAAGATACGCGATTGTGGATTGCTGGCGAAGAGCTGAAACTACCTAAATATATCCTTATATACACAATCTTTTTTTCAATTTTTAGCCACTTTTTCTCTCTTAAATCGTGGGTTCTTAAATATATATTATCAATACATATAAATAAGAAGACATCGTTAATAGAACAAAATAAATAAACGTATACGAAAATACAAAAAGCTTTTCCAGGTAACGCTCCGAATTCTTCACACGGTATACGTGATACACCGGCCCCATAAAACATTTTAACCTTTCGTCAAGCCAGCGTCTACATCGGTCAACAAAGCCTCTCAGAGACAAATCCACCACCTCCCTCCTTCCCCTAACCCACACGTACTTTTAATCAACACACCGCGCAAGAGGACGCGCTAATCAATATCGGCGATCGAAAAGCACCGACCCGCATTCTTCCCTCCGCTCTGTACACTCGAAAAAATAAAAAATCATTTCGCGCAGACACTGTAATAGGCGTATAGTAACGCGTGCAGTGGTGGCCCCGTTACCCACATCGCAAGGTCATACACACAACCTGCCCTCTATATCCTACTTGTGTTCTGTCTCTCCGCTGATAAAAAACCGAGAGGAGAGAGAGAGAGAGAGAGACATATACAGCGAGCCCGCATCGCTATCAAAAAGCGCGCTCCGGACTATATACGCATACACCTGTAACAACCTGCACCGGTTGTGTAGGTGTATATACTTGTATGCGCATACCGCGTATAGTGTGTATGACTGTGTGTCCACCTACACACACCGCGAATATACCTATACATTCACGCACATATACATATATACGTGTAGAAGGAGGGAGAGACGAGAGAGAGACAGAGAGCGAGTGGAAAAGCGGGCGCGGACGCGCAGCGATCGATACTCGCGCGAAGCGAGCAACCCCCGTACGGTGGCGGCTCTCCCGCACACGCCAATAGCGTACGCGCCTTCGGCTCGCGAGCAGCTCTCGAGCTTGCACCGACGCTTTCCCCGCATTACATTAGGTATACGCGGCTTCTCCGTTCTCTCGGTCGCGCACACTTTTTCCTCCCTCTGCAGCAGTGGAAACGCCGTGTGTACGATCTCTCGCCTCTCTTGTTTATAACGCAACGATATATACGCGGCGCGCGCGCGATATCGCATATCAAAGAGTCTGCCGTCAGAGACGCCGCGACACACACCGGGGGACGTGCGCGCCGCTGCCGTCGTCGTGTGTCCGGCTTCCTTATCCCCCCTCCCAACCCCCCCGCGCGGTGTACGCATATACTGTGCCGGTATCCCGTTCTCTCGCGCGCGCGGGGTGAGAGAGCGCTCGCCCGTTTGAGGTTATGTCGGCGGCGACGGCGTCGCTGACGACGATAATGCAGCCACGCTGATAATGGAAGCGCGCCGAGACGGGCCCGGGGTCCCCAAAGGGGCCCCGCGGCCGGCTCGCTCGCGAGTGAAGCCGCGCCGCCTTCTCCTCCGGAGTAGGATCGGCCTGGGGATGACGCTGACGCTGATGATGCTGCTGCCGATGCTCGTCGGACTGCCCCGTCAGGTCGACGCTGAGAAGAGCAAAGACTGTGAGTATCAGTATACGTATTATCGCGCGGGGTGTCTCTCGCTTTCTCTCTCTGTCTCGCGCGCGGAGAGGGAAGAGCTTTTGTGCAGCCTTTTCCCTCCTCTCCCGCGACCTTTGCTGTGCGATATGCCTGGAATAATTGAACGTCCTTTCTCCGAACTACTCCCTGTGTTCAGTGTTATACACACGCTGCGAGTGCGTGCATTGCGAACACAAGGATATATGGTAATAGACGAGAAAGAGATACCGCTGACTCGCGGACGAACTTTTTTTTCAATAAATCGACCGAAGCTCGCGAGTGTGTCTCTACCGTGGTGTGTATACCGGGAAAAGGAGCGTTACTGCGTATATTATGCATAGAGAAGCGCGAACTCGTCCTCTCGTGCGGATGACGCGTTTAGCTTTGCGGGCAATAAAGAAAACTACTTGGCGGAATTTGTCTCTCTCTCTCTCTCTCTCTCTCCCTCCGTTCCGCGTGCCGCGCGCGCCGCAAGCGAAAAGAGAAGAGAGGGTTTCGATCCGCGCGCGCGGACGTGAAACGGCTGCTAAAAATGCGCTATCGATTAAAACTTAGGGCTGAAAACAAAAATAGCAGTCGCGCGCGCATAATGCTTATATGTATGTTACATGTGTGCGCGGGTGTCGGTAGAAACGGTAAGCCGGCAACGTTGACCCCCGGCTATTTAAATTTTCATTGAGGTGAACGAACAAGTGCCGGCGCTTACTTATATATAAGTACATAAGTACTCGTGCAGTTGTGCTACTGCGAGCGCGTTCACGATCGTACCGGAAATTAAGGCGGTTTCTCAATTAGCTTCGCTTTCCGAGAAATTTGTGTATACTGTGCCTACTCGCGAAATGCAGCGTAAGTATACGCTTCGTAATAAATTAAGTTCTGTGCGTGCGCGCGCGCGACACGTGCTTTTTTTCTGTAATACCTGCAAAGGGAAAATCGGGAATTGCATTGGGAAGAAGACGAGTCTCGTACATGGAAATGCCGGAAAAAAGGCACTCGCATAACACTGGGGGAGAGAGGGAGAGAGAGAGAAAAAGAGAAGAGTCAAAGAACGCGATGCACTCGAGGAACTCGGGGAAAAAAGCCAGCGTCAGAGGAATCGCGAGTGGGAGAGAGTAGAGAGAGAGAGAGAGAGAGAGAGAGAGAGGGAGAGAGAGGTGGAATTTCAGCGGTGCAATAAAAAAAGCAATTGGCTGAAAGTCACCTTCAGTACAGGAGATAAAGCGGGAGAGGATCCGCTGCACAACTGGATTGGAAGAGAACGTGATTTATCTTTAGGAGGCTAATTCGTCTCGATACCATTTAATTACGTGCGTCAGATGTGGGACTTTTTTTTCTTGTTTTTATCTTTGTTGTGTGCTCACCGAGTCGGGTGTGCGCGTATTCAAGTGGAGGTTGAAGTTGAGCAAACTGCGGATGCGGTTCTTGGTCTAGAGACGTTAATGATGTGTTCGCTGATTGTTGGGTAATTTTTGAGTTAAAAATGTTAGGCTGAGATGTAGCGTCGCATAAGTCGTTGAAAATCAATTATGTTGCACGAGGAGGTCGAAAAGTCAACTGAACGTTTGAATTTCGCGATTTATATAGCCGGAGATCAAAACGAACTCATTTATTTATAAGTAGAATAATAGAAGTTTACTGTCTGAAAGAAAAAACTTTCAAATAAATTTGATATTTTAAAAAATCATTTTGTAGAATGAGACGACAGCAATTTATAAATAATTTTTCAGTAATTTCATTTCTACGTTATTAGTCATAAAGGAACCGTAGTCGGTTCTTCGCTTGTTGTATATTAAAGAGTGAAAAATTAAAATTTTCAATTGAATATCTGAGTTCATAATAATAATTATTAATACTTTCAATTAAACTTTTCAATTCCGACACTATTAAAAAATCTTACGATTTCGCGATACTAGTTGAACAAGCTGTATTTTCACATTTGATTTTCGCGCCAAACTAGCCCGCACCCACCGAAGCCTTTTATTTCACAAATACTATCGCCCAAGCTTCAACGTCCGAATTCCCATCCGAGTATGAAACCCGAACAGATTATTCATCAAAACTTGGTGGTAACAACTGCATTTTCAATACCAAACTTTTCTTTCGCATCTCTTTCTCGTACGCCTCCCCCCTCCCCAGAACAGACATACCCATACCCGTACACCGCGCGAGCTTTTCCGCAAAGCTTTCCATCCGATCAATCTCATCTCGGCTATATACGTACGTATATGTATACACGCGGTGCACAACAGAGCAAGCACTCAAGACACTCCGTCGCTCCGTGTATATACACATATATATATTTCCTTGCACACTCGCGCACGCGGGAATTTGCACTTTATACACCGAGATTCCGCGGAGAGGAATCTCCCGCGCTTTCACGGAAAATTGCTCGGAAGCTCCCCACCTCTCTCTCTCTCTCTCTCTCTCTCTCTCTCTCTCTCTCTCTTGCTTTCGCTCTCTCAGGGAAAATTACGATAATGTCGCGCTGATGCGAAAATTGCGGTAATTGCCCGAATTAATTGTTGCCTTCGCCGCGCAGCGCATCGGACGAGCGCCGGCTTCTCCCTATCAGAGCCTATCTATATTTGGAGATACACGTATATAACAAGTTCACCGATGCCTCTGTATATCACGAGCTCTATACATGTATGTCTCTCTCTCTCTCTCTCTCTCTCTCTCTCTCTCTCTCTCTATGTGGTGGTATAAGCGAGATGCTATGCTCGCTTTCCTCGGATAAACGAAGGTAATTTCAGGAGAGAGAACGGAATCAACTCTGCGTCTCGAATGTCATCTTATTAGAGTGAATTTCCACCCGGACTCGCTAATGACGAGAGTCGAGCTTGCTTATGATAATAATAATAACAGTGATAATAATAGTAATAATAATAACCCGCGCACAAGAGAGCGAGGAGTTTGCTGCTGCACTTCTCTCCCTCCCTCTCTGTCTCTCTCTCTCTCTCTCTCGCTATATATATATGCTCTCAGAGCTGCTGAGAGAAGGAAATGCGTTGTTTTCTGATTCGATTATTCCGGCTTTTTTAATTTTCAAATGCTACGCCCTTCTTTTGTCCTTTGTCATGTTTATATACTCCGACTGTCTTCTCGGCGCCTTAACATTTTTCTCTTCTCCCGAGACTGCGAGATAGAGAGAGAGAGAGAGAGAGAGAGAGAGAGAGAGAGAGAGAAAGAACCAGAGAGAGAGAGAGAGAGAGAGAGAATTTTCAAGTACAGCGATGAACGAGTCGTTAAACGAGCTATTACAATATTTAGATTAAATTTCGGCTGGTGAGCGAGAGAGAGTCTCGGGACCGGGGGGCCTGCATGGAGGGATTAAGAAAACTCATCCATAATATTACAATTTTAGGTTTCGGAGAAAAGGAGAGAGTGCGCAGCGCATGCCAAAGGCGATTATCGTAATTCTAGGCCGCGAGAAAGAGAATATTACACGTGCAATATTTAACCTCTCTCTCTCGCGGGTGTGTGCATATTATGAATGGGAAATTATAATTCATACCGGGAACGAAAAAAAGAAATTAGTTCTCAGGAGCGAACTTTTATTGAATCAATATGACGTTGTGTGCTGGCAGTGGGGAAAAAATGCGCTCTGCGAGTACAATTACTGTAATCTGTGTGTACCGTGCATAATACGGAGGCGAGGAGTGCGAGAATTCGATTGTTTAAAAAAATCGGTGCAATTTGTAGGAAAACTTGAATATTTTTGTATTGTAATTTTTTTCTACAAATGCAGTGTAATCTCCTGTACAAATTGCTGTAATTTTTTGGCATTGCAGAAGCCTGTGCCTCTGTTACTGTAAGTCACACTAACTTTTTTCGTAAAACGTATTTCTCGCACCTGGATGTATACGTATACAATTAACAATTTAATTTTCAAATAATTTATCAAGCTTTACAAGTCGATTGATAGAATTCTGCACTTTAATTCTAAAAAAATAATTATCTTTTCCTGCCTTTTTCTATAGGAGAGATATTGATTCCTGACATTCTTCTCCAAATTTTTTACTCCCACAACGTACGCTCAGATTTATACATTTCCCAAAAAATCCGCACATCTCGAGATACCGCTTATACCAGGACCCATCACCGCGTGTACCTTACATAAATTTCCTTTCCTATATTACCGCCGGCAACGGCGGCGCAAAAAAAAAAACAAAAAAAACTCGACAACAGCCAAAAGCTCTAGCTATACATACATGCACACTCACGTACACACACATGCAGCGGGAGGAGGAGGAGAGCAGCTCCCTTTAATATTACTTTTCGCCGTAGGCCGGAAGCTGCGCAGATTTATGGGAGGGAGCTGCTGCCGCGCGTCGCCGAATTCATTTCCTATTCAGCGACAAGAAGCGGAGCAGCAGCGGCTCTCTCTCTCTCTTTTTCTCCTTGGATTAACGATCCTCTCGCGGCAAGCCAGACAAGGGAGATTAAGAAAAAGGGGTGACAAGATCTCGCCCGGCTGATACGCCGGCAATTTCGCTCGCTCTCTCTCTCTCTCTCTCTCTCTCTCTCTCTCTCTCTCTCTCGGCTCCTGTGCGAGAGCTTTCCTTTTTTTTCGCCTTGCCCACCTTCTTCTTGTTTTCTTTTTTATATTCGGGTATGAGAAGCGCTTGACACCTTTGTGGTCGCCGCCGACGCCGCGATGCGCCTGAATATGCGTATACTCATGCAGCGCAGTAGCTGTGGGAATTCTTCCTTTTCTTCCCTTTTTTTTTGCTGTTTCGTATTTTTCGTTAATTATACGCGCGAAGCTGCTTTGTAGCCTCTCTCACGAGCGCGCGATGCGCCGAGGAAGCGAAAAAAAAAGAAAGAGAAAAAAACACTTTCGGCGGGTGGTAAAAGTCGCAGATTTTACGAATGAAATATAGCCGCGCTATAGCGCGTAACGAGTTGCACTAAAGGAAAAAAAGAAGGAACTTACGCTCGCGGAAAGTCTTGGGAGGGAAACAAAAATTTTCAATTGCCGCCGTTGAGGAGAACGAGAACGGGAAAGCTACCTGCGGGAGAGCGCGAGAGAGAGAGGGGAGAGAGAGAGAGAGAGAGAGAGAGAGAGATAAAAGTTGGTCGTAGGAAGGAAAACTGTCAGTTACGCGCAATAATAATCTTTTTATTGCTATACCGCGCCGCTTTTTTTCAATGCGAGAAGTCTGAGAGTCGAAATCGCGATAAGTCGGTTGCGCGCAAGGGCGTTTTCGGTCGGTGCAGTGGTGCTCAACTCTGACTTAGATTAAAAAATGTTGCTGTTTTTTTTTTCAAGGTTTTATACGTACACTCTAGTAATGTGTCGAAATTGCAATTAAATGATCTCTTAAGAATACATTTGGAGTAGAAATCTAAAAGTATTAGATATTTTCATATTAGTCAAGTTTTATATTTCGAAAAATTAAAATTGAATTTACATCTATTCTTTTGGAATTCGGAAGGCAAATGGAGAAAATGTGAGAATACGCTTACCTGTTACTTATCTTCTTGGGACTAACTCGGGGTGAAATCATTATTTATCTAACTTCTACGAAACTGCTGGTTTGGAGCCCGGTCGAATCTCTATCAGGGTACACTTTTTGCCACTGAGTTCTACGATAACAGAGATATATTCACAGTTCTGGTTTAGCATATTCAGAACAAACAGGGTATAAATTAGGGAGAAGTTTATGTAACCGAATCTGTTTATCGTTGTTTATTAAATTTCATATGTTTCATTTCATTAACATACTTTATATTTTTAATAATTTACTACCTGTTGAAACGATAAATTTTTCTACAAGTATTAATTAGATAAACGATTAATTTGCGAAAGTTTTTCCCGCTAAGAAACAATTGGTTTCCAATCAAAAATTTTTTTCTTTACTTTTTTGCGATTTATATCGCTAAAAATAGCAAGCTCGAAGTACAGTTGTTAGCTGAACACCATAAATTTCTTTCGTACTTTTCTCTTTACTTATAATTGACCAAAAATTTTTTAATTCATCAAAATTCAATTTTCCAGTAAAATAAAAGCAATAAATAAAGAATTAATCCAGCCTAAAAATAATTCTCCTCATCCTTATACCGAGAGGCGTTGAGCCAGCATCTAATACATCTGAAGTTTATCTTAACCACGCTTGACCACATCTCTCTCCCCCTCATCTCTATATACACTCACGCACCTACACCTACAGATACAGCACGTCCGACACACACACACACACACACACACACACACACACACACAGACGTCGGATCGCCAGAGTGAATTTCACACTACGACCGCGCCGCCGGCGTTAACGAGTCTGCGAGCTTTCGGAGCTTTTTTTGTGCGTCTCTCTCTCCCTCTCCCCCGGTCGCCTCGACGCGGCGTTCGACGCGCAAAAAGTATTCCGCGTTGGTGCATCATATTTCAATTTCATAGAGAGAGTGAGAGAGGCTTTTTAAAAACTTCGCACTTCTCGAAGCTGCCGCACATATATATGGGTGATTCTCTGTGAAATCGACCGATCAAAATTTAAATTGATTTCCAACCATATTAAATCACTTCAACTTGATGAAATACACTTCCCCGAATTTTTTCATATTTTTTGCATCGATTATCCTGTAGCTCAGAGATAATCGATCAAAAAATCTGAAAACATTCAGGGAAGATGTTGAAGTGATTTGATATGATTGGAAAAAAATGTAAATTTTGATCTGGCGATTTCACAGAGAATCACCCCCCCCCCCCTCCATATGTATCTACGCATACGTATAGCATAGACGGAAAAATAGTGTATTTTACGATATATAATAAGTGTGGCGTATGAATAGCGCCCGAGTTTCATCGCATAACACAAAAATTCCATTAACATATTAAATGTTTGTAAATTTAAAAAAATACCATATCTTTCGCATTCGAGTTGAAGATACAAGGTATCAGCGATTATTCAAATTCATGACATGCGTAAAATCGTACTTTACGCATTCTGCCTGTCTCGAAAAAAATTTTCCACTTCCCTATATACTTCCGCAGAGAAATATACTTAAAGCTATCCAGAGCGTAAGTCGTACGGTGGTTCTCAGCCGTACACACCACCGGAGCGGATATTAAATTTACTTTTCGAATAGGCGACAGAGAGAGAGAGAGAGAGAGAGAGCGAGAGAGAGCTTTCCATACGCAGCGGCGCAAGTTCGCTTATTTAAAACTTGAGGGAGAGCGAGAGAGACTCCTCTCACGCGGTTCATATTGCCAAGAGTGCGCGCGCGAGAGAGTAAGACAGCAAAGAGAAGAGGCGGAAAACGTCGGTGCCTTTGTCTGAAGAGGGGGAGATGGTACGTGGCGTTGTGTATGTATATATATATGTACCGTATGGTATGTACACAAGTATAGACACAGGTAGTGGCGGCGTGCGACGAGCGGAATATTAAGAGGGTGTAGCGAACGAACGACTAATAGGATGTTCCGGCTAGAGTTTATTTGCCCGTGAGATTGTTTGTGTTGCGTAATGACGTAGAGGTGTGGTGCACGCGCGATCGATTAGAACACAAATATAGCCCCGCCGCGCCGCCGGACACCGCGTAATCACGGGATAACCTCGTAATAAACAGCGGCGAGCGTAATTACGCGGAAATGTATATTGTATATGCATATTATATATATATATATATATAATATATAGACATTGTGCCAAAAAATATCGTCAGCTCGCGGGTGCCATTTACCCACGCCGTGCCAATAACGGGCCGCACTAGAGGTCACTCGTATCGTGTACATGATGCGATATATATAGGTCATTCTTCCAAAAGTGGAGTTTTTTGTATTAAAAAATGAACCACATAAAAAAGACCGATTTGAGGGTAACCGATAGTGGCTTTTTGTTATTCAACGTATAAGAAAACATAGTTTATTTGGAAAATACTACAGCTGCGATTAAGTTTTGTCCATAAGATTAATATAGGCAAACGGAGAGGTTCTTATGGTAATGACATGTCACGTTATTGACATTTGACCACTAAATGTTACGAATTTCCTTGCGAATTTTTCCTTTTAAGAAGGTTTTTAACATTTTTCGATCATTTAAGTTATTTATATTATTTACTTATCACGCGCTAGCCTGCGTAACGTTAATGACAATTTTTTTTTACCTCAACAAATTAGTCTGCTTAAAAACTGTTAAAACTATAATGCGAAAAAAGTAGTTATGCAAAATATGTCTTAAGTTGGCTCAATTTGAAATGTACTGGCCTAAATCATTTTCGCGATGAAGAATAGCAAGACTGTTGGAAAATGGGCGCGAAATTCAAAAATTCAAAATTAAGTTTTTAAGTTTGTATGGCTACAGGAAGGCATAAAATCATATATATAAGGGACTAAACTGGAGAAACTTTTTAATAATATGTTCCTTTTGAAAAGCCCATAGCTTGGTGGGTGTTTATTTGCATATCCGAAGTCTAGCAGCATTGTTATTAACGTAACTTTCTTAGGAGACATGTTACGGTAATGACATTTCAGCCTCATAAACTGCAATTATAACGATACATGCTTAAAGGGAATGTTTGTATATGTATCCTCATTTGTTAAGTATACATTTAGTACAAGTATTTTATCAATTTCCTGAATCAAAAAGCTTCGATAAACTACGTTTTTAGACTGCAGACATGAAAAACACTACTTTTGGAAGAATGACCCATATACTATTTTTACATTGTATATATTATTCAACGCAGGGTTTGTTCCGCTGTATTGATTTTAGATATAGGGAGAGACGAAACTGACATTCCGAGCTTAATATCTACATTCACCAGTAATATTGTGCATTCCGCAAATCGGTTTTCTATACTTTTAATCAGATAAAAGCGCATATAGTTTTTCCCTTATGTATACTCGTTCGCCGCGCGTACGAGCTTCGGATATCATCCAGAGGTCGAGAAAGAGAGAGAGAGAGAGAGAGAGAGAGAGAGAGAGAGAGTTACGGCATCAGAATCAGCCGTATACACAGTTTTAAAAAATATCCCCTGTATAAACTTTGCTACAAACGTGGGGCGCACTATATATACCACAGGCCCTATATAAAGCGACCAAAACGGCGTCGATGTAACGGAAGTTTCGTTAAATTGAAAGCTCGCTGCAGTATACATATATATCACACACCTATACATAGGGCTCTCGAAGAAGTTTGCCAACGAGGCTATCGAAATGTCGTGTAAAGTGTTAGCCAAGATAATTGCGATCCTCCCGCAACGGTCAAGTCCTTCTGTATTTTCCACTAGCCCTATACCTATATGTATACAGATGGATTTTATCGAGCGCCGCCGCGCCGCTGTATCACGTCGAAAGTCGATTCTCCGCCACGGGGCTCTGTGCGCGCGGCTGAGAAGCCCCCGCTATATACGTATACGTATATACCTATATCTAGAGAGCCAGGGAGAGTCTCAAAGTTCCGCGGAACCAATCAGCGCGCGACAACTCGCTTTACCGAATCAATCCGTCGATCTCTTCTTCTTCTTCTTCTTAGCGCGTGTCGGGCCGATTGGCGGACACACATTAATGTGGAGCCGTCTTTTCGCGGGGCGAAGTTGGCGAGAGAGGAAGAAAGAAAAAAAGTAAGGCAAGTGCAGTAAGTATACGAGCTGCGGCGTATGAAAGGAAAATATTTACCCGCGGCAACTCGTTTCGAGCCTCCCTCCTCCCCCTTCCCTTCACCCAACCACCCCCCCCCCCCAGCTAGCACGAAAACAAAGCGCCGCCGCTTAACCGAACTAATCGAAGCCCCGACATGAGGAGCGATTCGTAAGCCGCGCGTATAATCCCCCTCACGTGCACCTTCCGCGCCAGCAAACCAATTTGATACGTGCGAGCCTCGAGAAAAGCGGGCGTATAACCTCAACTCTCTCGTGGCTAACGTGTGCGTTCGTGTTCGTGTTCGTGTGTGTGTGTCTGTGAGTGTGCGCGAGTACTTATATGTGTGGCTGGAGACTGGAGCCACTCGCTCTGTAGTATTGTACCTGAGTTTGGGAGAGGGGGAGGGAGAGAGAGAGAGAAGTTTGTTCGACATCGGTGGTAATCGGCGAGACAATCGCGAAGACTCTCTCTCGCGCGCAGTAATTTGCCAAAGAAGTGCGAGAGGGAGTTGGATTTGTCGCTGCTGGCAAATTAGGAGATATTGCTGAATGGAAGATTATTGTGCGGCGGGAGAGCGTGAGAGAGAGAGAGAGAGAGAGAGAGAGAGAGAGAGAGAGAGAGAGAGAGAGAGAGAGATAATTGAATGAGAGACTTTGGATTTTCAAGCGGAGCTGCGAGAGAGTCGATTCGAAATTTAAATTTCTCGCCACGTTATCGTGTGGCGGAATAAAAAAGCCCCAATTTATACGTATTTTTAAATGCATAAAGTATTTTGGTTTAATGAAAACGTGATAAAAGTAAAAATTTATTGCCTGAAATTCTTTCAACTTGTATATGCACAGTGTATACACCCTATCGGGAGCCATGCTTAAAACGCTTGCAAAATGTGGAAACGATAAATGAATATGCAAAATTCTATTTTATATTCGTAAAGATTATTACGCGAGAGCTATAATATACGTTTCTCTCCATATTTTGCTACTATAGAATTGTCTACTGTATTTTACGAACTTTCAAGTCAAGTTAATATTTAAATATCCCGCGAAACGACATTTGAATTGCACGATTTTGAGAATATTCAAATGTCATTTCATGCGGGATATTTTAACTTTTGAACTTCGTAGAATAACAGATATAATATAATTATGTAATAAATGAGAGGAAATCAAAATTACGATTTTTCGTACGATTTAATTTTATTTTAGCAAAAATTATTCGCTTTTTTCTCTCCGTGATCTCCATCATCGATTTGAACATTTTCTATAGCGCGCGAAATTTAAATTTTCAACGCATTTCGCTTTAAAAAAGAACCGAAATCATTCCGATATATAGGTACAATATTACAGTTGATAAATAAAGAAACTTTTTCTCTCTTTCTCTCTCTGTTCGGCTTTGAAACGCTACGATAAAATTGATAACGAAATTATTTTCCCTTTGAAATTCATTTCCTTTCCCGAGAGTGCATCCAGAAAGCGCTCGTGTTACTACTGCGGCAACTGGCTTCCTCCGCCCCGCGCCCTCTATCTCTCGTTCCCTTTTTTTTGCTCTCGTCTGCTGGACGCTAGGCACACGGGACTTTGAGTTCAGCCTCTGCGAACAGTTTTGGCTTACACACGCATGTTCGGCTTCCAGACAACCAGTGCGATGAAGCAAAGATAACGTGTCCAGTGCAAATGCATTTAGTTATCCGCTGCAGGCGATAACGGCTTGTATCCACTACAGAGGGGGAGAGAGAGGGGGGGGGGGAGGGTGGAGAGTCAGAATATCGTTCTTCGAGAGATCGCAGGCGCAGGCGCGTGCGTAAATCACTCTTTCAACAACTTTGACAACTTTCTGAAGGATATGAATAAATTTAATTTATTACGAGAGGAAGGTTTTTACGATGGAGGATGATGAGAGGGAAGTCTCTGTGTCTGACTGGACCTTGATGAGACGTATAAAGCTTGTTGGATAAGGATTTTACGATTAATAGGTTTTTACGTCATTTCGCTAGAACATTGGAATATTGAAAAGATTTATGTCTGCAGTGTGATTACTATGTTCTACGGTCAATTTTTAGTCAAAGATTTCTAATTCTGTTGTGGTATGTGTGCAGTCGCCCCCTTCGAGCGGATTTTATATAACTTGACATAATAAACAAATTTTGTTGATATAATAGATCATAATTACATAATTTTCTTTCAGACAACATCATTTTAATAGACTTTCGTAAACAATTTGGGAATAATTTGCAAAATATCAAAAGTTATTATATTTGCGCGCAGAAGTCGAGGACACTTTCTATCAGAATCTGTCTCCTGTAATATCATGCAATTATAAACAAAGAGCTTTTAATGAAGTTCAAGCATAACTTTCTTTCCACTATGTGCTTTTAATGCTTACTTTAAAGTGGCTTTAAAGTAAACGAACTATATAACTCATACAATCTTGTAGCGTGTAACAAGAAATAATAACAGCCTTGGCAAAAACTGGCATAAATAAATTAGATGCGGAAGAAAAAGGGAAGACACACTGGGGAAGACCGCGAACTCCGGGGGAAAGGTATCGCGGCTGAAACTTTGCACAGAGATTTCTTGTACCAAAATATGAAATTCTCTTGGTTATATCTACGGCCCGCAGACCCTGTAATCCAAACTGTAGTCAGGGAATACATTTTGCCACGTTTTCTAAGTCATCTTCCATCAATTGTGCCACCCCAGGGATGTGGAGAAAAGTGTAAACAATGATAAATAATAATTATAATAATAAGTATATGCGCAGATCAAATTGAATGACTTTTCATCTGCTCGAATATTAGACTCCACGCCGAATCCAGGTGTCTGCTGAATCGTACTCAAAAGATGATAAGCTAGAACATAACCAATCTCGGGTGCAAAGCCTATAGAACGGATTTTGGCACAAGAAACCTCTTAGCAAAGTTTAAACCAGATCCCTGTCTTAGAGTCCGCGGTCTCCCCTTGTCAGTAAGGTCCTGACGGCTTTCTTAGACGTCTATATACCACCTCGCTATACGCAGAGACGGTTATTAACTCCGCATTGGCGCCTGTCTTCTCCTTAACCGCTGTGCTTGCCGAACATATGACAAAACGAGAAGCACATTCTCAACTTTTTCAAACTACATCCCAAGCGATCATCAAAAATTTATCTACGCTATAAGTCAATAAACGTGCGTATGAATATACACCAGGCGCGATCGATTTTGCTATGGAAAATTCATCACAAATTGAAATTGATTGGAAAACAATTACGGCTCCGGCAAAAATTAATTGGGGTCAATCCGTGAATCCCGCTCTCAAACACCTTATACAATGCAAACTATATTCAGCGGCAGAGCCGCGCCATCCGTGTATGATGTATATACACAAAATAATCCACGCGCGAGTTATTTCAAGTACGCGAAAATACGTATCGGTATAATTAACCGCTGAATTATTCAGGTGGGAAATTAATAAAGCTACTCTCTCGCGTCAACTCTGGATATCGTCTGCAAATTGTCGTTTCTCAATGTATATACCTGCCGTGTACAATTATGCGCAGATAGAATATATATGGGAAAATCTATAAAATTATAAATTCAGTTTTTTTTCGGGGGTGTAAAATTAAAAAAAAAAAAATACGCATACTTTGACTTACGTATTTCGAGTATGCAGATACATTATTCAAACAATATTATCAAAGCTGTCGACGTCGCTTTTACGATTTCGCCATAACAGTATTTTCTTGGCTTCCTTTCTGGCCAGGAGAATTTTGGAATCCCAAAGACTGTATTTATCCTATGAATTTCCCCATATACAGAAATATAGGTAGGCACTTGCACAGAGTGGAGAGCCGCATCGGTTGGCTCATTTTCCACAGAGAAAGAGAGAGGGGGGGGGGGGAGCGGACAGCGATCGCTCGGAGAAAGAAGATTGAGCGGCAAAACAGAGAGTGTGTCTCGTTGCTGACGTTTCGTCTGATGTTCCCGTCAAAGCGTCGGAAAAATAAGTTCTCCTCATTTTTTGCGACGCCTCTCTCTCTCTCTCTCTCCTCTTTCGCGATGCAAACCGTGTGTGCCGCTGCGTTGTATACTCTCTCTCTCTCTCTCTCTTTCGTTGCAAAATAGCAGGTGCTCGCTCTCGGGAATTTCATCGGGGAATGGAATCGCGAGCCGCGTGCGTTATATATATACAATATACATGCATATATGTGGCATATATATACGTTATACGTATATGTATATAAGCGCGTGTGATATTGCAGCTCGCTGCAGAATTCGTTGGGCGTGCGCTTGATCTTTTTTCTATGAGCACATGCCGCGCATAGTGTCACTTATAAAAAGCGTTAACGTTTCATCGGTATTTTTTTTCTTGTTTTTTTTTGGAATAGAAAATTGGCGAGGGGGTGTTAATATATGCATTCCGTTTTTTACACATGGGATATCCGTGAGAGACAGCTCGTTGCGGAGATTGACACATAAAAACGTTTTAGAGAGGCTTTGTGTGTGTAATCTGAAAATTGCGAAGGAAATTCAAAATAGTCGCAGCTTATTATAAAAGTATTTTATACATTTTCTTCTTTTAGCGATGTGCATACATTTTTTACCTATAAAGATAGTGTGTTCCATTAGTTTCTTTATACAATTATATTGACAATTAGATTGGAATAAATAATCGTTTAAACAATTCAGAGCGATTAATCCACACGTGGCTCACGATTTCAATATAATTAAATAGAAGTTGAGTGAAATGGTTTAATAATTAAAACTAATTCAATGCAATATAGAGCAATCCTTAAAATATTTATTACTTAAAATATAGGGAACAATTAAAGGATTTAATTAAAATTTTAATGAAACAATTTCGAGCAAATTTTGAATTTTTCCAATTTGCACAATTTTTTAAAAATTAAAAAATGGCTCAAAATTATTTGAAAAAATTCATACGTATTCTTTGAGTAATTTTAAGCATTTTTTATTCTACAACATTTTTTCGTTAAGTTGATATTTCTCGAGAAAAAAAATCATGTTTAACATCACGCTCACAACAAAGTTTAACATCACACTGTTTCACAAAATCCGCCGTCATTTTGTTAAAAAAAATCATAGACAAAAAAGCTTGACTAATTTGAAAAGCTCAGAAAATTTGTGAACTTTTGTGCATATTTGCGACGGTAAAAATAAAATTCCTTCTCCCTCTAAATTCGGATTGAAAAAGAAATGCTTTAAAAAACGAATTTTTTTTGTAAATTTTTACATAAACATCTAAATACCCAAAAACACTTTTTCGATTTCGCGGGAACATTATTTTTTTCGTGTTCTAGGGGTCCTATAGAACAAGAAAAACGCTGCCCCAGACGAGTCTCACGAGGTTTTTTTTCGGACGATTTCCGCTGCAATTATCTGAATTATTTTGGCGGATTTTCCCATATATACATATCTATATAAACCTTATTTTCAGTGCTGAGTGCATTAATTTGAACTTTAATCAATATTTGCCGTGTGCACGTTTACACCTAATGCAATATGCTCAACTAATTAAGAATAATATTTTCTTTTTAACTATTATAAAGGTAATCAAAAGTAAAAAGAATATTGGTTGTGAAATGAGAAACTATGCATCTCTTCGAGCTATTGCGGACTTTTTATTTTCGCTTCGAAAAAAAATATTTTCAGCATAGAAATACACACTGTAAGAGACAATAGAATTGATTAACATCGAATTAGCGAAGTAAAGACTTCTCCCCCCCCCCCTCCATGAGCATACGTAGATACCGAGGTAGATACACTTAGACTCGAAAGTACATGTAGAGTGCAGTTTATAACTTTAAAAGTACACATCGGCCAGCGCAGTCGCCTGAATAAACGTTCTCAATTTGTTGCTGTTAGACAGTGCAAAATCGCGACTGTATATGACGAAATCTGCATTTTTCATTCACTTTATTGCCCCCAAACGTTGCGAAAAAAAAATCTCGGACTACATCGACCGGGTAAGGTTTTTTCTGTTCTACAGGACGTACAGAACAAGAAAAAAATAGTGTACCCACGAAATCGATCTTGTGACACTGTCTTTTTTGGCCATCTTTGTGATTTTATGCAGAGATTATTACTCATTTTTTAGCAAAATATTCTGGATTTTTTCGAATACAAGGCTTAATAGGCATATAGATAGGCTTAAAGTACGCTAAAGGATCTGTTATTTGAACCCAAACTTGTCTAGATTGGATGCACTGATCAAAAGTCACGTACTTTTGAAATAAACGAATTTTGCTTCAGACTCCCTTTAGGCTGGTACCAAAATCCTCGATTTTACATTTTCTTTCTTCGAATCCTCGTAACTTTTGATTCAGTGACTCGATTTTAACGTTTAATACGCCAAATTAAAGCTCTTTTCCTCTACTTTTTTCTAATGTGCCTAAATTTAAATTTTGTAATTCAATGAGCTATATATATGCCTCTCAAGTAGATCATTTTTTTAAAGCATATATATATAGCTCACTATATGAAAAAAATTTAATTTAGACTCATTGGTAGAGGATTTTGGTACCAGCCTAAAGGGAGTCTGACGCAAAATTGGTTTATTTCAAAAGTACGTGACTTTTGATCAATGCATCCAATCTAGACAAGTTTGGGTTCAAATAACAGAGATCCTTTAGCGTACTTTAAGCCTATCTATATGCCTATTAAGCCTTGCATTCGAAAAAATCCAGAATATTTTGCTAAAAAATGAGTAATAATTTCTGCATAAAATCGCAAAGATGGCCAAAAAAGACAGTGTCACAAGATCGATTTCGTGGGTACACTATTTTTACTTGTTCTGTACGTCCTGTAGAACAGAAAAAACCTTACCCGGTCGATGTAGCCCGAGATTTTTTTTTCGCAACTTTTGGGGGCAAAAAAGTGAATGAAAAATGCGGATTTCGTCATATAGACAAACCGAACAAATGGTCAGTCGATACACGTGAAATACATTTCTGACTTTTTAAGAGTAAAGTATAAAATGCATCGTGGCCAGCGTCGAATGGATTAGTTCTTGAAGAAAGACCAATTACACATGTGCACTCGCGCATTCCCACTCCAGTTCGTCCATCAGCTTTGCGAATCGACGTCTTTTTCTTAGATGTTGATTGCTGCATCTATATTAAGAAAGTTCAACACGCGATTATTTGTGGGTACCTGTATGTGTAGGTGTACACAGGGTGAAAAAATTCGCAAGGGCGATTTTATGCATGAAATGAAGTGAGGCTCACGCTAGCGTAATTTAGATTATTGGTTTGGGCGTGTTACAAGTTCTTATCGCGGTTTGCGCGTGATTTGGACGTTCTCGTAAATATAAAACTTGCGATTCATATCAAGTATATTTCTTTTTTTTCCTTTTTTTTAAAGTGGTTCTTTTTATGGTAATTATTATAGCTGCTTCAATTAGCCTCTATATCAGAGGAAAATTGATCGAGGTCCATTATGGCGTAAATGAATGGACAATATGCGAATGCGAAAAGTTCTTTATGACGACAGTAATAATATAGGAAAACGAGCAAAAGTCATTTAAATTTACATTTCGCATAAATGCATAGACAAGAACTCAGATTTCAAACATAACTTTTGATTTGGTTATGGAGTAGTTATATCGATTTTTCATTGGAACATTTATTATAGCGGCCGTATATAGAACGTCTGAAAATCTTTTCATGTGCAAAATCCAAAATCAACAGCCCAAGAATATTATTGTAGTATACGGCTTCTTTCGTTAATTATTTAGCAATTTCACGCAATAAATTTCTTAGCATATTCTAATAGTTGTTGAATATTTACCTAAAATTTGATTAGGTAACACTAATGTTAAGTTAATTTTTTATTTCTAAAGCGCTAAAACTAAAATTGTTATTATGATAAAAATCCACTTTAAAAATTAAAAATTAAGAAAAAAATTTGAAAATCCAATTTGAATATTACTGTTTTAAATTAGTACATTATTAGCAGCCAGCAATAAATAAATAAACTTCATCAAAGTCAACTTCATCAGTTCTTTTCGAATTAGAATGCGCTAGTTGATGCATGAGCAACGCATCTTTCAAGAATGCGAGTCCCGGTAAAGAAGGAATCTACCATCTATTTCACAATTTTTTTATATCTTTCGAATACATTTTTTATATTAACTAACAAATGAAATAGTTTATAAATCAAATGTTTAATGAGTACGTAAGAAAACTATAAAACCATAATTTTTAAATATTAAAAACTTTAATTTTATTTTTTTAAATGCAAATTGTAGTTTCTTAACAAAAACTTAATTACTTTACAATACAATGTAAAACACATAAATTTCTTGAGTAAAACAGAAACTTGACTAACCTATCGCATGCTATTATCCGAATTCGACGTGAAAATTCGTGTAGGCTCGCGTAGCCGTGCGGTATAAGGCGCCCGTTGGTTTTGAGCGTCGAGAGTTCGAATCCCGTCGAGGTAGACATTTTTTTTCATCCACAACTAGCTGCATGCGTGTGCTTCCATCGCGCGCATTGCCGTTCCCTATTGTGGAAGATAAAAGTCCGCTTGTGCCCAGCTATGTTCACTGGTTTCAATCAATGGCCAAGTTGAACACGCAGCCCTGCGACAATTTTTTTTTTACTACTGTCAATTTATTGGCATGTAACTTCCTACAAATTAAATTTTCGTTCCTGTATGTAATTATGAAAAGAGAGTAATAATGAGAAAGGATTAGATATTTCACTAATGATTAATTAATTTTAAATTTGTATAACAGAGACCTATACAAAATAAATTATCTCAAAATAAATTCGAATCTATGTGATAAACTTTTTTATACTAAATTATTCGATTGCAAAGAACATATTCTTTTTTACAAATCTTTTTAAGAAGAAAGCTATTTTGAGATTATAACTACAGTCAAGATTCTCTGCTTCATTGTCTATACATACACGACAAATGACACGTGTCTCTCTATGGATAGACCAGCATAATTTACACCTCTAAAACCAAAATCTCCCCCGAAAATCCAGACTGATTATATTTAGCTGAGAACGTGAAAAGTTGCTTCGCGTTGATTGCTCGCATTCTTTCGGCTTGTCATTGTCTCAAACCCGCACGATTCCTATTTTCTGACTCGCTTTCTATACAATTTTCATTTCAATTGCTAGGAGGGGTGGCCAGGAGGGTCCAACTCGCACTGGAAAGTTTTCACTTCGGCCTGTCACTCCCTTAAAAAATATCGTAAAACTTTCCTCGTAAAAAGAGGCGTCGTCGGCGCAAGATTTTTCGCGCTACATTCTCATCGCTAAGTCTCCTCTCTCTTTCTCTCTCTCTCTCTCTCTCTCTCTCTCTCTCTCTCTCTCTCTCTCTGAGACTCATCTGTTTCATTCATGCGGAATAAGAAAGTTTGAAAAACGTCTCCGGGGTAAGTCGAGGGAAAATTAGCTGCTGCGAAAAAGGGGGGAGAGGGGGGGGGAGAGGGAGATTGTAAGGAAAACGAGCCAATGGAACATTATTCTTCGCGTTTGCGCTTTCCGATTGGTTCGTTCGTCGTCGTGCAATGGCTTTTATCGGAGCTTCAAGAAAGGGAATGAAAAAATGCTTCTTTTCTATATACGTTGGAAACAAAAAACGGCAATATCTTTTCTCTGCTCGGCTGCATGTGCGAGCGGTAAAAGTTTACTTAAGACACAAGGAATTCATTGATTTTTTTTTTATTATTATAGCTTACCCAAGTCCTCTGTCGAGTCCTATACGGCTCTTCCCATAGAAAGGTATGGGCCAGTGAGGTTTTCTACATTCAGGATGCATGTGCACCACATAGAAATGTATTTCGCTTACATCTCGACTGAACCTGTAGTTTAGTTATACACAATGCACAATGTGCAAAGTGCTTTGCGCGCGATTTGGTTTGTTTTGGGCTAAATATATCCGGTAGGCGAAAGAGCCCATGATTTAGTTATGACCAATAATGAAAGTAACGTTACGAAAAGCCACGTCTTCACTGGTCTTCGTATAAAGTAATTATCTACTATTTTACTAAGTTTGAAGCTTATATGTGCAAAAATCTCGTGGAGTGGCATTTGTATAATGTGGAATGCTAAAATGATGGAATTTAAATCCCGTTTGGTGAGACAGTTATAATACAAACTTCAGAACGAGTAAAGTGGTAGATAATTACATTGCGGAGAATATTCAAAGCATCGTAACTATTTTTGCTATCAGCAAATTAGTTTTCTTTTGTCTGCAGTGTCGTGGTGTGAAATTTGAAAATATAGCAATTATAAGCAAATATAATAAAAACTGAAAAGTACTATATTTCATTTGTTTATAAATTTTTAAACTAATTCTTTTAATTACACTCACATATAATTAATGTAGAAACTAACTGAATTGTCGGTAAATGAAAAAGTTACAGATATTCATGAATTGTAGTCTTCGAATAATAATTGTTTTATGTTTTTAATAACGCTTTTAAGTTAATAGCGTCATTTTATCTTTTTTTTAACGAATTTCAAGGAAGCATAAAAGTAAAATAAAATTTTTCATTTCCAACAATTTAAGGTGTATCCGTCCCTTTAAGTACAGAGAGGCTAGGAGTCTGTGACGAATCTAAGGCCGTTAAAACAAAAAAAGAAAGAAGTCGGATTTTAATTAAAGCCGGGAGATTCCTGCTGGGAGCGCTATTCGTAGAAGCCGGATTAATTTTACTTCGCGCACGAATGTCTAATTCTTCTTCTTGACAGTGTTATGATCCGCTATAATAGATTATAGTTTAGTTACAAAAAAAGGACAAAAATTTTTGTCTTACAATGAGAAGCTTGATAAGAGGTGGATTTCGCTCCAGGTAGATAACAGCTCGATAGATGATAAAGTCGATTTAGAAACTTACAGGTAAACCGGTAAGTCTAGTCAGTAGAACGGCTTTATTTCAACGACTCCGTGGCGCAACGGTAGCGCGTCTGACTCCAGATCAGAAGGTTGCGTGTTCAAATCACGTCGGGGTCAAGCTTACCTTACTTTTTGTCGATTAATTTCGAAAACGTACATCAGCAAGAGTGATCATATAATTTTTTTTCAAATTTCTCGCCACCATCTTTGATGAAAAAATTGATCAAGTTTAATTATCAAATACTATACGATGAATTGTTAAACTATACAGAGTATTTCGTGATGAATAAATTTATGTGAATTATGATATTAATATTTTACATGTAAAATTTTAAAGGATATTGATATTATTCATGTTCATTTTAAAAAATTAACGTCACGCTAGCTAGAAACGCTTTATTTTTCTCTCTAGCTCAGCACAGTATAACATATTTTTTATATTATATACTAATATACTTAAAAATAAAAACTGAACTGTAATTAATAACAAGCATATATTTTCGGGCTTTTCACAATAAAACATTTATCAGCCAACTATACCTCAGAAAAAAAACCAAAAGTAACAGTTACACTGTCCAACAAACGCTTCTATTTTCGCGGTCGATCCCAAAAATTTCTAGTGCAGGGTTCGAGCAACGACGAGAGAGAGATAGAGAATCGAATTCAATCGTAAAAAGCCGAGAATAATCTGTCTGTGTCGAACAAAGCTGAACGGTGAGCGAGGGACTTCGGAGCACATTTTATTTGGCGGTTCCCTTTCAAGCTATGGGAACATGCATATGCAGGGCTCGTCGCGCAGCGTAGGTAAAACAAGCACGCGCGCGCACACATACACACACACACACGCCCCTCCGTCGACTTGCTGCAGTTCCTTCAACCTTTCGAAGCCGCGTCGAAACGACGCGAGGTTAAAGGGCATTGTCTGCAAAAGTCCCATTGAATCTGGAAACTCGGCGTGGAGAATGAGAGTGAGAGGAGGCTGGCCTCGGCGTCGTCACAAAGGATTCCTTCACGGAATTAATGCACGGGAAATGGAACTTTTATCACGGCCTCCGGTTATTAGCGGCATCGCGACGACGACGACGACGACGACGACGACTCTCGACCTACATGGCCCCCGCCGCCGCTATACGCTGCGATCTTGGTTTCTTGACCTCGTGAGCTCGCGCGCGTGTGTGTGGGCTTGGGAATTCCATGTACGGGAATCATATTTGTGCTTATCGTTTTACTTCGCTGACTATTTCTCTTGGAAATTTGGTTTCGCGCGTGATATTGCTATGACCTGAATTACAGGACCGGTTTTGGCAAATTAATTTTAAAATAGTAGTAAACTGAAGAATTGTGTTAGAGCATTTTTGTAGAAAGTGTACTTCGTGCAGTACACTTAATTAAGTAAAGTAAGAGGATTAATGGAAATAATCTTCTTATTACACGGCGAAGTCGTGAATTAAAAATATATGATTAATTGTACAGAATTGTTTCAATCGCAATGAAATAATTGCGTCTAATAATTTTTATTTTGAGATTCAGACATTACTTAATAATAATACAATTAATATATAAACGTATATTAGATATTTTAAAAGTATATGTATTACGTAAAGTAAACGTTTTCTTTTACTTATGCGCAACGTCGCAACTTTTGTGTTCCAGGTAAGTTCGCCGCCCTTATCGATTACTTCGTCTCTGTTGACATGAACGTGAGTCACACACACACATACACAATCGTCATGAATTTTCATATGCCCTGTATATACGAGCTCTTGTGTAACACGATATACGTGTCGCGTCTAAAGGGTCGGCTTAGCGCACACTCGCCCGCATAGATTAAATTAATCATGCAAATTTTTACGACGTCAAGGGCCACCTTGACTTTGGCAGCGTCTCCTCATTTCCATTCCAAAGGCAGGAACACCTCCCGGCTATTAACATAAATTGAGCGTTTGAGCGCCGACTCTCCTATAGTCGAGATTCCGTCTCTCTCGCTCTGTCTAAATTCGGTTTTCTCTCCCCCTTTCGCAACCGATACGTGCCATCTGAGTTACAGATATCGTCTCCCTCGCGAAGACGCGTTGTGCTTTGTAAACAAAAACTCGGGTATACTCGTTATTGCTAAAATGTGCTCGACACGCACCGTATTAAATCTCAAATTATCGAAGAATGTGTTCGTAAGTATGAGAATGGAGTTTGCCTGTGGCTATTAGAAATAAATGACTGTTTATCGCGCAACTATTTTAATTTCAGTTATATTTGCTTATATTTATTCGGATTATTTAGTTAAATATTAAATAAATGGTACGCGAGGTTTAGAAGGAAATTATATACAACTATAATATATACGTACAAGAAACTATTTAAAATGAGTATTTCCTATTCCACAGCTGTATCTCTCCTTTGATTTCAAAGTAATTATTGTTCATCTGCCAAACCGTTTGTTTTTCTCGTCAATACGGAACAGAACGAATCACATCGATTCTTCTTCTTCCAAACCGCGTGAAACGCAGTTACAAGCGAACGTACGTACAAGGGCAAAATTGAGATAACAAAATTATCCGAGATTACGGTGAGTTGCCAGTAGTCAACGATCCGTTTGACGGGATCAATGGGACGTCGACAGTCCCCAGGAACGACCGACAAAACTGATCGATGACGCTTATCGTTTCTATAGCTTACGAGTAATATAACGCGTCGTCGGCGATACCCAATCACGTCGTCCCACACGCGCGCAGCTATTGCGCTCCGAAGGCAATGTCGAGTGTGCCGCATTATACGCAGCGACGATCGCGTTAGAACAATCGGGCTCACGGCGAAAACTGTGCATTCAAATAACATCTCCCACGGGGGAAATCCCCCCCCCCCTCCCGAAAATTTATCCGACCTCTAACGAGAGCGAGAGAGAGTCGCTTCATCCCCAAAGCAGTGTACAGAAACACACACACACACCAAGCAGTCCCTGCGCGGACGCTCGCGCTCGCGTCTCGAAATTTATCCCCGGGCGGGAATAAAGGACACCGTCAAAGAAAGCTCGCGACGGGAAAAGCTCGAGAGCATGAAACAATACATATCACAACTCAGCAGCAGCAGCAGCAGCAGCAGCGAGCCGGCCTCATCCTCCTCCCTCGGCAGCAGCCTCGGAGGTAGTATAGTCGTCGTCGCGAAATGAGAGAAAGAGTAGGAAGGCAAAGTCCTCGAGAGCTTGCAACACTTTGCTGGTCTCTCTCTCTCTCTCTTTGCCGGCGAGTTATGAGCCCACAATATCCCCCGATGATTGGATCCCGCCAACTTTCAGCTACTATCCTCGAGCTTGCAGAGCTTTTATTTACACGGCTTATGCAGCACGCTGTGCCTTTGAATCGGCGAGAATTAAAAGCGAGGTGGTGGTAGGGGAGGGGGGCGAACGGAGCTTTTCTCGAATATTTTAGAACGGCTCGCGTATTCGTTAAAAAAACTTTGATAATTTCTTCGGCTTCTATAAATAAATTGAAGCTCCAGTCTCCGTTCATAGAAGGGTGGTGGGAGGTTTAACTCTGGAGGAGCTTTGAAGCTCCCCCTGCTCTTCTCGCCATTGATTGACACCGGCAATTCGCCGTTGAAATCAACTTTTCCCCGCCGGCGAGCATTGGAAAATTGATCGGATATAGTGTTGGAGCTTCGGCGAAACTCTCTCTCTCTCTCTCTCTCTCTCTCTCTCGCTCTCCGAGAGTGAGAGTAAGAGAGAGAGAGAGAGTCTATATATACAGGTAGCTGGTAGAGCAATGGGCCGATAACTGCAGGGGAGTATTTTAAATTAGCTCTCGCGCGCGAGAGCAAAATAGTACTAGAAGTTTCCCTGGAAAATTAAAGGAATAACCGCTATCCCTTTCAGCGCACTCACGAGGAGGCAATCACGGGGAGCTTAGGTCTTCCTCCCCTTCCCTCCCTCTGTCTCTCTCTCTCTCTCTCTCTCTCTCTTTCGGCCTCAATAACTGCTTGTAGTCGAGAAAGAGGGGGGGGGGGAGAGTGGGAGCTGGATTTCTCTCTTTTGCTCTCATCCTGCCTGCTCGCCTCTCTTTTTCTTTCCGTACGTCTGTCTGTCTGCAGTCTGTCTATCGGCTCCTTTTTTGCTCTTTCGCTGCGCGCACCCACACGGCGACTGCACAGCGGCAACTCGATATCAGTCGATGGGCTTCCTTGCAGGAGGAGCTTGACTCTCTCTCTCTCTCTCTCTCTCTCTCTCTCTCTCTCTCTCTCTCTCTCTCTCTCTCTCTCTACAGCGTACGTGCTTTTGCTCTGCTCCACGAGCTGTAAACGCGCTCGATGTATCTTACGATGTGTATGAATTATTTAAAGCTTTTCGCCGCTGCACTATACGCTGGGCTCTGGAAGATCCGACTGAATCAATTTGATACATATGTGATGCTCGAGCGGTGCGTCGCTGGGGACTTTTTATGCTTAATTTGCATACGTCGAGGGAGAGGACGGGGGAGAGAGGGAGGGGGTGGTGCTGGTAGCTTGAGAGGGATGACCTCGAGGATCTGCCGAGCTCGTCGAGCTATTATTCTTGACGCTTGGGCGTACGTTTTCTCTATATATTATAAAGATATCTCGCCGCTGCAGCTGCCGTCACTGTTTTTGCTAAGAGTACGCGACCCTCTTACTTTGGGATACTAGGAGAACTTATTATGGTTTCACATTTTTCGGTATATTTAGTGGACAGTTGAACATGGAGTAGCTACGAATATACATTTTTGAGTGTAGAGAATTAAATTATTATGAGTGAATATGTGTATAACACAATATTCAAAGACTTTATCCCTCGGTGTTTTTTAATATTTATATAAAAATAGTATAAAAAACAAAAGGAAAAATGGTATAAATCAATTTTTACTTTTTTTTTCCCAACACTTGCCTCGGAGAGATCGATAGACTCTTTTATAAAATATTAAATTATTATGTTTGTTTAACCATTTTTCGTCACTCATAATTATGTACGAGTCATCACATTTAACATTTTGATTTTGATTAATCAAAAGAGTATACTTGATTGAATATTAAAATTTTGGAGCTATGTATGTTACGTCGATGATAATAATTGAAACTAGGGCTAATATATTTATTTATTTATTTATTTTTTTGTAAGTATAGATGAATAATACAATAATGAGTCTAGACAATAAATGCGTAAAAATAAATATAAAAACCTGCATACAGTAGAGAAAGATAAATCGCGAGATAAAGACAGATAAAGATGAAGATGAAAAAACAATGTCGGATTTGAAAATTTACATAAAGATAATGAAAGTCGTGCATGTAGAAAAAGATATAACCATAGGAATAGAAATGAAGCTAAACATTAAGATAGGGCTGAAGGTAGATTGAAAAGTTATAGAAAAAGAAATTGAAAAAATAGATTCAAACATCTGACGTCACTAAAATAATATCAGATCCGCATATAATAACTGATCAAAGTTTATAGTCGGTATGATAAAGAATAAATGTAAATAAAAAGTAAATAAAAAGTCACAGATGGAAATGCTGGCTATAGATTAACCGGATAATGCAAATATGAAATATAAATAATCCAAACCTTAGATTCAAATGAAAGCTTGATGTTTACCGGCAATCGACTCTTCCCGCTTCACCGCGGAATATTTAAAAACATCGATCAACCGTTCAAATCCGTTGGATTGAAAATACCAACGGACTCTGTTGAAAACCAAAAAAATCCACTATACCGCATTGTCCTCACGTCTCTCCTTCTCTCAAACAAAAAAGTTTCACCTTATTCCCGTCACCTCCAGCTTTCATGTCCGTCGTGCGAATCGCTTACGAATTGTTTTCTCTTGGCCCGCGAAATCTCGTAACGCCCCGATCGTTAGAACCTCTCTGTCTCTCCTCGTTGTATCGACCAGCAGCATCTATACCTCCTCCCCCTTCCCCCTCCTCCCCTCTCACTGTCCCTCTCTCATCTCGTTCGGCTCGTAAAGTCTACGGGTATTCGCGATCATAAAGTTGGCGGGCTCGGCTGCTTCAGCATCATGGGCTGAAAGACGCGCGTCACAGAGAAATAGTGCCGCGCGTCGAGTGTGTACCTACAGCGGAGCCTTTGACGAAGTCGAAGTGAGAGGAGGCGGCCCGAGCATGCCCAGAGGAATTCCTCCTCGCGAGTCGTTCGAATTCGCCGAGTTCTAAGTCACCGGATGCCTTGTCTACCTATATACGTGTAGACGGCGGTGGTGAAAAGGGGTGGGGGGGGGGGGGTGCTTTGGCCATTGGATCAACGCGCCGGTGATTGATAGAGCCCCCCCCCCTCTCTCTTCGGACGGCTTCTGGAACGCCGAGATTTCCCGTGAAATTTTCTGGGGGGGGGGGGGGGGAGCCGGTGCGATTCTTCACGCGCGCGCAGCCAAGTCAATTTTTACGTGCGCGTAAGAGAAAGAGAGAATCTCTTCCACAAGAGAGCTCTATCGATTTGTAAACAATGAACTCTCTCTCACTCGCTCATTCTCTCTCTCTCTCTCGCGGGGTGAACCCACGCCACTGCGCTGCCATCGCCGCGAGTTTGAAGTCATATAATCTGTTTAGAGTTGTCGTTGTTGTTTATTCGGGAAGAATGACGGAGAGGGGGTGAGGGTGGTGGGGGGGGGGGGAGAGAAAGGGGATGGGGATTGGATAGGGCAATGAAAAGTACAGTATTTTTTATACCCCCTCGTAATCCTGAGTTTTTTACGCGGTGATTAATTGTCCCCGATAAAGTTTTACGGTATAGGAGTAAGTGTTCCATAAAGGGATTTACTTTGAGGAATATTTATGTCTTTATGGAAATATCCCAACCAGAGCTGGGCTTTTGACCTTGTTTCTTTTTTCTTGCCAAGCTTTGCCGTTACTTATGGAGGCGTCACGCAGGCCCGAGAGCTCACCAATCTGGCTGATCCCTGGATATTACGACTAATTATCGTCTTTTCGTGCAGTGTATTAACGTATACAGCGCCACTTTGAGTCGATGATTTGATCGTACACTTTCGCTGTAATGTACAAACTTACATGCGGAAACCTTTGTAATACCGGCAGCTTATTAAATAAAGTTGGACTTATACTGATTGAATTTTCAAGTTGTACCGTAATTCTACATTAAGCCTGTACAGTAAGTGCGACAAATTTTTCACATAGTTTAATCCTTTATCAGTAGATACGATAGAAAAAAATATTCAATAAAAAATTGTGTGTTTGGTTGAATACGACGCAAATTATCGTTTTTTTACATGTATATAGATAAGATATGCTGACAATAACTAGCGTCACATTTTGTATTTACAACTGCTTTGATCAGAAATAGAATCGATTTCAAAGTTTTGGTTTTCATCGCGCAATTTCAAAGGTATGCCGGGAAAATTTCGCGATGCACACGTAAAATTTTTATGCATACGAAATTTTGTTACGTCCAAAATTTCTGTTCGCATACCATATACACCGGACGACTTTCTCTCTCTCTCTCTCTCTCTCTCTCTCTCTCTCTCTCTCCTACAAATTTTTTATTTTGTATTTCACGGACTATAAACGCAGTAGGAAAAAGAACCTATATTCGCCAACTTTCGGCATTATCTCGCGTTTTCATCTATACAGAGAGCAGCTCTATCGATCATGCGGTACTTTCATTTTGTTGCAAATCAATACGTTTAGCCCAGGTCAACGCGAGCGAGGATTGCTCGCGCGGCGCAACAAGTATTTAAATCAAAGAGCTTCCTCACTTTTGTTATTCGGAATCTGCATTTTCATTATCCCATCCGCGCTTTACTGCCGCACACACGCCGACTCTGCACACATATATACATACAACATTTTTACCTTTTTCAATTCGTCGGGCCAGTACTTACCTGCCTTTCTCCCCCCGCCCGGCTCAGCCAATGGAAATTTGCGGGAAAATATAAACGCAAGCGTGTAACAGGAAGAAGCTTTGCAGTGAAAAATCGAATTCGCTTGACCCGTGTCTAGCCGAGCGTGCGCGGTTAGAATTTTTTATTTTCGCGATATACACACCGCTGTCAATTTTGAAAAAGAGAAAGAGAAAGAGAGAGAGAGAGAGAGAGAGAGAGGGAAAGAGAAAAAAAGGAGAGAGGCAAAAATGTCGTACTCGATCGTCAATTTACTCCGAACGGCGTAAAATATACGTCAGATCACACACACACACACACTACATAATACATCGAGTAGACAGCTTGTTTACCAATGTTTCACGTTAGAATAGCTTAGCAACGCGAGCAGACAATCGTCAAACACATGCGCTATTTCGGCTTCTGCTGCAGCGGCGACAGCTCTCTCTCTCTCTCTCTCTCTCTCTCTCTCTCTCTCTCTCTCTCGGCTTTACTCAATATTCAAATGAAGCCTAGGCTCTCCTCTCTCTCCCTCCCTCCCACCCTCTCTCTCGCTCTTTCTATTTCCGCCTGGCTTTCTCCCGCATCCATACGTAGTCTAAGCCTCGCTCTATCGGCGCATCCTGTACCATTATCTCTCGCGCGTCGTCATCGCGATGCGCCGCCGCCGCCGCACTGGCAGGAGGGGCTAATTTGCGAGTCCAATTTTGAGAGGCGCAAGGTGACCTGCCCCTCTCCCCCCCTCTCTCACTCTCTCTCTCTCTCTCTCTCTCTCTCTCTCTCTCTCTCTATGCAAAGCGCAAAACACAGTCGAGCTACTTTGATTCGGATATAGGTATATACATAGGTATATCGCCTGGAGGCTTGCGATTCTACGGGATAATCGTCTCTGTGCGCAGTTCGCGAGACGACGCGGTTTTAATTATTTCGAATTGTACATACAACGAGAACTGTTGAGTTTTGCATGATGAGAAGACCGCTTGCGGGATGCGTAAAAATTGTTTTATCTTATCCTTTATTACATACGTTATGATGAGTTTATACTCTATTACTGAATACGTTATATATACGAGCGTTTTATCCCCTAATCGTCTGGACTTCAACTATTGTCATTAATTATTTTTCAGTTGCAGAACTCGAAAATATTAAAACAACGTTCGTTCTCACATGCACAGTAACCATTTAATTAAATACGTTTTGAAAGAAATTTGATTCGAGTTTTTGTAACAATATAATAATGTAAAACTAAAACGTGACAGACTATGTCTACGAGTACGAGACTATATACGAGTGGAAACTTTTTCCACTCATATATAAATTTCCATACGAATGATTTATCGACCGTTTGACGGGTAAGTATAGCTAAACTTCCGGCGCTAATGCCGTTTAGGATCTAATTTTATTATCCTCATTTGTGACCATATTTTGAAAATGATTTATTGAGTTTCTGCCCCGTGCAAAATTGCTGAAAATTTCATTTGGTCAGTTTGTTATTAAAAAATAATTCTCAATAAATTTATCAATTTGTGGATGAAAAAATTAGTTAGAATAGAATTATGATATATGAACATAAATATAAAATTAGATTTTTCCACTTCTAATTAATATAATTTGGAAAATTTACCTCGTCTAAATAAGGAGTGAAAATTAAATAATATACACATTTGTCAATGCAATCAATGAATTGGAATGGGATTTCAATTATGTTTGTAGAGCCATCTATTTACAAACGAGCAGGACAAGATGTTATAGCTTTTTATATCCACACCGACATTTTCCCCCTATTTATTTCACAAGTATCCCTTGTTTCAACCAGAATATGTACTTGGTTTTCAATATAACAGACTTCGTTAAAACAGATTTTCTACGTATAAATCCAGCCGATTCTTCTTGTCCCAAGTAAGCTTTATCACTCGTACGATTGAAATGTGCATAAGCCTTTTTGCGTTTAGCGCATAATACAATGAGCATTAAGACGCAATAAGATATGTTCGAGCTTACGTCATTTATTTCACCAAACGCTCCAACAATGCGAGGAAAATCATTTTATCGCAAGCTGAGGCCCAATTATTTCTAATAATCATTTATTATACACATATACATGGATGTATATACATTAAGCATCTGTGGGATATTTCGTGCTGGCACAAAGCTCGCTAATCAGCTGATTTCGAGCGAATTTCATCTCGTATAACGTGGACTGAAGCGGAGAACGAGGAATCTCTGCTTCGTTCAAAATGGCAAGTCCGTTTGGCAATTCCGCTTAGAGAAGTTCTCTTGACGCAAGTGTGTACAGGTACACCTACTTAAGGCCAGGTATATTTATAGCTATACCAGATAGACGGTAAGCGGAATCTGGCACTTGCACCAAGTATTCTCTTCTGGTCCGTGTACTGCGCTCATTTAGGTAGACGTGTATAAGCTCGTGAAATAGTTCACTTAAGTCCTTGTGCCGGTAACGTTTGCATTTACACGCATACGGAAGAGAATACTTGAATGCAAGTGCCAGATTCCGCTTACAGACGATCCGTTTGTTGCCGCGGACTATAAAATATTCGCTTGATATAGGCAGATGGAATGGCAGCTATAATTTAATGTGTGATTGATGTTTTATCAAGGAACTAGATTGTCGAAGCTAGAAAATTTTGAATTTTTGTTCAAATATCAGTAGAAACAAGCTTACTAATTTAAAAAATGAAAGAAACTCCGTATAGAAGCAAATTAAAAATTTCGAACAAAATTTTAATTACAATTTTTTTCGTTCTTGAATTTTTCAGTCTACTTTTTATCCATACTAAAGAATTAAATTCACTGATCAATATAAACTCTATGTAAATCATTCGCTTACATAAATAAATAATTTTATGCACATTGCTATAACGCTACTACTGCTCTCTCGACTGCTCTACGAGAAACCTTGACCGTCTCACAAGGCTCGAAGTAAAAAGCCCCAGCGCTGACTCAAAATCATCCAAAGCCCGTCCAAGTCACGTTTTACATGAGAGCTTACAGCGGTAAATTACTCGGCCCTGCACACAATCTCGCACTATATACATAGAGAGAGAGAGAGAGGAGAGAGAGATAGAGAGAGAGAGAGACGACACACACAAACACACGCAGCGCCTACACACATATATCGGCGAGTTTTGCCTTCGCCAAGGTAACCCTTGCGACAGCGCCTTTAAATCCTTCATACACCACGTACTCGCTCGACTCGGCGAAAGGAGCTTTCGCAGCTGCCAAGTTGCAAACGCAATTCCGCGTTTCTCTCTGAAACACACGGAGGCCGAGATAGAGAGAGAGGAGAGGAGGGGGGGGGGAGAGGGAGTAGAGCAGTGCTTTCGGGGCCTCGGCTGCAGCGATTTTACGAGCGACTTGCTGATAAAGGACGTGCGCTATGGTGTGCCAGCCGTGTACTAAACTTACCTTCGTTGCTGCTGCTGCTGCTGCTGCTGCTGCTGCGGCTGCTACTGCTACAGCTGCAGTGCTGCTGATGGCGATGCCCGGAAATTCGCGGTAATATTTTTGACATTTCGAGTCAGCCTCTCCCCAGAGGACTTTATCTCTCCCCCCAGGGCGAGATTTTTAAGAATTTTTTCTCGAGCTCGCGCTAGTCGCACGCTCCTTTGCGGGGGATTATTGGAGAGATTTTTTTCGAGAAAGAGAGAGCAGGAGCGATCGGGGCGCTTGAAGGGTTGAACGATCGCGTAATTGGAGAGAGAGACGGATCGAGCAAAGTCGGTGTGGAATATTCATCGATGAGGATATGGATATGGATGGTTTGGAAGATGGATTTCCAATGATTGTTTGAACCTGTTGCTCCGTGTGTGTGTGTGTGTGTGTGTGTGTGTGTGTGTATATATATATATATATATGTGTGCGTCGTAAAGTATTGATAATTACGTAAAATACTGTGATAAAATCAGTTTTTTGTTCCGTTTATTCTCGATTCATCTTTTCTGCTGCAGTATTCATCTGTTCATCTCGAGCTTTTATCCTACGTAAAAGTAAATATAAATAAATAAATCGAAATTCTTATTTATAAACCTTTTCAATGTGTCGTAAAAAAGCTGTTTACCTTGAGCACACATATTTTTGAATCTAGCATAACAATTTAATCTCAAAAGAAGCATTTTCGCCAAGAGAAAATTTGGAATCTTGCCTCTCGGGAAAATTGAGATATCCCAAAGTAGACACAATTTTCTCGTAAAAATTGAAGGTGTTTGCTTTAAATAAAGTTCGATTTATAAATCCACTGTAGCGATAAAATTTATTTCGATCCCTTGAAGGCTTAAAGGAAACCAGTGACGATCCCACTTTTGAGAAGAGAATTCGTTGGAAAAATTCCTCGCAGCAACTGCGTTGCGCACTGCGCATACGTTTCCAAGGAAAACAATACCGCAAGATTGAAATTCGTTTTCTCAAAATATATGAAATAAATATGCAAGCGCGTACACACAGAACGAAAACGAGAGACAGAGAAAGAGAAAGAATAACGAATAACTGAACTTCGAAAGGTACATGATTTACAGGGTGGATAGGGGGTGTGGGGAGGTCGAGGGAGTAATATGCCTGTGTAAAAAAGTGCGCTATTTACTTTTCATCGTGCGACAGAAAGCTCGGCGACGCAGTGTAGCGCAGCCAAATCGACGAGAGGGAGAAAGAGAGAGAGAGAGAGAGAGAGAGAGAGAGAGAGAGAGAGAGAGAGAGAGAGAGGACCGTTGGCACAACTTTATTGATTTTATTTCTCTGTTGCTGCTGCTCCGCGCGCACCTTCTCTCTTTTCGTATTTTTGCACGAGGAGGCACACACGTATGACGAGTTCTCCAAAAAAATGCACTTTTCTTTGGTGTAGAATATGAAAAATTGTTTTTGAGCTAGAGCTTTCGGACCGTTCGGACTTTAATTTGTAAGCCAAATTTTTGAATCCTTTTACATTTTTTTTTACAAAATATTAATATGTAAAACTACTGGAATAACTATTAACTACGAATGTACCCGAGGTCAAATAAAATTACGAATTGCGTTGCACTAAAATATAACAAGAAAAGCTTTAATTTAGAAACAAATATGCGCAGGTTCGCTGCTTTCATCAAAAGTTATGTCTGTTAAAATAAAAATCCGAATAACCGATTTTCTTTTTGTTCTCCATAAGTATGCCTCCCCATTTTTTTCTCCATCAATCCATATATACCATTATCATATACTCCGTGTTTTACTCAATGTTCCTCGGCATTTTTTAATCATCTTTTGGCTTGAAAGCTCTTACTTACAAACATTATTTTCGAATTCTATAGACCAAAAAAAAGTGCATATTTTTTTGTAGAATTTGACATATATGCACTTACACACTTTCCGCTGCCGGTATTCAACTGCGGAAAAGCCGTTTGACGTAACACTATAGCTATTACTTTTTACGTCTTTTCGCGTTTTCTCTCCCTCTTTTTTCCTTTTTCGGCGCGGGAAGCTCAGAAAATTTGCTCAACTTCCACGGCGATCTACCTTTGTGCCTCGTTATCGACACGGGGGCTTGTATCGCTAGTTTTCTCGTTATACGAGTCTTGTAATATCGTCTTTCATACTTACGAGAACGCGCGAGTCTACGTATACATGGGAGAGGGAGAGAGAGAGAGAGAGAGACGGCAAAGTAATAGTTCCGAGACTTACACGTTTTCTCCGTAGTTAAAGTTGTCGTGAACCGGGATAACGACGATGGGTATTAGAATTCGGCATTACAATTTTAGTTGGCGCTTTCTCTCTCTCTCCAGCCAAGAATAAAAGTCGTCGATGATCGAAAGCATAATATAGATGTGTACTATAGATTGGCACTGTTTACTTTATGGCAAGCGAAGCCTTTAGAATTGCGTAAAAATTATATTGCGATTTCCGGATGGAAATATGTATTATAGTACTGCAAACGAATCGGTAAATGTTTTTTTATGCATTGTATTTTAACTATACCTACTGCAAGAGGATAACATTGTGTATAGCTAATAAATTTTGCTTTACGAGACTGGAATACTCGAAAGATAAAATATTTTCATACTAATATTAGCTGGTATTATATTATAATTGTGCTAATTATGCAAGTTATCGCGCTCTAATTTGACAATGACGGGCATTATTCAAAGAATAACCAAAAGTCATTAGGCGCGCGTTCTGCTGTTAAATCTTCTGTCTCTCCCCCACCGCCTCCGTTCTCTCTCCCTCTCTGAATCCCATTAAGTTCGCGCAGAAACTCGGGACCGTATGAATATTTATTGGTTTAAGACCCGCGTCGCTTCGTTATATGTCCATCCGTTGAGTAGTGCGGCTACCGACTCTCTTTCGCGCGCGCGCTCTCGCGCTCTCGAAACTCGGTTATCACGGAGTTTATTAGTGTTTGCTGCGGACTTGTTCCTCGAAATTGCATCCCCCAGCCGAGGAGCGTAAACACCATTTTTTTCCTCCGCCTTTCGCGAGAGGGCAAATGAAATGTCGCTGCGTGTGTATGCATAAGATTTTCAATTACGCGCTCGAAGCGCTGCTGCTGCTGCTGCTGCTGCTGCTTCTGCTCGATGTAATTGCGAGCATAAGTTTTATGGGGAATTTATATTCATTCTTTCTCTCGCTCTTACTCCCCCCATCTTTCTCGCGTGTACGCGTGGCTTAAATACGGGACATTTATGCGGAGAATCCGGGCTCGAGACAGGATTGCTGGGTCAGAATCGAGCGGCGAATGCTAATTCCCGGGGTTTGAGAGATGAAACGATGCTAATTCGCGAGAGATGTGCGCGAATTATGCGTTGACTCCAGTCTCCTCTGGCTATTCAGGGTAATTAGTCAGTGTTGAGAAGTTTGTAAGAGCGAAAAAAATTTTACTCTCTGCTTATACAGTTTTGACTTTTTGCTTGCTTTCTTCCTGGTCGAGAAGCCTGTTGAGATTATTGTAGTTTGAAATTTTTGATGCATGCTGAGCCTGAGATTCACATATTATATACCGGATTGTTTGCTCGCTTTCATTCTTCCAAGAATTGCAAGATTCTGCAAAATTTTAAAAACATTAACAGAAGTTTATCGGGGCAAATCGCCTTTAAAAATCAAGAATAAAAATTTTTATTGAATTGTCATTTATAATTATTAGTAGTATACAAAATTACCTTTATTTGAAAGGCCTAAGTCCTTTTGAAACCTCTTCGAACATTTTTTTTCTCTGCCATAAGAGCACCAAATGAAATAAACATATTAGGAAAAATTAATTAAAAATAGAAATGCATGACAATTATTCAGTTAGAATTTGAGCTCATTTGATCCATGCATATCTTTTGAATTTTATGGAGAGGAAATACATGTTCAAACCGAGTAACATGTCCCTTGAAGGGTTCGAAGAGTTTTTTACAGAACTCAGATCCCTCCAATTAAAAGAAATTTTGAGTACTAACTTTAAACTTCTAAACTTTTGTATAGAAAAGACTGTCTGCACACATATTTATTTATATAATTATTATAAATTACGTTAACGTTTGTGTCAAAATCCTGCCTTAAAAAAAAGCAACAACCGAACGTTGCGAATAACGTTCCATCTGATTAGATGTAAGACAAATAACATTCGGCTTATATGGTGCCAAAATTCAAAATTCAATATTCCATTGACCGACCAGAAATATTCTCTAGGAAAAACGCTGAAAGAGCAAGTTTTTCCCTCCCCCCTCTCTCATAAGTAGTTTTAGACTCGTATCTGTAATGCACAGCCAATCCTATATACTCATACCCGTCGTCGGATTTTCGCAGGACGTATATATATATGCGCGCATAGGTCGAGATCCTGCCGACGACGACGACGCCTGGAAAATATTCTCCGTGAAATATTTTTCGAGTAAAGAGGGGATTCTCTCGCTTGGAAAGGATACTTTCATTGTACGTACTCACGTACAATGGACATTTTATGCTACTACACACACACACACTTTCTCTATATATATACATATATATCTATACCTGTATACGTCATAACTGAAGCGAGACAGAGAGATGAAACTCCCAAGGTTTTTTTTTCGGACCAGCGGCCTAAGGCCGGTCGAAGAGTCGCTCGTTGAAAGCTGTGCTATTCTTTCGTGAGTGTTTTAAAAATTCCGTATTCTTTATACGTGGTCGTGCGTAGTCGTTCTCTCTCTCTGTCTCTCTCTCTCTCTCTCTCTCTCTCTCTCTCAGCTAAGCTCTACGGTTGGTATACGTATATAGATGGTTTTTGATCGTAAACGGAACAAAAACTGTCTACTCTCATTATGCATCGGTTTACGCTCTCCTTCTGCATTGTGTACAGAGAGAAGCTGTTATCTGCTTGTACGTACGTGTACATATGAGAGAGAGAGAGAGAGAGAGAGAGAGAGAGAGAGAGAGAGAGGGGAGCTAGGGGAGGGGATTCTCGCGGATATATATATATGTGTGTGTGTGTGTGTGTGTGTGTGCGTGAAGGCTCGTATAAGGTGTATATGAAAGCGGATCGGCAATATGCAATATATATACACACACACTCGCGCTCTAACTATATATAGGTGAGTTGGATTATAATAAATAAGGGAACCATCGCTCGCACTTGGCTAGCTCGTAAACTGGATTGTAAAATAGCGTTCTTCCACCTGGAAGTAGACGTACTTGCTCAGAGACTCGAGTCATACGTATTCTCTCTCTGCTGCGCGCCCGTGCATTATGAGGGACTAAAATTTTTCAAATTTTAAAGAAAGTAGAAAAAGCTTGCTTCGCTCCCGCTTCACGGATGTACTTCCGTTTTAGGATTCTTATTTCAAATTTTTTTACGGCGGCACTGCGTACGTGTACGCTTGATATACGATCGAAAATCTGAAATTAATTGCAGCTTCGGTTTTTCAAGCATATGCGCTTCTTTTTTACGGCTTGAACGAGATGTCAAGCGTGACGCTGTTTTGTTTCTCGGAAGAGAAATTGACACAGATATAGTTGAATGTTTATTTGCAAGGATCTTATAAAATCTTACTCGAATTAAATGGAACTGCAATTACTGGCGAGTTTTCGATACAAAATATACAAAGGCTCGTCAAGCCTTTCTATGCCTGAACTGTCTCTGACTGATTAGATTAAAATTTAATGTCTAATTAATTAAATTTTTTAATTATTCCATAAATTAATTGATAACCTAACTTTTGTTAAAATTATGTTTTGTTAAGTTTTCTTCATCTTACAACTTTTAAATTGGTAAATTATTTGTTAGCGGATTAATTGAAATAGCATTGATGTCAAAGGTATAGTGATAATTTTGTATAAAATCTGATGTTGACTTCATAACTAGTTTAGGCTATTGTGAATTCGAAATTTCAATTTTAGACTACGTCACGATATGAGAATTCACTATCCTTATATGAATGTCATATCAGGCAATAAATCAATTTTGTAGTCACTCGAAATTTTCTCATAAAAACTTTTATCCGCTATAGCTATATGCTTTTACCTATATAATGGGGAATTAACTGGATCCACTTTATCATAATGAAAATATAATTAATATAGAATCGATTTTTTAAGAGTCTCTTCATATTATACTTGGAATTTTTGAGCAGATAAAGGCCATTTCAAGTGAATAGAAAATAAAAAAGTTTGTCATCACACGATTCACAATTTTATGCTCTGATAAATATTTTATACGAGCTGACAGCGACAATTTTTTCAACAATTACGTTTAGAATCTATTAGCATTTTCGTTTAATGCAAAGAAAGGAAGGCGCTATGCGAATGACATTTTTAAAATTTAGACACTTTTTGATTTCCACACTTTATGTATAGACGTAGTTACATGCGCCATTATTCTTTTAAAATCCGTAACAGCTAGACATATTCAACAAAAATTCTTGTCTCAAGGCTAAATAGTTGTGAAATTCGTAGTTAAACAGACTTGATTATTAACCTCATTCTCGCGTCTGAATTTCAAGCTGAAAATTAAAATTTGTAATTTTTCTCGCTACACGGCTTTCGTACGCGCGCACACCAGACTTGTACATCGCGAGTGAATATAAGGGTCTCGAGTGCAGAGCGGCGCGCCAGTCCGAAGAAAAGAGAAATGAGGTTTACCGAAACGATGTTTCAACGTCTGGAAAATGTATATTCCTCCTACACATTTTTATTCCATTCCTCGGCAGTACTCGTCTAGCACTTTTCAATTTTCTTAATTACACACAATGTATACGCGCTTAATTAATTCCACTTTATTGTGCCTTTGGCAGTGCATTGCAGTGAGCGGCGGCAATCGCAACACGAAAAATCGATTACAGAAATCGCATCTCTCCCGAAAACATCAAAAATCTAACAATACATCCGCAACCGCTAAAGGATCGTTGCAGCGTGAAGCCCAAACGTTTTCCCATATACATCCACGGCAGCTCTCATTTATACGCTCTCGCTCGGAGCCAAGAGGGAGAGAGTCTCCTCTTTAAAAAGTGATTCCCAATGCCGCGTCATTAGCGCAAGTGGCCATTGCCGCGTTGCGGAAGCAAACCCCCCAGTGCCGTCGCGTAAATTGCTGCTGTATGCGCGTTTCTGAAGCTTCGCACACAGAACCCACTGCGGCCCATGCATATAGTGCGCACATGTATACATAATATATATAGATAGGTACATTACATATATATATATATGTATATAGAGCAAGTTGAGCTTCCGGTCAGGAGCCAGCCAGTCGTTTCCGGAACATGCATCATCGGTCGCCGATAAAGTTGACCGTCGCTGTTCCGGAAACTTTCCCGCTCTTCTCTCTATAGTCTCTCTCAGCGTGTATATGGTATGTGTACAATACATAGGTATACGTAATACAGCAGAGGTACAGTGTCCGCGAGTAACTTCGCTTTAAGCGCTTAACGTGTACGAAACAATTGATTAATCTTTCCGATGTTACACACACGTGCGTATATTTCTGTGTGCTCGTTGTGCGTATAGGTGGGCGATGTCACAGCAGTGTACCAAAAGCGTCTTCGACGCGAGAAGTGAACTTGGGATATGCTTTTAATGTAGTTTTGAGCATCGGAGATGTTTGTGTTTGTACAGTTGACGCGTTGATTAACTGAACTCGTTAATCTTCTGCCAGGAAATTTCCTGTAAACTTGTTTTTAATTAAGATTAACGTTATATCTCAGATTTTGTTGGATATGTTATATTGAAATGAAAGTATAGCTAAATAGTTAAAAGTTAGTCTTTCTTATTAAACTTGGGCCAGGCAAAAAGTTCGTATACTTTATCTTAATGGAGCTAAACTGAAAAAAGTTACGCGAACTCCGACTGGAAAACAAAGAAATTAACTATACAATCCTATATTCATACCGCAAACGCGTACGGGTTGGGAAAGTACATCAGGGTCTCAATGGAACCACGTGTTTTCTGATTTATTTATTGGAGCAACAGATCCAAAGAGGGAATCGAAAATTCATTAGCGCAATAAAACCCAAGTCTCCACATTCGACGTGCGAATGTGGACTTTTCTCGAGCGGCGAGCTTTCGCGGAAAAAGAGTCACAATTGTAAAGGCAGGCCGGGGTATATAGTATACGTACACACATAAGAAAGATGCTCAAAATGCGCTTGCCGATGAAAAAGACGATGATATATAAACAGGAACGAGGGAGTTTCGCGTGCCCGCAGAACAATGATGGGGCAAGAAACGAGAAGAGAATTCCGGGAGATGGCAGTGTTTCTAACTCTCCCTCTGCACCACTGCAGGTAATTAGCAAAACAGAGGAACTCGGCCATTACATTCTTTCTGCGGCGCTCTTCTCCGTCTCTCTCTCTCTCTCTCTCTCTCTCTCTCTCTCATTGCGTTTTTTTTTTGTTTCTCGTTTTATTTTTCTGTGCTTGCCTCACTCTATACACACTCTCGCCTTTGTACATGTGTATACATACATATACCCTATATAGTATTACTCTACTCGGACAGACTCTCGTTCGCTCAACTGCCACTCCCTGAGACGGTCGAGCACTTTGTTTCGATCGCGTCTTCTTTGCAAAGCTTTCGCCGCTCTCTCGATACATGTGGCTTAATCGTAACGAGTGTTTGTTTATGCGGCCCTTCGTTGCGCGCGCACAAACTTCTGCTGCTGCTGCTGCTGCTGCTGCTGCTGCACACTCGCGGCTATTTTATTCTCTCGTCGATGTTACTATACATGCGCGCGGTGCACGCGGCACGAATAGAGGAGCGAATTATGCATTCCACGACGCGCACACGCGGACGAAATGCGCGAAAAGGAATGAAAATCGGATTTCCGCATCCACCGCGCGTGGTGCATTAGCGGATTTAAAAGAAAAAAACGCAACGAACGAACGCGTTTATATACGTGCATGTATATTGTATATAGGAAAAAAGCTCTTAATTCAAGCCCAATAGAGCCGCGTCGATTTCCAGAGCGCTTCTCCCCCGTTTCTTTCGGTCGAGCGCGGCTCTAATCGCAGCGGCGTAAAAATTCGCATAATCTCCGCAGCGAAATTCACGGCGCGCGAGCGCGTTCGCTCCTGCGATAATCCATTCATTTCTGCGCGCACTGTAGGCGACTCGGTTCTCGCGCGCGCGCGCGGCCGGAATCAATGGGAGTAAATTTTTACGGCGCGCCCAGGCGAATTGAATTGCCCGCGCAAAATCGCGTTAGCGCGTTCCGGGCGCGAATTTTATTTTACACCTCTACAGGAGCACTACTCTCTCTCCCTCTCCGTCCCACTCACTCGCTGCTAAAGAAGTTATTATCTGTGGCGTTGCAGCAGCAGCAGCAGCGGCAGTGGCGGCAGAAGTCGAGCTTTCTACATGTATATAGCTATATAGGGATGGTATAGTGTCTGGCACGTACAGCGGCTGCTGCACGTGATTTATTCCTGTAATTTAAACTGGACACTCGGCTCTCTTTCTGCCGCGCGCGCTAACTTTCTCCGCGTGTCCCGCGGCACTTTTGTTTCGTTTTCCGCCGCTGCGCTACTTCCTTTTCAATATATACGTATAGCCGGTAGGAAGAGGGAGAGCTTGGATATTAAGGGGACGAGCGACGGGACAAATTAAAACTGTATTTCAACGCTTGCATGCCAACTTTCGGTATGGAAAAAAAATCTGCAGACTGGAAATTCGGACTGTACGGCTAGTATGTATATATATGCGTGCGTGTATGCATAGAGGGGGAGTCGTGACCTCAAAGGGTGGGCAATAATTGCACCGGATGCGCACTTAGAACTGAGAAGTTAACGTGGCGAGGGTTGTTGTGCTACACTTTCTCAAAGTGTCGTTACACGTTTATATATACCTGTGAGGTTAAGTAGTCGGTATATACTTGAACAGATTTTGAAAGGTTTTTGGAAACTTGATTTTCGCGTTGGTAGATCGGCATTGATTTTGAGTGGGTGAATAACTATTCGTTATAACGGTGCACGAGTACTAGAACTTTATTACTATTTTCTGTGTTTCTTATTCATTTGTAACAAGCGTCGATTGACGTGTAAATTGCCGATATAAATCTCGTTTCGCTCGAAAAATTAAGAATCGATAAACGATTTAATTTCAAACGATATTCGTGCGCGCTACTACTGAGAAAGTATGATAATTTAGTATATCACTTTCCATGTTGAATAATTACGTAGAATTTGAAAGTCAGAGACAACTTCTTTAAGTAAAACTATATAACGATTCTTTAAAATATGCTCGAAAAATTCAATTGACTCTGAGAGTTGGCTCCCACTTTTGATTTCTATAAACGTACATCTTAAAATATTACTTTTCGTCTGTCCGCATCCCAGACATCGTTTCAACTTCAACCACACGATTTCTCATACAAAAATATAACTTCATTTCCAAGTGTCTCGCTGCAAAAGAAAAAAATAAAGAAAAAAAGGCCGTCGAAAAGTCCAGCACTGCAGTCTGAAGGAAATAGAGAAGAATAAAGCCAAGTTGATTGTAGTGGAGGGACTCTCGCGATATCAACGGAAGCATTGTCTCGCGGAAAGCGGCTACTTCTGCGTTTCTTCGGCACTGCAGCTTGCCGCGAATCTCTAAGAAGAGGCCGCAAGTTTAGTCCAGCCGCCATATACATATATACATTTACACACATATACGTATATGTGCAATGCACCCTCATCTCCGCAGCAGAGCGAGAAACTGGAGCAAAGCGACTCGACCCACATATGCATGTGCTCTCCTCTCAGCGTCTAACCTCTTGTTTAAAGCGTCTGCTGACGCGCCCCGACTATATAATACACACGGCTGCCTTATAACATACGTTCGTGCTCGTCTTTCTTTCGTGCCTGACGAGCTCGCGGATTTTAACGAGATTGAGCTTTTCCCCTCTCTACACGGAACGCCGCTTTGTCGGCGATGTTTATTAGGCCCTCGCTTATGTACGGCTGGGCTAACAATCAGTCTTCCTTGGCGCTGGAGATGTTTTGCATGTACTTCGTCGTCCCGAGGAAGTAGAATGTTTCGTTGCGGAGAGAAGTACGCCCTGTGTGTGTGTGCGTGCGCGTACTGCGGGTATACGTATATGCATAGAGCTGTGAATGTTCTCTTCATTTCTTATTTGAGAAGACTTTGAAAACTTTTTTATGGGGTTGGAGAGAGAGAGAGAGAGAGAGAGAGAGAGAGAGAGGAGGGACTTTTTTAAAAAATTACTTTTCTCTAGGCTTACGACTGGTGTAAAACTTCAAAGCAGATTTTGAACTAGTCTTACCGGGCTTAGATGCGTTTATCATTTCGGAAAAACTTTTTGCGTGTTTTCCTCTCGAGCTTTTTACGTCTCCGCGGAAACGTGTAATCTTCCGAGGATTACGTTGGCACGTGTGTACGTAAATTCAGCCCTCGGAGAATTGGTAAGCGATAAATAAAGTTCAGTTTCTCCGTAGTTTCAAATTTTGATTGTTTATTAGGAATTGCTCAGTGAAAAAGCTTTCATCGTTTTTGTATGCTAGAAGTTAGTTAGATGCTTTAATTTGTATTGTTAATATGCGTGGTTTCAAGCGGTTGTAACCTGATTTCTTTTGGTAAACTTACAGTAACAGTTGAGTGTTTACTCTAGAAATTGGGTGAACTCATTATTTCAGTGTTTGCTCTCACACTTAAGTATGTATACCTACTTTTCAGTGTTGATACTCCTTTACGAGTATAAACATACAGTATTTGAGCTTTTACAGTCACATTCAAGAGCAAATACTGAAAGCCACTGCATTTAGACTCACATCTGTTCGTCGACACTAGAGGCTTTAGTGTTAAAATCTTTATTTTGTCTTAAAACAGTGCTCATTTTATCCGATCTTCAATTTAGTTGGTTTCTCAATTGGCTAATCATTTTAATAGAGGCTTAAAGGTGTAAAGAAATTTAATATTGTGCATTATTCAGAATTCTTAAGTTTTGTGTATTTTTTCCAATTCTTAAGTTTTGTTTAATCTTATAACTTAATTTGAAAACAAATTAAGAAAATAAAACGGATAAACAAGCATTTATTATTTAAAGTAAGCTCTACTTCGCTTGCTACCGCTAGGGGGCGTCGTATATATTGTACTCGCGAGTGATGAAATTACTATACGATTGACTATTCAAATTAATGCTGATTTGCAGGAATAATAATCAAAATTATTCTGTAAGCTCAAATGGGCTCTCAATTGAAACTTTTATAGTAAACTACAGCATAATTTTGAATGTATTTTTCACAGGAAATTCTAATCACTTGAAACAGATACCCTTGATTTCTCCTCTCAGTTGAATATTTAACATGTTCAGTTCCACAAAATCCATATAACGATGCTCCCGTACACCATTTGTACCACATCAACATTCACACAAGCCCCTATCGATTCGCGTAAATTTGAATAACACACAGACCAACAAACTTGCCTCGCGCATAAAAGCATATCTTTTACAAAATTCAAAACACAGCGTCTAACATCCTCTGAATTTTTCGCAACTCTATCTCTCGCGCGCTGCATATCGCCAACAAGAGGAGGGAATATCCTCCTTGTGTCTTAACGCCGTGAGAGCCGACCTTGGCCCATCGTTAAAAAGGAGGGAAGACGTTGACGAGCCGTTTGAAAGCCGAGAAATGAATGAAGGTGCGAGCTGTTCTGCTCCTGACGTATCCAGAGAGAGAGAGAGAGAGAGAGAGAGAGAGAGAGAGGGAGAGAGAGGGAGAGAGGGTGTAAGTGAGGGCAAGAGAGAGAAAGGCTAACTGTTGCGCTTCGAGGGAATATCCGAGGCTAAATGCGCAACGACTTGAGCGTACGTTTCCTTGAACTGGGATTTTTCTTCTTATTCTTTTTCTTTGGTGAAAGTCGAGGGACTTTGTTCTCGAGGAGACTTCTCTCTCTCTCTCTTTCTCTCTCTCTCTCTGTGCGGGTAAATTTTCGAATAAACGTTCAGGTGAAATCGTGGCGCTTGCGCGAATCCGCGTGTGAGAACGGCGTTGCGTTACAGAAGAAACTACATGAAAAATTCAAAAAGCCTGCACCGCCATGCCTTTGTACGATCCTCTGCCCGTCAAGTGGATAGTCTTCGCATTTCTCAATTAAACCCCTTCGCTGAGAAAGTCAGCGAGCTTTGCTTTCTTGGGATTAATCTTTTTCCCTACTATGTGTGTGTGCTGTGTGTGTCTTTTTTAAATCCTCGTTACAAACATGCATGACTCAAACGCAAATGAAAAAAAGAAGTAAATGGTCGGAGGATCCGCGGCATGTCCTCGTCTCTCTCTCTCTCTCTCTCTCTCTCTCTCTCTCTCTCTCGCTCTTTCTCGCTCTCCTTTTCCTTTCTCCTTCTTCACAGCACGGGAAATTCATTAAAAACACCTGCAGTGAACTGAAGCGGAGAAAAAAAGGACGGTGGGCAAAAAGGCAAGTTGGAGGACTGCAGCTGGCGTAAGACCAGGAATAAAGTCGGAAAATGTTTGCAGTGCTAGCTCATTTCGAACAGCTCCGCTTTTTTGTTTTTATGAAAGGGAGAGAGTGAGAGAGAGAGAGAGAGAGAGAGAGAGAGAGAGAGACAGAGAGAGAGAGAGAGCCATTGCTCTGGTCATAACGCGTTGTCTGGTTTTATGTAAATAGAGTGTGGAGAGAGATGTGGAGACTTGATGAGCAAGGTTGGCATGGGGTTAATTGATTCGATGTGTGGATGAATATTAATAGCTCATTTTAACACGGCGGTTATCGGATGTTTTATACGATACGTATATCGGTAAAAATATCGCAAAGCGAATTATTTTCTTGTTTTAATTTGGTTCGCTTTCGTAATAATGCAAAAACCAATAGGTGCTATAAACTTTGTGATTTAAACGGTTTTTTACTGGAAAATTTGTTGTTACATTAAATCAGCTAGATTTGATTGGAATAATCGGCGTATTTGTGGAATTTTGTGTAAACTCTAAACAACTTATTTCTAATTACTTATAATCGTTTATCGATTGGAATTCAAATAATGCCAGCAGGGCTATTATAGATAATTTTGTACACTTATCGAGTACTGAATAACTCTCTTCCTTCAATTCGTTTTGAAAATTATGAAACAATTTATATGATTCATACGTTTATGCTCCGCGTATCAGTAAATGTATTCAAATTGACTTCACCTATTTTTGGAAAATAATCAATTTTTCAATTGAATATACGTCATTTTGTAGCGACGGAATTTCAATAATAATAACCGATTCCGTCACGCGTTACCCGCAACTCAAACTCATTTCATGTAACGTATTGAATTGACTTTAGCATCTCGAAGTGCCAACAAACAGCCCCAAATGAGAAGAAATCCCGACTAACGCGGCGTGACATCTGTAACATAACCGCGCCTCCTTCGATTCATCATTCGATTCCCGAAGCCCGCGTGCCAGAAACCAACTCATCACGCCCGAGAGCACAAGCGATCTCCGGTTGAAAAAAAAAGAAAGAAAAAGAAAGAGGAATCTCCTAAACCCAGAAAAGATTCAGTGCCATTCAGTATCCTCTACAGCTCCGACTACATACATCCTCAGAGGGTGAAAACGGATCTCTCCACGGCAAGCCTCGACTTATCGCGTTGGCGAAGTAGAGAGAGGCCGAGCGAGCGAGTGAGAGAGAGAGAGAGAGAGAGAGAGAGAGAGAACAGCAATGCACGCCGGCGGCGGCGGTGGCGACGTGCAATTCGGATAATCCGATGGTGATTTATCGCGCGTTAGCCAATAAATTACGCAGCAACGCCGCCGGACGCCGCGATATCGTCTACGTGTACGTGTACGTGTCTATGTATGGGCTACACGATGTATAGAGAGAGAGAGAGAGAGAGAGAGAGAGAGAAGCGGCGCGTAGACTTTTCCGAAAATGCGGCCCGAGTTATGCGCGCTCACGACTCGCCATAATGCATGTCGCCGTCGTCGGAATTTCCCAGCAGAGAGCGGCAAATTTTTTCGCGGCTGCAAATTGCACTGCGCGCGCGAGAGGGTGAGAGAGAGAGAGAGTGAGAGGCTATATATACGTGCGGGGCTTAATTCGCTTGACGAATGAATGCCGAGGCGAGCTCTGACAGCGAAAAAAGGTAGAGAGGAGCGCGATATTGCTCGTCGGTCATCCGATGGGCGACATGTTTTTTTTTCTGGTTTAAGGATATTGCTCTATGACGGGGACTATGGAAATTATTGCCTTTTTAATTGCTGTACGTGCAGCGTTAGATTTGATGGATTCATCTTCTTTTTTTATGTCCTTGGGGGAGAGTAAAGCTTTTTGATGAAATTTTAAGATTTCTTAAATGGATCTGGAAATTTATTTTGAGGTGATATAGATGTTCAGTACTGCATTGGTATGGTATTTAACCTTTTTATTTTTACACATTCGTCGGAAATATTCGTTATTTTGCAAATGAGTGCAGGGAGTGATCGAAGTCGACGTTCATTAGAGTAATTCGATATTTTTTTTTACATTTTAGTTGTTAATAATATTTTTGCAGAGATTCTTATTATTTTTTCATTCGTAGAGAGACTCATAAATTCTTTTTTTAAGGGGATATCAAAGCCCATTCAAATCAAATGAAGTATTACATAACCTCGAAAATTATATTCGATCATAAATAATAAGTGTTTACTCTTGTTTACCACATAAAAACGCAGTTTTCCGAGGTAGCTGTTGTAAGTCTCGTGATTATATGATTTTGTGTTGAATAGTTACCAATTTGTTATTTGATGGTATGAAATGAGTAGTATGCAAACAATGAGAAATACGGCCCGAGATGTGGTCACAAACGGTTGCTTCGGCTACGATATCCCCTTTAACAGTATAATTTTTAATGAATGAGTTTTGAGCAAGATTTTAATTGATCCCTTGAATCATTTATTACCCTTTAATCATTATTAATTATAGTGAGAGAAATAACTCATTATGATGTTGGTACAGTTCGTATTGAAGCTGCAAATTAAGTCTGGCTTCCTTATTATTCATTAGTACACAATCACTAATTCAAATTGGTACTTGTTCTGAATAGTTTTTCAAGAATAATTATAAAAAATTTGATTTTAAATTGCGCTGAAGAATTGTGGAAACATACAAACAGTTTGTGCTTCTCATAAATTTCATTAAACAAAAGCTGTAATAATAAATAAACATATTACTACACCGATCGACGAATCGCATATTATTTCTCAAATAATTCCGACAAATCCTTAACGAGTATTCGAAACTAAGAAACCCTTTCTCAGAAACAACGGATCTAGAATAAAGTCATCAGTACTCGAAGAAACGCGATCTGGTAATTATGAAAATACCCAGGGGAAACCAAGCAAGGGCGAAATTGGCACTGTGCATTAATATATAGACACAGCGAGAAATTCGCGCTGTATGCATTGAGGGAGAGGAGGAGGAAAAAGAAAGAGGGCGAAGAACTGCATAAAAATACGAGAACTACAGGGTTCTATTTTGTATATAACTGAAGGAGCAGCGAAATCGCGTGCGCACGGCGGTTACTCAAATAATGTTTGAGTTGGAGAAACGAGCTGTATATGTATATCTACTCGGAGGGCGCGCGCGCGCGCGGTATTGTACATATTTCAACGGCTACACTTCCTTGCATATTCATTTTCTCTCATCGCCTTCTCTCTCGCAACCAGCCTAATTTCACCGAGGATCTTTGTAAATACGCTTTCTCGTCGTCGTCTCCCCGCGTACAGACTGCGCGTATTATATGCGATTTATTCCGCGATGTGCGTATTATTCGCATCGAAATTGCTCTTTATTCGGGCCCGTGACAAGAGCTTCACGAGGAAAGCCCGCGCCCGGTAAACAATGCGTCTTTTGATTTCAAAGCCTCGCGTCTCCTTCTTCATCTTCTTCCTCGCCGTCTCGACAGCGGCGAGAAGAAAATCCCTTTTCTGTGAAAAATGTTCAATCTTACATACCGCGGGACGAGTCTCTTCCGCTATGAAGCGCCTTTGATCGTGGAATTATTTCGAAACATTACCGTTTTTTATTGCTACTTGCACTCTTATAAAGTTTCCTCGCTGCAATTCCATTCGGTCTGATTAAACTTGTATTTTTCTACTTGGAACGTTTCTATGGCAAATTCTGCTGAAAACTTCAAATATTTTAATAATCGATTATCAAAGCGGAAAGCATGCTTGTAATCACATACTGACTTTTGATATTATGAAATTACAAGGATTTGTTAACATTTTTTCTTACTCGAAACAATTACTTTTTAAAATACTTTACTCGTCTGCTCACTATAAAGCACTAATGCACGTACAATTATTTATACAAAATTATTTTTTTGTATGAAAATTTTTATAATTAATTATTTACATAATAATTCTGTTTACAAAATTCCATTTTTCATAGTTAAAAAATTAACTATTAAAAAATCAATTAACTATTAAAAAACTATACTAAACAAAATCTAATAAATGGCGCTTGTCGACGTGGACACGAGCGCTGTACAATGTATAAATATTCTTCAAAGTTTATGCCTCAGAGCTTTTGGCAAATTCTCTATTCAGAGGGGGGTATATGCATACGAGATTAGTCAAGCTCTTAAACAAATGATTCGCCGGCGCAAAAAGCCGCGCAGTAGACCCGTGACATCGCCGTAACGAAGGGATTTCGCTTATTGTTCGCGTTTTCCCTTCCTCAGTAAAATCTCCCCCGGTGGCAGTTGTGCGGAGACGTCGCCGCGGCGAAAAGGACAAAGAGCCCTTTCGTTCCTTTTGTTGAAGGACACGGAATACAGGCAGCGAGAGCCGCGCGTCGTCCGAAAGTATGTAAATGTCGCGAGAGAAGTATACGATTATGTGTTTGTGTTTTAGTTCGTAAGTATGTAACTTTCTCGTGAACGGGACGTTCGAATTAAAAAGTCAATTAAATGCAGGTGTGAGTAATAGCGTCGTGGTAATATTAATCATTGTTCCTGTAGTAGTAATCAGTCTTGTAATACTTGAAATAAATTATTACGATTATTTTCTTCTGTTTAATAAACTGTTGTTTGTAAATAGTATTAATTGTTACACAAGTAAAGTTTAATTGATACCAATTGATTAATAATGCAAGTATAAATAGATCAATAGAATATTATAAAAATATTTTATAGAGTGTAGAGTAAACACTATATTTGATAATGATATATATAATTAGATTAAAAAATATAGACCTTTTCTCTCTCCATGAAAAGAAACATAAAAATTCAATGTATTTTATTCCTCTTTTTTGTATCGAGCGAGATTGTCTTCATGCATTCTAGACGGGAATTTATTTAGCGATATGTGGCAGGCTAAAATTTTAATGTGACACACATCCATGTACTGCTCTCTTTTCTAAGAGAAAATCAAGCATCATGTACATACAGGCTAAGAGAGAATGTCAGAGGCACACGGCGACCTACATTGTGTCCGACTTGAAAGTCTCGAGAGATATTGAACATCGGATTCTCTTCGTCGAGCCGTCGCTACAACTTTCAGCGCGGCAGCGGCGGCGAAAACATTTTTTACCTCTATCTCGTTTCCCTCCCCCTCTCTCTCTCTTTCTCGCTCTTTCACATCAGCTTTTGTGAAATTGGGAGACTCCGTCGGGCTAGGATTTCAAAAAAATATATCCTGCGCGAAATGTGTTGGAAAATGCCCTTATTCACATTCCCTATTTTGAGAACGCATTTTCCTTTTTTTTCGGAGAATTTCAAATGTGGTGGCGCCAGTTTTTCGAGAGCTTGAATTATTAAAGTCGACTGCTTTCCTCTTCGCTGATTCACAGTTTAATGGTTTTTCGAAATTTGTTTTTTTTTAATGAGAACAAAAGTTTACTGAATTTTGAACTGGGAATTCTTTTTCTCACTATGATCTGCAACTGTAAAAGATATTAAAATAAGAATTATTTAAAAAACATATCGTTCATGAAATATCTAAGTATCGTTCAATATTTAAAATTGAAGTAGTTACAGCCGGTTTATATTTTTTATTTATTTAGTATTTTTTAAGTTTCTTAAACTAATTTATTTATTAATTATTGCGTAGAAATTATTATTCTTGATATAAAATTAAACAAAATATAGATTTTGTAAAATATATTGTATTACAAAATAAAATAAAGGCATATTAAAATAATGAGCAATTATGTTGTCTACGATATCGCACACGAAAAGCTCTTTCATTCTATCGTTTTACTTGCGAACCGTGTAATTCACATTTATTTTTTACAAAAAATCCACAGCTAGGTGTTAAGTCGAATAAAAAAATTCTAATCGGATTTTATAAAAAAAGAATTCACAATTATTTTAATCGATGGATGCGATATAACGTATACTCGTGCTAATATCTTCAAACCGGACATTTAAAAGCTAGTCCAATAATTTCCGAGCACCCCTCGCGCAGTGAATCAATATCTGAGAAGGGATAAGGTTAATCCGTGTTAGCAGTGAATGGTTTTGGCGGACTTGCTCTCAGGGAAGAGGAGCATAAGCGATGAAGCCTGCATATAACCTTAAATTTGACCTGGCCACAAACCAAAGCCTTCTCTCTCCTCCCCCCCCCCCTCACCCAATTCCAGTAGCTTCCCTACATGAAGGCGTAGTCTGCAATCGCCGCAATATCTTTAGCTTAGCAGGACTCCGAGGGACGACGTAGCTTAATTACAGATGAACTCGGACTTGCAAACTTGTATTAGGGCACGGACTGATTCGAAGCTCTTTGAGCCGGGTGTTGGGAATTAGACTGGATAGTAAATTTTCGCAGGTTCACTTTTCTATAACAATGGAAAAAAACGTTTACTGGCAAAGAGTTTCGATTAAAGCATTTTTTTAACACGGGAATTGGAGATTTTTTAAAAATAAAATTAAATGTAAATTACATGCCTTTGTGAAATTTCAGACCTTCTGCTTTGCACAGGTAAAACAATTGTACCTGAGAGAGTTTTTCTGTGTAATTATCATGAATAATTATTCTCATTTATTGGGTATTGGAATTTCCTTCTGAAGCTCCGTTTTGTTATGTATTCATTGAGTTTGTCGAAGTAAATTCATTTCGGTTAAATATTTTATTTGCAGTCGTTGGCTTAATCGCTACAGTATTGACATTAACCCTACAATTTTGGGAATCGACTTTATTTTTTCGTTTCGGTAATATCAAATGCAATGTCATTGAAAAAATGCCCTTTCAATATTAAGCTCTGTGATCCGGGAACAAACAGTGTTAATCATTGTGCCTCGAGCAATATTTGTCTGAAAATCAGTAGTTTGCATGCATTATGCAGTTTGTCGGCAACATCAATTATGGGCAAATTTACAAAATGATCAGAAGCATATTAATCTTCTGTATTCATAGGCAGCCTTTCCACACAATTCACAATGTCAAGGGAAATTAATACAGTTTCTCTTCCAGTGAATTATTTAAAATGAGGAAAATATTCAATGGACTAATTAATTTTTATAAATAATTTAGACTTTAAAGTCGTCTAACAAATATTTTGTAATGCGAAATGGAGTATTTGTGTTGCAACAATAACTTACGCCTTATATGTACCGTTTGAGCCAAAATAAGCAATTATTGGAATTTCGAAATAATATTAGAGCTTAATTGATGTGAAAGCTTTTGCATAGAAATGTTTATCATTAGTCAGACATTAAACGATTAATATTCGAAGAGAAAGCATCACTTCGTTTACTTATTCATTACTATGAAAATAAGCAGTAAGTAAAGATAAACGGGATCACATTTGCATAACTAATTAAAATATTATAAGTGTCAACAGTTTTCAATTCAATTTAACTTTGACTTTTGAGTAAAAATGATATTATTTAAACGTAATAAAAGCAAACGATATTTCCATTAGGGATAAAAAGTAACAGTAAAAAGTTTAATGTCAATAACGAGTTCAGTACCATTAAAATAACGACAACAATAATCGAAAGTAACGATTTAAATTATAATTCTCTATTGCAGCACTTACGTTTACAGTATCTCTGTATAATTTTAAAGTTTATTGTGAAAACTAATAATATCTTTTGTAAACATAATATTCTGCCTTTATTGCCCATACATTTTATCCACCTCTTGATTATCACTAGTTCTGCATAATTATTTCGGAAACCTAAAACTTTTTATCTGTATTCATTTCCTTGGCATTAAATTGGCCATATTTTTTACGATAAACGATCTTGCAGAATTGCTTCAAAATTCGAACATAATTTGCACGAGCATTGCTGTACGAGAAATTCCAGTAACCACGAAATTTTCGAAATATGATCATAAAGCTTACTTTAGAACTATAGTTAATATACGTAAGTTGTGCTTCCTTGCCAACTACTTCCTGTATTTAATATACATGATGGTACAATAAATAATACAAGGAAAAGAGGCGTAAGTGTAAAATACGAATAAAATTAATTAAAATAATAATAAAAATAATTTGCTTTTAATTAAAAGTTGAATAAATCTGCATTAAAAATCTACGCAATTTATTTATATTATGTTATAAAAAAATCTGTTCAGATAATGTTCGGGATTTGTATAAATAAATGTTACATCCATAAAATAAATGGATTTAATTGTTTTTAAGGCCTGCACTTTTATACGATCGAAAAAATTAAATAAAAAGAAACACTAAGACGATATGGACATCTGACTACACTCAGGCCCTTTTATTTTCAAGTCGAGTTCGCGCAGCATCTTTATTTCGTTATCTCGACTCATCCATTATTATATCGTAGAGCCAGCACATACGCGATGATACAGGATAATAGGGACCAAGTGTGTATAACATCAGAATTTGCCTCGTCGCATCGGGCGCGCAGCGCACACAGCAGAGCGCTGCCATGCGCGTTACGCCAAAGGCATCTTCAACTTCGACGCTAGTCTTCTTAAAGGATTATCCGAGTCACTCCGTGCTCTCGTTCGTTCGCGAGAGACTAGCTGAGCAATGCAGATTAATTATATTCCGCAGCTGATTAACCCTCCGAAATTAGATGCGATCGCGACGAGGCTTTTGCGATACATTCAAGCGGATTAGAGCCACATATTAGCCGAGATTTTAATTTAAATTGCAATCGAATTTCGCTGCCCCCCCCCCTCTCCCTCCCTCCTCCTCCGCCGCCGGTCAAACATTTACATACAACACCGTCCGCGTGATATTATCCTCAAAGCGAGAGAGCGAGAGTATTAATTAAAAGAAAAGGACGAGGGGGGCACAGTAGAGCACCCGCATAATCGTGATTTCGAGCTCGAACGCACAAGGGTCAAGTCGTGCCGCGGCGGTGTATATATGCTCGAATTACACACGTAATACAGGAGCGATAACGCGTGTGCGCGCGCGCGAGCCCGCGAATGAATCATTACATTGCCGTGTGTGTGTGTGTGTGTGTGTGTGTGTGTGTCCCTTTCCTTTCCGACGCGTTTTTCATTTATTTTAAGAAGAGATTGCGGTCGGCCTTTTGATGGCTCTCTGCAGCCCGTGTATACGTACTTAGGATTCGTGGGCTTTGGTGCCTCAATTAGAGTTTTTCGCCTGGAAATTCTAGCTCCTCGCCTGTGTGCCGCTGGAAATTATATTTAAGGGGCGAGCGCCACCTTTGAAGTACGAATAACGGAATTGTAGAATATTTTGTGTACTTATACATTTTTTTTACTATATTGGTGGACGAAATTATACCGTTATACTTTAAAGTCTGGAATAGCTTCGGAAGCTCGAGTTTAGAGACATCGTTTTTAAATTCATTGCGCTTGCGATCTGAATACATATAGGTATTTTAACTTGAATACAAAGTTGAATATGCGTTTTTTTGGTCAATTATTTATTAGCTCGCACGGCTAAATTTTCTATTATTTTATCTGTATGCATTCAAATGCACAACCCTATATTCACAGCTATATTATATATTCCAAAACAAATCTTTACGAACAAAGACTTCGATGGTACTCAAAAGGCTTCGAGAGTCCTAAAACCTCCCCCAAATGAGAATAAATTTTACCCACCATCAACAGAACAAAGATTCGTCACACATTCATCTATTTAAAATCATGATTCTCCCGTCAAATTGAAACTAATTTTAAAAACCTGCCCTACCGACGACGCGAGATTCCCACGTGTATAGAACGCAAATATTAAATAAAGAGCGACGATGTCTCAATCGGTAGAGTATCGGGCTAGTAATCCAGAGGTCCTGGATTCAAGCCTGTCTCCCGACGATTTTGGGGATACCTTTTTGTTTACATAAGTGTCTATACATCTGAGCTCCAGTCGTTCGGATTCCACTGTGTACAACGTGCATATTTCACTGTACATAAAACTGTAGGTCCCTATTTAATTGCTCTGCGCGAGTACTTAAAAATAGTGGACTCAATGCACTGGAATTAAATACTCACAAGCGCAGGCAATGCAGAGCCGTATAAGACTCGTATGAGGACTTGAAAATATTGAAATAAAAAACGAATTAGTGAAGTGAAGCTGTTGTAGCGTACGTGCCACGCACGACCACTTGGAATCGAGCGAGAGCTTTCTTGATTCTCCATAAAAAGAATTTCGTAAATATTTACCCTTACTATTATATCGATTTCGTGTATTTGTGTGTAGAGAAAAAAACGGGAATAAGAGACCCGCACGAAACGGCATGTGCTTGAAGCGCGCGGAATTAATTATGCGTTTAATATCCCAAGATGCATGTACAGTGTACACAGATTAGCTCGGCTGTTGCGAGCGAGACATCGAAAATTCGTGTACTCGCGTGCGAGTACATGTATATATAATTGTGTATGTATCGATGGCTATCGATCGGACGTGCGAAACTCCGCTGAATATTTATTCCACGCGGTCGCGTCACTCTTTCTCCTCGTGCATACTGCCAAATTGGCGGGTGTGTAGCGTAAGAGAACATTCCGCGCGTTTGACACGGGGATGAAAGTTTAAAATCGCGTCCGCGGAGTTGTTCTCTATCTCTCTCTTGGGCACCGTCGCCCCGCTCATGCCGCAGGAATTAGGCCATCGATGAGCCGTGTACAACTAAATTTTCAATAGGTTCTCTCGCACATTTTTTCTTGATTGTTCGATCGATCGATCTCGCTCGAATATATACTCTACGCCGTGGATTTCTGGAGTTTCAGCTCCAAAGTTAACTGGGAGAGAGAAAATGTCTGTCTAAACTGAAAACATCCTAGTCCGCTGTTGGTGGATAATGCGTATGCATACTTTGCTGTACATTTCGCTCGGATTTTGATTTGATTTTTCGAGAATTAACAATCGATCGATATATGAGGTATGCGTCGATAAGTCAAAATTTTTGGAAAAAATTTTCTTTTTTTAAAATCGTTTGCTTCTCCCGGAAAAAGCGGTTTACTTTACTCGTGTTGAAACGCTAGAGGTGAAGTGAAAGAGGAATTTAAAAGCATTCTTTTAGCTCTCGCAGTTATATGGTTTCCTGGAAAGATCGACAATCCTCGAAAACGAACTGATGCTTGCGTTAACTTCCTGTACCTCCCTTTTTTCGACGAGTGCAATAGCGTAAAAGAAAGCTTTTTTTTATTCTATAACTAGTCGAAAGTTAGGCCGCAAATGCTATAATCGCAAAACTCTTTTCGGGGTGACGAAAATCTTTCGCTGCTAAAGTTGGAGAGACATCGAGAAAGTCATTAAGTAATATTCAACCACTTAGGTAATAAAACTGGTAAAGCGTTAATGACGAGCGGCTGAGGAGGGGGTTTTGTAAAGTCGTAAAAGAAAGGATAACGATCTTACCATTGTTAGCCGAACCGCAGGAGTTGGTAAAGCAATTGTCTAAAGATCAAAAGGCCTTGTCTTGAAGCCAAGCCATTATTTACTTTTCTTTCCCTTTTGCCCTAAAGTCACTTTTGGATAAAATACAGTTTCCCGGCAGAAATCGAAAATTTTCGAGAGAACTGCTGGAAAGAGAAATCCATCGATTGTTTGCTGATTTCTTTGCTTTGCTGTTTGTGATGGGGGATACTTTTTATGTGCCTGAAAAAAACATTGTTATTGACTATCAAATTGAAGGAATAATCTCTAAAATTTGTACTTTTAACACGCAGTCTTATGGAACGTATAAGTTTATATTGCTAGTTAGTAATAGTTAGTAATAAAATTAAAACTCTCCTACGAATTTAGTACGTAGTTAAAAATTCTTTTACGAGAAAATTTAATAACACACTCAAAATTTGGTATTGTACTCTAGATAAAAAAGATCGAAAGAATAAACGCTCTTAAAGTAAAGTTTTACCAAATTTGACAGTCATCGAATTTAAGATAAATTATGCAAAATATATATTTTTCAATTTTATAATAATTAGTCTATAAAAATATTTTCCCTGTGATATGCAACCGAATTACGTAATATACAAAACCGAGCGCATTCTTCATTATTTATTTATTCATCGATTCATTTATTTACTATAAAAATGTACAAACACCGATGGGATCGCAACGAATTCGAGTTCGTAAAACAAAGCAAAATTAATAAACGAAAAACTAAGTATCATATTGCCTTGGAACAAAGCAAACAAGCGCAGTTTCTTATCAAAAATTTGCCCACGTATCGACAAAAATGCCGAGAAACGAAAATCAATAAAATTATGCTAATATCCAAGAAAATAGTTACGTTGGCTCATCAGCATTCCCGAGCACCTACGCAAGCAACATCGAGCCGTAAGAACAGAGTTACAGAGTAAAACAATTGCAGAGGCCAAAAGCGCAGCGAGAGGGAGGGAGGGGGGAGGGAGAGAGAGAAAATGGCAGAATGATAATAACAGTAGCCGATTAACACGCTTGATTAATACATGCAGTCTTGTTCAACACAATTGAAGAGAGCGCGAGCGCTAAAGCGGCTTAATCCAGAGTATCCATAAGGCACATAAATCATACAAGATATACACATGCAAAACAATGCGAGAGTGAGAGAGAGAGAGAGAGAGAGTGAGCCGCTCGTGAATTATGGCTCGGCATTAGTCCGTGCACGTGGATAACTCCGCGCTCGCGTACGCGCGTGTGTGCGCGCTCGCGCCCCCGAGACCATCAGCAGTTCATAAAAATATATCGTATAACAGAAACCGCGAGAGATATCACGCAAACAATCAGCGGACTGTTTCGCATAAATTTCAATCCGCACTCGCGCTCATCCAGCTTCTCTCTCTCTCTCTCTCTCTCCCCCTCTATACTTGCGGTGGGAACATGCACTCGAGTCGAAAGCGATGAATCAAAAATAAGTTTATTATTCGAGTCCGTATGCGATAATGAACAGTAGATTTTACTTTATATCTGTGTTATATACGTACATATATTGAAGTTTCGGCGCCATAACTAAGACGGGCAATGAGATTTGGAATGCTCGGGCCGAGTCTCTCGCGTATACCCACACGCTGACCCTCTTCACTCATTAAAATGCTCTGACAGAGCCGGTATTCGATGCTCTCTTATACCGCACGCGCTGTGTGCCGATTCGCTGATGATATTAGCGACCGCGGCCGCACTGCCGCCACTGTTCTGTCTCTCATTCTCTTTTACTCGGTTATCGGACAGTTGAAGCTTCGCAATTATTTACCCCTGGATATATGTGTATTCTTTCGCGCGATTAATCAGGCGAATTATTGGCGCGGCGGCGGTGGCCGGTCGGGGAAAAGCTGTTCCTGATTACCCGCTGCTGAATTAATTGGATTTTATTAATGCAGTCGCCAAGCATTATATTTACTCGCGCGCGCTCGCGCGAGCGACTTCAATCGAGCGAATTGCAGGCAGCTGTCCATTTGTTGAGTTAGTTTACTTGTTTCTGGATATTCGAGGCCATTCATCATTCTTACCGTGTACACACTATTCGTCAGGCTGAAAGTGCGAAAAATCCCCGGGCGAATCAATCTTCTCTTGTTTGATGTATGCTGTAATAAAAAGTTCGTATTTCATCTGGATACGTTTTTAATAGATGAATATTTATTTTTTCTGTTTCAGGTGAGTTGACTTGCGGTTGACTTGGCGACAGCCTCTCGTATACGATGCGATTGCTTGAAAATGTCGGATGTCGGAGTATGGTTGAAAAGTTTATTTGCAGAATGCGATGTATATAGTGAGTCGTTCAAAGCTTAAATCAAAATAATGTGCCGAGAAAGTTTATTTACGTTGCTGCATATAAATACTTTTTTAGGAGATTTTTCAAAATAACCTATTTTTAAATAATTTACGTGACATTTCTACCAGGCTTCGCTTTCGTAATTACACAGCAATAAATTTCGTTTGAATTTCCATGCTAAAGGTACTGCATAGGAACTTTTCATGCGAATGTGAATTTTGATTCATATCGATGCATCAAAATTAATGGCTGTTTATATATTAATATTTAATGAAAATATATGAAGCTTTATTTAAATGTATACTTTATTACGAGGATTTTAATTACTTGCATTTATACACAAATTCGAAGCTTGGGTGGTACTTCAAAAGTGCATTAAAAATTACAATACTTTTTAATAGCATAAATATATCTTAAATTTTTGATACAATTCTAAAGAAATTGGATTATTTTTATTAAATTAAAATTTTAAAAAGTACATATGATAATATTATGGTCTAAAGACTGCTTAATTAATTGTAGCATTTTACAGAAGTTGGAGAAGAGCTGATTAAACTATGATATGAATATTTTTAAATAATAATTGCAAGCCTTTTGTTTAGCTATAAATTATAGAATTAAATGTTTAATGATTATTATAAGCCGGTAAAAACATTGCAAACGAATGCCTATCTTCACTATGTGGTTCCAACGAATTGCCAATATACAGAACTCAAGCTTTCCTCAAGACGTCCTTTCAAGCTATTGTTTACAATATCTTTCCCACATTGCGAGCCATCAATACCTCGCCGCAATACCAACGTACCTGTTCTATACCCCATCGAAATTTTCGTATTTCCCCATTCTGTGTACGAGCATCGATGATCTTCCAATAAAACAAAGAAAACGATTTATCCCTCTCCCCCCTCCCCGTCTCGCTCACCTTGGCATTAAAATCTGCCACATCCGCCACAACTTGCCCCATCGCAGATGCCTAAATCCGTCAAGGCAATCTCGTAGTTTCCGTCGCAAAACAGCCCCATCTCTCCGCTTACGTCAAACGTTATTCTCCACGCGCTGATCTCCCGTCAGTGATTTGCTATAGCTACAGTCGAAATCTCGGAGTTCGGTAACGAAGGTCGAGCTCTCTCAGTGGCGTGAAAGCCAGCAGCAGCAGCAGCAGCAGCAGCAGCAGCATCTCTCCCGTGGATTTTCGGCGAATCGGCAGAAACACGTGGCGGGTAATTGGTTCTCGCTCCCTCCCTCTAGATCGAAGTGCGTTGCGTCGCGAAATTTCCCCTCAAGATTTCACTCCTTCGCGCTCCTCTACGGCCGAAAGTCCCTGCGCTGCAATTTCCGAGTGCCTATCGGGATTACTCGCTCGCACTCTCTCTCTCTCTCTCTCTCTCTCTCTTTCTCTGAGATACGAATCTGAAATGCTGAATTATGCGCCTCGGGATTATGTGTATCGCTCTTTGTTATCATCGTTGCAAGTTTCTCCGGTAAGAAATTTGTCGGAGGAATTGGGGTCTCGAGAGATACTGGTGCGCGCGGAGAAAACAGTCGTAGTGAAAATTGGGGTGTATGATGTAATTGCAAGGAATAAACAGAGCAATTAAGGGGCAGTAATGATAAAATATTATTCATCGTTTTGAGCTGTCTATTATTTCAAATAGTTCGTTACCAATTTTTAACCCAGTAGATCGAAATAAATATGATATAACTTGAAGGGGAAAATAACTTCTTATCATTACTATATGTACATATCCATCCTATTTCGGAAACAACTCACACGAGCAAGTAGCAAAATTTTTTCTTGAAGGCACCTTACCAGACCTGATTTTTCTCGTTCCTTAGGTTATTCTGAAAGAGGAAAACCTTGCGTACATGGCCGATCAAAGAGTATACTTTTTTTTGGGGCAAAAATGACTCGAAAATCGAGAAATAATTAAAAAACCAGAGTTTATAGATTTTATTTTCGAAAATTATGGACTTTTAAAAATATTCCATTAGAACAATAATGACTTAAAATTCATCAAAGAATACTCTGGAATTATACTTTTTATACGAACAAGAGATGCAATCGTATAGAAACATGCGCAAACCGTCACCGTATAGCATATTCCGATAAACAGACGGCTACGTATAGGAACGAAAAAAACTGCATCGACCTCTATCTCTCACTTTTTCCGTCGGCTGCGTGGCCGCACGTGCGAATTTGCATAAAAACGCATTCTATCAAAAATCCGCTTATCTTCGCATCGATCTCGCACGCTCGTTATTAATAGGACCGCTTTGCTGCGGTCTCTGGCATAGATTACGCTTGAATTTGTTTCGATTTAGCAAGATGAAAAAAAAAGAAACGTGAGCGCAACTACACTTGAAAATCGCATCGCGGACAGTCCAGCGCAGGTGCGCAGCAGATATCTCGCGCGAAAAACTCGTTCCTCCTCCACAATCTACCCCCCCCCCCCCCCCGCGCGTCAAAAGCTTCTAGACGCCGCGGTAGAAGTCCCTTTCTTCCAAGTCCGTACGCGGTGCGCACAATACAAGGCGTTCGTTTTTAGCTCTCGCTATTTCCTGCCCGACTGTATATATATGTGCGCTACCTCGAATCTATACGACAGCACATATATAACGCGAATGGCACTCGAGAGGCAGAGACAGGAAGGAACGAAGCCAGAAGGAGTGAGAGAGACATCTCTACTGCCTCGCGGAGATGTGTATTGAGGATCAGCTTGAAAATCGAGAGTGAGTGTGTACACCGATATATGTCTATATACGTACGTGAATACGTATACAGGTGCATGTACGGTCAGAAGGAGGATCGTCGAAATGGCCTCGGCAAAAGTGGCCGGGGCTACTTGGACGTTATGTGCGCTGCAACGTTGCTTTTTCGAGCGAGAAATTTCTCTAGTTTTAGAGCCCCACCCCCCGCGCTACCTCGCGTACACTTCCCTATGGATTTTTGCACAGTAATGGAGAGGGTCGGTGGGGGGGTGGGGGGAGGATAAAGTTCCTAGTGCAAAGCGGACGTTGTTCAAACTGAAATTTCAGGTATAAACAGGGCTTAAAGAACAATCAGAGCCGGAGGGATAAGAGAGACAAAAAGCCAAGTTGCCATTGTTCTCTCGTCAAAAGATTTTCTCTCTCTCGCGTGCGGCTCCAACAACTGCACTGTCTCTCTCTCTCTCATTCTCGGGAGATATATATAGCAAACTTCTACGTTTCCGATAACTAATGTCAAAAGAGGAGCGAAACATCGAGTGTTTTACAAAGAAAGCTCGCCTGTCGATAGTAACGAGAAAATATTTGTAAAGGAGAGGGGGGGGGGGGAAGAGGGACACTGGGTGGACAAAAAAGGGGTCAGAGATGTGAAAGAAAATCAGGACTGGACCATATCCCGCGGAAGATAGGTGGGCACGGAAAGGAGTAAAAAGAGAGAGCAACGAGGGAATTCTATGGTCTTTATACCCGGACGCACACACACACACACACATGTAGGCGTCGCTCTCTAAATGTGTCCGCTCTCACGACAAAGTTTCCTCTCTCACGTTTGAGCATCTACTCACGTTTGCCAATTGTAAAGTTTTGCGAAAGATTTTACGAAGTGGGATACGAGCAAGTTTCTCCCAGCAATTGCCCACCCCCACCTCCCCCCTTGATTTCTCGCGAGCGATCAAGCAAAGTGTCCGGAAAATTTTTCGGCCCAGCGATTGCCCGATCGATCGATATAGTTTCTTGTTTCGAGTTATATACAGCGGGGCGAGGGAAACAATAATCGGAGCTTACGTGCGAATCAATAATCCGGAACGTATAACTCGCTCGAGCGGAGAGAGAAAAATTACCGGCGTTTTAGAAACAATAACACTTTATATACTCGGCCGGGGGAAAGCTCGGCAATCTAATCGTCGATCAAGCCGGCCGGGCTGTGTTTTACTGTGTGTATGGGTGTGTGTGTGCGTGTGTGTGTGTGTGTGTGTGTGTAAGACGGCGCGCACGACTGCTGCTCCGCGCTTGATTGATGTCCGGCCGCCCGCACTCATCCTGGATAATCCGAGAGTCGTATACCCCCCCAGACTCATTAATTCTGTCTCGTGGCTCTCGCGTTCGTGTGATGGGGGGTTGCGACTTGTGTTCGAGGGTACGTGTAGAGTGTCTCGAGAGTTATCTGTTTATTAAATAAGTTCAGATTTCGCTTGGCGAGGAAGCGGATTTGATGCTTGGTGCGTGTGCGTAATGAGTTTTCAAAATTTCGCGGGTTGCCTTGGGCTCAGGTTGTTTTGCAGATTTTTTCATGTTCCTCTTGTTATTTACATTTGATTATGCTGTATATCGGTCTTGTAATGCACATCTGTTACAACTCGAAATTTAACTTTACAATTGGAACGTTGTATATTTGCATAGACCATTTTTTACGATCTCGCGGTTTCTGGCTACTATTCATTCTAGATCAGCTTTTTGCATTTTTAAGACATTTACATATTTAATTTCGCCGTCAAAAATTTCTTCCTTGCAAATATTTAACTTATCTTACGTTTAATAATTTAAATCTCTTATTTTGTTGATATAAATTTATTCTATGCTTCTTGTATTTCTATAATTCACTAGTGTATTTCCCGTTGTTTTCTCGCATGCAAACAGCAGGTGTACATAATTCATTGCTACATAAAATGCATAGACCAGCGTTTATACTTAGTTTTCTTATATTTTCATATCTAATTTTTGCCGTGCTCCATTTATTATATTTAACCCAATTCATATCCTCATAAATATATATTCCTTTATAACTTTATGATACTTTGCTCTGCGATTTTACCATTGAATGTATGCTTTTCCACATTTCGCTTGTGTCTTTCATATTAAACTTCAGTCTCTTCCACTTTGATATTTAAAATAGTTTATACATATGTAGTCATTGCATACGCTGCACTGTGAGAGCCGATCCTCTTAAATAAAAAATGTTGTCAAACGGAATATATTTTGACAAAGTTGAATGCATCGTAAAACCCCCAAACGGATGCAAAACCATCGGCAAAGCCTGTAAAATTCTATGGATTCACATAAACTCGCGTAAAAACTAAAAACGAGAGCAGACTGTACTATTACTATACTTCATATTATTTATTTACACCCCAACGATATCTACATTCTCTCACAAAAACGTTCAAACTCACCTTGAGTTCGATCATATGAAAAAGCCTTTTCTTCGTACATCTGATCTCCACCTGCTTGAAATACAAAAACTTTCCACACGCGAGCTTTTGAAAGCTCGATCAGAATCGCCCTTGATTTACCAAGCAGCTCTCGCATGCATATACATGTAAACAAATTAGTATGTTTACATAATCGAAAGTTTCGAACCAGCTCGCATGCCGCTAGTCACAACATGGGACACACAAGTGTGGTCAGCACAAGTACCCGTTGCCTATACGAGGCGAGTATAGGTGGTTGAGGAGGAGGGGGGGGGAGGGTGTAGGGGCGTGTTTATCAAGAGAGCTTGCGATGACGAAAGCCTCGAGCTAAGGAGACGAGTGGCTGCCGGTAGCGGGAGAGCGGCGCAGCACCACCGAGTCGGTTAACATCGGCGGAAGGGCTTGGATGTCGGCCGCCGCTAACAAGCGTAATTGGAGCAGGTGGTCGAGCGGGCTTCTGCGGTTTCTGCGCGCATACGTAACTAAGCCAGAGCTATTCCGGAGGGGGCTGCGAATGAAATCGCGTCGGAACCGCGTGTCAGATCAACGTGAACTGTTGGATCTTCTTCGTTCAAGCACAGCTGATGGTAGGGAGGGGGGGAGGTCGTTTTTCATTGACTGCTATCATTTTTTGCCTCCTTGCAGGAAGGAAGCTTTGTAATGGTAACGTTTCAAGGTGGTTCTGCATCGGTAGTTCCGGGTCGAGCGAGCATGTGAAAAAAAGTAGGTTAAAGTTAATACTTTACCTTGTATAATGATTTCAGATTAGAATTGTATACAATTTTTATGTTTCACAATTAAAACGTTCAATACATTACATATACTTTTATTTACGATATTAAAAAGTATGAAAATGGTTTTCAATATACGATTGTAACATTTAATGTTACTGATGTATACTACTCGGAATAGCGCTGTTTCTATTTCACGAGACACTCCTCCCTTTAACCTACCTTGTACATATAAAATACCCCTTCTTTGGATGGCACTTCTCTCCCCTTCACCTGATTCGTCAAATTATGTTCTAATTCTTCACACCCCTCCCGTTAACCAAAACAAAATTGATCATTTGAAAGGAAACAAATACTTACCTATGCTAGATACCACGTATAGATTCCCGCAGATTTATAGTAAACGCATTCAGTATATAAATATATGAACAATGAATTAGTTAGCAAAGATTTAGCAGCAGTTTTTTTTTAGAATGCCCTATGCTCATTTGATTTATTGGCGAAGACACTTTTTTTACGATGAATAATACAGCAAGTTCCGCAATTAGCGGCAGTGTCATAAATTTGGATTTCCATATTTCACCAGCTCCCTTGAGTTGACTGTGCCAACTACAGTGAAATTAATTATACCCCTCCCGCATATGTATTCCTAGCTACGCGCTCTTGTTTTATCTCTTTAAATACTGCCAGCGCGCGCTGCGAATAAGATCGTGCAAACAGTGAAAAACCACAGCCGGCTATGGAATCTATCTATATTATCTCGTCACACGTTGTTTCATCTCGCTCTCGTTCAAATATTGAATTACACGCGCGACTCCGTGTATCCCATCGTTACACGAAACATCGCGCGCGAAAAATATTTCCGTTATACCGCGAGCGAGCTTCACTTTAATCATCTCTTTAATAATCTAAAATCGAACGACTCGCCGCGAAAATCGTTCTCGAACATCAGTTCTGGCGACTAAACAAACGCGATAGCGTCTGTGTACACACAGAAACACTTATATGTTTTTAGGGAAAGGGAAAAGCCGAGAGGAGAGAAGGAGTGAGAGGAAGGGTGAAAGGTTGCTAAAGGCTCGCGCAACTTCTGCCGAACTCCATCAACTCTCTGCTTCGGTATCTTACGCTGCAATCAAATTACCGACTCACTTTCCGGGACATTATCAAGCTGTCTCTGCTCTTGCTCTCTCTATCTTTCGTGTTCCTCGCGTGTTACGAGGGAAGAGACTCTCTCTCTCTCTCTCCCTCTCGCACTCTCTGCACCCTATGCGAAATTTTCACCTTATCTGTAGTCCCGCAGAGTTCGATGTGCCGCCGCGCAGCAGACGGGGAGGGGCTCGGGCGTAATCTTTTTTAAGTATATCGTCAAAAAGATTTCTCAAGCAAAAAGTCATGGGAGATTTATTCGCGTCAATCGTGTTTACGCGACTGTATATAACTGACTTGACAATTTGCATGCGCTCCGCGTAACATAACTGTCGGGAGGAGCTTAATGATGAATATTGGATGTGCTTGTGCGCGTAGAGAAAACGATTCTATAGTAAGCTAAATCGAGAGGATAAAAGCGCACTTTTATAATGCTTGAAAAATTCAAGCGTAGCGGGAACAATTAGTGAAGAATTAGATGGTTCTGATGGTTTTTTTATTTGATGTTATTTTATTTTGCTTTGTTATTTATGATATTTTGTTATTTATATGCAAGTTTGATGAAGCGTTAGTTAGTTGGTTAAATTTAAACATTAAAAAGGCATACGAAAAATTCATCGAATCCCACTTCGTAATCCTCCTATACCGAAGCGGTTTTAATTCTGATTTTGTCCAGAAAACTTTTCATTTGATCAACCGTTTTAATCAACGACAATGATTAATTTTCTATCGGGAAATAACTGTTTGAAATTTCAATTACAAGTTGTCCAATGAATATTCAATTATCTGCTCTGATACTACTTTGGTTACTTGTTATTGAACATTCAATAACGGCACTTGAAACAATGCAAAACATTCGTGTAATTCTAATGGGAACAATAGAACTCTACCGTATGCCACTCGAAAACAAGCCAGTCTTTTACAACAGTTAGCGAGTTAGACACACATATTTTTTATTAAATAATCAAGATAATCATCAACAACGCCGAAATAAAATTCAAACTTCCGCACAGATAACCCAAAAGATATCCGATATCAGCGAGTATCATCGCAATTTATCCCATTTAAAAAAAAATTTATTCGTAAACTATGTCGCGGTTACTCGATGCGAGGTCGTGGAATCCAGGCCAGTTGGCGCCGTCACAACATTATGCTTCACCATCAGTCGATTTAATGAGATACTTAATACTCCCCTCGGAAGTTTTTAATTTTAACGGGCGTATCGAGACAGAATTCAAGGAAATCGTCGTTGACGGCTAATTGCGGCCGTCGTAGCGGCTCTTCCCCGAGACGACTCATCGAATTTGGCGGGCTTTTACGCTGATTCGATTGCCCGAGAGAAAGAGAGAGCTTACTGACTTTTATTGCCCGATCTTTTTTTTTCTCCCCGATTGACTGTTTAAACATTCAACGAGTCGCAGTGAGGATTCGTTTGAGTAGTTTAACCTGGTCTCCGAATAATGATTGTGGGAGGGGGAACTCTAACGATTCTTTGGCACGCAGCTTCCTGCAAACTAATTTATCGTTTATTCCATAAAAAAAAGAGAAATTTTTATTAAGGGATAAAAAATAATGAAGGGATCGATCAAGATACCGTAGATTGTTAATTGACTTTAAATTTTCTTGCTCTCCGCTTATCGCGTTTCGTACTCGAATGAATTTATCGTCTCTGTAAATACTGTAAAAAATGTAATTATACAGTATTTTATCTTGGACTACATGGAATGTTCAGTCTAAATAGTTAATTATAAAATAAATTAATATTTTTAATGTTGAAATAAGCCTTATGTGCAGCTTCGAGAAAAAAGTGCGAGATCCCGCAGAAACTTAAATGAATTCAAAGTTCCAAACTAGATTTATATTTTGATAACCGTTAAATAAAAAAAAAACAAATTTTGTTCGTCTTTCATTTCTATCTTCACTCAATTAAACTCTCAAAAAATATTTCTAACACGTTTCAACCGCATCACAGCAAATGTTAAATTACAAAGTTTTTTAATAAAAAAAAAAAAAATTACAAAAATAACTCGAGCATTTTGATTACGCAGAAAGCATAATTACGCCTGCACAACCTGCGTAATATCTTCTTACGTATAGCAACGCTGTTGTTAATTTGGATAATGAATAGACGATATGCGAAATTCCCATCGTATACGCGCGTATAGTCTAAGGTCGGAGGTCGGAGGAAACAATATTCTCTGGCGTCATCCGGAAATAAGAAGCGCCTCTCTAGGCGGATAATGGCGAGATATCGAGTTTTATTTCCAAAGCGCCGGGAGGCACGGCTTGTATGAGGAACTGAGTCACGCATTAATTCCGGCAATTTGAGCAAGATGCTTCTCCAGACCAGACGTTATTCGCGTGCGATTTCTAAATCTACGCAAATTACTCGGAATATTTTGATGAGCAAAAAAAAATTTCAAATTTACAAGACAGTAGCTGTTGTATCCGTTGAGTCAGTGGTCTATCGTACGAACAGTTGCAAACAATATAGCAAATTTTCGCTTATCCCCGTGCGGCATCTATTTTTAGACTGCGGACAGGAAAAACTAATTGATCCAAGCTCGCGCAGTAAACTCCCATTACATCACATCGGATCGTATATATATAGTCTTGCCATATAATAGTCGCGATTCCTTATCTCAACTTCTGACGTTCATCACGTAAATTACGTGTCTATTAGGCGCGCCGGCGCACAGAAAAGATGGCATAAACCTTATACGCCAAGAGTATATGTCGGCCGTGTGTTGCCCCCTCCCGTCCTCATATATACGTATATATTTAATCAGTGCGCGCAGCTCTCTGCCTTGCGCATGTACTTGTATAGGTATATGTGTATGTGCGGTATACATACGAGCCAGTGGCAAATTAACTACCACCGTCCAAAGTTGCTGCGAAGAGAAAGAGAGATAGAGCTACAACGTCTCGCATTGTCGTTTTATATTACGTCGAGTGCAGTTTATACGCGGGTGTATAACTATACAGGGGTGTTCTAGGGCTCGGTGTGTACTTCGGGTCAGCTGCTGTGGGCGTCGATGATAAGCGCTATCATTTTTTGGCACACTACCCGCGAGAGGGAGAGAGAGCAAGCTGCAGCCCGCCAACGAAATACGATACAACTATATACGTACGCCGGCGGTGCAGTCGAGCCTGGGATACTCTTCTCTTTATTATCTCTTTCTCCTCGAGTTTTGTTTTTTCCTCTCCTCCTGCCGACGAGCTTGCAGTAGCTCCTCCTTTTTGCCACTGCGGCGGCCGGCTCTGTATTGTGGCGCGCAGGAGGAGCTTTTATTCCCCGTATTTAACACTTGCCTGAGCAGCAACTGTTATGTCTGCTGCTGCTGCTGCTGCTGCTGCTGTTGGGCGAGCTCTGTTTTTTGTTCTTGAAAAATTATTAGAGCAGTGACGAGGAGAATCCTTTGGGCAAAGGTTACTCTTTCAGCCACGGTAATTGCTCTAGATTTGTTTATGGCTGCAGCGTGCCGGGGTGGGCTTATCTTAGGGCTTTTTTTCGAGATGGAGTTGCCGCGAGAGATCATAGCTGTGATTTTACAAAACAAGGGGGGCGAGCTTATCTAGGACGTGATATCAAAGTAAGAGAATCTCTGAGTACATGCATTTCGTGTTTACGATTTTTTAACGGCAGTCCTGCACATAATTGAAAAGCTTTGTTCGATAAATAGCTAACCGCTAGAAATTCTTCAATTCTTGCTTCGTCGTTTCTGTATGTAATATTTTATCGAATGTTTTCATGCATTTGCTATTTTCAAGTTTACAGATGATCAGCTCGTGGATACAGGTTTAGTTTTTTTTATTAAACGACAGAGAGATTAGGTAGTATGAGAGGTATGGTGTCTAAAGCATATCAAGTTTTTTGCACTTCTCAAAATATTGTACTGCGCAAAGCTTCTTCTCGGAGAAAAAAACACATTACCTCGTAAATATTTCTTAATTTCTACGAAATGAACCATTCGAATCACGAAATATACCTCTAAACGATTCGTGTATCGTCTTTTTAAAAAAAATGTCTTTCTTATCTCTGAATATATCGTCCGCCGTCTGGATATAGAAACTCTCCCATATACAATATAACTCATACATGCGCAGCTTCTTTTTTCCATTTTCTCGCCTTACACGTACACACCTTTTAATATATACACACACACACACACACACACATACGTAAAGCTAGACGCGCGAAGAAGGAGCCGAAAGAGAGAGTTTACCTTGGACACGAGCTTTGCGCGAATAACTTTGCGAACATTTCAAGTCCAGCTTCCGAAAGTTCCAGCCAGATGAAATGTTGCAGAAGCTTTTCCTGCGACGACTGAGCGAGAGAAAGAGTGAGAGAGAGAGAGAGAGATATTCTCGTGTAGGCTATACCCGCACTTTGCGAGAGGATGGAAAGTTTGGCGCGCGCGCGTGGAGAGTGCTAGTTTCGCGTTTTATAAATTCGTCGAGACTTGGAAAGTAGCCCGAGCTCTCTCCAGCTGTAGAGAGGCCGAGACTTTTGCTCTAAACTATATAACACTCGTTGCGCGAACATTTCCCGCCAATTTTCCCTTCGCATCGCTAATCACCCCCCTACCACTGCTGCGTGACGGGTAGAAATTGTTCAATCCGTAAGGGAATTTGTTTTCCTCGCAGAATTTGTTTTCGTCTCTCTTCGCGCACTCGCTCTCTGTCTTCTTCGCGCGCAGATTGCGGACAAACAATGAATTAAACGCGATTGCGTCCAGATTTCCGTGGTAATTCCGAGAATTGAGTAATGTTGCGCACGAGCCGTTACAGTTGAGATATTTTTGTGTGTTAATAGCGTTTGGTACACTAAAGTGTATACAGTATGCGCAATATAAAGAAAATTGTGGGAAAAGTATAGGTATAAAAAGAGGTGAAAGAAACGACCAGAATTTTTGTAGGTAAAAATGTTTTTAATTTCTATCAAACCATCTATAATATAAAAGAGAAATGCAACAAAAACGGAACACTCCGTGAAACTGGAAAATTGAGTTTTTTTTACTGTGACAAATTTTCGAATAAAAGATTTTACATTCACATAAGATTTAATGACATTTGAAGCATTTTTCAAAACGAATGAGTTTATGTGGACACTGCACGCACGCGGCCATGAAAGTCAGTCATGGCACGATGATCCAAGCATAAAAGCAGAATTAAGTTGAGAAAAATATTACCCTTTTTCATTAACCTATAAACCCAATTTTTTTTAGGTTACAAAGTCGTTGGGCTCCCGACCGCACTCGAGAAAAAAGAATAGCGCCACGGAAAAATCACGCGCTATTTAATCGATTGTTTTTCTCACTTAACCGCATGATTGCAAGTATGGCGCCGCGTATAAGGACGGCATTTCCCGTAGAAAGCATATACAGTGTGTAACTTTCTCTAAAATCCGTATTAATTCCGGTATCGCGTGTGCGGAGCTCGGATCGTGCTGTGATCGATTAAAAGCCTCTCTCTCTCTCTCTCTCTTTCCGAGCTCACGAGACAAAGAATTATATACGAATCGATATTACGAGAGTGTATATACCGCATACACAGTGCACATATACAGAGCGTTAGCTGAGGCTTCAAGTTTCGGCAATAAAAATGTCGACAAAAATTAATTGCTCGTAAAAGCGAAACAATAATCGTTACAACGCCCAGCGTTTATTCCCCGCCCGCCTCCTCCCCTCCTTTTCCGCGGTTGAAATTCCCCCTTTTATATATAACGCCCTCTCTATATACTGTCCCTCGTTTTCGGTCCGGTTTCCAACGCTCGCGCCGTTTGCGGAAACGACCTTAGTATATTAGCCGCGCGCGGGGACAGAGAAATCTATAGCGCGAGAGAGCTATGCGTGGGCTGCAGTGAGCGCGCGAGCGAGCGAAAAACCAAAAACACGGCCCCGCGGCAGAGGGAAAGAGAGCGTGCTGCACACGCAGCATCGAGTCTAACGGGATTTCGTGAGCGTTTTTTGAGCTTCAAACACACTGCACCCGTACGCTTACACGCGCGCAGAGTTTTTATATTTTTGTCGAGCAAGAGGAAAATAGGATATTGTTTTTCCTTGCGCGTCTGACCAATTCGACCCGATACTACTTGAAATCGAAGTAAACCGCGCGCGTCTTTTGTGCGCCCGGTCGGAAGATTGATTTTTCGTGGTTACACAAGCGACAATCTTTTACATAGATTTCGAAATTCACCGAACGCGTGGAGAAACCACAACCGAAAGCCGCATTGTGTGTTGTAACCGAAAAAACCGAGAATGTCTCCTCTCTCTCCCCATTGTTTATATACCGGGTGAGTTTTCGCAGCGTTGTAAATACAGTCTTAATGAAACGACGGTAAATTATGTTCATGAACCCCTTTGAATTACTCCGGCCTCTCCAAGTACTTTAATTACGCGACTGCGGCGTTAAAAAAAGTTATTCCGCCACGTTTCACAGCTGTTTACTTCTCATTGCTCTCTCCCTTCCTTATAAAGCCTCTCTCTCACTCCTTCTCTCTCTCATTCTCTCTCATTCTCTCTTCCCGAATTCGATCGGACCCATTCTCGAGTCGTCATTAAGCCACGCGTCTTCGCGAAAAGTGAGAGAGAGAGAGAGAGAGAGAAAGAGAGGGAGATACCAAGAGAGAGGGGAAGAGGCAGAAAGAGACAAAAAAAGCACAAAAAATCAAGATTATTACGAACGACTGCAATTGCAGGGAGCGTATCTCCGTCCTCGTCGTAAAAGTCATCGTAAAAGCGCGTTTTACGTCGATTCGATAAAGAACGCGCAGCAGTAACGATGCGTGTGTTACAAGGACCTCTCTTTTCTCCTTGAGACTTTCTAATATGGCGACGCCGGCTACATGTGTAATTTCGAGCTCGATTTTTACGAGCCCCAGAGTTTTACTCTTTCTCTCACTCTCTCTCTCTCTCTCTCTCTCTCTCTCTCTCTCTCTCTCTCTCTCTCTCTCTCACTCGCGGCAGTGCGTTCCCCTGTAATAACACCAAGGACAAAACGAGAGGGCCTATATCTAACTGCGTAACGGACTTCTTATCGAAATTCATTGTTGGAGCTTTTTTACCTCCATTTACTCCGATGTACTACATTCCCACTCGCAACAAGTGACTCTCGCGACGTACCCGATCGTTTCGATGTATAATCATTCACAAGATATATGCAAAAGATACGAAACTTATCCTCTTTTTTATTTCATTTATTGTGGTATTAAGTATTTATACATCTATAAACGTGAGTATCTAGATACAATTTTTTGTATATTTTATCTAAAACTAAAATATCTAGATTAATGAGCAGCTAAATGCATATTATTATAAAAATATTATTTGTATCTTCTTGTTAATTAAGAGTATTCTGTATTTTTATTCTGTATAAATACAGCTAATTTATAGTAATGTGCAACGTTAGATAGTCAACTTTTTGTTTCCGATATCATCGTAGTTAATATACGAAAAATTAATTTAATTAAATTCACCATCTTTAATATAGTTATATTCACGAACATAAAAAAATTATTTTTAGAAGATAAATATCTCAATATTCAAATTTTATTTCGCTGAACAAATTCGCAAAACCAATCCACACTTCTGAAACGATTTTTCGATTATATCCAACAAAACACGTCGTTATTATTGAATATATTATAACATGTTTGTTTTTTGTTCAATACCTAAAATAAGCTTTAGAACTTTGTTCATGATAATCGAGACCATTAATAAATTCTAACAAACAAAAATATCTCTACCTTTTTCCAAATAAAACAGTATACACCAACTGTACGTATATCTGAATTTTAAAAACGTGCTCATTCGCACGATTGTATGCAATGCACACGGCAATTTTAATGGGAAAGCAGAGTCGCGCGTAAATAATGCGCACCATGTGACAATTCCATCGAGCAAACAGCGCTACATACACATAACGAGCGAGCCGGGCGGCGGCAGTAGCAGCGGCGTATAGCGCGCTCACGAAGTTGGCGAGAAGGAATGGCGGAAAAGAGCTTGTATATCGAAAGAAATCGATTTGTCGTCGCGCGCGTGCATCTTTCAATAAAGGCAGGTATTACTCGCGCGGGCACGTTTCTCTCCCTCTCTCGCTCTCTGTATATATATACATATATATGTACGCACGTAACGTGTATACGCGTCTCATTGTGTGCGCGAAAGAGAAGAAGAGAGGGAGAGAGAAATATCTACCACTGTCATATGTGTGTTTACGTGTGTGTATACACTGCTGGTAAATATATTTTGCACATGTGACGGTCACAGAAACCGATTACGGCCGATTCACATGTGCTCAGCTGGCGGCGATGGATTCGGAACGAACGGAACGACAGTGGCGCGAATTTAATATTAAAAATAAAAATACCATCGTAATATGCACATAATTTATCAACTAACTGAAAGTGTGCATTCCCACTTGGCTCTTTAGGTTTTTGAAATAGTAAGCATGCAAATTTAGGTTTATTTACTTTAGTGTAACATACTGTAAAATATTATAAACAATTTAAGCAAATAAATATACAATTGTTTAAAAAAAAAGTAACTCGCTTTTATTTAAAATACTTTTAACATTATATTATAAAGATACACATTATAAATACATTATAAAGACCTTAAATTTAGAAACTAAATGAAAATGTGCGTTCCCACTTGGCTCTTTAGGTAATTTTTGAAATTGAAAAAATCGTTCATCTCTTTTATAGAGACTAACACTTCGTAACATGTTGGCGGTAAATAACCAATCATGGACTTGTTGGCAGTTATGTTTCATACATTCAAGGCACAAATTGGAAATTTGAATAGACTTTTCATCAGCTCCAATATTGACTATTACGTAGCTTGGTTCCAATACTAGAATCTGTAATGAAGAAATAATACAATAGTTAGTTGACTCAGGAAGCACTTCCGTTGAAGAATTAAACTTTGGAAATGCAAGTCACTGGTAATCGCATGCTATCTCCATTCCATCTAAAAAATAAAAATCTGCTCTTCTAGAGAAGTTTCTGTTTCATCACTTTTTTAACGAAATTTGTCTATTAGAGTGATGTTTCCTATTGTCGACTTGAGGTACCAATCTGGAAGCTTTAGTTTGAACATGCATTCTGCAGCTTTTATAATTTTTGAATAATCTTCAGCAAGAACACTAATCTCCAAAAATGTAGCTACATTCCAGTAATCTTTTAAACTTGACAGACTGCCTTTTTTACATATCAAATTATTGAGAACCATAGCAATATGCATAAGCCCTAACAGAGTTGCTAAGTTAATTCTTGCAAACTCATTTGGTTGAACCTCAAAACCTTTTCTGTACCAATTTATTGCATTTTTTAGACTCTCTTGATCGGTATGCCCACTTTCAACAAACATGTCTTTATAAATTCTACCACATATTCCTAATATATCAGGAACATGATTTTCTTTTTTCTTCAATGATTCTTTAATCACTTTTAATGCTCTCTCTCGATCACCTTTATGCCTATGGTTTAAAGCAAACGCATAGTGATATCGAATAAATGGTGTGTTTATCACACTTTTATGCTTTGGTACCATTCGTAAATCATCAACAAGTTGAACCATTGCATCGTAGTCCTACAATTTATTTTAATTATTTTCCATCATCAAATAAGGTTCCACTTATTGAGTACTTTCGTACTCCTAAATGGTAAAATAGCGATGGCTACTGTAATTGTATGCTTAAATCAACTACGGCTACATCTGCATTATAGAATGTATCCAGTACATTTGTTTCTCCAAAATCCAACTTTTCAAATTGTACCTTTCAAATTCAAGCTTGTTTTACATGTTCTAATGCTTTTTTTCTTCGATTTAAATGTTCCGATTGTTGCGTATCCAAAAGACATACAATGTCCATTTTTGGCCTGGTTAATATCGTAGTGTTTCCAGAAAGATCACTGTGTGTTCCAGTACTGTCAGCTCCAGATACTAATTCTACAGCTTGACCTAAACAAAATCAAAATTATGTATATTTTATAATATTTTGGCTCTGCATTGTCATATTCTAAGTTCAGAAATCTCAACATTTCTTCGTTATTCCAAGCTTATCCTCATCGTCGTCGAAGTAATCTATAAAGTCAGTTGTATCGAGAGTAACATAACGCTTAACTGCCATTTCAGGAATAACAATGATATTTATGCAAACATTTTTAAATCATCAGGCCTGGGTTAAAATATAGAAAAAATCGATAATTTTTTTTAAACTTTTTTATAGACACTTTTCCGTAGAATTTGATGGTGTAATCCGTTTTTAGCTAAATTTTTTTTTGCAAAGATATAAACAAAAAATTGAAAAAATGTTCGTAGGTAATTTTCGAAAAATGATGATTTATTCGACACTGTTTATTACCACTAAATAATATTGTTTCAATACTATCCATACATGATTTCTGTACAAAATTATCTGTAGAATACGATTAAAAAGTCCATTTTACAAGAAAACACCATTTTGATAAAAAATTATTAACAAATTAGTGCAAAATTGTTGCTTTTCAAGAATACGCTCCACTTATTCTGAGGAGAGTCTCATTGGGAAAATTTTCCATCCCGAATGAAGCATTTTCAGCACCCGGATCCAGACGGCAAGTAAGTAAAAATACATAAAATCGCACTTTTATAATTTTTTTAATATATAGAGGCATTAGAGATATACATAAATATTTTGCTGTTTAGAGTGAAGTATTTTATGTATATATTAATCACAAAAAATATTTTTAATTTAAAATAAAACAAAATCTAACAATTTTTTATTTTTTTTTTTCAGGATTTAACCCAGGCCTGACCCCTTAAATTTTTTACAAACCTGAGTAGTATTTTTGCTGCAAAAATCGTTGGATGCTCAGTATTTGAGGGATTGCGATACTGTCTGTTGAGATTGGTATTAGCTTAAAGACATAAAGTTGACGCACTATAATAGCTTAAGTCTAAGTAAACTTATTTTAAAACTTTTAATTTTACACTTATTAACAAAACTTAAATTACACTTATTAACCACACTTAAAACTTATTTTTTTTTTTAACATTCACTTCCCCATCACAGTGCAGGGTGCAGTGAGTTAGGTTATGGTTATAATTTCACATCTGCCTACTGGCTACTGCCTTTTTTTATCATGGCATGAACAGCAATGGTAGCCCTGCAACCTGCAACTCCTATCGCAGCCGTCATGACGATTTAAGCTCTTGAAAAATTCAAAATACATTTTAGTATATTATACTAAAATATTGAATAATATTGTATATAATAAGAAAAACTATACCTTCAATTTTAAAAATTCTCTCTTCCATTCAAATGTTTAATGAAATATTTTAAGAAACTTAAATGGTGTAGAATTATGCGCGATTGTTCGTGAAGTTTTTCAACCGTTGTGTAATTCCGAAGTTGTTCCAAAGTAATACATGCGTAGCTCGCCCTTAATCCCTGGAAACAGCGTTTCACGTATTGGCCTGAAATATAAATAATTTTATATAAATACTTTTACAAGAGTAGTAAAATAGTTTAAATATAGATGTTTCACTGTAAAATTTCTATTGACTTACCGGTCACTCCATCCACTATTTCGTCAAGGAAGTCCAGCACGGTATCCAACACTTCATCTCAAACCCTTGCCAATAACTGTCTGTTTTTGCAGTTTACATCCATAGGGTTATACATCACTGAACGATATTGCACTTCTTGTGCGATAGTTATTTCTAACTGATTCATTTTTATAAATTAGCCGAATTACGCACTGAATTTTCTTCGATCTGCTTACTGCAGTAAGGGACGCGCACTACTTGTTGCGCCGCGTCTTTCTGAGAAATCGACATACATTGACATAGCGCAACTAATAGGAACAGCGCTCGATTGCGCCGATTAATCATAACGTGCCTGTTTTCGAAAAGCTTCTCTAGCTTTGTCGAGATGATATGACTCTCGTTATAGTGTCGCGAAAAAGTGAAGAGGTGTCAGAAAGTGCCGCGTGTGAATCAATACAAAAAATGGCTTTTCGACCAACGAGTGAAAATCTAACAATTATGCAAGCGTTGATAGAAGGAGCGAGTGTGAGGAAAATTTGTGAACGATTACAATGCTCTGGGTTTACAGTTGTACGATGGGCCCGGCGTTTTGCAATATAAAAAAATGGTGGTCCTCGTGCGATTGATCGTCGGAGAAACATTCCATGCCCAAGAAAGTTAAATGACGAGGACGTTAATTATATACAGGCAGCGCTTGACGAAGATCCGTTTCAGGCGATGAGAAACGTTTTGCGAAGAATCGGAAGTCGCGTGTGCAGGCAAACTGCTTCTAAATATATGAAAGAGCGTGGCATAAAATTTCGAAAGCCGGCAAAGAAATGACGATTGCTAGCAGCTGATTACCAAGCTCGCCTAAACTACGCTCGCCAATTTATTAACCGTCCTCAAGTTGAATGGTTCAACACGGTATTCATTGACGAAAAAATTTTTTCGTCTTGCAAAGACAGTATATTAATATTTTTAATATTGAAAAATTAAAGTTTTAAAATTATAATTATTTAATAAAATATTTTATTCTTTTCATTTAATTTCACAGGTGCATTAGGTGTATGGCGACCGGCCATCTCGAGGTATGTGCCTCGTTATATAAAGCCCTCCTGGAAAAACGGTCGAATGACACGGTCGGTTTGGGGCTGGATGTCGGGTCAAGGATTTGGCAGTCTAGTCCTAATCAATAGAAAAATGAACGCAGCAACCTACGTCGAGCTGTTGGAACAGATCCTTTTGGAAGATTTGGAAGGCAGATTCCCAGAAGACAACGTTTATATCATCGAGGGCAATAGCGCGGTGCACAGGGCACATCTAGTCTGTGAATGGTACGCGGCGAATCCGCGTTTAATACGTTTACCGCACTCACCCAGGTCACCCGATCTCAATGTAATTGAGAACCTGTGGGCCAGGATGGTCCAGAACTGGCGGCCACACTTAGCTGTAAATCGGCGAACTCTAGAAGAGCGAATTTTGCAAAGTTGGGTTGCCATGGAAAATAATCTCAATTATTTCCGCACGTTTACGACGTCTATGACGAGACGGTTGGCGGAAGTAATTCAGAGAGATGGCGGATATATAAATTATTAAAGTATTGTTTTTTTTTATTTTCATTTGAATGGAGGAGAGAATTTTTAAAATTGAAGGTATAGTTTTTCTTATTATATATAATATTATTCAATATTTTATAATAATACTATAATGTTTTTTGAATTTTTCTAAAGCTTAAACCATCATGATGGCTGCGGCAGGAGTTGTATGTTGCAGGGCTACCACTGCTGTCCATGCCATGATAAAAAAAGGCAGTAGCCTGCACTGTGATGGGGAAGTGAATGTTAAAAAAATAAGTTTCAGGTGTGGTTAATAAGCGTAATTTAAGTTTGGTTAATAAGTATAAAATTAAGTTTTAAAATAAGTTTACTTAGACTTAAGCTATTATATTGTGTCAACTTTATATCTTTCAGCTAATACCAATCTCAATAGACTGTATCGCAATCCTTCAAATACTGAGCATCTAGCGATTTTTGCAGCAAAAATACTACTCTATCGCTCGAAAGTAGGCTTTAATAGAAAAAAGACTCTATCGTTCTCCTCGAACCACAAAATTAATTTTCGATTTCAGGTCCTGCACTGCATATTCTCACATGGTGAGATCTGTATGCAGCGAGGCCTTACAAAAATTTTGTCGGCGTTTCGCCCCAGCTGTCAGAGTGGACTCCTCAGTAAGGCTCTGGCAGCCTCCTTAGACGCCCGCCACTTCCAAAGGAAGCGCTATTTATATGATCTCGGCGTGCGTCTTTCTCTTGCAGGATCGTACTCTTGCATAGAGTAAGAGGCACGTCGCTATCTATCGGACACATTTTAGAATTGTCAAAATTTAGATATTTAAATGACTATCGCTCGAAAGTAGGGTTTAATAGGAAAAAACTCTATCGATCTCCTCGAGCCACAAAATTAATTTTCGATTACAGGTCCTACACTGCATATTCTCACACGGTGAGATTTGTATGCAGCGGGGCCTTACAAAAGTTAAGGAACATGGGAATTGAACACAAGAAAGGGTATGGAGAGAAAGAAAAAATCGGCTATCGGGTTTTTATTATTTTGTTTTTATTTAACGTGCATAAATTTTGATCAGAGCATAGAATCTGGGCTTATTTTCTTGTAAATTAAAGCCCTTTTGTTGTACTTTATCATAGTGCAATTCAAAATTTTATTTGTAGCCTCGGGAACATTCGCAGTTCTTACTATTTCAGTATTTTATTGTATTAATTTTTTGGAAAAAAACGTTTTTGGAGAATTCGACGTATATGTATCGCTGGGAGAGCAGTATATATGTGAAGACGGCAACATCAGCTTTTGCGTACAAATGCGGATACGTTGCACATTCTAGCCCCGGGGGCTTGGCATCCGCCCGTGCGTATAACTCACCGGGCAAACAGAGAAAGCAATCGATGCTGCCGCGCGCGGCTCTCTCTCTATCCTTCTCTTGCTCTCTGTATATATCTATCTCTCGCATTATGTATGGGGGAAATTTTTGAAATCTTTTTCATCACGCTCGATATTCATCTCTAGTGTGGGATCTCAAATTTTTGAATTTATGGCTGGTGCCAGGAACACACACCGGTTCAATACCCCGGGAACTTGGAACGTGCTTCGAGCGCTTTCATTTTCTTTTCTCCGGTTAGGTTACGTGCTCGTACCCTTTTGTGCACCGGAAAAGTATGTGGCTAACGTAAACCAGAATAATGAAAAATCGACTCTTAACTTTGGCTTTACTTACTTTTGTGTATAAAGATCGAGATCAACAACTGCAAGTACAAACGGGAAGTATATTCTCGAGAGGTTGGGTTTACTAGATCGACTTACACTCGCGTTTTATGCGCCATCTGAAGGTATACATTCAATGAAACTAGTGATATCATTATATGAAACTAATCCGATTGGATGACCGAAGACCAAACATGCAATTCGACTTATTGAAGCCTTCTGTACAATAAATAAATTTTTATACGGTCAGAGTAGTCTAAATCTTTGGCAAATCAGATAACAAATACAATATTCGCACTCTCGTTTCTTTATAGCACGATCATCACAAATTCTTCGTATCTCCATTTTCTCTTTTTAAGGTTAGGATCCATTATAATTTCTTGTTTTAGAGTTGGTTAGTATAATGTATGTACATTTTAAAACAAAGAATCTTCATTACTTAAAACAAAATGAAAATTGAGATGAGTGTGGAGTGCTGAGGTAGATAAATGTATACACAAGTTTTGAGATTAAAATTTCTTAAGTAATTTTAAGGCATTCTTTAAATAATATTATTATTATTATTATTATTATTATTATTATTATTATCATGATCTTTTTTCTTATTATTATTACATTTATTAGTTAATTCTTAGATTTCTTGGATAAAATTATTTCAATTTTTAATTATATTACTATCCAATCATGGATAATTTTTATTTATTTGCTATAACGTCATTTATAAGCAATCACATGTTTGAACTCAATAAACACTACCAATCAACTGACAATATAATTATTTCTTATCACTTTCTTTAGGATCAATACATTTGTACGAGTAAAATGACTTCAAATTTTGTATGGAAAGATTTATCTTATTTATTTATTTTATTCTATTAATTTCCAATAGGGCAAAGCTTTTACAGAATACAGTACAATAGTAAAAGGGCACAATTCGAAATAAATATCATCCGATAATCATCAAGTGACCTCAATCTAAATTTGAAGCTTTCTAATGAGCTCCTAATGCGAATATCTTAGCTTTGTTTCTAAATCGATCAAACTTTAGAAGCATTTATTATATTTAGAATAGATTGACAATGTTTCAAACTTTAACACCTTTCCTGCGGTCATTGCCCAGAACGCCACTGTAAACCAATCACATTTTCAGATTCGGTCCAATCAACCAATCTGATTTCCGGTTTCCATTTCTCGTTGCGTCCACAATTTCGAGAAGCTAAAATACTGACGTACAGCCACCTCGAGTTTGACAATTGAATCCATCGGGCGCCGCATTCAATTCCACGCGTGTCCATCTGTATCCATTCCTCTGTCTCGCTGGACATGCAAAGATGAAAGATTGTGTCGAAAGGTCTTGTACGCCCGCGTGCGCACGCGAGTGTGTACAAGCAGGATAAATAAAGCAAAAGAAAAGCAGATGTATATCCAGTCCCAGGAGTTGAAGCAAACGAGATCTGACAAGCTCGACGTCTATACACATTACACACACTCCTGGGGGGGTCCAAAAACTTGGCGAGACGAGATCCGCGTGTACGTAGGGGATCGTTTCAGCGCACAGGATATAAAAAACGCTCTGTTCGCAGCTCAGAAGAAAATAGGAGGAAGAACTTTTCGATTTCCGGCGCGAGAGATGGAATACAACTCGATTTTGCCGTTCGAGCGTTCATTGTTTCTCTCGCCTCGAAATTTTTCACGACTCTTGCATTCTCTCGATCGATGCCACGTGCGCACGTGTGCGTTCAGATCGCGAGGAGAGGCCAAACCGTATACACCTATACATAGATAATCAGTTCAGTCGAACGGTTGGTTTACGATTCGCCGCTGCGCATATATACACATACACACACACTGACACATATCTCCTTGGAACGAACCGCTATATATATCTGCAAGCACACACAGAACAGTGGCGGCGGTGGCCTAATGCAATAAACTCCTTTACCTCTTTGACGACGATTGTGGATTTCCTGGGGACTGCGGCTGGGGAGAGCTTACGACGAGGCTAGCCATGGCTTTGCGTGAGGAACGTTCCGAATCCAAGAGGAAGAGAATCGACGCTCTGTCTTTGTGTGTGTCTGTATATACGTATATACAGAACTGCTGGTCTTCGTCCCCGGCGCCGGTTATACGTATGCCGTTCGGACTATAATTTTGCCGGGTTCGAATATATATTATAAGGGACTGAAGGTGGATGAGGAGAGTAAAAAAATATGATTATCTGGAAATTTATCCGTCGCTTATACGTCGTCGACGTAATTATTCGAGCGTGTACAGCGGCGTATAAAAATTATCCCGTCGCGCTGCGCGAGGCTGCAAATGTACATTGGAGGATTATCCGCGGCGAGACATAAATTTCGTCGGAGCTGTTTCCGATCTTTAGCCAGACAGAGAGAGGGAGAGAGAGAGAGAATTCGTTTTTGCGTTGAGCGCGCTCTCTCTCTCTCTCTTTTTATACATATATATATGGTTAGGGATAGGGGAGAGTTAGCTCCGACTTTTGCTCGGGGCGTATAGCTATACTGCAGCCACCTTTTTCCCTAGCGTTTGTTTATTTTTCTTTCCGGAGTCGTCGTCCGCTCGAGTTTCCGCTCTACAGCCACTTCACTCGTTTTGTCGCATCCGAGTGTATCGCGTGTACACGAGATTCTCTCTCTCTCTCTCTCTCTCTCTCTCTCTCTCTCTCTCTCTCTCTCTCTCTGTCTCTCAGTGCAACGACTATCGGTATACACATATATACCTATATATTGTTTTCGGGGCTTTAATATTGCCGAGATTGCAGTGCAAAACGTAATTTTACTTCCTTCGATCTGTAATGCTTGCGCGAAAATCCTTCGTTGGTCAATTTTGAGATCCTTTCTTTGAAAAGCCTTACTTATGAATTATTTGAATCTAATTTAGAATTGTACTCATCTGAAAATGAATTCTCGATAAGTATCTCTGGTACTCGTTATATAAGTTCTGCACTCATCTCGCTATCGTTATTATAATTTGTACATAGAATTTATTTGGAATTGATTGTGACTTCTTATCATATGCTTGAGGTAATAAAAAATAAGGCCTAGTTTTGTATTGTTTTGTACCTACTTTTATAACTTCAACAATTAATAACTTACACAAAGTGCAAATAATATTTGTTGGCAACTGAGAGCTTTTCAGAGTATATGAAGAAATAAGAAACAAATGTCGACGTATTAAGCATTCAGTGATCAAAATTGTTTAATTACCCATTTAAATCAACAGGAATAAACTTACGTTTGATCTCAAGCGATGAAAAATCGTTTCGCAGTAAAATTATTCCTCATTATTCCAATGGATTCGGTTTGATTCAGATATGCTATTCCATATGCTCTTACAAAAGATTCATTGCAATCAGAACAAAAGGGTCCCTTTTTCACTGAGTTCATTAATTGTACTGCGACTTTACAATTCAGGATTTCAAGCAGAAACGTTTCTTGATTGAAGGTTTATATTTCTCTGAATGCATGACATCATAATTGGTTTCTTATAGTAATAAAAATTAATGTGTAATATTCGCCACAAATTACATCGTAATTTCCCGTAAAGTACATACTACAATCTCTTATAAATAATAAAACTTCTTCCATTTTGATGAAGGCATTACAGGTTTCGTACATTTTAAAGTAGGGTATACATCGCATAATTGAATGCCATTTCGCTAATTGCTCGAGCGGATTCCGCGCCACAGTGCAATCCGAGTCTCCAAATATGCGGTTATACGTACACCAAGTGTACGACTCGAATTCCATCTTAATAATGCTAATATCGACCCTGTACCTTTGCGAATTATTACGACGACTTAGATTCCCGAGGCAGCTAAGCTCTTGTGGCAATGTAATAACGGGAGCTATTTCAGTTATTGTGTATATATCTGCCCCTTCGACATTCGCTGGTTTTACCCTCTAGAGGAGACCACGCTAATTATGGTTACAGAATCATGGTCGCGTGGTAAGAGCGTCAGGACATGTGGTTATATGTACTACGAGTACAGCCCCATTTTCTTCCCCCTCTCCCCCCACCCCCCAAGTGGACACGAGAGACGTATAAATCCGAGAGAAACTCTGGGAATGTATCAATCTCTCTCGTGCGGGGTAGATGAGAATATTCCTTCGTTTCTCTTCATTAAACATGCCTGTAGGTTTGTTATACCTCTCGCTATGCGAAATTCAATCAAGAATATCTTGCTCATTGAGTAATACGAAAATACGGAAATTCGTTTGCTAAAGGCGTTATTCGATTTTGATAAATAATACCTTTGTTCATTTATCTCGGGTATCCAATGCTGATGGAGAAGACTGTGATCGTAATAACGCTGTGTGTTGATAATAAATATATATTTTGTTGTTTTCAGTAGATACTTTTTTAAGTGTTAAATTAATGTTTACTATACATTATACCGTACCTAAAATTGTCGTGATAATTGCGAGAAGTAGCGTAATGAATAGTCTTCATTTTCCAATAAAATATCTAGAGGCATCTGTGGACAAAAGGTGAAAATAATATGCTTCACAGTTTCAGCACTCCATGATTTTATGTGCTTCCTTCATTATTTTGCAAAATTATAATATCGACCAAGCAATTACGGACAGCAATAAAATTGACGACGCTTAATTATATATCTTTTAATAAGAAACCAATCTTTTCACGCAAGATCATGATTACAATAAATCATAGTTTAATCATGTTCTGACTACTTAGCTTAATGACTATAGTTTTATGGCATACGTTTCTTCCAAAAGTATAACACTTAGTCAGCGTTTTCCGTTCAGCGTCAACTGAATTCTTATACTTTTAAAAGTGTTACTTTTATCGCAACTTCTGTATTAAACAATGCTAAAATAGGCTTAAATAGGCTATTAATCTACTTCTCTTAAACTGTGATAAAATAACGTTGCAGGATGTACAACAACAGAATTGTTTCAGAAATTTATACTACTACATTCCATTGAGAGATTTGATTTGGTTCCTCTTCGAAGTGTTCAAGTGCAAACTTTGAATTTGGCAAAATGCAAGATAATAAGCGTCTAAAACCTCGTTCTCAACCACTTACTCGGTCCCACCTTTTTTTTTATGAATTTTGATTAAACAGTATATTTTAATATTTTTAGTTTTAAAATATCATTTTTTGCTTTCTCGAAGATACCCTATCATTAATTTATATTTTTTATTAGCAGCAAGTTAGATTTTTTAACCTTATAATATGTTAATGTAGCAATAATTACATAATATACGCTGAATGACTCGTACGTAAACACTATAAACGTACTATTCTATTTAATGTAAATGTTTTATGAATGATGATAATAATAATAAGTTTATGAAAGCATGCCAATGCGACAAGTTTGAACTTTTTCAATGATACCACAACTCCAAAATTTAATTGAACAAGTCACCAAAGCAAGTTAAGGTCATTTTTATAAAAATACAGTCAAAACAACGTTACTTCTTCCAATTATTTCATTTCGATCACCAAATTTGGACGACAGAACAACTGCTTATCAAGCACATCGAATACACTACCCCTTAATCCTCCAAATCGAGCGCGAAACACCCCAATTGCAAGCATCAAAACTCTCCTCTCCCAATTCGATCAATACTCCACTAACCCCTTTTCCCGGAGCATCAAAAACTAAAAAAAGAAAAAAGAAAAAAAGCCTCGCGAAGAAAAGATTGTCAACCCCCGTGTGCGGCACAATCAAACCGCGTCCTCCCACTCATAACGCTCGAACTTACGCTCATCCGCGTACAACCTCGTCGCTCGCTCTTTCTCTCTCCCTCTATACACCCGGTATACGTACTATAATACTACGTAACAGCTCGACGTATGCACACAGACAATCAAACACGCCTACATTCATTCTCTCCGTCTCTGTCTCTCTCCCGCCATATCGTGGATGTCCTACCCCGCGGAGAAAGAGAGAGACAGAGAGACTAGGGTCGCCGGCCTGTCTACCGCGCATGCGCAGTGTCTCTCCTAACGTCGGCGTGAATCAGACGGTTCACGCTCCTTCCCGGCGCTAGTCGCGCGCGATCGCTCCCGGGTCGTGGGTCTCCCGTACTCATACAAGTGCGAGGCTCGACGCGTACACAGCGTACACTCGTCCATACAGGAGCGAAAAGAAAAATGCGGCCCCTGTGAGAGCGACGACGGAGGATGCCGAGGACCCTCGGCAAGTGGGCCCTCGTCCTGGGCCTGCTCGGCATCTTACAACTGCCGGACCTCGTCCTGACGAAGAACGAAAATTGTGAGTCGATGATTGTGACGCGTACACACTCTGCACACCGCGTACATTTAACCTGTCGCCCGCCTGCGCTGCCCTCGCTGTATCGTAGGCGACAGTGCGATTTAGGGATGGGCGCCGCCGCCGACGCCACCACCACCGCGGCTTTTTCGCCTGTCGGTGCGACTTTCGCTCGGCGGCGATCGTTTAACGGGGCTCTTATCTCATTGGCCGAATGTTGGAGAATGAGCGAGAGAGAGAGAGAGAGAGAGAGAGAGAGAGAGAGAGAAAGTGAGAGAGCGGAACGTGCTGTGTAAAGCAAGGCGGACTTGATTGTTTGATTGAGTGCTACTGTGTGTGCCTATCGTTGAGCTCGTAAACTGTAGAGGAGAGAGAGAGAGAGGGGGGGGGCAGAAAGATTTAAAATCCGCGCGCAATGCTTGGTATTACGAGCATAGCAAGGAATTCCTCCCCAGGTTTTGGGAGGGGTTGGGTTGAGATTATTAAATATCCGGATAGCTGATGGCGAAAAATAAAAGACACTATCAGCGAGGAGCGGCTCCCGGAATCGTTGTAATGAACAGAAGGTATACGCGTATCGGCGTATAATATCGCAGAAAAAGAGAGAAAAACGCGTGCGAGAGGCCAATAAACTGCCGGCACGCGGCAACGGCATACTGCGCTCGCCGAGAGTAAACGGAAAATTTAATTGGCCCTGTACATCGGACGCACGGGTTAATTTTTTTACGGAAAAATCAGCGATTATTTTACGCTAAATCGCACGTCTATGTGTGTGTGTGTGTGTGTGTATATATGCATATGCATCGCGCGCACGCTGTGTATACATTACACGCGCAGACTGCGGTTCTATATAGCTTTTGAAATATTAAAGCGTCTGAGCCGTACGCGAGGATTCACCCGTGAAATTATCGGGCACACACACGGTAGTCTAGACCATTACGTTAACACCCCCCCCCCCCCCCCGGCATCAATAATGAAATCCACGGCTCTCTCTGCAACTTTGCCGTTGAAAAAACAAATAGAAAAAAACTCGGACGGAAAAAAGAGCAGCTCTCCTCTCGATTAGCCCAGTGCCTCTCTCGCTGTTCCTCTCTGCCTCTTGTTATCGGGCGCACGCACACACACACGCGCGCGCGCGCATACACGCACACAAACTTCTTTTGCCCCGAGAATGTGCGGATAGTCGCGACGATGAGCAGCGGCAGCGTCGACGTCGGTGTGGTATAGTCCGAGAGAGAGAGAGAGAGACAGCGAGAGGGAGAGAGAGACTCTCGTGGAGAGTAATATTGATCGCCGGGGGGGCTTACATCGGAGCGAGAAGGCAAAACGTGACAGAGGGTGGGAGAGAGAGGGGAGAACAGAAGGTAAAGGGCAGGCGCGCGGAGATGGATTCGGAGAAGGGGTGCAGAGTGCGGAGGGGGGAGGGTAGGCTCTGCGCGCGAAGTCACGGGGGCTCATGTGAGCGCGCGTGCGTTTGTGTGTGGGTAAGGGATGTGGGACAGTTTACGTTGAGGGGGTGTCGCTGTGTGGCGAGTCGTGTTTTTTTTTTGTTTTTTTTTCGGGAAGAGGGTGGAGGTGGGTGGGGTGTACGAGGGGGAATTCGCGCGCTGTTATAGATGGGATTATCGGAGGAAAGTTTAGTTGGGAAATGTAATTTCGGTATAATCGCGTCACTGCCGACAACTTCGCGCGTCATTTGTCAGGCTCGTCGGGCTGTCAATTGTTTTTCTGCGCCAGGGGTTTGCGTCTGTGCAGGAGGAAGTCATTTAAGGATCTGCTGGATGTACATATATAGACTCGAAATGTGAAATGTCGATTACTTTTAAATAATGTAAGCTGGCGAGGAGGCGACCATTGCTTAATTACGCGCGAATAACTTGAATTTCAATATAAGGATAAAGTTTGACGTTGGTTCTTTTTTTTTATAAATGTGGAAATGTTTGTTGTTCGAGTTCTGAAGCTCAACTTAATGAAACAATACAGTGCAAAACTGCTTCTGTTTGCTCAATTGAAGTTATAAAAAAGCTCTTTTCGCGTATTTAAAATTATTCTTTATACATCGTTAACTATAGCAATACTTTATTGTGTAATGAAAGTAACCCTTGTACTGACCACAAATGTAAATAATATTGTTAAAATCCTGAACTCTTAACTTAAAATTTTTATCAAATGTGAGCAAACGTTTTGATAATTTCTTTATCGCAAAATTCACTGTGTAAATAACTGTATGCACCAAAAGCAATTTTATTCCATATAGACAGAATTCGTTTCACGATTTCGTCAAAGGGCCAATCGTTTCTTTTTGTGTCACATTTTTCAAGCCTGCCCAATCCAAACCCAACAGAAATTCAACTTCCTCAACTCGACACAGGAGCCACCACTACTGTCAAAACATTGTTTCCACTCTGTTAACAGTCCTGAAAGGCTTCTCCGCACCAGAGTCATGAAAATTTGTCAGCGTATCCCCGGTTTTAATAGTGCTTTCTCATATTTATACGCGAAATTCCATTTACACTCTCGAATGAAGATGCGCGCCACGTACATTATTTCTCCGGTTATGTATATACACGTGCGCGCGCGCGCGGCAGTAGAGCGGCCGTACACGGCTTTATCGAATATTCGGAGGTCCCCCCCCCCCTCCTTTACCGTATGTGTGTGCATTGTTCATATGCGGAGGACCGAAGCAGCTTCCATGCATTATTGAAACTTTACGCGGCGTAAAGTCTTCATTACCCCGAAATTAATATCTTTTGCTGGTAGGCACGACGTAAACGGCAGAGATTACGAATCGATTTAAACTTTCGAGTGTCTACCGCGCACTCGATACACAGGTCGTTCGCTTAAATATACATGAATACATATTCCTTAGAGAATTTTACGCGACCAGCTTTATCGACGCATCGTTGGGTCGTTGTTCCTCCATTTATTTATTTATTTATTTATTTAATAAGTATCCCCGCCTCCGAAAAAAGCATTTTGAGAGTCGAGAGACCGAATTATAATGCATTATACATGCCGATAACGACATCGTTTCCGCGATTAATCGACGGAGCGGCTATAAGAAAAGTTTGTTTGTTCGCGCGGCGGGAGAGAGAAAGACTCGCGCGCTTTTCAAATTTAAAAGTACAATGGCCAAGGAATAAGGAGGAGATTAAGGATTATACAACGAAGTCTACGAGTCTCTATACCTATAGTCGCTAATAGACTGCCGGGGGGAAAAAGGGATAAAAGAAGAAGTAGTCGGTGGCAGGTGATGCATTAAAGCCAGAGGCCGAGTCACATCAGTGAGCCGCTGAGAAAGAGAGAGAGAGAGAGAGAGAGAGAGAGAGAGAGAGAGAGAGAGAGAGAGTCGAAATAAATTATCGGATATTATACAATAAGGACGAGAGACAGATATATACATTATATAACTCTGACGAGATACGCGCATTAACGTCTCGGCAAACTTTGATCTAAAATACCTCGACTCTGTTGTCGCTGCTCCTCCGTCCAAAACAATGAGAGCCATGAGAGAGAGAGAGAGAGCGCAATGTACAAAAGCTTTTGTGAAAGCCTAGAGCCGTGGAGTAGAAAGAAGAATATAAGATAGACAAAAGACGTCGTCGAAAATCACGTCAACGTCGTGCCTTACCCTACACACACACACACACACACACACACACACACAAATGTACGCGCGTGTATCTATACTTCTCCAGCAAATCTCATATCCAAAGAGACTCGCGTTCTCTGTCTCTCTGTCTCTCTTTCTCTCCGCATAAATATTCCGTACAAATGAAGCGCGTAGTCTCGCGGCTCAGCGCGCGCGCCACGGCGGCGGCGACGGCGGCGGCGGCGGCAAAATCAAATTGCCATCCCGCGCGCGCCGTCCCTCGGGTTATCCGATATGCGCTCTCGTTCTTTCCTTCGCGCTCGCGCGCGCGCGCGCCGCGGAGACGCCCCAGGAATTCCGGAGGCGAATATACACGCGATGCATTACTTAAGGGCGGTCACGTCTTTTCCGCCCAGCGCTCTCGCGCGCGTTACACATATCCGGCTATATGGGATGAGTATACTCGAGCCGCCCGTGCGTATATATATAGTCGCGCGCGAGGTATTATAATAACGACGGGCCGCTTTTATATATACGTAGAGTATAGAGTCGTGTATATGTGTGTGTGTGTGTGTGTGTGTGTGTACGTAGCCGCCCCGAGAGCGTCGGCATCAAAAGCTCCTGTTTTCCTCTCTCCCGTGTCCGGGGCGGCTGTAAACGCGCGTACGTGTAGCGATAACGCGATGATGTGCCAGATAGGCTCCGCGCTAGCAAAAAAGATAAAGCTCTTCGCGTACGCGTATACATGTACACATGTATAGAGAGGCGCGACGTCGGTGTAAGGAGAGAGGAAAAGGGAGTATCTGCCGCGTGCGCCTTTATTATTTTTATCGGCTCTCCAAATTGAGCTGCCGACGAAAGCTTTTTAAAACGTAATCAAGGGTTGGGCGTCGACGCCTTTGGTTTTTTAATTAAAAAATTTTCGGAGCTTCGGTGTAATTGTGTTTGGACACTTAGTCGCGCGGCCCGGACTGTATTTGCATAATTTTTCGCGGCGCACTGTAGTAAGAGTAGGTAAGGGGGGAGGGAGGGAGGGCGAGGAAAACTATTCAGCGGTTTTTTTTAATTGAAAGTAGTTATCGTTAGGGTTAAGTTTAATTGGATGCTCTGCGATTCCTTTTTTTGCACGAGGGTATACGCGGGGGAGTGTATATAACACGAGTATTATTAGTACACAGCGGGGCTTTAAGGCGCGAGAGCACGCGAAAAGGTCAAAGAAAAAGTTTTCTATATGAAAAGATAGAGAGCGAGAGAGAGAGAGAGAGAGAGAGAGAGAGAGAGAGAGAGAGAGCGCAGAGCTTTTTCAGGCGTCAAAGACAGCTTTCGGTCAAAGCAAAATCCCATTACGATGTTTTCCGCATTGTCATTTCCGCGTCGCGCTAAAAGTCAGCACAGGGCGACGACGCGAAGCACGCGCAGCCTTTTATATACATAAAAATACAGCGCGGGTGAGAGAGAGAGAGAAATATAAAAGCGCAGTGCGCCCTCCCCCCGAAAATGTTTAAACTTTCTCGAACGCCCGGCCCGTAAACGAGTCACTTGTTCCCTCGTCGACGCACACACACACACACACACCCGCACACACGTGCTCCGTTTGAATTTCCAAATCGCGGAATAATTTTCGCGGGTACTTTGGGAGAGAGAGCTTGCAAGCTCTCTCCCCGGAGCGCATCTCATCAACGCCGACCATTAATTTCGAGAGTGAGAGCGCGCCGCTCGTTCGAGTTTCAGTTGACCGTCTCCTAATTTTCCAAGGCCATCCATTGTAAGTGCTGAGAGAGAGAGAGAGAGAGAAGGAGAGTGACGCTCTTTCTCTCCTTATAGCGTATTAAAGCTTTCGTGCGCTGTATAATAGTTCGAAGCTCTCTTCCTCTCTCCGCAACTTCTCTGCAACTGCGTTCGCAGCTCGATGCTTTTAGTTCTCTCTCTCCTCTCTCTCTCTCTCTCTCTCTCTCTCTCTTTCTCTCGTTGGTTCTTTGAGCTTTTGCGCGCGCGATGAATGCGGATTTGCGAAGAATTCGCACTAGCAAGTTCGCGCGCTGCAAGCTCGCAATTGAATAAACCGCGGGAATATTTAAACGAGAGAGGAAGAGCGAGAGAGAAAGAAAAAAACGTGTGCATAGTCGCGTGACGCGAACTACGAGACAAAAATCGTTTTTTTTTCTTTGAACCATCACGCGTAATCCCTTGACGAACTCTCTCTCTCTCTCTCTCTCTCTCTCTCTCTCTCTCTCTCTCTCTCTCTCTCGCTCTATGTATTCACGCACGACTAAAAAAAAGCAGACACCAGAGGGACACTGCTCTCGCAGTCAGGCGGATTATCTTGGAATTCAGCGCACGATTCCCTGGGAGTAGAAAAAAAAATAGAGTTATAGAAAGACAGAAAAAGAGAGAGAGAGTCAAGTCGCGTGAAAATCATCGCGTGAATGACTTGTGCAGCGCTGAGTAAGGGTCGAGGTAATTAAGCGACGAGACAGTTTTTTCTTCATCAAAGAAGACACGCACGATTTAGTTTTGTGTGATGTGCTAGAAATATGTAGGCGCACGCTAAATATTACATAATATGCGTGATTTTTTTTATTTATAGGCCGTGAACAACGATACTCGTTGATACGACGTTGCGAAAATGTTGTGTTACTGTAAAAGTGTAAAATATAAGTTGCTTAATGAAAAAAAATCATACGTATTAGCAGCTTTGAATACCGATTAGTGTTGTATGGAAATAACAAATTGTGAAAAAACCAAATTTTGTCTTTCAATCACCTTGTATTCTTTAAGCGTGAGTATCTATTTTCGCAGAAACAAAAAGAATTACAGTAAATTGCCTTTCTTAAATAACTTTCAACTCTTGGTATATACAGATACGGTCCCGCATGCTTCAAACTGCTAAAATTTTCGCAACATAAATCTCGACAAACTTATGAATTCAAAATCACGACAACGCGGCGCCTGGCATCGCATCCCCCTTTTTTTCTTCCCCCCCCCCCCTTCTCCCAAGACAAGAGCGTTAGCTCCTCGCGCCACGTAATCTCCAACTTTACAAGGTGTCTGCAGCGGCTGCGGCGCGCACAATATAACGGCAAGTTATAACGAGCAGCGAAAACCGAAATTAATTGGCAAAGTAATCAACGTAGAGGTTAGCTCTCTGTGCGCGCATCAGAAAGTATGATTGTCTTGATAGCATGATTGCGTCTAGCCTCGGCTGATGCACACGTTAGCACTTCTCACGCTCTAATGGCATACGCGTACATTTTCCTCCTCCTCCTCCTCTCTGTCTCTCTCTCTCTCACTCTCACTCGGCATATAAAGTTTGCCGACGTACGTAGAGCGCAATTCTCAGCCCGAAGCGCTCTATTATCGTATTACCGAGTATTTAGTCGGGCTAACTATTCTAATAGCAATTTTGACGGGTCCCTCGCGTCGACTTGAACCATGTGTATAGCTGTAGCGTGTTTGTACGTGTGTACGTGTGTGCGTCGACTGTGGAGAACACTGTGTACGCCTTTCAATTTTACCGCGCGCGCGCGCGACGACAACGGCGACGACGAGTACCGGCGCGCTGCCGCGCGGCACGGAAAGCAGGCGGCGTGTCGTGTCAGCCGCGTATTCGAAGCCAATTTAACTTATTCAAAGCGCTCGAAGCTCACTCCGAAAACTGCACTTTGTCGATTTTTCGAGCTCGATATTTGCGCGCAGAATCGCGGAATGGCTTTGTTGCGCGGGGGGGGGGGGGGCAGGAGGAGGATAGAAGGGGTTGGAGTAAATACGATTGCGGTATTTTTTTTTTTTCAATTCCGATTATACGTATAAAATATAAAATCGCTGAATATAACGTATGTACGCGTATAACGCACGAACCATTTCGAATGCGCCCCGCGGGCGGCGTTTATCGGCATGATTAAAACAAAAGAAAATATTTCTTCTGTCTGGTATATGAGCACGCAAATGTGGCGCTGTAAAAATAAAACACAGATTTTTTTCCGGAAAATTAAAGCACTGCTGTATTCAGTTATGTGTGCTATAGTTGAAATGATGGCGATAGAGTTTTACACCTTTTACCGTATCTATGTTTTAAACTATTCTAGCTGCATGAGTGCAGTGAATAACAATCGCATTGTGAACTGAGATTATCCAAATGAATTTAAAAAAAAATTTTTTTTTTCACTTCGTGCTTTAATCTTTCGACGTCATTCTTCATCATGCATACAGTAGCGGTTGCTGACTAAATCATACGGTTTTTATCGTACAAAATACTGGGTTAATTTTATGGACTAGTATTGCAATCGTATGAATATTTTATAAGCCTTATTTTTCAACGCGAGATATTTCCAAGCAAAAATTATTTCATTTCAGTCGTATCTCGCAAAATCGATCACACTTACATTAACTATCCAATTTGGTATTGAATGTCTTGAGTAAAAACTAGATGAAAATTTAAGCTAATGAAACTCATTTCAGCCATCCCTAAAAACTACCTAAAATACGAAGTACAAGAGAAGGGCCGGTCAAATAATTGATTCCCGTTACGTAGTCCAGCCCTTATCTGGATCTTGGTCCAGAGAAATAATAGGATCTTCGCCTCTCTCTCTCTCTCTCTTTCTCTCTCTCTCTCTCTCTCTGTCTCTCTCTCTCTCTCTCTCTCTCGGGGATCTATATCAGGACTGAAAGAGCTAAACCGGCGACGAGGATTGTCCGGCAGAGATGCGCATTCATCGCTCCGTGATTTGCAAGCTTGCGTATTACGAAAGCTCATCTTTCTCCAAAAGAGAAAGAGGTGGAAGGAGGACGAGGGGGGAGGAAGCTTCTAACGAAGCTTTTCCTCCTCTTTTCTCTCACTCGTTTATCGGCGAGTCAATGAACGCTATATTGGAAAAGCAAGCCAACGTGCGCTCGACAGGTGAGCCAATCGATCCGTCCGTCCGTTTCCGTTAATGGACCACAGACTAATGCGCCTTTAATGAGCGCAAGCTTCCACTGTGTGTGTGTGTGTGCACGTATGTGTGAGAGCTTTTTTCCTCACCGGTGCCAAGTTTTTCGGCGGACGATCGATAGCGGTATTCGCAGAAAAATCGAGCGAGTTCAGTTTTCCGCGGGTCGGACCTCCCTGCCCCCCCCCCCCGTCTCTCGCCGGAAATTAAACGTAAAATCTCTCTTCTATTTCGCTCGCCGCGATGAAGCTTCTCGTGGAAATACACATTTAAAGCCATTTATTATACGCTGCGGCTGTGGCAGATTTATATATATGGGTGTGTGTGTGCGTGTATGTATGTATGTATGTATGTATAGAGAGAGAGAGAGAGAGAGAGAGAGAGAGAGAGCGAGAGATACAAAGGGGGAGAAATGTGTGCGAATTCAAAACGCGCTTTCATCGCGCGCGAATTGCGCGCCGGGATCAGTATAGCATAAACAGATGCGTTTATTCAAACTACTATACTTGTTCGGCGTGGGCGTTTGAAACAACTTTAGGACAATAAATTAGTTTATGCATTTCGCAAAGGGACTTACTGCAAAATTTGCCCCGCGCCTTGCGAAATAGAGAGAGAGAGAGAGAGGGAGGGGATGCTACTGCAAACTCGCCTATCCGTATATGCGTACCAGAAATACACTTATGATTGTTAGCTGAATATTCTTGAGCTAATAGGGTTAAACAGTTATACTTCCAAAGTTGGACGACTCGCGTGTATCGCCGACTATATACTGCTCTCTACGCCACACGTATACGTTGCACTGTACCTCTGCTGCTACCTCGTCGTGTTAAATTAGTTTTATCTCAGTTTAATGCATATGCGATTACAGCTTGCCCTAATACTGCGCTTCTCCGAGTAAGAGAGAGAGAGAGAGAGAGAGAGAGAGAGAGAGAGGGAGCAAACATTTACGCGAGCTTTATACACCTATCCTTTTCCGCGCTGTACAGGATTTAAATCCGCGCGGGAAAATTCAAATGGTCGAAATACCATTCATTACGCGCTCCCTCAGCGGGAAAATCTGGTTTTGAAGCGCGAAGCCTCGTCGGAACGAGCTTTCTCTCTCTCTCTCTCTCCGTATCTGACATTTGAAATTCATATGTGCCCGCACTTGCTCTGTGTATTCCAGATCTGATGAGCAACCTCTGCAAAAATCACTTCCTGCGGGATCTCTATAGGAAGATCGAGGGTGCCGTTCTCACCTCGCAAAACGAGAGGAATCTCGACTGCGCCATTACCTTCCAAACGAACAGTATACTCCAGCGATTTATGCTCAAGTTTGATCGGCTGCAATTGGACTGCAACGATCATCTCTACATTTACGATGGAGCTCACTCCGTTGGCAGTTTCAAGGTCAGTTCTCCTTTTGTTCTCCTCTCACCTTTTGTTCTATTCTTCCTTGTTATACGTATTTTAAGAAGGATCTTGGGAAAGTAAGAAAGGGGGCGGTGACTTTTAAAAGTAAATTTTTACTGTGGTTTTATTGATATTTTTATGCTGCAGCATCGTGTGCTCCTTAAGAGTAGAGGCGGATGCTGGCAGTTAAGAGTACATTTTTTTAATAAATTGATTGAGATCATGTTGCTGTTTACACCATTTTGATCTTTAAAGAGCTTGAAAATAGGGGGGTTCGTTGATTTTTCTTATTTTAGAACAACGCGTAATGGGGATAATTTAATGGTAGAAATAAGCCAAATAGTTGACTAATGGTTCATAAATAATTATTTTTTATATGAGTACTATGTTTATATGATTTTTTTTAATTCATGATAAATACTGTTCTTAAAAAGAGCTGTATAAATAAGTGTACACATAAAATACTTATTTCGAATTAATTATTTGAATAGACCTTGATATTCATGGAAAGTGGATTTAACCTCTTCTGATCATTATATTCACATATAATTTTGCAAAGATAACTTGATCTAAAGGAAGGTTTTTGGAGTTTTCCCATGCAAAATTAATAAACAGCATTTTGTAAATATAACTGAATAAAAAGTCAGTACGAAAAATTGTCATAATAGTAAACCTGTTGGGAACGCTGAAAAAAAATTGTTATCAGAATAAATGATGCCGGTAAGATAACTTGTTTTTTTGAGCAGCAATCAAACTTTTTAAATGCATCAATAAATAAATAAAAAAATAATATATCTGCTGAATCTCGATTTTCGTAAATAATCGAAATTTTGCATATATGAGTCATTCCACGGGATACTGGAAACTTCTGGGGGCCCCGACTACCGAAAAATTTTGGGTAGGGCACACTTACCAGACCTATTTTTTCTGATTTCTGGGACTCTTCCAAATAAGAAACCGCGCGAGCTGCATCATTATCGGTTGCCACCCGGGTTTCCGATCAAAAAAACGCAAAAATGTTTATACATTTTCTTTTGCTTTTTTACTGTCGAGAGTATTATTTGTGTACTGTGAATGCTATGGGACTTGGCGCTATACTTTATATATACAGAACGAAAGTGCAGCTCAAGAGCTTTAAATCGAGCCCAAAATTTTTAAAATCGGATGTTCCGGTCACGAGTTACACAGGCTTCAATACTACTAACTCTTTATAGGGCTCTCGCGAAACTAATCAATTTTCACTTTTTTTTTCAAATTCTCGAAACTTTTGATCCAGTGACTCGATTTTAAAGTTTAATAGCTTAAATTAAAGCTCTTTTCCTCAACTTTACTATTTTTAGGTCCAAAATTGATTTTTCTTATCTATTGAGCTATATATATGCGTTCAGAAAAACAATCCGCTTTAGAAGCATATATATAGATCAACAGATAAAAAAATTTAAATTTAGACCTAAAAACCAAAAAGTAGAGAAAAAGAGCTTTAATTTGAGCTATTAAACGTTAAAATCGAAGCATTGGATCGACAGTTGCAGGGATTTGAAGAAAGGGAAAAATGTCTGGTTTTTGCAAAAATCGAGCTATTTCGTGAAAGTCAAACCAAACGACTTTTTTCAAATGGTCATAAATTTTGATCGAGTGATTCGATTTTGACGTTTAATAGCTTAAATTAAAGCTGTTTTCCTCAGCTTTTTTGTTGATACAAATATTTTTTTGTAGTGAGCTATATATATGCTTCTAAATCCGATTGGTTCTTTGAAAGCATATATATAGCTCACTATATATCAAATTTAAATTTTGACTTAAAATTCAAAAAGTTGAAGAAAATACCTTTAATTTAAGCTATTAAACGTCAAAATCGAATTACTCGATCAAAATTTATGACCATTTGAAAAAAGTGGTTTGATTTGACTTTCACGAAATAGCTCGATTTTTCCAAAAACCAGACATTTTTCCCTTTCTTCAAATCCCTATTACTGTCGATCCAATGCTTCGATTTTGACGTTTGATAGCTCAAATTAAAGCTCTTTTCCTCTACTTTTTGGTTTTTAGGTCTAAATTTAAATTTTTTTATCTGTTGATCTATATATATGCTTCTAAAGCGGATTGTTTTTCTGAACGCATATATATAGCTCAATAGATAAGAAAAATCAATTTTGGACCTAAAAATCGAAAAGTTGAGGAAAAGAGCTTTAATTTAAGCTATTAAACTTTAAAATCGAGTCACTGGATCAAAAGTTTCGAGGATTTGAAAAAAAAAAGTGAAAATCCATTAGTTTTGCGAGAGCCCTATAAAGAGTTAGCAGTATTGAAGCGTGCGTAACTCGTGACCGGAACATCCGATTTTAAAAATTTTAGGCTCGATTTAAAGCTCTTGAGCTGCACTTTCGTTCTGTATATATAAAGTATAGCGCCAAGTCCCATAGGATTCACAGTACACAAATAATACTCTCGACAGTAAAAAAGCAAAAGAAAATGTATAAAGATTTTTGCGTTTTTTCGATCGGAAACCCGGGTGGCAACCGATAATGATGCAGCTCGCACGTTTTCTTATTCGGAGGGGTCCCAGAAATCAGAAAAAATAGGTCTGGTAAGTGTGCCCTACCCAAAATTTTTCGGTAGTCGGGGCCCCCAGAAGTTTCCAGTATCCCGTGGAATGACTCATATACGCCTTGCTTCGTTAATTAAAAATTTTTAACTAAATAAAATGGTCGAAAATAATAATTTTCGAATGACAGAAAATGGAGTTTAAAAATCATTGCCCGCGCGAAATCCCGTTTGCAGCGTACGCTAAAATGAAATCTGACACAAAAAATTCTGTAAATAATTTATCCGAATTCCCGAGTAAAAGCGACCTTATTTCAAAAACTTTTGACTCCACACATTTTTTTTTCGGTGCACGTTCAATTTTCTAGCTGGCTAACCCTATAACTCTCTCTCTCTCTCTCTCTCTCTCTCTCTCTCTCTCTCTCTCTTTGCTCGCATTTACCTCCCCCGAAATTTATTCACTCGACATTAAACCAATATTTACCAGTAGTCTCCTAACTTTTATTAAAATCCGAACGTTATATTTCCACTCCTTCGCGCGTGCTATACCTCAACTCTATCGAGATACCTACATTATAATTAGAATAATAAAGCGATCCTCCTCCTCCCCCCTCCCTCTTCCCGGCCGGATTTTTCCGAAGGACAAACTGCAGCGCACGATGTCGCGAGCTTCTCAAAACGAATGGGCCGCACGTCGAACCACGAGGTTGAATTTTAATGCATCTTCGCTCGCATTATAAATTCCGAGCAGGCCGGAAGGAGAGTGCGCGAGGGGGTGGCTCTACGCTCTCAATGTACCTGCACATATATATAGATATATGTATATGTATACATAGATATATATAGAGAGAGTGAGAGCCAACGCAGCTCGTCTCGGGCGTTGGCTTCGGCACGAAAACTTGCACCATTAATCAAGTATCGTTTCTTCAGGCTTCCGCTGGTCTCATTTTTTTTTTATTGTGCGGCGCAAGAACGCCCTCGATCCATCGTCGCGCTGAGGAGCATTCTTTTCTTTGAAGCATCAAACTTTCTCTCCGCGTGATACCCTCCGCGGAATACCAAGACGCGATCATGTAATAACGCGGACTGAGTTGGGCAAGAGGGAATTTTCCACTTTTCTTTTCGCTTTGAGCCGCGCGCGCGCGCACGAGAGAGAGAGAGAGAGAGAGAGAGAGAGAGAGAGAGAGAGAGAGAGAAAAGAACTGCATTGATTGCGAACTAATATTGATTTTGCGCTGTTCTCTTTTTTTCGGGGGACGGGGGAGTTAATATAATAGAAGTATAAATGAATTATTAATGCGGTTGGCCGGAGAGGGATAGCCGTTGAATATTCAGAGGAAGTGAATTTTCTGGTTATTATACGGAGCTGCGGCACAACCGATACTTTTGTTAATTTAAAATGTCACACGCTCGCGAGTTTCCGATCATTAATTCCGTTTGATCCTCCCGCGCGCTTTCTCTTCGCGGCGGCCGCCGCCGCCGCAGCGACGACAAAGTTATATGCGACGTATGAGCGCGACGAGCTATGATTATGGGCCGATGCCGTTCGAGAAAGAGCTTAGCTTGAATAATGAAACACGTTTTCGCGAATTATAACTTATGCATCAGCGTATTTCATTCACCTCCCCCGCCGCGGCGCGCGGTGCCGTAAATTATTTACGCATTTTTTTTTCTTTTTTTTCACCTCCCCTCCCCAAGAACATATCCGATGGTAAATAATGCAACGGGCGTAATCTTTAGTGTCCTGGAGTTTCTTATCGGCCGTGATTTAGCCTCGTATCATATTCCGCGCTCGCGGGTGGCTGGCTTAATATTTTATGCTCGCCGGAAAATCGTAAAAAAGTACTTAAAAAGTCCTTCGCCCCTTCCCCCGATCCCTCTCGTGGCGAGATTTCGCCAAAAAAAAGGAGAGAGAGGGGGGGGGGAGAGTACGCATATAAATCCGTATAAAGCGTCATCTCCATAAAATCCTTTTAAAACATACTCTCCGCGACGATAGATCACTGCATGTAACTCTCTATACGCGTCGCGCGGGGGAGGAAACATAAATCTGCTAAACAGGTTATGCCTCTCGAGAGCAACCAGTCGTCGAGAAGGGGAGGGGAACATCGGGCCAATCTTAGGAACAATAACAGCTCGATGCATTCCTTCGACGGAGAAGAAGCTCGTTTCGCTCCTGCGATAACAATTGGAGAACAGCGAGACCTATCTCACGCTCTCTCTCTCTACCCGAGACGGAGACTTCTTCCCGGGGCGCGTAGTGTGCTTGCAACGTCGTAAAAGTCCGTTTCTCATTTAACTTGATCCACGAGAGATGTTTTCCGTCGGTAGGAGGCAAACTGCGCGTGCTGTTTCTCGGCCCCTTAAAACAAAAGAGAGATAGAGGCAGGAGGCGGGGGAGGGCGGGAGAAAGGGGTGAGAGAGATAGAGATATAAAAACATAACGCGGAGCTTGCAAGCACAGCTCCCGGTGCGAGGAGTATACAGGAAGCACATATATCGTCGGGGAAGAAGAGTAGAGAGCTGGGTGCAGGTCAAGTTTTGCATAATGCCGGGTTAACTTTAATCTTTTTTACGGTCTGCGTAATGGCCCGTTAAGCGTGTTTTTATTGCCGAGAGAGAGAGGGGGGAGGCAGGGGAGAGTGGGGCTCTTTTTTTCTCTCTCTTCTCAAACAAACGTCGCGCGAGGGCTACACCTTCTTCCGTTGAGGTAGCGAGAGATGCGCCTGATTTTATAACTCCTGTAACCTCCTTTTTCTCGTCTCTCCTCCTTATTTTTCTTCGACTGTACGCCCTGCAGCCCGGCGTTATTAAGGGAAATTCCATAATTGCGCACTAAGCCGCTGTCGAGCTTTACGGCCCGTAAAGCTCACGCGCGAACGCAGTAATACATAAGGAAGGGAATATGTTGAGATTTTTGCATGGCAGAGAGAGGAGAAACCCCTTTGCCAATTCATTAATTATGATATAATTAACTCGTACCGATTCATCCTTTCTCGAGGTAATGGGTATTTTTTATTGGCAGTACTTCGCTGTCGCCCGATTACTTCATCCGGAGGTGAATATAGCAAATTATCCATCTCTTCGAGGTAAAATGAAAAAAAAAACTCCTAGCTGTAACAATCAAACGCGAAATGTGCTTGAGAAAAATATACGATATATTTTTTACAGTTGGAATTCAGAAACAGTTCGGGGAAAAAAAATTGTTTTTACTTTTATTGGAGAAGTATATATCCAACAAACAAAAATTAGTCGTCCATGTCAATGCTATATAGACTTTATAAGGCAATAACAATGGCCAGTCGAAATGTGCGAAAATATTTTCTACCTTTTTTTATACTCTGAATGGGCACTGCTATTGACTTGTAAAAGCTTAGTATTGATATCCGCGACCAACTTTTTTTATGTAGTTTCACGGAGTCAATTACAACAAAATTTTTTTAGACTCGAAGCATTGTTGCATTTTTCTTAAGCATTTTTGTACTTAGTTATAAAAGCCACGAGAATGGAAGATCATGTCTCCGAAACGATTGCGAATTTTACATAATAAAATGTTTATTGTTAATTTTTATTGTTTATTTTATTGTTATTAACGTATTATTTGTTATTTTCATGTCATAACTAATTTAATCCCCGCTCGATTAGCTGGATTGAAATTTAATTTATTTTTGACAAATGATAAGTTCATGAGTCAGGTGAAAGCGGGGAAGGGATGTTATGTAATAGCGAAGGGTGTTATGAAAGAAGAAGGGGTGTTAGGTGAAATGCGAAGGGAAGTCTCTGTCTGAAGTATATAAAAGTGATGCGCCTCGCAGAGGGCGGACTGGTGGAAAAAAAATATTCGAGCTTCTAACGCCTCCCAACATGTTATTAAAGCAATTTAATGAAGCATAAAATTTTACAATTTCAAAACTTCCTCTTCAGGAAGCGCAGTACGATATTGGTGCCACTTACAATATTTTTTCTAATTATTCAGTTTTATGAAAATTTATAAAAATATGTAACTAATAATTCGTTGTTGTTGGCGCGCTCATTATATTAATATTTCATTGACTTTCTAGTTCTTCAAAAAATAAAGTAAAACCATAATACAGTTCGTGTAAAATTTCTTTTTGTTAAAAATGTAGGTATTTTTAGACTTTCTAGACATGCAAACGCATCCGTACAAACTGACTAACAGCACGTTTTCTCAAGCAGTTTAACGAAGCTTGAATATTTTTTTATTACCCCGCCTTCTCTTCAAAGAAACAAAAAAAAACTTTGCTGTGTAAAAATTTTCATTCGAATATAAGCGTATCGATATTCGTAGCACGCACTTGATTACAGAGTCGTACTAATGGACACATTGAATTGTAGGTGCGCGTGGCACACTGCACCGCGGAGCGAGTGAGAGACAGCCAATATGAATTGGCATGTTTAGACATATATGAGCGCGGACTTTACGGCTCTATCGATGTCCCGGCAATCTGGGACACATTATTGCCCTTGTCGCTGATTGCTTTATTATGTAACGTTGCGGCGGTATTGTAGTACACACTGCTAGCGCGCGCGGGCGTACTCGCCTAATGATAAATTTTAATTACGGCCCGGAAAATTTTGACGATCAGTCGTCGTAAACGAGGGAGGGAGGGAACTTTCGATAATGCGCATAAATTCTGTTGCCGCTATTTGTATATAATCGAAGACGAGAGGAAGAGAAGTTTCATTTAGAGCGGATTCTCGAGACGCTCGAACCGTTTTGGCATGCAGGAAAAATAAGGCGAAGCATCGGAGCCGGGGGACGAGATATAGAGGTGGCGAGAAACTCCCGAGTGCCGGATTTTCCATCTGATAATCGCGTATCTCTCCTCGCTGTGTATGTCGAATTTCAAAAAAATGCACTTTTCTTTGAAATCGAAAATTTTTTTTTTAAAGATAGAGGTTTCGGACCGATTAGACTTTCTTCTGTGAACCAAAAGATAGTCAAAAGTGTAGAGGAACATGGGAAAAGTTACTAGTAACCATATTTCTGAGCCATTTTACGCTTTTTTTTACAAAAAATTAATACCTCAAAATACTGGAATAATAACAATTACGAATGTTTCCGAGGCAACAATAAAATTTTGAATTACACTATAATAAAGTATTACAAAAGAGCTTTAATTTAAAATAAAATATGCCGAGTTTCGATGCTCTGAACAACAGTTATGCCCGCTTAAAAAAAATAATAACAATAAAAATTCGAATAGCCAATTTTTTCTTTTTTCTTCATATGCCTGCCCGTGTTAAATTTTCATATTCTATAATTCCTCGGCATTTTTCATCATCTTTTGGCTTACAGAAGGAAGTCCCATTGGTCCGAAAGCTCTAGCTTAAAAGCATTTTTTGCGAATTCCATACCAAAGAAAAGTGCATTTATTTTTTGAAATTCGACATATACATATAATAGTGCTCGCGAGCGAGCGGAGAGAGTAAAGAATAAGCTTTATGAATGAGGAAAGGGAGAGAGAGTGGGGGGGGGGAGAAAGAGAGCGTGAGAGCAAAAGGAAGTAGAAATACTTCGTCGGAGAGTGAGAGAAAAGAGAGAACGAAAATCACGAGACGTGCGCCTGACGTTTCTTAATAAAGCTCTCTTCTGGCCGCCGCTGCCGCTGCCGCTCGCTCTACGGTCTTTCGGCTTTGTGTGCCGCAAGCTACTTCGTCCATACATATATATGTATATCTCTCTCTCTCTCTCTCTCTCTCTCTCTCTCTCGCTGTGTATACATTATATCACGTCGCGTCTCGTTTTGCACAGTGCAGCTCAAAATTGGATTTAATTAATAATAACTTGGCTACGTGCACTAGAGACTGTGTACCCCATACACACAAACACACATGCGCATACGTACACACACAAGCGCACACACACACACACATTATACACACACAGTCTTATATCATATAGAGTCTCTCGCTCGAAATCCTCCGGAGTTATTAATTAAAGTACAGACTATATGTATAAGGCGCGCGCGCGTCTGCCTGTACATGTGCGCGTGTGTGTGCGTTTGCACGTCGACATAGTTAGAAAACCAAAACCTTGGGAGCCGCTCATTAGAATAAGCCACGCGGACACACGCGGCCCCCGCGCGCGCAAACTTCCTTCGGCTGGAAATTCTCGGCCGCGCGCATATAACCCTCGTCGGTAAGGTTGGCTCTCGAGAACGCTGCAACTTGTTGTGTGTATGTGTCGTCTATATAGTATAGGAGCCGACGAGAGAGAGAGAGAGAGAGACTGGGGTTCGCTGGCCTTGTAGCTAGTTGCCAAGTGGTACGGGAGTTTTAAGTCGAGTCGATTGCGCGCGCGCGCCTCGACTCTCGCGTATTGGCATGCGAGTGATGCATTGTTTTAGTTGCCGGAGTTGAGACCGAGAGAGAGAGAGAGACAGAGAAAGACAGAGAAAGAGAGAGAAGGAGGAGGAAAAGCCATTTAGTCGACGGGACTCGGAGACTTTGTAAAACGACAGAAGTTAAAAGAGGCTTTGGGGATACACGTCAGATTTACAAATCGACGCGCCCTACTGTGCGAGCGCGCTCGCAAGAGCTCGTTAAACGCTCGGTTACCCCCTTTTTTCCTTTTCCGTGCGCGCGGATGCAGTCGCGAAAAGAGAATTTAAATTTTGGAAGGACGAGTGTACGTCTTGTGTTTGCATGGAGACATTTTTTCTCGGTAAAGTCGACGATTTCCAGCTGAATGGATCGAGAGAGAAAAATCAAGCCGAGCGCCGTAAAGTATAGCGGAGGAAAAGTGCGCGAATGATTGAGTAAATTGATTTTTTTTTTATCTTCCGTATACGGTAGATAAAGTTTCGCATTTATTCTGAAATAGTCTCGAATTTGTTCTAACTTAATTTTCGTACTATCTAACGTTTATTCTAGGCAGAATAAGGAATCCCTATAGTTGAGAGTTTTAAGGGCAAGTAGCTTCTTTAAACGTCCGCAACATGTTCTTTTGGAGATGGAGAATCTAACCTCAATTACAGTTACGTACGTTATGTAAATTTTACAGAGTCCACTATGTAAATTTTACGCTGTCCACTATGTAAATTTTACATTGTAGGTTTACATGACAAACTATGTAAATTTTATACCGCAGTTTTATGCAAATTTTATTAAATATTTTTTCTCCGCGTTTTGGAAAATAACTAAATATTTCAATCTTATTTTCAAAGTTAGTGATTCATTTTACACGGGATCGACACAAATGGATTTGAATAAAACGCATTTTTCAAGTCTACAAACAGACGCGTCGGACGTGATTCAGCCACGATTAGCAATAGCAATCAGTACAATTCATTTCCCAGGATTAACCAATCCTTTTTCTTTGTCCTCCATCGTGCCATCGAGGAAGGCTTACTATGGAGCGCGGTAACTCCTCCCCCAACAGATAAGACGCTCTCCAACGAAGCTTCCAGACGTTTCTTGTATAAAAATCGCATTAAGACACACACATACGCGCGCGCGCGCGCACACCGCACTGACCTTCTCTAAAGAGAGCTCTCGAGCGCGGCGCATAACTCACGAGCTGGGGATGTAAGTACGAGCTCTGGAAGCCGCCGCGGCGCTGCAGACAGCTCTCATTTCTCGGGGCGCGCAACAAGCGTATACAGTAGTGCGCACAGCCGAAGTTCATCAACTCTCCCGAGGCCTACAGCGCTTTTTCAGGCGATTCCGCGATTGTAATCCCGCCGCCGCCGCTCGCTCAAGTTCGCGTCGCGTATAAATCCGCTGCGGTAATTACACTACTGCCTCGGCGAAATTCCAGCGGCGCGTTGCAATATCGCGCTCGCGCGGGCGGTGCAAACTTTTCCTCCGAGCCCCGTGTATTAGACGCGAAGATTTAGCCTCTGCAGCGCGCCGCGCGGGGATTCCATTCGTCACAGGGGGAGAGATGCGGCGGCGGCTCGTCGTCGTCGTCGTCGTCGTCGTTGTGCCTCGTGTACATACACGTGTAAGGGATGAGAGGCAACTCGTCTAATTACACGCTTCGCGGGAGATTAAAGAAGAGTTTCGCCCGGGAGTTCCCGATGAGTTTGACATTTTTTTTCGTTCGTTCGTTCGTTCGCTCGGCTCTCTTTCTGTCCGCCCATTTTGCTCGCGCGCGCGCGGCGCCAGCAGCAGAGAGCCATCCTAATGGATTTTCCTCGCGCGTTTTTCGAGGCGTGGATCTTGCAAGCTCCGAAATAATTCAGACACTGGACGCTCGCAGGTATAAATAGCCGAGGAGAATACTAATTTGCGACGTACACGTCGGGGGGGATCGAACGAGCTGCTGCTGCCGTCGCTCGAAAAAAAGCTCGACACCGCGCGGCTCTAGGGGGGAGGTTGAAAGCTGCTCCGCGAGCGCCGAGATGCAATTATGATAAACGCGAGAGCTTCTTCCGAGCGCGCGCACGGCTCACACACAAAAGCAGCAGCCTCGGGCCAATTCCGCTTTTCCATTTTCGACACAGTCCGTGCGGCTTATATAACCTGTGTGTGTTTTCCACTGCGGATCGAGATAGCGTCTCTCGTCTACTCACTGCTGGCTACATGCGCGCGCGGCTGTATTTAGATGAGGTGTACCCCGCAAGCTTTGACGGAGACGAAAGCTGTTATTCGTCGGACGTAGAGAGAGAGAGAGAGAGTGAGCGAATCGATTTATGGTTATTTATGAGAAGGTGCGCAATATTATGTAAGTAAATTATACGGGCGCGAGGGGATGAGGGAAAATTTAACGACGGATTTTATACAAGATAATGAAAGCATAACGAGCGCCGTAAAGGCTCTTTCCTCATTTGATTCATCGGAGTTTACAGCTTCGTTTAGCGCCCGTAGCGCGCGAGCTTCGAATTCTTTTCTAATTTTACGCGCTGTCGTTTCACATGCACGGCGGGATTGTATTATGAAAGAAGTGTTACGACGGCGGATGAACTTAACGCCTTCGATCCATTACAATTATATTAAATCACCTCGCGCGAGTACGGCCGCCGCTGCGAAAAAGCTCGCGCAATCACTCCTCCCTGGGATTAATCAGGAAAGCCGATAGAAAATCAAGAGAGCGAGAGAGAGAGAGAAAAAACGTCCTCCGTCGCATTTCCGATTCCGAATTCAAATGAGTCCCCTCGCGCGTGATTAGAATTCAATAAGCTACGCTACTGCCGCCGACTCCCAAATTGATTTTCAATTTCAAGCCTCGAATGTTAATTCCCTCGGCCTCGTCGGCCCGGCACCCCTATATACGTGCGCGCGGAGGACGAGCGAGCGAAGAAAAAAAATTTTTTTTTTCCTCAATCACAAGCGCGTCCATTAAAATTCTCGGCTGTCGTTACACGCGAAAAAGGACAGGGGAATATATGTATAGGAGTCTCCTGGGGGTATCGATCCGCTTTAAGGGCTGATTCATCCCTCGAAAGGGGTGGGGAGAGAGAGAGAGAGCGCGCGAGAGAGTCCCGTCGGCGTCGGTGCGGGCATCGACCTTGTCTTGGCCAGTCGCTGTTGCGCGCGGCCGGACTGTGTATATAGCGCGTCGTCCGGCGAACCTCGTCTCCGCATTTCTGCGCGAGCAAGAGGCTACACACAACAAATGACACGTAAGCTCCTCACGGCGCGAGAGTGTCTCTCTTACCCAGTGCGGGCAAGAAATGACGTGGCTTTGTTTATCGCGCCAATGGAGGAGAGCGAGAGAGAGAAAGAGGCGAGCTGTTTGCGCTTCTGCAGAAATGGCGCCCAACCGAGCAGTAGTCGAGCTCCCGCTGTGGTCAGACTCAGCGACGGCAGCAGCGGAGGCGGCGGCTGCTCGGAAAAAGGCTACTAAATCAGGCTGGGACTCGAATTTTCCGCGCGCGACGGGAGAAAGAGGAAGAGAGAGGGAGAGAGAAGGACTAATTTCGCAAATCCTCGGGCTTAAGCGTGTATGGAAGCGACGGGACACACGGGCGAGCTTCTTCCTTTTGCTGCTTTGATCCCAGATTACCGACGTCTCCGGATACATAGCCATAGCCAAAGTATATACGTGGCATACAAGCCGGCGCGGGCGAACATATCGCCGTCGTCGTCGTCGTCGGCGGCGTCGTCGTCGGGGAGAGGAAGAACGAGAAGCTTCTATATCACTCGACGCGGTATATAGCCGGGGCAAGAACGACGACTATGTAAATGCAGATTAGATGCACAGTAGGGAGGCACACACACACACATATACACACACTTACATATACGCGAGGTCCCCGGGAGCGAGAGGGATGTGTCGCTAATCTCGGAGGGTTTGCCTGGCGTGCTTTTTCTTTTGTCGCTCGGTTTTTCTATTGTTCGCCAAGCGCGGACGCAGCCAGAGTTTCTTCGGGCGAGGAAAGGTTTTTCTTTATGTAGACAGACCGGGAACGTTTCGAAGGAGAGAGAAAGAGTGAGGGAGAGAGAGAGAGAGAGAGAGAGAGAGAGAGAGAGAGAGAGAGAGAGAGAAACTATGGTTATAGAAAACTGTGTTTCTCCATCGATGAATAAAGAACAGAAGTGACGATGATGAAAAAAGTGCGCACACGCGGGTAAAGAGAAGGAGGAGGAGGAGGAGGAGAGAGGAAAAAAAGTGGATTAAGAGTGAATTCGCAGGTGTACAATAGAGCCATTGTGCACTTGCTTCCTCGGTGTGTTTCCAAACGAAGACGGCAGAGCTGCGACGACAGCTGCTGGCGTACTGCGCGCAGTTTAATGTCCTAAAAGCGTGTGAAAAAACGCTTTAAAGTCAGCGCTCTGCATTATTTTCGCGATGTAACGATGCAAATGTATATATATCTATACCTAGAGCAAGAAAAAGAGAGAGGAAGAGAGAAACTGTAAAGTAAAAAAGTCATCGGAGCGTAAATTCACCAGCCGCACATAAAGCCTTGCAATTCAGAATTAATCTTTCCGATTCATCGCGAGGGATGGGGAGTTGGTACATATACATCTTGTTTTTTTTCCCTCGTGATTGAGTTCTTCTGTTGTAACGTCGCCGTAATAAACGTGCTGGCTCGATACGAACGCGTTATTCCTTTTTTCGTTTCGTCCGGGGGGATAAAAAGCTTTGTAGTCGATATAGCTTCATTACCAGAACAGCGAATTCCTGTGTTTCGAGAGCGCGATAATAAATAGTCCGAATTACTTTTCGTCGACAGACTAACAAGTTAACAAGCAATTTTGTAATGGACCGGTTAATATACATCGTCAATGAACTAGCTGTACTTGAAGGCTACGTTTTCTGGTTAAGAAGTTATTGTAAGCTGCTTGATACCTGGTAGAAATTTTGATATAAAATGCGGTGGGGCTATCATACTGTCATCACAATTTATGACAAGTGTTATCATAACATAATATAATCCTAACAGCATCATATTATGTGACCATGATTATATTATCATCATAACTGATCTTATTATATTTTACCTGCATGATTATATTATCATCATAACTAATCATATTATGTTACCATGATCATATTACAATCATAACTGATCATACTATATTACCATAACATAATTGATCATATTATGTCACCATAACCTAACTTATCATATTTTGTGCTAATGGGAGCAGGGTTTATTATGCTATTATAGGCTACGTTACGATCATTCAACATAAAATATAGCATATTATCGTGATAAATACAATTTAATTTCTACCAGGAATTGAAAGATTGTTTGTGTTGTCGAGAGAATATTTTATCTTTTTTTCACCAGGATATGCGCATCGCCTGTTTTTTTAAGTCTCAATTCGCTACGACAACCTCATATATATCAGGCGTGTACCACCATCGAATAAGTAGACAGTAGATACGGCAAGTATACAAGCGTCAGGTTAAAGCCGTAGCAAATTGTTCGCGGAAACGAGTGGATAATTAAATATGGATTATCCGCAGCCACGCAAGCAAACGCTGCACAGACATACACACACACACACACACACACACACACACACACACAAACGTGGATAGGAGCTCGTTCGTATAGTTGTTAATTGGGACGGAAAAGAGCGCGAGGGGTTATATATGGTTTATATATGCGCGAGATACGCGGTTATTAACGGTTGTCTACGGCTTATGCAATATTTTGCCGCGGCCGATGTTATGCGGAGGTAAAGAAAGAAAGAAAACTCGTGTGTATAGATATACGCACAGAGGGAATAGGATAATAAAAGAGGCAAGGGAAGAAAAGCAGGGCGAGAGAGGAAAGTTGCCACATAAATTATGAGCAGTGCACAGCCGTGCCTGGATAATTCGCTGCGCGAAACCTTGCCTAAGCCGGCAAACTTTGGTGTCTGTGTGTACTCTGCGGAACGCGCGGGACGCTTCTGATTGACTTTGCTTTACATATCCACGCAGAGCTGGACTGGTGGGAGGGTGAAAAAAAAATTCTTGCGATCGAATTGTTGATCGAGGAGGCGAGGTGTCAAGGGATGTCGCGCGCATGGACACTGTATTTTGTCGCCGACTTTTTTTACGACCAGGAAAGCTTATTTTTGTGACGTGAGAAGAATTTTAAGCAGTGTCAGCATTGTTATAATTATCTCGCGTCTTCATTTTTAATACATTATAATTAAGGTGGAAAATTAGGTCAATTAAACATTCAAATTTCGTGCCACAATTTAGCAGACGAAAAAACAACGAATTTACTCAACGAGCAATAAAAACTGAAATTTGTTGCTCCCTGTTATGCTATTACTTGCCATTATACAAAGTTTGAAACTTTACACGTGTAATTATCTCGCAGAATGTGGTATTTGAACAATGTATTAGAATCATAAAATACAAAGCTGCAATTCCGTGAGATTATTTATGTGCAAACTTCAAACTTTGTAACGCAGTAGATAATTCGCTATAAAAGTGCGGGTCTACTATAACTATGCCGTGGTTTTTCATAACTTTGATGCTATTGTTTGATAATTTTTTTATGGGTTGATTTAACCGGGAAATTTGAAATTAATAAGAGTATTTCAGCCCTCGACCGGCCACAATATTTCCGAATACGATTTTCGCTCGTGCTAATTTGTGAATATATGAATCATTAAAAATTGAGTTTTCTAATGAATATTGAAGAATGCAGTATTTATCAATAAAGGTAAAAGGTTCATTTGATAACAAAAACTTTTAAAAAACACATTCTTACGCTTACTACAGTAGAAAACTCGATTTATAACGATTTAGTTCTCTAATTAATTTCTAAGGCTCCCGACAGAGGTCCCCTTGGAAAATCAAAGACTCGTGCCTCGATCTTTATAAATCTTCATCTCCCCCCCTCGAGAGATCCTATACATCAAAATTAACTTTTAAGCCTCGAAAACGACATCTACCCTCTGCCCCCACTCCGCCAATTAAGCAAACGAGTAAACAAAAGCTTTCTTTCTCTCATTACAGGCGGACCTGTCCTGCCGGAACACGATGCAGAGCGTCGGGGCAATCTACACGCACACCAACTTCGTCACTCTCAAGTACGTGACGGACGCCTGGGGCACCGACACGAACGGATTCCGGCTCGTTATCACAGCCGTCAAAGATCCAAGTGAGCAAACAGCACATTCGACTTGTAACTCGTATAATCCTGTGTAACGCGCTCACACACACACACACACACATACAGAGGCCCACTGGCCGTATAATCGACCTCCAATGTCGCATTAAACTTTTCCAATTTGCCCAGGTACACCCATTGAAATAATAGCCTACAATATCACGCGCTGCGTGCACAGAGGCGCCGCAAGAGTGATGGATAACGCGCGCGCGCGCGAGAGAGAGAGAGAGAGAGAGAGAGAGAGAGAGAGAGAGAGAGAGAGAGAGAGCGCAGGGCCGCAGCGAAAGAAAAAGAAAACAAAGGGACGTTGATGAAGAACGCGCGGTATATTTGCGCGCGCTGCAGAAGTGTGCTCGGCGCGAATTATTGATGCGCGATGTGGCCTCCAGACAAGACATGGTCGAGAGTGGCGCGCAAACGCTTTGACAAATCGGATCTGCCGACAGGTAAAAATAGCCTGTACTTAGGCGTCGTCTTCCGCACTCTGACTCTCTCTCTCTCTCTCTCTCTCTCTCTCTCTGCTTCGTGTAGGTGTACACTGTACATATAGGTGTATCAGGCGCGCGCAGTGCGTGGGTGTGTGTATGGAAAAGGCGAATCATAAAAAAATCAGTTTTTCATGCGCCCGAGGAAGCCCCGGCTCGAATTACGAGCGTTACGAGGGACGGAGTGAGACATCACGGATGTGCTCACTTACACAAATGACTTGAAACTCGAAGGGTAGAGTACGTGTCTTCTCGGGACGCCTCTCCTCGGGGAGCCGAGTGTAGCATCTTTGGGGAATTCCGTAGCCGGGAAACGGTTTACGATGTGCATCTCGACGTGAGAAATTGGTTAGCTTGAACGTAACGGATTTTATTCGTCCGGCGCCGTGTGCGGGACGCAAGCGCGTTTTCTTTTTTACTTTTTACTTTTTATTTTTCAAGCGAGAGGCTTACGAGATGAAGAACGTAAAAATTTACGTTTGCATTATGCCGGTGCGATTGCGTTCGCGTTGAAAGCAAACAAGAATTAGTCCTTGTAAATTTAGTGGGAAGAGAGTAATTTGAAGGGCACACTAACTGGACTAGATTTTTTACACTTGTTAGGACATACAAAAAAGAAAACTGACCAAAATACATTGGCGCCCTATGCCAATAAAAAGTTACGGTCCAAAAACTGAAAGAAAATAACGTTATAAGTCTAGTGAATCTAAATTTTAAGGTTTTCATATGATAGGCTATATATATGCAACTGAAAATCAATAAAAAATGATCAACTTGACAAGCACATATGAGTCATTCCACGGGATACTGGAAACTTCTGGGGGCCCGGACTACCGAAAAATTTTGGGTAAGGCACACTTACCAGACCTATTTTTTCTGATTTCTGGGACCCCTCCGAATAAGAAACCCTGCGAGCTGCATCATTATCGGTTGCCACCCGGGTTTCCGGTCGAAAAAACGCAAAAATCTTCATACATTTTCTTTTGCTATTTTACTGTTGAGCGCATTATTTGTGTACTGTGAGTCCTATGGGACTTGGCGCTATACTTTATATATACAGAACGAAAGTGCAGCTCAAGAGCTTTAAATCGAGCCTAAAATTTTAAAAATCGGATGTTCCAGTCACGAGTTACGCACGCTTCAATACTTCTAACTCTTTATAGGGCTCTCGCGAAACTAATCGATTTTCACTTTTTTTTTCAAATCCTCGAAACTTTTGATCCAGTGAATCGATTTTAAAGTTTAATAGCTTAAATTAAAGCTATTTTCCTCAACTTTACGATTTTTAGGTCCAAAATTGACTTTTCTTATCTGTTGAGCTATATATATGCGTTCAGAATACTAATCCGCTTTAGAAGCATATATATAGATCAACAGATAAAAAAATTTTAATTTAGACCTAAAAACCAAAAAGTAGAGAAACAGAGCTTTAATTTGAGCTATTAAACGTTAAAATCGAAGCATTGGATCGACAGTTACAGGGATTTGAAGAAATGGAAAAATGTCTGGTTTTTGGAAAAATCGAGCTATTTCCTGAAAGTCAAACCAAACCACTTTTTTCAAATGGATTCGATTTTGACGTTTAATAGCTTAAATTAAAGCTGTTTTCCTCAACTTTTTTTTCGATGCAAATATTTTTTTGTAGTGAGCTATATATATGCTTCTAAAGCCGATTGGTTCTTTGAAAGCATATATATAGCTCACTATATATCAAATTTAAATTTTGACTTAAAATTCAAAAAGTTGAGGAAAACAGCTTTAATTTAAGCTATTAAACGTCAAAATCGAATCACTCGATCAAAATTTATGACCATTTGAAAAAAATCGTTTGGTTTAATTTTCACGAAATAGCTCGATTTTTGCAAAAACCAGACATTTTTCCCTTTCTTCAAATCCCTATTACTGTCGATCCAATGCTTCGATTTTAACGGTTGATAGCTCAAATTAAAGCTCTTTTCCTCTACTTTTTGGTTTTTAGGTCTAAATTAAAATTTTTTTATCTGTTGATCTATATATATGCTTCTAAAGCGGATTGGTTTTCTGAACGCATATATATAGCTCAATAGATAAGAAAAATCAATTTTGGACCTAAAAATCGAAAAGTTGAGGAAAAGAGCTTTAATTTAAGCTATTAAACTTTAAAATCGAGTCACTGGATCAAAAGTTTCGAGAATTTGAAAAAAAAAGTGAAAATTGATTAGTTTCGCGAGAGCCCTATAAAGAGTTAGCAGTATTGAAGCCTGTGTAACTCATGACCGGAACATCCGATTTAAAAAATTTTAGGCTCGATTTAAAGCTCTTGAGCTGCACTTTCGTTCTGTATATATAAAGTATAGCGCCAAGTCCCATAGGATTCACAGTACACAAATAATACTCTCGACAGTAAAAAAGCAAAAGAAAATGTATAAAGATTTTTGCGTTTTTTCGATCGGAAACCCGGGTGGCAACCGATAATGATGCAGCTCGCGCGGTTTCTTATTCGGAGGGGTCCCAGAAATCAGAAAAAATAGGTCTGGTAAGTGTGCCCTACCCAAAATTTTTCGGTAGTCGGGGCCCCCAGAAGTTTCCAGTATCCCGTGGAATGACTCATATATAGCTCATCAGAAAAGAAACTTTTCATTCTGATCCACTAGAACAAAAGTAGAAGAAAAGAGCTTAATTTGAGGTATTAAACTTGAAAAACGATTACTTGAATCGCAAATCACGAGGTTTTGAATAAAAAAATTAAAATGATTATTTTAACGCTTTCTTCCATGAAAATGCCTGATAAAATCCAGAGAATTATACGTTTCTTCAAATCCTTCTCAATTTTGATGCAGTTGTGCGTTTTGAAAGTTTAATAGCTTAAATTAAAATTCTTTTCTTCTACCTTTGTGCTGATTAGTCTAAGTTTAAATTTATTACGTAATGAGCTATATATATATTCAAAAGATGATCTTTTTCAAAGGTATATACATAGCTCATTGTAAGCGAAAATAAAAAACGCGTCCAGTAATTAAAAAGTACAAAAAAGATCTTTAATAAGTAATTATGGAAGAATTGATCGATCTTCCCGGGGCAAGTTATATTGAATGGGTTAAATAAAAAAAATTATTATATTTTTTTTTATTTTTTTATCGGGAAGATCGATCGATTCTTCCATAATTACTTATAAAAGCATCCCCGAGGGATAAATTCACAGTAGAAAGTGTACGCATTTATCTATACACTTCCAAAAGACCTTTAATTTGACGTATTGAACGTTGTAAACGGATGCTTGGATCAAAAGTTAGAAGAATTTTAAGAAAAAATGGTAAAATCGACTATTTTCGTAAAAGCCTGAATCCAAGTTCGACGTCTTCAAACGTGCGAAACTTTTGACCAGTGCATCCGATTTAGACAAATTCATATCGAAATGAAAAGTTTTTTCAAGTAATTTATTTTAATTGATTGAAAATTTTATTTAACATACGACCTGCTCTTAAACTTTTAGGAGAATGAAAAAAAGCACAAAAATTCACGTTATTTATTTTCAGCTTTTGGCCCGTAACTTTTTATTATAGCATAGGGCGCCGATGTATTTCGGTGAGTTTTGTTTTTTCATATGTCCTAGCGAGTGTAAAAAACCTAGTCCAGTTAGTGTGCCCTCAAAATTACTCACTTCCCACTTTTCAGCCAAAAAATGCCCATAAAACTCTCCGTAGATTTCCTCATATACGAATGAAATATAAGGCTCTCGTTGTTGTATGGATGCGTCCGAATCAATATTTGATAGATTCGAAATTATGGATGATCAATTCGGGTGGCAAATTAACTGTTTTTGGCAACGAATATTTAAAATTAATAAATTTTACCTTAAAATAATTGATTTCATTGGGGATGAGGAGAAAAGTAGCGAGTAAAATTTATACGATTTTCACGCGAAAAAATTTCATAGTATTTCGTTCCTATAAAAATATCTTTAACTTAAAATGTACTGCCTTGGCATAGTTGAACGGCGGATTTTTAGTTCTCATGTAACCGTTCGCACATTATTTTCTTTTCAATAATAGTGACTGATCAAAAAGGTCTGGAACACGGAGCAAAATTTCTAGTAAAATTTACATAGTATTGCTACGTAAAATTTGCATAATATTGCTATATAAAATTTACATACTATTTTCCGATAGGAAATTTTTCAACTTATGAAGTGCTTTCGTTGATACTTTAACAGTGTCAGATCAAGTCTTGATTCTTCCTTCCTTATGACTGCATACATATTTTTATATTAACAACAAAGATTCACCATAATCTGAAAAGAAACTACTCTAATAAGACAAAACTTTTGAATACGTCACTACTAATTTTTCATTTATACTTTAAAATTTCTTTAAATTTCATAAATAATATACAAACAGTGTTGTAAAGTTTTTTCCTTAAAAATTAAAAACTCTGCAACGAATCATGTATTGAACTTCAAGAGTTAAGTGAATTTTTGTAGGTTGCATACAGTAGCACATTTACTATTTCTCCAATAGCAGTTGTTCTAAAACTCTATGACTTTAGCAATTTTCGAGATCATGAAAAACTTTCTGCTGTTTCTCAATGAATTTTTTTTCTTTTACACTAATTTTATTAAAAACTGTAATTTTTGCTTTCTTCGACTGTCTTTTTTCTCAAGCCCTCTATAGGCTTAAAAGATAAAAACATAACATTAATCAAGTCTGTAAAAATAATTTCTCTTCTGATACATCTGAAGTTTATACTCTTACCAGACTTGACTTGCTACCCGTTTCTCTGCGGGCAAACGTTTTCTGTTTAAAGATTAATTACAGACACTTTTTTCAAGAAATTACACGGTGCAATACTTCTCATCCCGTTGCACAACACCAGATTACAAATTTATAATCCAATCCCTCTGTATAATATCAGATCTCTGTAATTCACACACTCTGTATGAGTTTTGCATACAGCCGCGGCTATGTAAATTTTACACAGCCATTATGTAAATCCAGCTGGCGATTTTTCTCCCTGAAAATAAATCAAAAAAATGGATATTGTAACGCGGTAGCGATTTCAGTGGAAAACTCGGCTCGTGTGGAGAACGTTCATAGACATTTCGGGGGTGGGTGCAAAATACCGCCTTACAAACTTTCAACCTACTATACTCCTTTTATCAGATTCCAGCATAATCGACACACTAACTAAATTTTTCGCATAGCTTTTATGTAAATTTTTCTCAGGACTCTGCTACTCCATGAAGAAAAAACTTTCCCCCCTCCCTTTCTCCCTCTCCCCCCCCCCTCTCTCTCTCTCGACACTCCACGCAAGGATCGAAAAACTTTCCGATTACATTTACCCGTAGCTCTGGAAAAGAAAACAGAGCGAGAGCGAGAGAGAGAGAGAGAGAGAAAGAGAGAGAGAGAAGAAGCAAGGCATCGTATTTATAACGCAATATAAGGTAAAAGGCAGCCGCAGAGCCCGTCGCATATTCGATTTCGCCAGTGTGATTTACCACTTTTCTTTGTTGCGCCGCCACCGCCGCCGCCGCCGCCGCCTCCCGCGAGGAAAATGCACGCCGCGGGAGAAACATTGATTCATGCGCCGCCGCCGCCGCCGCCGCCGTCGGCGAGACTTCCGCTACGCTCTAGGCTGCGCACGTACACTTCCGTCTTTTCTTCCTCTTTCTCCCATCCCTCTCTCGCGCGCCTTTATACTTTTCCATTCCGCTCTCGCAGCTCACTGGCCTATTTTTCCTCCCCCCTCTCTCGCGACACTTTCTCTTTGATTTCAATCCGGCGCGCGGCGCCTCGATGACGAATCGATCTCCTCTGCAGCTCTCGACGAGCTTTCCTCTTTAGCTGCCGCGGGGGAAGAAAAAGCTCTCCGCCGGTTACATTACCTCTTCATTTGCGAGGAATATTTCCCTCGAAGTCTGCAGTACGCGCGTCTGTCTCTGTATGTACACTTACATACGTGAATCTATACCTGTATATACGACGTCAGCGCATACGAGATGAGGCTTGCGCGGCACGCGGGAGGCTGGATTTAAACGTTTGAAAATGCAGCGGGGAGAGAGAGAGAGAGAGAGAGAGAGAGACTGTATACACATAGGCGCGCGCGGGCTGTTTGAGCGCCGCGCGGGAAAAAGGAGAGCTTAAATTAATTGCTCGAGCATTATTCGAGAGTTTTTCAATTGCCTTGTTTAAATGTTTGATCGTATAAAGCCTGGTATATACACAGGGGGCTTGGAAAATTTAATTTCCCTCTCTGTGTACGCCGGGCATTTAGATGGGAATTTTCGATAAGCTGTCTGTACAGTGTGTGCGAGTCTGTGTGCGTAATCGAATTGTTTCTCACCTAAATATCAGGGGCAAAGCTTGCACGCACGACGCACCGGCTGCACAATAAAGATCCTCGAGGAATCGCGCTCTATACCTATATATATGTGTGTGTTTGTGTACACACGGCTTCGCCCGATACGCCGCAAACCTACTCTATATACTGCCTTATGTCACAATTTTGCGCGCATCCCGCGTAATAATAACGCGGCGAAATGCCAGCTGCTGTCTCGCGGTACGTGTGTGTACGTGTGTGCGCGCGCGCGCGCGTGTGTGTGTATAAAGGACGAATAGTCAGGGACAATGTACGAGGCTGCGCGGCGGCGATGGAGAAATACCGCGGTGCTGCTAAACAGCCACTGCAAATCACCGGGATTGAGAGAAACGGCGTCGCTATGCGCACTGCGATTTTTGCGATGCTTTTTTTACGGCTGTATACTTTCTTTTAAAAGCGATGTGCAGGTTAAATTGTCCCATTTTTAAAGGGGTAGGAAGGGGGTGTACAATCTGCTGAAGCGCGATTGAAAAAGCTTTTTGCTTTCTTTTTGGGAGCTGACTCGAAAATTAAATTGTACAATATAGTGCTGATGATGAGATTGGAGAATTCGCCTAAATTGTATTGATTTACCTCTCTGTACGTGTATTTCTGTATACGAATTATTATTCTTCATTTATGTATGCAGTGATTAATTATGAAAAAGTTACGAGCAAAATTTATTTCCGAAAATTTTTAAAATTTCTAAATTTCAATAAATAATTTTATCTTTTTTTTTACAGCGATCAATACCTAGTTCTTTACAACCGTTTATTTATCAAATTTATGATTTGATATTTTTCAAAGAGTTTATTTTTATGTAAGAAAAAAATACAGATAGTCCTCCAATTGCACATTTCTTAATTCATATCGGAAATCCGGACTTGAATAATTTTTCACCATACAGAAATTTTGCAAATAATAGTTTCGCGTCGTATACGTACACTGGCAACGTTGTCGCCAGTCAAAAATTTTGATGGATTTTTATGCGAAAGGGAAAGCTGTACAAATGTACGAGTACACTAGATTAAAAAAAAAAAAAATATGGTCAGCTCGTTTTACCTGGTGTCCACAAAATTACGGGATGATTAACAAGCTCGTTGTCTTCAGCATCCGCAGATGCAGTTGCGTTGTCGAAAGCCAGCGTCAGGAACATTAATCCTGCCGGTCCGGTTATACGCGACAAGTTTTTATTTTTCGAAAACTTATGGCTTGTCATATTTTCCACCCGCTGTGAAAAATAGTAACGCACCCACGCAATCTGCGCTGACAAATGGATTTTTCGTATAAGTAAAATTAATCATCCCAGCATTTTCGATTAGCCGATATACGCCGACATTTTTTGTATTTATCTAACTGCGTAATGATAATGAGCTTTCTTTTATCGCATTCTAGGATATATAATCCCATAAGAAAACAATTTAGTATTTTCAAATAAGCTTTTGTGGAATCGATGAATTAATTTTAAAAAGCAAACAAATAACAATATAACTTATGGGATGAAAAGTTTATTCAATTAAGTTAAGCCTATTTCAAGAATTTTGTATTTCATTTCTGGAGTCTCCAGAAATTTCACTTTTGCTACTATTAAGGCATAAATGTATTACAGCATAGTTGCAATAAATAAATAAATATATATATATATAATACATTTATGCCTTAATAGTAGCAAAAGTGAAATTTTATTTGTATATATTGCAACTATGCTATAATACGTATAACATATAATATATAATATATATAATATATATGACTTTTAAAGTATTTTTTTTTTAAACTAGACAAAATCTTCTTAAAAAATTACTATCCATGTCTACAGTGAAAAATGCTTCCCTGAGGAGCTATGAATTTTTGAAAATCAGCAAAAAATGCAAAAAAACCTGATTTTACCAACTTTGACCTCCTATAGTTCAGAAATAATCGATGCAAAAAATCTGAAAAAATTCAGGGAAGTGTATTTCATCAAGTTAACGTGATTTAATATGGTTGGAAAACATTTTTAATTTTGATGGGTCGATTTCACAGAGAATCACCCATATATATGTAAAAGAGGTACTATCAGACCTTGAAAGGACAGGAATTATTAATTATTATGCTCGCGGTATTTATAATTTTAACCTTAAAATTATTGATTGGAAATAAATTATCAATGGTCTCACGTTTCCCTTTGTATATTTTCATCCACCTGTAATTTAATTCCCTACATCATTCATTATAAATGCACCTTCACCACATATTTTAAGTGGATATCTTCATGCTATGTGAATCTTTCTCTCCGGTGAATTAATTATTGACTTAAGGTTACCCAGCCTGTGTAGCCGTTGTATTAAACACGTAGATCGCGTTTACTTAGCCAGTATGGCCACCGAATCTATTAAGATTCCTTCTCAAAGTCAAAAGGCCATTACCCTAATACACTATAGGATATCATATTGTCCATAATCGCACCTTTAGTCGTCTCTAATAGAGATGCTCACTGTAACGATTGGCCATTTAATCGTGAATATCCAAACTTGAAGTGTTATATACTTTGTTTACTTCACTGTTTTCTATTTAAAAACTCCAAATAACTAAATATTAGTAAGAAAAGTAATAAAACTAACAATTCAATTTTACATATTCATTAATTAGTTTTCGTATAGGGTTTTAATTAGTATCTGTGCATAGGCATACATATAAGTTCGTATTCTCGAAAAGTAATAGTCGAAAGTGATAAGTAAAAAACAGACGAAAACAACGTGCGAAGCAATGCGTTTGAAGGCGCTAATATATAGTCGACTTTTGCTGTAGGATCCGAGGTAGGATCCGTCCTCTCGTTTCTGATAAATCATTTACAACGTAAGAACAAAGTAGTTTTGAGAGAAATGCATTTAAAGATCAAACTTTGATTAAAGTTCGCATTTAAAATTCTCTCTAAGTATACATTCAGTCAATTTTATTTAAGTGCGCTGGGAAGCGAGCTCATATAAAATTGATTAAAATGCACTTAGACTACTCGGATGTTTATGAAATTTTTAAAATGCTTTTTTCTTAAATTCTTTTAAAAAAAACTAATTTCTATAGTATTAAAAAATAATTAGATTTATGAAAACATTTTCTTTTTATATCATTTATTTATTTTTCTTTTAACCTGCAATCGACATTATTGGTAGAAGTAGGCTTATATTGCTATGTTGGTTCTGTATGGGTTCTGCATATTCTATTTTTTCCTTCTTTCAAATCTAAACGAAATTTATACAAAATTTTAGCAAACGCCTGATTGAATCTCCGACTTGAATAATTTTTAACAGTATCCAAGTCAAAGCGGCCCCCTTTCAATTAACATTTTCGCTAACGCAAATTCTGAAATATCCATTCCCGAAAAAAAAATTCCATCCGATTCAAAGAGGAACGAATCGACATATGCATAGAGAGTAATGCATTAGTCCGACATCGATGGGACTCGATTAAGTTTTCGCGCGGATTCCGACACTCCAATATCTCTCGGCCAATTTAATTGACCCTCTTAGGATTAAAACTGACCCCCGGAGTTCAACGCGGCGCGCGTGTCGCTGTAGTTGAAAAATTATTGAAACGTCAATATTTGTATTTCCGCTTGCGCCCGCCGCCGCCGCGCTGCAGTAGCAGCAGCAGCAGCTCTCTCCTATCCGCGAATTATTATTCGAGTCAACAATGTCGATCCAAATTTTTTTTCTTTTCGATTCCCACATAAACACAGCGGACAACACAGCCGCATCAATCCCTCATTATACGCATTCAAAGAACGAATAAACCCGAGGCGCACTCTGCATTAAACGCTATATTTTTCGCGTAAAGCCAATTTGTCCTCTCTCGATAATTGTCAAAGCCCAATTAAACTTTGATTTCCATCGTGCTCCCATACGTACGTTCTAAATCCATCCGCAGCGAAATGTAATAACCGCGTGTGTACCTTGTATAGAAATGAGACTCGATAGATCGAGCGAACGAGAGATAGGGTGAGAGAGAGAGAGAGAGAGAGAGAGAGAGAGAGAGAGAGAGAGAAGCTACGCATTGAAACGTAAATAACGGGGTTGGCTCTCTCTGTCTCTCTCTCTCTCTCTCGCGGCAGCGGAGCAGCAATGGCAAACACACGGATTACCTTGTTGGGTTTTGCGGTTGTCCCTCTGCTGATGCGGCGACGTTCAATATGACGTATCTGTATATACGCGTATATACACGTCACCGATGAAAATTTCGAATTTTCCGCTATTACGGCTCGCGGTTTGCGCGAATATGCAATTGTCTTTTTCCGGAGAGAGGTGAGGGACAGGGGTATTGTTCTCTCCTATCGAGCAAATGGGGGAGCCGAGTTCAGGGGGGGGGGGGGTGGCAGGTTTCCTGGTGATCGGGAAAGCTTTAACGAACCTTATACACTATTTCAAGAGTGAACGAGTGAGCTTTGCTGATTTCCCGTGAAGTTTGATTACTTCGGCTGCTTGCGCCGTTTTTTCTCTTTTTTTTCCAGAAAGGAAAGTTCGGTAGTTACGACGAACTCGATTTTCACGTATAATTTATTCCGACGGACAGCCGGAAAGTAATTACGCAATGAAAACCGAGCTGAAAACTATATTGTTTTCGTAGAGGAAAGTTTCTTTTAAGGCCAGATGGGGTAAATAATGAAATACGCGAACGCGCTGAGTTCGCGCGGGATGAAAAATTCGCGAGCAAAGTTTATATTCATTGAGAATCGATGTAAATGTAGTCTTTGTGCACTTGATTACTGTTGGTTGACTGAGAAAAATGACTGTTGAGTAAAAGTTTGTTGAGGAATTGTGGAGTATGTTTGTCAAGAGTCGTAATCAATTTTCTTTATGTAGAACTCTAATTTAAATTGCTATAGAATATAGATTATAAAAATACTCCTAGTAACGCAACTAAAATGACTCATGGTTGCTCAATACGCTAGGACAAAGGAGCCACTGAAAAGTCGTAAATTTCTTTTGTGGCTTTAGCCTTAGAGTCCTTTGTGTAGATCGAACAGACCTCAAATATTATTATACCCTGAGCACTACGCACTGATTTTTCAAGTTAAAGGATAAATTTATTCACTAATATTACACACATAAATAAGTAAAACTGCAAAAGGTTTCGATCGAACAGCGAACTTTTGGCTTACGAGGCAAATACTTTATCACCGAGCTACGGTTATCATAAAAGTCACGCGGTTCTTATAGAAGAAAACGTTATTCTGTGATACTTATTTTTCATACTATATATAGTATTATGCTTCAATTTTATTATTTATTTTACCCTACAGTAAATCGAAATTTTCGCACAACAAAGCAATTATGATTCACCTTATACTATGCCAATTCTAAGACATACCAAAACGGTACGATTAGTCTTACTCACCAAATAATTATTATTACCACCCCCCGTAATTTTCCCTCACCTGCGCGCACTTTCACTCGTATAATACAGTAATTTTTACTTAAGCCACAATCATTTCCACTCAGCGTACAGCCATTTTCACTCAGCACACAGTTATTTTTACTCGCACTGCGCTCGCGCACACACACACACACAGAAAGCGTTATTAGATCATTTTTCTCAGTGAACCTCCGGGAAAGATCGTCTGACCGAAACTATATCGCTTCCGCGCGTATATGTCATCCGTCGCTGTCGTCCTATACTCGCGCGCAGTAGACCGACAGAAAGACCGAGAGCGAGAGAGAGAGAGAGAGAGAGAGAAAAGCTCGGTATTTCCGCGAATGCAATTTCCCTTCTGTCTCTTTTACGATCATCTTTCGTCCTCTCTCGCGGGCCATCGATCGCCGGCAAAACCATGTAATAACGCCCGCTAAGCGGAGTGCACAGCTGTCTGCACTTTTTTTTGCTCTCCCGCGCGCACGACGTGGAAGCGCATGTGCGCGCGCTTCCGCAATATACATCGACTCTAAAAAGCTAGAGAGCTCTCTCTCCCTCTCTCTGCGGATGTAGAATTGAATCGGGGTAGTTATACGTTCGCCGTAACCTTTGAGAAGTGAAATGCGCGCGACGTATTTCGAGTCGCATGCAGATGCGGGAACGCATTATTTGCTCGTAGGGGTTTACTAACCCTTCCTACCCCCCCCCCCCTTCCCATTGTCATTTATCTCTCGAGATTCGAGTTTGCGTGAATGCGACGCCGGCGTCCGTTTGTCCGAGAGCATATGGAAACACAACGGACTAGCCGGTAATATAGCTCTTTTCGCGTCCTGATTGTCCTGTGGCTGTTATGTATGGGGCTCCTATTTGTCACCCCAAATTTCGTCTACATCGGTAATGTCGTGTGAAAAAAATATGTTAATTTGCATAAAGTTTCGTTAAGCGCATCTGGCACAGATATAGTGAGCGATAATAATGGTGAAATAAAAAGAATGAATAAAATATGCATTATTTTTTAGTGGATTTGTGTGACTCGTTATAACTTGTAATGAATAATCGAATAAATTTGTTCGACAAATGTTAACTTTACCTTATATTAAAAACGTTCTCAACGTCAAATCGACTGCTAAAATTATCTCAAGTTTACTTTGAAAGATATTTTTCATTTTTATCGTCGTCGCGTATTCCACGCGTATATAGCCTGTGACGCCATTAAAAATTTACATCGTCCCTTTCTCTATTAACTCGAAGATTAACTCCGCGGGAGGAGAAAAAAAATCAACAGATCGGGGAGGGCTCGAGGGACTGCGAGGCCGTAGCCTCGAAATGCCAGTTTCCATTCGCGATTTATGCCCGCTAATTACGCTTGGCGATATTCCCGCAGAGCATTTTTTCGCTGCGCGCCGCAAATTTTCCTAGCCCACGCGCTGTAAATCAAAGTTAACGCGCTGACTTCTGACGCCGCGCACTACGCTGTAAACTGCGTATCGCGCAGGGAGTATTATTCCACTTTTTTTTCGTTCGCGGTCTGGCTATGCATACAGATATACAAAGCTGGCGGACGATGTAAAGAAGCAACATATAAAAAATAAAAAGAAGACGCGAAGAGAGAACCGGGCAAAGTGTCAGGCGAATGAAATGTAACTCTCGGCCGTGCTATAGAGCATGTTTTAAAAAATATATATTTTTCTCTCGTTAGCTTATCTATTAAACGGAGAGTTAGGAGCTGGGCTGTAGGAAATCGGGGAAACGAAAAATAAGCCATAAATCAGAGTACTGCAGTGGCAAGCTGAGCATAAAGATTTATTATACCCCATCGCGCGCGCGCAGTACAGCAACTGCAGCTAATCAGATTACGTACTTTACATTCCGCGCACGTGTATATTACACCGGCGTCTCTCTCTCTCTCTCGCCGCGCGCTTATCCGGCGTTTTTGCCCGCGCAAAACTTTTAAATCGTAATATAGCGGAGCTGCTGCGCGCGAGCCGCACGATAGAAACAGAGAGAAAGGGAGAGGATAACTATACGAAGTAATGCAGGCGCAATGAAAATTATGAAGCTATATGGCGATCGAGGAGGCCGTGTGCCGAACGCCGAATAGTTGGCCATTCAGCTTATCGAGAACAGCAGGGGCCGACAGTATGATGCAAAAGTTTACGGGATACGCGTATATGTCCATACACGTTGCATGTGTGCATAGCAAAGTTTAATTCAGCAACGCACGTATATATAACAATGAGCCACCGAGGAGCTGCGGTTTCAATGAAGCTTCGAAAATCCTCCTCGCTCCCCCACCACCGGTGTAGAAAATGGAAGCTAATCGTCTTATGTATTACCATATGCAGAACTTCTCGGGCTGGTATATATTCTAGGAGTAGAGTATGATGTGTGCATGGGAGTATATATATATCTTTATCCTTGATTTATAACGTTTCTGTCACGAAAATGTTGCAAAGTCGATAAGTTTTTTTTAACCATTTTCAATTGCCTGCGTCGGTGAATTCGAAATAGCCTGTCAATCACAATATGTATACAGTACGAATTCAATGTCTAAACGCAGTTATAATAACAATTTTATTTCAACGGTAATTTGCAAAACTGAAAAAAGCTTGAATTGTTAAAAGAAATTGCTTATATACCAATGAGATATACATTTTGACATAAAAAGCGAAATATCATGAATTTAAATTTTTAAGTTAAGTCCTTATAACTTTTCATCGCATCCACTGTGACGGTCGTTTTTTTATATCTCTAGATCGTTTTCGTGCAAGGAATATACTATATTTTTCCCATACTCCGTGCAGTAACCTGGAAAGCGAGAAAAAAATGATCTCGGAAACTTTCCATCCTTTCGAGGGAAGCTTTGTAACAGTATATTTTAGCGATGTCGTAAAAACGTATTAGAAAATGTGATTCATTCAAAATTTTGTTAGTGTTTTTAAACTGTGCGCATGTGTGTGTGTGTGTGTGTGTGCGGAAACTTGCATATACACATACATACTCATACATACATACATACAATCTCCAAAAAAATATTTGAAGTTCCTCACATCTTTTTCGACTTGTCACCTTATCTCATATGATCGACTACTTACAATCGCACACCCCCTCTCTCGTCCCCCCTCACGCACGCACGCACGCACGCATACATACACGCATATAACTGCACAAAAGAAGCGCGTAAAGTACGTCTCAAGTATTCTCGAGACCTCTCGGTAGCCCAGCCAGTCGGAATGATAGTTTACGGACTTTTGCCCTCATGCGAAAGATTTTTAATAGCTGGCGCGCGAGCGCGAAATATCGGGAGCCCGCAGCGCACGCGCGTGTACAGCCTAATAAGTAAGTTAGCCTTTTTACCCAGAGCAAGAGTGAGAGAGTGAGAGGGACCTGTGGATTTTTCTCGTTAACGCGCCAAGGATGAATTTACCCGGGGGTAAACGCTCCCCTTGCCACCCTCTCTGAAAATTTAATTCCACACGTTCTTACCTGCCGCCGCTGCCGCTGCTGCTGCTGCTGCTGTTGGTTGTATAAAGGATGTTTACGAGAAGCTTTTACGGCCTCGAAACGTTATTCCGCGCGCGCGACGTCACGCTGCGTATGACACTCCATTCGGGACGAGACTAAGTGGATTATATTATATACACGTTGGGGGGAAAAAGCTCTTTCGGCGCTCATATACCCTCTAGCATTCACACACACACACACACGCACGTGAAGCGAATTCTCAGTCGTTCGTTCGCGTGCACACATGCAATTCGCACTATGCATACGATTAATAATAATCAAGCCCATTCTTTCGTTTGCCTCATTGCAGAGCACGCCTGTAAGGATTTCCGCTGCACGCTCAAGGAATTCTGCATCGACAACGACCTCGTCTGCGACGGTATCAGTCACTGCGAGGATGGCTCCGACGAGGCTACCTCCACCGTCTGCGTCAGTGAGTATACATCTAGAGCGCATATATATAAGCCAAGTTGGAGAGATAGCTGAGAGAGAGAGAGAGAGAGGAGAGCGTACATCCATCCCGATGCAATTAATGTCTAAAGTAATCACTTCCACGTTGCTCTCTGCAATGTGTATGGCTGTTTGTGTGTACCGTTTTGTGTGTACACACGCACGCGTTTATTGATCTAATGCTCTCTGCTCTCGCGCTGATGCTCTCTACTCGCTGTGCGAGTTATGCCGTTATTAAATTTATCGTGGAAGAGAGAAAGAGAGACGTTTGTAACGGCTACACTCGCATACAGAGCGAACTTTTATTTTATTAATAATTAATTATTCTCGCAAGCCCAGTCAAAGGAGCTCGACTTACGGCGCGTCAAGCCTTTTAATTGCGCATTCGAGAGATGAGCCACGAGAGCTGCTTTGATAAATTAAATTAATACCACCGCGTCGGTCGCGCTCGCGGTAAAAAGCGGAAGTACTTTACGGAAAGTGATAGAGAGTCGAAAATTCGGAAGTTTAAATCAAATAAGTACTTGGATAGAGTATTCAAGGTATAGCTTTTTAAATTTATAAAAATAGTTGTATGCAAGCATTTCAGATTTTGTCGAATGCACACCTCTTGTCTAGAGTTATTATAATTTTACACACTGTTACATAAGCGTTACGTTGAATCTTACAGAAAAAAAGTAAAATCAGCTTCTACATATACGTGGAGCTATTTATTGGAAATGGTGAAAAACAAAATTTCCTGTCCAGGATGCAAAATCCCAATTCAAAATATGTGAATTTTTTACAAGTTCTATTACTTTACATATACAATTCATACGAACAAGCGAAAAGCCGGTATCGCTCGTTTGACTCTAAACCACACAGCTAGCGATACAACTACCTTAAATAATATTTGCACAAAAGCACTCGGCCGACAAACATCATGTTGGTTCGGGATTTTTGCACGACCGAAAGCACGAGGACATACTGGAGCACATAATTCCGCACAAGTTGAGGATGATAGAGACCAGAGCGACGTAACAATCGCACAACCAGAGGCACATAGTGTAAGCTGCGTATTCCTCGACGTGTATGCCCTCCTTCAGAGATGAAGCATAATACCAGACGACTTGAAAAGCCCGGCGCAGCCGAGTCAATCTGCAAGAATTAATTCCAATTGAAAAATCGACTCACCTCTCTCTCTCTCTCTCTCTCTCTCTGCGTCTCTCGTGCGGCGGAGAGCATTGAAAGCGGCAACTTTACCTCGAATTATCTGGTTAATTCCGCGAGCTTTTGTGCGAGCGATGTGTTGAAACCGGTGCGGTCGACCTCACAATGAGCCTCGACGATTCTATAGAGCGGCAGCCAGTTCTCGCGTTATAACTAACACCTGTATGAGGCCGAGCGTCAATTCATATGCTCGCGTTTATAGGAAGCTCGTTCTCACGTATGCTCTCTTCTCTCTCTCTCTCTCTCTCTCTCTCTCTCTCTCTCTCTCTCTCTCTCTCTGTCGCGGCTTCGAGCTTGATAATAGAGTTATTAAAACAGTGACACGCGATGGCTGGCCCGAGGCTGTGTCTTTGCTCGCTGCGTCGGACAGTTTCCTTTTGATTAAAAATTCAAATTTCCCGCCGCAGAGCTTTTGGCGGATGAGAAAACTCAAATTTCGCTCTAGAACGAGGCCGGCTTAGACATGCTTTTGCTGGTTCTCGGCGCAGCGATGGACACGAGATGCTGAAGAAAAAAAATTGTTTCTGCAGCGCAGAACCTTATAGTCTCTTCATTATTTATTACCAAGAGTTTTAAAAAACTGCGTGCTAAGCTATCCCACTTCTCGAAGTTAATTTATTTATTTTGCATTATTTCTGCCCGCGTCTCTGATTCGCAATAATATTTTAAAACCTTTCTGCGAGATACAATCTTATTGCGCTCAGTCGTTGAAACAATAGAAGTCAGCGCACGAATATGTTCATCTCGCCATAATCTACTTATCATTTTTTTTAGCCTCGAAGCTTCTCCCATCGCGTCTCTCTCTCTTTCTCTTTTTCAAAAAATTCTTGCTTTCATCAGTCATCATTACGGCGCCAAATTTAAATTTTCAATTGAGACTCTCAGGCCGCCCCGTCAGCTCTCTAACCCCACGATTTCCAGTTTAACCTCAAAAAAGGCAGCTCCCTACACTCGCGTTTTTGTTTTTCATTACAAAATCCGTCTCGTTCTCTCCCCCCGCACACATAAAGAAAAACACAAGGTCCATTATAAAAGCAATTTGCCAACTTGAAAAAAAAGCCACTCACTCACGTAGAGACACACCGGGCGAATTGCAAGCTCTGCGGAAAAGAACATATACCCGAACGCGAGAGTGAGAGAGAAAGGGCAGCTGCAGCTGAAAGCCACAAATGAAACCGCGCGCGAATAATAATCAGGTTATAGCGGTCTACCGCGGAGAAAATTCAAGCGCCTCTCTCTCTCTCTCTCTCTCTCGCTCTCCAGCTCCACAGCGCGCGAGATATACTTGTATACGCATAAATACATGCTTGCATCTGTATAAGCAGCGTATTCCGTGTATATGTATATATATCTACATACGTGTGTGTGTACATTCTCGGCAGACACGGAGGCGTCGACGATCCTCGGGATGGAGAGCACCTGGTTCGCGATGATGATGGTCTGCCTGGTCCTGGCTACCGCCGGCCTCGTCACCGCCGGTGTCCTCTGCTTCTACAGGCAGCGGGTCCTCACCCCAAGACATCTGCACAACGCGCACAACGCGCACAACGCCCAGGGAAATCCCCCCGTCAGCTATCCACGTGAGTACACACACGCCATGTGTATGTTACGTATACGTAACTTATATATGTATATATTTAAGCCTATATATGTAATATGTATATGCAACTTTGCTCTCGCCGCATATCAGTCTCTCTCTCCGAGTGTTCCACACACAAGCACATACATACATATACTATATGTATATACTGCAGGGAAACATTAAAGCGCAGCGCGCGGGCCTCGCGACGACCGTCGGGGAGATCAAAGGGATTACGCGCGCGGCATTTAATTTAGTCTATTTATTTAGAGCTTGTAAAACGTGCGCCGACGCGGTTTATAAAGTTTCAGACGAGAGAGAGTGTGTGTGCGTATACGTACGCGGCGCGTCGTTTATTAAATTATAAATTGCTTTTAGGCGAGCGCGCGCGGAGTCGCTGCCGTTGTTTTAGATACTTCTTTAAGGGAGGGGGAGGGGGCGTGAAAAGAGTGCAGCTTTTTAAAGAGAACGCGCATAATTGCACTTTGCGAGCCGCGGGCTAATTTTTTCAACGCGGCCTTGGAATTCCTTTTTCTTCTCGACTATGCGTTTGTGTACGCAACGTGTGCGCGCGACGCGAGAGGATATTGTGTGTAAAACTACATATCAGTTTCACAAGCCCTTTTTCATCCAGCCGATTTTGTGTACTTTGTGTAGTTGCGTTTTTGTTGCTAGTCACTCTGTCTTGATTTCGAATACACAGTGAAAATTTCTTTGTAAATGGACAAAGGCCGAGCTTTTTAGGGCAGATGCTGCTAAATTTATTGTCGCTGCGCGTAATTAATGAAAATTATCCACCGCGCTGGCGCGCGATAGCGAATTTATCGTTCTCGGCTAATTTATTCAAGAAAACATCAATAAAAGGCGGACGAAGTGGTACAAATCGATAATTTGTTTAAAGGGCTTCAACGTATAATTCATGCCATTTATCTAATGAACGTAAATACCGTTATTTGCTATAATCAACGTAATCGTTTAATTTTAAATGTTTTACTTCGCTTGCGCCAAAAAAAGTTTCAAGCTACACTTTTTCTCGGGATTTACTCGACAAAATAATTTAAAATGTACAACGATAAATGACTCTTTTTTAACTACTCGAATTAAAGCGTAAGCAAAATGTATTTACATGTTTCCTCGTAACAAAAAATTGAAAAAAAAAAGAAATTAAAAAGTTTCTAAGCGCACAAAGCTAGAATAAAACGAAAACGTAAAAAAAAAATTAAAAAAAACAGCTTCTAACAAGTAATGAATTTTCACAATTCGAAATCACGGGAGCCGTAGACGATCTTCCCTTCATGACTTTCCTTAAGGATATGGGTTTATACTCCGCAGGCGATACGCATTCGTTTCTGCAATTAGCCGGAAAATTTGCATTATTCATAAAACAGCAGGAATCTGCGGAAGAAAAGCCGAGTATATGACTCTATAGCCTTATACTCCCTCATGCAATGCAACACATGAAGCGAATTCAATCCCCCCCCCTCTCCCCCCGCACACATTCACGAACAACGACACGCACTCTACGTGCACGGTCTACGTATATTGTGCGAGCTTTATCGCGGCTAATCGACTTATATATACGTACATACATATATATATGTAATATATATATGTGTGTGTGTGTGGGTGTGTGTGAGCATACTTATAAAAGCCGACACGCGATGCGCGGACTGCATGTGTGCGCGGCTGGTTGGAAACGTAATTTGGATCAAAGACGCTGAAAGGGAGACACGTCATTAGCGATTTCGTAAGCTGACTTCACAATGACGGGACGCGGCCGTCTTTTGTTTCGGGGCCGATCGATTTTCAGCTAATTACCGAGAGCAGGATTAATTACCGGCTTTCGAAACTTGCCGCGTTATACAGGTATATACGCTATACATCGTCGGTCGAGAATCTACGTAATCTGTCTTATTATGCGAACAGTGTGAATTATATGTTTTTCACGCGAACGGCTCGTTCGCAGCGATTCGCCTGGAGGTATATAATTTTGGCGATACGCTGCTGGGAATAAGGGTGTATGAGGTGTTGTTAAATAATATGGTTGAGAAGTTGCTTCATTCTGATGCATTAATCGATTTTTATTGGCGGGATCGCGTTAGGAATGATATTAAAAATGTATTTTATAGATGCAATTCACTGCGTGGCATCGTTATATATCTGGAAATTTGAGCTATAAGTACACATTATAAATAATGTTAAGCGATAAATTTTGCTTGAGCTAAGATTCTGTTACGAAATTTAGCGGCATTTTATAATGAAGGTGTGCTCATTAAGTTCACTGTTTTATTTTTATCGCTAACTAAATTATTTGACGGGTTCAATGCGGTATGACCCACATGTGGATCATTATAGTCTTGATTCAAATAATTTAATTACAACATATTCAATTATACGTGTACGTATATATGCATAGGATTTTTAATTAAATAAGTTCGCTATTATAATATAAAATAATATCGTGAACATTATTAGGATTGAGTAAACAATTTTAACAATCTAATTAACAATAAATTTTCTCACAATAATAAAATATTTCTCAATTTTGCTTTTTTTATATTTAATGTCAGCAACGTATGCCAACAAAATTTCTTGAACCTTTTATTATATGTAAATTACAAAACGTTCATTGCCCTTTAAGCACATTTACAAAATACAATAGTCTTATACGAGAAAACTTCAATTCACGTCACATTGAAATTGGAGTGTCAATTAAATTCAATCGAACGAAGCTCGACACACTCGACTTCGGCATTGAATATTCACCCGAGAGACATCGGAAGATTCATCAATACATGAAAAAAAAAAGTTAATAAATTAATCGAACGACACTAAAAATACCCATGCAAACGTGCACGCGCGGCTCGCGTCGACTAAGAGAGTCTTCAACTCGAGCGCTTCAATCGCGTCCCATGTAAATTCGCCATTCAAGTGTAAAACAAAACGACGCTACCGTCCAGACCCTATAATACACTCGAGCAGTTGAACAATGAAGCGTTTAAGGCCGCTATAAACCTTCGTTTAGCTAATGCGTCCGCTAGTTATACTTATGTAATGCCTCAAAGGGGCCTCTTCTCTCCCATCGTCCCGCTGATCTTGACTTTCATCGCCCGTCACGACGATACTATTTATTTCAATTATGCAATTCGTTAACGCAATCGTTACTGCTGCTGATGCGGCTGTTGCAACAGTCGTTCGGGATGAATTGCCCGGCGAATCACGTCGAAGCTTAACTTCTCTGTGATTCGCGTGTTGTACGCGGCGCGAATAGCAAAATGAAGATGATTGTATGCAAATTGACGAATGTATGTACAAGGCTTTTGTGGGGCTCGAGGGAGATTGAGGGAAAAATTATGGCTGCGCTTCGAGCAATTTGAGGTGATGAGAAGAGTGGGCTTAATCGGAAATTACGTGGAGAATATTGACGAGTAAAATTTAGGCTGAGAGCGTAGGCTTCGGGGGAAAATTGGCGAACGAGGTTGAAGCTTTGAATGATTGGAGGAAAGTTGAATGATCTGCAGCTTAAATAGGATGTGCTCGAAAGTAGTTTTAGTTTATCCTTGCATCGATTACTAAAATGCATATAAATATATCAGGGAAATCAATATCTATTTACTTTCGAGTTATTAAATCTTATTGAGCGATAAGATGATTTGAGATTCTCAAAATAGAAATTAGAAAATTATTATTGTGTGTTGACAAGTAAATAATACTTTTTTGACATTTTATTGTTTAAAACACTTTTTTTGACGTTTCGTAATTTAATAATGCGACATATTTTGTGAAAGAAAAATTAAAGTTAAAATTTTCCAACAGAATTTTAAAACTTTTGTAAAGAGCTCGAAAATTGCTGTTGTATGTGGTAACTTTTGAAACTCTCAGCACACATTATTTCTGTAAAAGAGAATAAAAGTAGACGTCATTAGCTTTAATGATTTTTTTATACAGTGTGGTCTCTACGTTTTGCATACACAATTTTTAAACTTTTTTTTTTTATATTAAATACATCAAACAAACGTATGGTCTACAGATTTAAACAAAAACTAGAATTTTTAGTAAACGTAATAAAATCACAGCATAATAAAACATTCGGTTCAATGCGCACTTCGTCATAAATAATTTTTCATAATACACTCGTGAAAATCGCCCTTTTTCATATATAAGATAATGCTTTAAAAGGTTTCAAATTTGAAAAAATAGGTTCGTTCAAAACATTTTTTTTCTGTTCAGTACGAGGTTCAGTAAATAGTCTTGCATACAAATTCTGATTAGAAAAACGTCAACTTCTTCCGCACACGAGAACTTTAAGTAAGATTTGAAGTTTGAAAAAAACAAATTCCCCGTTCAAAACTTAAAAAAAATGCGTCCAGCTTTTTGACCAAAACACAGTTAAATCGTGTACACCATTTTCCATTCCTTTTCCCTCCCCGTGGTCAAAAAGGGCCTCGCACTATCCCGGCCTTACCACGAAATCCACAGTACCTACAACAATAGAGAACAAACCCTCTTGGATAAGCTCGGATATAGATCTTCTCTAGAACAATCCAATTTCCCTTCGCGCAGCTTCCAAAATCTACTATTTACCCCCTGGAAACTTTACCAGACACAAAACATAAACCATAACTTGCGCACATCCCTCCTCCAAACGATATATCGAATTAAAAAAATAATAAATCTCCAGTCTCGCCTCGCCCCTCTCTTTCTCTCGCGAAAATATAGTGTATTATCATCGATCCTTTTGCTTATACTCTCCGCTTGTTTTTAAACTTGTCAAGTTCTCTCTCTCTCTCTCCCTCTCTCTCGGCCCTGGAAGATTCCTCTAAACTGCAGACTCGCCGAGCCGTGCGAAAACAGAGTCGGCGAGAGAGAGGCCGAATGTTTAGCAAACGTTGGTCTCCACAGCAGCAGCAGCGGCTCTGGCCCAGTTCCAAAGGAACATTTTGCCCCGTATATAGTGTTTTGTCGCGGCCGCGCGCTGAAAATGGAAATGGCCCCCTCTCGTGGAATTTATTTCTTTCGTTCTCTCTTTCTCTTTCTCCGCTTGCTTCCGCGCGCCCGGAAAATTGCCTATGCATCTGGAAATGTGAAGCTTATATATACCGCCTCTCGTTAATGTCGAGGATTATTATATGAAAATGTTTGTCAGGTGCGTGCACCATACGTATAAAGCCGCGATATATATAACATTGCTGATGTTATTGTTATTTAATTACGATCGTTTCAAAGTTTTCGGGAGGAGTTTGCCCTTGCGGTTGTCAATCGAGTCGGAAAATATATGCGTCGTTATATACTTCTACGTGATGGTGTATAATTATAAGATCGGGTATGAGATGACGTTTCTTCCTGAAATATATCATACAATCCCGGTGGGAACGACCTACATTGATCTATCTAGGGTAAATTCATAATTTGCAAGAGCAATGAACGTGTTACGCGGATGCCCGGCTTTTTTCTCATCGAGACTCTCGGTAAAATCGATATACTACTCTATATATAGATATATACATATATACAGTGTACACACACACCTAGATTTATAAATATGCATTTTTTCCTCGATGCTTCACACTCGTTAAGGCTATATGAATAATGCCCTCCACTTCGCGTTTAATGGCTCCGACAATTACTCTCCGCACACATTTCAATGTGTGCACACATAACCCTCGCCATCAGATAACCAAAGTCTATACGTTCGCTTCGAAGATACAGCAGTCGTTTAATTTTTTTCTCTTTTTTTTCGCTCGCGATCGTTTAGTACACAGAGAGCACGCCGTATATAATTTAGATAAAGCTCTGTACTTGCCGCGCTCGCAAGCGAGTCCATTACTCATCCGAATTTTCACTTTTTCGGCTGCGCTAGTTTCACTCGTTGGAATGCGGAGAGCAAAAGTCCAAAAGCAACGGAAGCCACACACAGCGCGCGCCTACCTATATAATCGAATCCCAACGCGACGTCTCTCTCGCTTTCGTTTCGACGCGACGATAGCTCGCCGACAATGGAACGAGAGCCAACGCTTACGCAGCGCGCGCGCGCGCGAGAGAGAGAGAATGTATTCTAGAATATTGACCCAGTGGCATGAATTTAAGCTCTAACAAGCCGACTCAGCGCGAATCCGAGCGATTAATTAGGATTTCAAGTCGCGGCTGCACGTAACTGGGTCGCCCGCGCGTATAACACACACTGCTCCGGAGAGTAAGAGTAAAATTCGCGAGGAGAAAGTCAAAAGCCCAGGAAGAACGCGTCTCGCGCTATGTGTATAATACAATTGTGGCGAGGGGCGGCGGCGTCGCCGGAAATGCCTTCCGCTTCATTTCCCGCTAATTGCAAATTGCAGCGGGCTGACCGGAGAATCCGAGCGATCGAGCGGCATGTAACGCGCCAACTTAATGAATCGTTGTAGGCGACACGCGTCGATGGGGACTCAGAGGTCGTGGGATTCGATTCGGTTGTGTAATCTTGTGATTTTACATTTTTTCTTTCCTTTTAGAGAGTTGCTTTCCGCCGATTGGCGTGTAGGGGTAGTTTGTTTTGGGAATCATGAGATATGGAGAGCGTAAAATGCTGATAAACGAAATGAAATATCAGCGGAGTGTATGATTTTGCGAATAAAGCGGACGATAGGGAAAAGCAATCAGCTGAAACGGTTCCAAATTGAAATTCTTGAATGCAGTTTAATAAATTGTCCATTTTTTATTTAGCTTTGAATTAAATTTTAAATTTCGTTCGAGACATTTTTATCTCTCCGCATTAGCTTATACTTTTATCGTCAGTAATCGAAAAAAAATTGTTATTTTACTTTCAACTAAAAATCAACATTATCTGAGCAATGAGCTATACGTTCACATTGTGTATTATTAGCATTGTCATAAAATATTCCTGTCAGCTACATTAAAATATAAACAGAAATAGCTATGTTTACCTGTCACAAATTATAATTAAGGAAGAAATTATAGGTGACCGTGAGTACATGTTGTCATTTTTTATACGTAATAATCATTCACGAAGCTCGAAGTTCATAATTAAATTTACAAATGTTAGATGATTACTCAACAGCACACCTTTTTCATCAACTCAAAAATGAACTTGAAAATTAGCCAACAATCTGTCAATATATAACTGATGATTCTGCTAGAATCCGTAGAGATAAAGTACACATCGCAATAACCATTATCAGTAAATAAGAAGTTTCAAAAGCATTAGCGTAAATAATTCTAAACTTCACCTGTATTACTTACGAGAGAAAAAAAAAATCAAGTAAGCGCGGCTCTGCAATCTATATTTTCGCGCCTAACGGGTACAAAGCCATTTTCGCCTTATCGATTGATTTTCCCCCTCGTGCACCTCAGTGATAAGCCGAGGCTACATTTGCCGAGTATATTCGCAGAGCCTTATCTATGCACCTCGTGTATATATATACACACGTTATACATCTATACATGAATACGACAACGACGTGTTTCCTCTCTTTCACGAGGCTAATGACACGAGAAAAATCGATTGAACTTGGCATATTGCTATACTTACGCTTATCTATTCCGAGCAAATCCTACATACTGCTAAGTGAGATGTCTAAATAAAACTCTCCTCGATCGCAAGCTTATTTTTTCTTCTCTCCTCTCCTCTATACTCCAGGCGGCGCGCACATCGTGTGGAATATTCATTTCCCGTGAAATTGCCAGGTGACACGCGAAGATCGAATCGCGATCGGGAAATTTCTATTATCGCTTATCGCCTCGTCACTGAAATTCGATTGCATACATCGCCGCTATAATATCGGATATTCGCCTTGTGTCTTCGGCGTGTCACGCGAAATATTCAGGTATAAGAGCGCGACGCTTTCGTTGAGCGCGCGATAATTGAAATTTTTAATCGAGCCCTTGTGTGTGATATGCACACGAGCCGCCGCTGAGAAGAAAAAGTTTTAGATTTACCGATTGTTTCGAGTCTGTTATTATAAGCGATCGTCTCATTAGGCGTCAAATGAGGTCGTTTGAATAATGGTTATTGGGCTCTCTCTCTCCCTCTCTCTCTCTCTCTACCCCCCCCCCTCTCTCTCTCTCTCTATCACTCTGTCTTTTTCTGTCTCTATGTAATTGCGATGATATTTTTCGAAGGGTCGAACTTGTAATGATTCGAAATTTAACGAAATTTCATGCACAATCCCGAGTGCTGCGGAAATAACGTTCCGTGCAAATTGCGCAGCCGTATAAACGTTTTTACGAGCCTCACCGATGACAAATTTCGACTGCGAAATAAACCAGCCGCAACGATAATCTCGCACCGCACGTCCAAAGCAAACACCACTAATACAAACTGCGCTGCGTAATATCTCTTCAACGAGGCGAAGAAAAAAAATATCACTACACTACGTCACATCGTTACTTGACGCCGCTTCGCCTAATCTCTCCCTTAGCACCTTATCACGCTTCGATAATCCAGCCACAATCAGCCATTGTACAATATCACGTATCATCGGCGAATCCTCTTCGGTCAGTTTTGCCGAATCGCTCGAACGCGTGGTTTGCACAGAATCAGAATACAATAATATCTTGTACAAACACTCACACATCGACACACACACCCATGACTATTGGCTGGCGCGTAATTTATGCGACGACGGCGGCGGCGACGGCGGCGATGCGGCAACGGCGGCGGCTAACGCAAGCCGCCGACGAATTGACCCCCTCATTGTCGCCGTGGCCACGCTCGAGGCGAGTCACGAACGGAGCAACGACTTACGGAAGCACTTCAGCCGAGGTTGGCAACGAGGAGACGATGAACTGGCACGAGGGACCCAGTGCCAGGCGGCTCATCGCGATGTCGCTGGGCTTCTTCATCCTCACAACGACGCTGCTGCACCAGGTGCTCACCCAGAACCTCGACTTCGAGAACGTCGTCGAGGACAACAAGTACAGGGTGGCTACCAAAGACTTCTTCATCGGCCCCTGCCTCGTCAACACTAATCAGACCTGTCCAGATCCCGAGGTGACGTTCTACCTCTACACAAGGTCGAACCTTAGGTTGGCTCAGCAGATCTTCGTCAATGAGAGCAGCTCCAACCTGGGAGACACGTTCTTCCAGTCGCGAAAACCCACCAAGATCATCGTCCACGGCTACAACTCGGACATGCAGCTCGAGTCCCTTGTCGACATCCGAACCGAGTACCTGAAAAAAGGCAACAACAACCTAATCATGATGGACTGGCACAGGTTGGCATCTGGACCCTGCTACCCCATAGCAGTCCACAACGTGCCCCACGTGGGTGAGTGTTTGGCCCAACTCGTCGAGAGACTCAAGGACTTCGGTGCAGAGGACATCCACGTGATCGGTTTCTCCCTCGGCGCTCACGTGCCCGCCTACACCGCCAACAACCTCAGGCCCTACAAACTGCCCAGAATCACGGGACTCGACCCTGCGATGCCCCTCTTCGTCACCGTCAACAAGGACAGTAAGCTCGATGCCGGCGACGCCGAGTTCGTCGATGTCTTTCACACCAACGCCTTCGTCCAGGGCAAAGTCGAGGCCAGCGGACACATCGACTTCTACATGAACGGGGGTGTCAACCAACCTGGCTGTTGGGAGATGAGGAATCCCTTCGGCTGCAATCATCACAGGGCGCCAGCCTACTTCGCCGAAAGCATCAATAGCCGGGTGGGCTTCTGGGGCTGGCCCTGTCCCGGATTTTTGGCTTATCTACTGGGCTTGTGTCCGCCGAGGTTTCCTGCCGTTCTGGCTGGCGATCCCGTCGACACCAACTATCGGGGCTTCTTCTTGGTGAAAACGAAAGCCACCAGCCCGTACGCCGAGGGAATTTTCACGGTCGAGCCGATGCGCGGAATGACAACGTGATGAAGTGTTCTGTGCGCTGTACTTAAATCGTTTAGTTCGAGACACTGTGATTTCGAAAGTGAAACTCCATTGGACTTGCTGGTGCGGAAAGTGGGTGGATTTTTTGTATGCGAGAGAGATAGAGAGACGCTGAGGTTGACTGAATTCTTGTGGAATGATTGCGATGATGCTCGTAATTTCTTTTCGTTTGTTCAATGATTTTTTTTTGCTGAGGGCACTAACGTCGTTGTTAAAACGCGATTAAATTGTTTCGTCATAAGGAATCACTTTCGTTTTCGTGCAATAGACGCAGAAAAACTTGAAAGTCAGGCACAGGTGACGGCCAGGGTACGTGAAAGTTTCTTGAATTTCCGCTGTAGATTGATCACTGAAACTAAAGAACGTGCGCGACTACTGGCGCATTGTACGCGGAACGATTACTCGTAACAGATTAATAGCAACGATCGCAGACTAATTCTCGATCTAGGCCTCCAGGGCTTACCAAGAACTGTTATCTCGCTCAAAGCACATATTCGCACCACGCAATTATACGGTTACGCGTTCCTATATATGCATATCAAGCCCTATTCACAGCGAATCGAAAAAGACATTTTCGATGTACACAATGCGTCAATTACAATCCATCGGTCAGCCGTCGCATCGTGTGTTTGACTTTCGATGCCTACCCCCCCCTGAAGCCTGCGCAACGCTCTGCAATAAATATTCACGATATATTCGCTCGGCTGCCCTTTGATACAGCGATAGCGTTTTCGATATATACGATCGATTCCGCGCTCGAATTTCACTTGTAATGAAAATATCGAAACGCGTAAATAAACAATGTTAAATTCTCGGTAAAATGGCTCGCTCGAAAATGTAGGTCGACCCTTGGCGCGCGGAAGCGCTTTTCGCCGAGATGATATCGACGGGGAGAAATGTATATACGTTCTATCTATAAATTTGAAAGCTTTCTCATATGCCTTGGAAAATATAATTGTACGCATTTATACATCGCGCGCAAAAAGCCGCGGCGATAACAAAATGACCACATGGCGTGCGAGGTATTTTTTAATCGCCCAGGCAGTTTTACCCGCGGGAATACACGACGAGGAGTGTATAAAAAAATATGATTCCGGCGCGTTGTCATAGATAATGCCGAGAGCGCGAGTCGGTACACGCATTTGAAATCGTGTGTCTATATAAGTATGCGCGACGCACCGACGTGACGTCGAAAGTAAACAGGACGTTTTACTTGTTTGTCTAAATGTATGCGTGATCGAAAGCAGGCATAATTAGCTATGCGCGCTGTCCAGTTGCGCGAGGACGAATGCGGCCATTCAGCCGAATGTGCGATACGGTTAATTGAGATAATTGCTGTATACGTTGAAGTAGTGTTGTTACGGGCTACGCGATGCTAATTACTGCGATATACTTTTCATTCTATATGGACTGTAAACGATATGGCAATAGAATTTCCGGGTAGTATACGGATGAGAATATCGAGGTTATATTATGAACTTGCGCGCGTTGTATATACGCGGGTCTATGCGAGGAGCATCGGCAGCGAAGGAGAGAGAGAGTTAGCGTTGAGCTTTTTAAAAAGCTCGGGACGAGGAGCGCACACATTTCTAGATAGATGTAATTACAGCTCGTAAACTTTTGCAGCAACAGGTTGCTTCTAATTTAACGCTCAAGTTAGGAGACATCCGTTTAACTTTGAGCGCTCTGTACATATCGAGGTCTATATGCGCGTATATTATACATATACGCATTCTTAACGAAGTGTGTACATAATGGATGATACATTAAATTTTTCTCATATATGTACGAGGAGCTGTACGCACTTAATTTACTCGCTGTCGCTCACAGCAGCTACGTACTTACGTGTGCACGAGTTATGCTCTACATGCGAAAACAGCGTCAAAAGCTCACTTTGTACCCTGTATACCAGTTTGTAAATAATTATTCTACTTGCAATAAACGTACTTATTTTTACTCTACGCATTTACGTATATATCTCTGTATTTCTTTATATTAGAGCTTAGTTTCTTAATCTTTCTTGTAGGTGGGGGAGAGACACCCAGTATGATTATGCACAGCTGTGATTTGACTGCAGTTTTCAACTGACACGATGAACATTAAAATTTTAACGTGGCTTTTTTCCCCTTACACATACACGTGTAAAAGCAGCGTTTCGTGCACGTGAAAACTCATATTAAAAAATTAATACTCCAATATAGATAGGGTGTAATTTATGGGCTTTTTGGAAACTCAATGGCACTAGAGTTAGATTACATGGATTTTACAAGTCTTCAAATAGAAATAAAGTGTTTATTACATGAATATAACTTTATAATTTACAATCATTTTTAACAACTAAAGCACTTATTTTCATGAACGAAACTATGCATTAAATAAATTTATCGTTTGGTTACGATAATGTTGAATACATTTTGTTACTTTTCCCGGAAAACTCTGGATAAAAAAGTATCGTTTTTTTAAATAATTCGTCATGGAAAACCAAATAATATTAATAGCATTTTTCATAAAGTCTTTTACTTTACTTACAAGTATACTGAATATGAAAAATAAAAAATATTGTAATCATAGATGATAAATGTATTAGCCGTACATGGTGAAAGCACTCTGAATAAATAGATAGATTATTCATTTACTTGCAATCATAATACCGAACATGAAAAATAAAAAATAAGTGCACTGCTATTATAGATGATAACTGCATTAGTCATATAAGATGAAATCACTTTCAATAAACAGCTAGTTTGCAGCTCAATAACTTATTAATCTGCGGAGAAAACTAATCTTTAGAAAAAAAATTTGTTGATTTTTCTCTACGTGTTAAAGCTACGTTTTTACATTAAACCGACTGTCAATCGTACTGGACTACTCTCCCCTACTGATAGTATAAATTTGTTTCATCGCAGCTCTTCCTCATTTCTATTTCTTTCTCAAAGCAACTCTATTAATTACACACAGCAACATTTACTTTTCGCCAAATACTCGTACCCTACCGTAAAGAAAAAATACCAAGTATATCTCCTTTCCTTCAAAACAAAAAAAAAAAGAATACACCGCTCGATCCCCCTATCCATCGCGACTCTTCCCCCAACAAATGGAATCAAAACACACTGCAGCAAAGCCAATCGAGCCTCTCGCTATCTCTCTCTCTCTCTCTCTCTCTACTCTCCCAGCGAGATAGCGATCCTCCCAATCACACGGAGCCTCGCGTATAATTCAGCCCCCGGAGCCGAAGAAAAACAGACCTAAACTCTCCTCTGGGCTAAAAGGAAAAAAAGCGAGCGAGCGCAAAACAGTCCCGAAGCAACACCAGCCCAGCAGGAAAAGAAGAACCAGCACCGCAGCGCAGCAACATCAGCAACAGAGATGTGCCCCGTCGAAGTTTGTCCGGCCGCGGAAAATTCTAATGCGCTCCCAGCGCCACCACCAGCCACCCACCCCCAAGGACCTCGGGGCTAATAGGGCAGAAGTTCGCATTAAAAGTTGACGGGGGGATTGTTTAAAGCTTGTTTGCTCGGCGCGCAATTTAAAGTTATATACGTGCAGAGACCGCGGCTCTCTCTCTCTCTCTCTCTCTCGTTCAAAGTGACAGCCGACGGCGCATAGAGTGTGTGTCGATACTCGCAAATTTCAGCGATGAACCGCCCCCCTCGCCGCCCACCTTCTCCTCCCACGCGAGAGGCATAAGTTAAGATTCGCTTCGATAACACGCCGTCGAGGCTCGCGTCGTGCGGCGGATCGCTTGACGGGCCTGCGAGTTTGGGGATCGAGCTTCCGATCTCCCTCTTCTCTCTCTATCTCTCTCTACCTACCTTGCATTATCGATCCAAACGTGTGTGCGCTCTCGCAAAAATGGATCCCAACGTGGTGTGTATAGCCGCGCGTGGATATGGTCATGCGAACGTATTAAGCTTGCAGTTTGAAGAAATCTGGGGAATCTAAGAATACACCTTTGCTCGATTGTATGTGCAGGGAATCGAATATTCTTAGTACGAAGGGGACATAATAGCTGTTACTTTACTTATAGAATGTTCGAATAAAATATTCGATTACTGGTACGGATGAATAAAAAATACCTTTGCTACGTTAACTTGGTTGTGTTTGATTTGTAAAAATAACACAAATTTATTTATTTCTTTTACGTTTGCACAAATGTAAATATAGGAAAATCATTTAAAATGAATCAGGATTATTTTTTTAATGATAACAGAATCATTTTTATTTACAAACCTGATTAACTCTTACAAAGTTACGAGAACATCAGCGAGCTTGCGAGCATTTAAAAATTAAATTTTATTTCATCCTCAACAATAGAATAAATCTCAGTGTCGTTCTGCAACACGAAATTTCCCTTTCCTTATTCATGCGGCTCTTCTAAGCTGTGGCATACAGTTTCGCGGCGGCGTACAGTATGCACAGAGAATATTTTCCGAAAGGAAAAGCAAGAAATCCCGGGGTATGTGCGGATACAAGCTTTGGGTATCGGCAGGAGCTGAGCAAAGAAAATGCGGTCAAAAGTCATGGAAAGATATTGAAAGCCGAGGAGAGAAAAAGAGTGAGAGAGAGAGAGAGACATGGGGGGAAAGGGTCGGTTTTGAATGTACCGCGCCCGATTCGATATTACTTTCGCAGCCGACGTCGGAGATGGCTTCTACGCATTCGTCGGATTGAAAAGCACGGAGTTTGGGAAAATTACGGGATTCCCAAGAGCCATCTGTCCCTCCCTTTTTATTATACCTCTCGTATATGTATATCTCTTCTTGTTTCTCCGATTTCTCTCTCCCATTCCCTCTCTCTCTCTCTCCCCTCCCCCTCTATTTCTCTCTCTTTTTCTCCCTCGACTGATACGCGCGTTTGGATAAATCGCGGAATTAAAATGATATCGGTGCGGCGTGTATAAATATATATATATATATATATATACACGTATATATCGGGGAGCTTTTTTCCGCAAGCTCCCGAGAGAGATTCTAATTAGTGAGCTTTTCCTTTTTTCTCGAGGGGAGGATCCTTTGTACACCGCATCGCCTCTCGTTTATAATATTTACAGAGTAGGGGGAAGGGTGGGAGAAAAGTTGCAGAGTATCTTACGGCTATTCATCGAAACAATTATCAACTTTCGCCGAGAGCTTAACTTTTCTTAATCCCCCGGATAGAGCCGGATTTAAAAGTTCCGCGCGCTTTACTTTTTTTCTCTCGCGGGCGAAAACAAAAAGCTCGGCTACGCACTTCTCGTCGCTACTGCAGCAGCTATGTGTAATGTGTATAGATATACATAGAGTGAGCAGGAAATTCAAATATGTATAAACTGCACAGGAATTTCCGAAGATCTGATCTGAAAATCCTATTACTCCCTTAGAATATATTATATTTTTCGCTAGATCGAATGTAGCCCGCGTGCGCGCGCGCGTATAACGACGAGAGCGCGTAAACTCTCGCTTCAAATATTTTTCAATAACACGGACTCGAACGTGCGTACTCGCGCGCACTGCACGAAGAGCGAGAATCTTCGCGTTTTAACGTCGTGGGATTTACCAGTTCTCTCTCTCTCTCTCTCTCTCTCTCTCTCTCTCGGTCGCTCGCTCGCATATAGATATACATGTTAAGCGTATTCTCAGAGGCTCGTAAAGCACTTTCCATATACGTCGTAAATCGATTTAACCCATATACGAGAGCTTGCGAGCGAGGAGAGCAGCAGTCTCTCTATATACTCTTTTTTACTCTCTCTCTCTCTTTCTCACTTCCTGTCTGCACTAGAACTCTCCCCCCCCCCCTCTCTCTCCACAATCCTTTTTTTTAAGATATCCACTGCTCGCGCGAGAGCTTTAAAGCTCGCGTTTTATCGCTCGTGAGAGCTTGTGCGGGTTATTTGAAAAATGGGAGAGTACATATGCGCCGTCTCGGTGCTATGCTTCTTGTTCTGTTGCAGTGCAACTGATGTACGGGTCCAATGGAGCCTCGGCGGGCATGCCAGCGGGCATGACGAACCTGAAGTTGGGCCCGATGATGGGCGGCATCCAAGGGGCGACGACGCTACCCCGGCCGGGAAACTGGCTGCACCCTGCGGGCCTCAGGCACGGGCACAGCGCGGCCCGGGTCCGCCTCTACTGCCAGGCAAAGTGAGAAACCACGGTTCTGACGGGTAAGCAATTTTTATCATTTCTTCTACACTGCTGCATAAATATTTTTTTATAAACAACAACTTGCAACTTTTGAAATTTAAATTAATAATAATAATTACTTTAGAGTACTATAAATTAAAAAAAGATGATTAGTCAAACAGAAGAATTTTGACAGCTTTACAGTGGACACTTCTTTTTTCAACCGGTAACCCAAATTGGATCTCTATAACTGCTTAACATTTTGATCGAATTCACTATACATATTCAAATTTCCCGGCTACGCGTAGCAGGCGAAAAAGCGACTATTTGCACTTGTAACATACAATGGAAATAGAATTGCTTTTATATATATATATAAAAGTATAAATGATGAAATGATTGCTCTTCGTTATGTAATAATTATTAACATGTTGATTGAATTAATTACAAATTCAAATTTCGCGCTACAATGTGTAGCAAATGAAAAAGCAATTAATTTGCTTGTATAATCTTACAGTAGAAATCGAATTACACATCAAATAGAATAGATGGAATGATTTGTTATGTAATAATCAATAATGTTGCAAAGTTCCAAATTGATATGTTATCATAACGCTTGAACGAACAGAGTTGTAATGTTTATAAATGAATAATAATTTAATAATACGTATTTCAATTAATTTAAAACCAGTAAAGAAAATAGCTACCATTAATATATTTAGAAAAATTGTCGAAAACTCAATAATTTTACTCTAAGAGTAGTAAAACGCACCAATCATACCCTATAGATGGGGGATTCCGCGAAAAATATTCAGATAATTGGTTGCTGCACTTCTGGGACAGTATTTTTCTTCCATATAGAACACACCAAATGCGAAAAAATAGTACTCTTACGAAAACAGTTGTGTGATACTTTTTAAATTTCACGCATGCAAATAATAAAATAGTTAAAAAAAAGTCATCGAAAAATGCTATTTTTGCATATTGCCCAGTTCTTCAGTAACTAAATGTTTTTCACGTATAATCGCTATTTAGAACGGAAATGATCTCTCAATTCAATTTAAACTATAGAAGATTAAAATCAGATTGTTAGATTCTAAATTATTGACTTGAGCAATTTGATTAATTTTAAAAATTTTTCAAAAACCTTGCAAAATCGAAAAATTGCCTGAATGGATCCGAAAAAATTCAAAACTATTCTTTGACTAATTTTAAGAACTTTAGTGCCAATAACTTTCGATCTAACAATCCGATTTTAATCCACTACAGCTCAAATTGCAGCTACATTTTATATTACTACTAAATAGCGATTATACCTGAAATATGTAAGCGCAAAAATAAATGTTTGCTTTTTAATTTCACACATACGTATCAAAATTTTTTAAAAAATATTAATAAACAAATAACAGTGTCACACGACCGTTTTCGTGGGAAGCCTTTTTTTCGTATTCTGTATGCCCTATAGAAGACGAAACAAAATACTCGATTCCCCAGAGGTGTTAGCCACGAATTTATTCGTGTTTGTTTTCGCTGGGGAATAGAGATTTTCTCGTTTTTTCGTAGAATTTTTTTTTTAAGATTTTCGCGATCCACGTACTTTAATGTTTCAATAGTAAACAATTCAGTAGCAATGGTCGAGCTCGTTTTCGGCTTCACACCATAAATTTCAATAAATTCTCCAACAGCAATACTCTATTTCAGTCCCCTCCTCACCCCCCCCCCTCTCACCTTACCCTTCGTGCACGCATGCTTTGATTTATCTAACTATAAACATGTTTGTTTTGTTGCAGCGATGTATCTTCTAGTCAGAAAGATGAGTGGTTTGTGTAGGTGAGTTAATAGCAGTCAACCCCTTCGTATTTATAGCTCGATGCGTGATGAGATATATATCTGTCGGGTATGGTTGCGCCTCCCTAGTTCGTCCGGCGGATAATGCTTATACGCGAAATTGTTTTACTAGTTGCATAAACGTCGCACCGAAGGTGCATCACATTTCACGATGACGACGGCATAGATCTAGTTAACGATTATCTCTTGACCGCAATATAACCAAGCGCAGAGATCGCAATCGGAATTTCGCGAATGAATGCAGTTCCACACACAAACGCACACCTATACACGTACAGTGCATATAGATAACTATCGCTTCGAGGAATAACAAATGAAGTGCGCAAAAATCCACCTGAAGCACGTGCGAGATGTTTTCATTCGCGAACGAGGTGTATTTCGTATATTTTCATTTTTCTTATCGGATTAGCAAAAGCAGCAGTCGCGAATCGGGGGTAACGATCTTTTTGAATGTATGATGGAAAGCCAAAAGGAGCGGACCACATTTGAATGGAAAGCGCTGGCCAAGAGAAGCACGTTAAATGGGGAATGCGCTGATGTAAATTAAAGTGTGAGGCACGTCGCGGACATCGTGTTACTTAGGCGATTGACTCGAGGTTAATAGATTAAGTATACCCGATAAGATCTGCATTTAAAGCGAGCGGAACTGCAAGCGTATATACATAGTGATGAACAAAGTTGTTCAATTTAAGTTAATGATACGTTCTTTATTTTGAATTAATTTTTTTAATGAAAATTATGAACGGAAATAATGCAGCAGATGAAAAATCGACTAACTCGAAGGTTATAGCAAATAATAAAAACAGAATTACCGGATTTCAATATGCAGCTGCTGGGTTATGCAATTAACTAGTACTTTACTGAGTTTAAGACTTGCATATAAATATCCCATATTCAAATGCCTTTTTGCGCAAGATATGTAAATATTAACTTCAAACTTCATACAAAGTAAATCATTACAAAGCGCGCAGAACTATAGCCGTTTATATTATTATAGTATTTCGTAATCTCATTTATATACATATATATTTTTACAAGTTGATAGTACAGTAATTTTCTTTTAGAAATTTTAAATTGTTATTTTTTATAAATACCTTACATTAAAATTTGCTACACGTGAAACATTGCATAATGATATAAATTCAGGAATATTGTAAGGAACATAAAATATAGCTGTTCGAATTTTCTGGGAAGTTTAAAAATTGATTAATATGCCTCTAAAAGCGCGCCTTTCAATTACTGAATTCAACATAAACTGCGATATTTACTATCCTTGCATTCATAAAAATTACGGATTTTGGTCTTTGAAAAAACTTGCTTTAAAAAAAACTATTTTAAATTCTTTAACGTTTGTTCTAATTTACTTCGTTGTTTAAATACATCTTTATATCATTCTTTAAAAAAATGTCTTTATACTCTCCAATTAACAAGAACATTTTTCGATTCAGATGTATAAGAATTAAAAAAAACTCGAATACGTGAAATGCCTAACCATCTCTTCATCTGATTTTACAGAGGCAGGCCTGGACCAAAGTCCGCAGGGTGAATAAGAGCGGTGGTGCCCTCACCGTTCTCAATCTCGCCGCATATCGTCGACGTAGTGGCGAATCGTCGCTACGTCCCACACACATCAGACGACACACACACACACATATATGCAACACACACATACAGACAGATGAAAACACAGATGCAAAGGAAAAAAAGTATTCCAACTCAACGATCAACAATGCAAGCCACATTACCGTCGCATCAGCCCGGCGCAACGTTATAAAAAGAAGAAGAATAAGAAAAAAAAGAAAACTGCTCCCCGACAAGAAAGAGAGCAAGAAGAGTAGCGGCTGCAGTCGTAAAACAAGACTTGGCTGCAGTTCTCGAAAAGCACGCACAATATTGCACATGTGCCCCCCCCCCCCCCCGGAACAGCAGCTCGCAGTAAAAAGCGCGCGGCCGCTTTCCAGTTGGCCGGATAAACCCGGGCGATGGAAACATTTTTTTTTTCTACGACCAATGTTTTCCCGAATTCGCCTTTATTTTCTCGTCTTTTCTGCGCGTCGCTTGTGTACTTTTTCTTTTCTGCGCGAACAAAAAAGAAACGAACAAACGACTAAAAAAATGTTATATATACAAAAGCTCACGTGTATCTTCCAGACGAGCCTCTCTGTTACGGGGAATCCCTGTCTAATCTAGGCGATACCTTTTTACGAATCTTCTTGTACACACATTATTATATATTATACGATTTTTTCGAGACGTCGTTTTTAAAGAGAGAGAGAGAGAGAGAGAGAGAGCGTTGTACACACCGGCAGGTATGTGTGCCGTTGTATCGCGTCGGAAGCTAAGGAAAACGACGGGAGCCACGCGATCCCGTAGCGAATATCGTTGGGGAGATCGGACGATTGCTATATACATACGAAGTATAAACCAAAGTGTAGATGTAATTTACGGAGCGTGCGAGAGTCATATATATTGTAAGCGTGCATGTAACGAGAGCTGAGTAAGACAGAGACGGACACGCGAGTTATGCACAAACACATAGACATGCGCACAGACGAACACGTACACACCGTAAGACAAAGAGCTGAGAAAGAAAAGCGAGTATTAAGCAGGGTGGAAGAGAAGGAGCGAGGTTTAATGTGCATTTTGTGAAATATATTTTATCGGATTTTTAAAATCCGCGTTGTAGCTTTAGAGTTTCGTTTGGGTCACGGCGACGCGCGGTAACTCGTTGTCTCTTATTCATTCGCCCGCGTATATTTACCTTGAATATCATAGCTGATAGCAGTCGTAGAAAAAATAAGGAGGAGACACACCAGAGAGGAAAACCGCAGACACCAGTTTTTAACGTACAAACGAAACGGTTATTGCCGTCCTTTTCTATGCCACGTGCGCTTTTTTTTAATTCTCCTCTTGTTCGTTTTACAATATAAAGCGCAAAGCCAATTATTTACGCGGGAAAAGATGATGAATCGATTTACGGCAAGTCGCCGCGAGCCTGACGAAAAGTTTTATCGCGTTCGTTTACATAATTGCATGTAGTTTACAAGATTACACTGTCGTATGTAATGAATGAGTAGGCGCGAAATTTTGAAAAAGAAAGAGCCAGATTACAGATTTACAAGCACAGAAATACAGACATACAGACAGACATGTACGTATATATATATATAAAGAGCATGTATGATCTGTGTACGTTCGTTTCTATATATTTCCCTGGTGACAATGAGCCATTTTAAAACATTTTAAAAACGTACAGCACGCGAACGCTTTACAAACAACATAAAATTTCACAAATTTGGGAAATGTGCAATAAATGTCCATAAGATCATTTTAAAACGATTTTGAAACATTCTATAAGCCCTAATAAAAAACATTTTCAAATAGCTTTCTATTCCACTTTCTTCAACTAGTAACACGAACATTTCTGGCTGTTACAAAATCTCATGGAAACACGCTTCTAAACTAAAATTTACGAATGAATTAAAAATTTGCGAGCTACCCATTTTTGAAACTGTATAAAAAGGTCTCGTGCGCCATCGGGGAGATAAAAAACTTATGTATAAAAAAAGGTGCGACTCTTGCCCCGCCGTCTATACATGTATTATCCGCCTGCCGGATTTTTTAGGATTAGCGCTGATCCGCCAAGCACACCAATCGTTTCAGAGAATGCGTTGCTCTAGACTGACTTTCTTACGTAACTGCGTCTCACACTCTCTCCACAGCCGATCGTCTTCGCCGACTCGGTTCTCGACTCGCACTACTCGAGACTCGGCGATACGAACTTCGAAAACGAGAGAAAAGAAGAAGCGATTCTTTTGTATTCCCCGATTTGAATCTTCGTTGCACAAAAGAGTACCAGAGCTCGAAGGGAAACTGTGTAAATAACGACGCGACGTGCAAGTATACTCGTGTAAAAAAAAAAAAAAAAAAACGAAAGAAATCTGATGTAATAGGATTGCATTACCTGCGTGTAACTTTCTGTTCTACGATCGAGTGAACCTGTCTCCGTTGTTATTTGTGCTGTTCTTCTTCCCTGAATATACCGAGACGAATTCCGATGTCTCCCATTCGAAATTCCAATTTCAACGACGTTTTAGTACAAGCAGCGAATTTTGTATCTCCAGAGGCGAGAAAGAGAAAGAGAGAGAGATAGATAGAGAGCGAGAAAGAGAGAAAGGGAAATCTTGTTTCACCAAGGAAACTAGAATCGAACTTGACAATACTTGAAATACTTGTAATAAGGATAATCTTAGAGAATTCGCATATCATCATTCATTCTTCGACGACGCATACCATTGCTGTTTTAATCTTGTATCTCAAGGAACGCATATTGTAAGACACTATTGGAGGCTATGCGCTTTAGGTAATTTTTGCGAATAAAAAAATAAATAAAATAAATGAAATGGAAGAAAGACGAAGTTTCCTTCGGAATTACGACAAACTCTCTGAAACGCATGACATACTTGTAAAATAATTGTATCTACCATTAGCCGTTCAGCTTTGTGCCGTCTTTATAGAAAATTATGAAAGCGACTAAAAGATAAACAAGCGTATAAATAAATGAATAAATATATTAATAAAAGTATATATATAAATAAAGAAGTATATATAATATATTACAAATTAATAGAATTTAAAAAAACGAAACATTGAAGAGCAAACATTTAATTAGTGTTTAAATGAAAAAAAACAAGCTATTAGCGCTGAAAACTTGAAAAAATCCAGACTTATCTGCATCGCGCACACGTGTATCCCAATGAAGCCCGCACACTGGTTTTACAGAAGTGACAATTTTTGTACATAATGCTGTATTTTCTGTGTCATTTCGACGATTCGCGCGTATCGCCGCGCGATCACACGAATCCCGCTGTTTCGCACCCTTCATTTATATCGAATAAATTTGGAATTTTTCACGGTAGCGCTTCTACATTTATCACTGTAAAACCATCGATTCGCAAAAAAAAAACAAAAAAAAAACAGCTCATCTCAACGCAGAGCAGCAACTTTTCTTCCGACGATCGCCTTTTCTACGTCAATTCCTTTCCTCGTATAAGGACCGATGACGCATCGAAGAAAAAAAAAAGAAAGAATCTCGACTCTATTGCCGAACCGCAATTCCTATGCTTCCTCGCTCAAGCGTCACAATATCACACGAAGGACAGCTAAAAATACGTTTGCTCAGTAATCGGGATGCGGTCAATCGTTTAGAAAGTGTAACCGAGAGACAGATAGAGAGAAAGAGAGCGTGAAAGGTATATTTAAGAAAAAAAAGAGATGTATGCTGCTTTGGTTCGAGTGCGTGCCTAGGAAAAGGTTTATTGTTGTTGATATGATTCTGTAAGTAAGTAGGTAAGAGATCCGCAGCGGCGCAAACGCGACGCTCGGACACACGGAAGCTAGCTCTTAAACTGCCATGATGAAAATATAAATGAGACAATTATTAACGGCGAGGAGAATTCGGTAGACGTTATATAATTGACGGAAAGATAATTCGAGCAAAAATATACACTACTAACGTAGATGATGTGTTTATAGGAGTGAGATTGTCGTCGAGAGTCGTACTGTAAGGTCGAGTAATCCCAATCGTTTGTTCCCTCTCGATTTCGTATTGTTTCAACAAGGATTTCTGTACACTGTCATGCTTTTATTTTCGTGATATCGTGTCGTTTCAATCTGCATATCAGTTTATTCCTGATAAAAAAAATATCCTCGATGCCATTTACTGTGGAAACCGACAAAGTCTCGAAATTTAACAAGCCTTCAAGCTATAAGTCGAGGCTTGTCTTGAAAGAAAATTTGCGCTGTACATGTAAAGAATATATAGTAGTTAAAAACGAAAACTGTAGGAAAATGTATGGTACGTTAAGGTAAAGTTGAATTCGAAATCAAGAGCGTTTTCGTTAACGCTTTGCAATGTCGTATTCCAACTTGTTAAAGAGATTGATTCTTCCTCTAAACTACTCAAGTATTACTCTAATATTACGTCTTAAATTTATCAACTCAACTTAATTTGGTCATCTCAAGAATTGGTTCGTTTACTCCACGACGTCTGTTTAATTGAAATTCATATATTTTTCAAAAAGCTGCACTGGTTTCAATATACTAAGAGAAAAGCGAAGCAGCAAGTTTGGACAGTTATTTGAGACGTTAGAAAGAGAAAGAAAGGCTTGCTAGATGTTCTGTGTAAGGCTTACGTGTAAATATGAATAAGTGGAAAAAAAAAGATCGAGAAAATATAAGTGGAAAGTATAGACAGGCGCGCAATTAGACAATGGATACAATGATAATGTGTCTTTATACGTAAGAGTCAACTCCATCGTGTAGATAAGGAAGAAAAAAAAGAAAATATAAAATTTTATCTAAGTTGTAGAGAAATTCGTACGAGAAAAATTTGGCGAAAAAATATCGATTATTATTGTACGTTGATGTCGCGTATAAAGCCACACGAGCTCTTTACGATTGCGTATATGATTTCAGCTCCAAAGGGTGTAATAGCCGGGTGAAAGAGAAAAATAGATCGGCAATTGTCCCATTAAGATAAAAAAAGAAATAATGAAGGAAAAAAGCAGATCACTCGTAAACTCGTGTGAATGTATAGAGAATAGTTTCGCGCTGCTGCAGCAGCGGCGAACGATAGTTCATTGCGAATTAATATGTTGTCTCGTGTAAACGAAAAGAAAATTTTACAGACGTTACGCATCGTGAAATATTGTAGATTAAAAAATGAAAAGTAATAAAGGAAGGAAAACCAAAAGCACCCCTCCCCCCATTGGAGAAAATATAGGATATCGCTCGCGGCCGCTGGCAAAGGTTGCTATATATATTTCGGCAGCATCGAGCTTGCTGTTCAGCTCTTATTGTTTGTTGTGTCGTATCGATTGGAGACTATAAAAGCGTTCTTTCATTCGTTCGTTTCCGAGAGAAAGAGAGAGAGAAAAGCGTATTTTCAATCTTCAAAATTTTAAATATTGTATTGCACAAGCATATAAGGTGAACAAGTCAATATCGATGGATTCGTAGCTTTCCACGTTTCAGCGATGTTTCCTCTGTAGGTGAACGTGAAACGTTGCTGTAGAATACTTGCTGAAAAAGGTTGATTGAGATTCTTGATTTTCGTAGTCTAGCTGTAAGCAATAAACTATATCGAGGATGAAGAAACTTCCCTCGCAGTTTTTCGTTATTCACACATGAAAATAGTAGCTCTTCGCGACTGCCGAATATCAACGAAATCATTTCCAATAGTCTGTGTAAATGACGAGTGTGTATTCCAAGTCTTATAAACGCGTCTCGCATGGTGGAACGGAGTATATGGGTGAAACATTTTCAGTTCGATATAATAAAAAGCAAAATACTCATCATCGTAAATATACTTTCGCTCATCGCCTATACTAACATCTCTCTTTTTTCGAGTATAAAATGAAATCGTGCGACCACGACAAGTGTAATCGAAGCTAAGGAAATGAAGTATAAATTCTGACACTTACTATACTTAACTATTGTATAAGCAAAAGAAAAAGAAAATAAAGAAAAAAGGGAAAGAGAATCTGTGCTATAAACTGAGTCGAGTTGGAGTGTGTGTCCTGTGGTCCGAAGCCTGCGACTGTAGTAGAGACACCTATTTCCTCCGTAATAAGCTCGAGCTTAATCCAGCCCAGCTGACAGTTATGATAAACTTACGTAGATGGATGAGGATGTAGCACACGTTGAAGAATGACGCGCTGCGCGATGTGTATAACGATTTACGGCGAAACGGGGATGAAAAAAAATAATACTTACGATGACAAAGACGATGGAGAAGAATAAAGTAAATGATGACGATAATTTTCATACTATTTTTACTTTTATTACTGCTGTCGCTCTATCTATGATTGTGTAACTGCTGTATTCTCATCGTGTAACTGTATATTTACATACGCATTAAAGAAAAAAATTACCTAACGTGAACTTCACTCACTCGTACACGTGTAGAACGGAGAGTATAGGTAAAGAGAAGAAAAATGACAAAAAAAATTACGATTGAAAAAATACCTAGATTTTGTATAGTTAGACATTTGCGACTCTGTTAAATCGGCGGACGAGAGAACGAAGTAGAGAGAAAGAGAGTGAGAGAGAGAGAGCGAGAGACGATGAAGAGCAAGAAATAGAAAAAAAATATATATATATAATAGATCTATATATATTGTAGAGAACGAGAGGAATTAGTATGTGCGACTGATTTTTTTTCCCACCCGACGTATGCGTGTGACAGTTCTCAGCTTCCATAATTCGGCGAGACGTTCGATCGAATCATATCGTAAATAGCTTTATACCTCTTTGGCAAACTTAGCATTTTCACCCCCGCACTATTCTCACGAGAAAACGGGACGAATCGTTTTATTACGTTCTATAAGCCTGTATATCCGACGACCAAGAGAGAAAGAGATATAGCAGAACTGTATAGGGTTTCAAGCTCGAGCGTATGATCTACCCTCATTAGTTAATCGCCAATCCCGTACGGAGCGGAAGAACGAAACGAAGCTTTCGAATTTGAAATTCGCGCGTCGCGTCCGAAAAGCTCGACGAAAGCACAAATGCATCGGATCGTCCGTTTATCCCCGTATAATCTCGATCATCCTCGCGCGTAAAGCTCAACGAACATCGGACGGCGCTTATTCCGAAAGCTCTCGTGAAAAACTCGATTCAAGCTTTTATATATATATATATATATATCGACACTGATTTGAGAAAAAGCGAGAGAGAAAGAAGTAAGATTCACAGGCAGAGAAAGAGAGAGCTTTGTGCGATTGAGTTGCTGTTAAAAGCTGTGCAACGAAAGATACACAGAAAAAAAATGAATAAAACGAAAGAGAGTATATGGCGACGATTTCAATTGTTCGCGCGACGCTATCAGTATAATCGCAAACGTTCCATATATATGTAACGTGTGCTCGATGCACGACGGGGATCGCAGCTTTCTGCGGGAATTTAAGTCGTGCTTCGACACAATCTACTCAAACACGCACACAGACATGGACACACACACACCCACACATACATGCAATCATATCGAAGCTTGTCTCTGCGCATATCACATATAATAATCGCAAAACGAGCCTAACGTCGGATCTCGATTTTTCGTGCTAGACTCTTCCAAAAAAAAAAAACAAGAAAAACCCAAAAAAAACGGAATTTTTCGACGAACTTGACAACGTTTTTTATCCTCCTTAAAATAAAAACGACTTTTTCCATTTTGATCCTCTTTACATGTTATATATACTTACGAATATGCATATCACGCGATATAAGAATGAATATACAAATAGTTTTTTTAACGACCTTTTTTCACCTTTACATATTGCCGAAGGAAAAGACTTTTGACCTAAGATTATACACGAGAAAAAAAGAGGGAGAAAAAAGGGTGGGCAAGCGTTTCTTTGCCGTAGGCGACGAACAATTGTAATAGCACGAATTTCGAGTTTGCGTTTGAGTATTACAATGACGATGTACAATTCGATCGCAATATTGAGGAGAGCAGTTTTTAATGTGGTATGTGTGAATTTTCAGTGCTGACGAGCGAGAATAAGAGACAGCGTGACAACTGCGGGGAAACAATAAAGAAAATTCCAATTATCTAATTATCCGTAAATATCCTGTATACCGAAAGCAAAAAAAAAACGATAATCGAAATATTGTAACCTTCTAGAGGTATATGGGTAGAAAATTACCTAATCTCGTATGGTTTAGTTTCGCCACTGATTTATCCATGTGTGTTCGTTAACAATGTTTTTTTAGTAATAAAAATGTTTAAAAGTCAAGCTGCTCGTTTAATTATGTCCACGCCCCCCCCCCCCCCCGATCGCGTCCTTCTCGGTAGAACGCAAAACTGCTGCATGTAATTCAAAAGGTGCATTAAAATCAAGGCTGTATAGTATATAGACTTCGAAATAAATTTCAATTTATTATGCATGTATCAGCTTTTTCTTTTAATACACAACGTATTCGCTATTTCTTTTTTGTTTCGGAGTTCGCAAATAATTCCTCACATATTCACTAGTTAATTTGGTTTATATCGGAAATTCATCGACTCGTTTATCGTCGATTATTCGCAATTGCGTTGCAACTGGGAAGGGAAGAGCTTACATGACACGGCTCTCCTCGACGTCTCTGAACTATATGTACAATGTCGTCTTTATAATTCACTCGTTTCAACAATCGGCTACGTTTGTTTCTCTGTTTTTATCGTTATTTTCTTTATTCGTGGAACTCGCTATCGTCACTTTCGTTTATGTACAAAATAGTGGGAGTATAGCTTCGCCGCTAGTATTTCTGAGACGCGGATGATGCGTTTTCAATTAGATCTGCAATTTAGAGATTGAAAAAGATTTAGTAGAAGTGAATAAAATGGTTGAGAGCTGCTTTATGGCAATTTAAAATTGTTATGCGCTACGTTTGCTTTTATTTCACTTTTTTTTCTTTCCATTATCACGTCAAGTTAATTTTCGAGTTGTTATTGCCAAACAAATCAATACTTTTAAAATTTAGTTTTGTCTCAAAATGTTTCAAGTAAGTGTACTGTCAATATGAAAATGAGTTAATTTGCAACTTTCAGAGAGGAAAATGTTTTGTGTGTATTAAATAGGAGCCAATTTCTTTTTTATTATTTTTTTTTTCATATAAATTTATTTTCATGACGACTTGGTTACGTACAAAAAATATTATACTTAATTTAATGCGAAAAATTTTAAGCGGATTTGGATTTCGAGGTTAATTACAAATTAAGTATAGGCATGGATTTCTTTTTCTAGCACTATTTACAACTGAATACATTTTTATACGCATTTGTCGACATTTTACTATTTTTAATGAATTTTAACGATTTTTCAGTCATCTACTCCTATGTGTATTCAACATTATCATTGTTATAACATGAAATAAAACCTAATATACATCAATCGTATCAACGAGTCGTGAATCAACACTACAGCTTATAAGTTGAAATTTTAAATAAAAACAAAAAAGCTTTGAAAGCCTGATTTGAAACTTTTTTGGCTTTGTTTAAATGCTAGCTACGGTTTTTCTTTATACTTTGTAAGATGTTTAACAAAGCTACTGACAATCATTTTTCATCTCAACATTGCTTTTGATGTATAATATTTTTATGCATTTTAGCAATAATCCTTAACTTTGCTTGCTACATTTGTTAATAAATTGGCTCCTAATGGGATAAAATTTACGATTGCTCCTACTCCAATGTTGGTTTTCTTTATTGCTATACACCATTTAACAAGCAACATTAAGCAATAAAAATCACTTTTTATAAAAGTCAATAAAAATTTATTAACAAAGTAGTAAAAAAAACAAAACATTCACTATAACTATTTTGAACAAACTCAGTAGTATTACTTCAGTTTGTTATTTGTGACAATAAATGTCAAGTATTTCAAATTTCAATGTTTATGCAAAGAAAATGCAGGCATATAACTGAGAAAAATTGTAGTTAGGATTATGGTGATTAATGGAGTAAGAACACTCGTAATGGAAAGGGTTGGCTAAGGAGAAGACTGGCACACACCCAGTCTTAGGCTGGATTCATGCGATGATGCCTAAATTCAAAAACGTCTTTACTATTCCATAAGCAGTATGCAGCTGCAAGTCCAAGACCGATTCCACCACCTAGTGCACATTTCTTGAGACCAGCTGGAAATTGGGTAAATTAATTAAATATACTTCAAATATTGCTGTAAAAGTAACTTGAATGTGTTACCTGTGGATTTGAAAAGCATTCCAGTGGCAGTGGCAGCTGCTAATGTGTTGAAGGAGTCATCTTCTCCTCTTGCCCACGAAAATAGTACACCAAATCCACTGTACATTAATGTCACAACACCACATGTGTTTGCTAATGATGAACCATGTTTCATTACATGATTTATCATTCTGAAAAGGGACTAAGTATTAATGATTGCTATTAAATAAAAAAAGGAATAGAGAGTAATCAAATGTATTAAATCTAAACTTACTGTGTTGTCCACAACTTGCCAGTGTGTCCGGCTAACGTAGTGGCTTTTAGTCCCTTGTAAAAACCATTAGCACCACCAAGTCCAGCCCCAACAATGCATGCTGCTCCAATTTCACTGAAAGCCAATTCAAATCTCCCTCGCTGTTTCAGAGCTCCTTCAGGGAATATGAATTCTGGTTGGCTAGGTGGGAAGTATACTGGATCATAATTTAAGTACGGACTCAGAGACGCTATCGCTATATATGCAAAAACAAAATGAATTTATTAGAAAAAAATCATTATTACAGGTTACTTTGATTTCTTATTTCAATTCATGGGCCAGCGAAATATAGGTTTTGTTATCTAAAAAAATTACAAAGTACATTTTCCAAAGCTGCATTTCTGGGACTGATGAAATATTGCAATATATATTGTAAATAGAAATTGATCTAGCATTGACAGCTTAGTTACATGAAATCATCATCGGCTGGAGTTCCGTAAACAAAAAAAATTATTGCTTCTCGATGCTGCACCATGACAGGGCATTGGGCATCATAAATAGATCATTGATTTATTTACGTTCAACAAAAAACGTGACTTATAGGCGAATTCTGAAGGTGTCAAAAAGTTAGGTTAACGACAAAAATGTTGCTATCCTCTAGCTCTCCAGTAGTTCATAAATTACATCCCATAAATAATACCTCATGTCATAGGACAAGATTACATAATGTCTAATATGCCGATGACGTTAAAATAAAATCTTGCGCGAGGACATAACGTGTACTTTTAGTAAGTTTGAGGTTAGGTGTCGATCGAAGAATCGACCTTTTTTCATTGCTTAGCCAGAAGGATCCGCGAAAAACCACACTCACCCGCAGTGCTCTTGTTGTCTCTTTGCCTGCTGTTGGGTATTGGCGAGGAACTCGAGCTTTCACTTCGTAAATCTATCATTTTATTAAAAACTAACTGAGCTCCAAGCTCACCGAACGACCGAACGTTGAACGCGAACTGCGGCAAAAGAAAAGAGCAGAAAGAGACAGCAAATTACGTGATTATTGAATCAAGGCTGGCCAACATAGAGGCGGAAAGAATCCTGAATCACCGCGATCCGTGATTAGGATTAACCGCGAAATATGGCCATAGTCGTTTATACTTGGCCTACAAATCGCTTTTTTTAAATTCTCTGAGGGTCCCTATTTGAAAGTAAATAATTATTAGATTTACCGTACCCGCAATGCCACTGGCAATATAGAGAATTGAAAATTTTTCGGCGGGTTTACATTTACTTCTTTTTACGTCGATTTTTACGCGTTTTGTTGATTATACGATTATAACTATTTTATAAAAATTAATTTTGTGCTCAATTTCATCATCCGGCTTAAAACTATGCTTTTACAATTAAAAATAAATGTAATCAGCGCTTAAACATAGTCATTTATTTAACAAAAAGTAGTTTTCTAATGTACATACATTGTTACATGGTATAAAATCTGAAAATCTAGGCCTGAATTTCCTTTTTCTCATCAGATGCCACTTTGACTTTCTCATCAAGCACACCAAGATCTTGTAACAAATCGTGCTTACTTTCAAAATAATCTTTGTACCATGTTATGTGTCCAACTTTTTCTTCTACACTCATATAAGGATTCTTTGATAATCCTACGCAAACTAATTCCATGAAATGTCTTATTGGACCTTTCTTGGGACACCAATCTTCCAAATGTCGTTCCATAAATATATGCTCTGAAAAGTGAATTTTTTCCTCTTCTTCCATTCCTAAGACGAAAAGTTTATGCATTAATACAAAGCATGAAATTCAAGATTTATGTTTTTGTTTAGATTCTACCTTGTTCATTGTTTATAGGGAAATGCCACAATTTCCCACGTTCGGTCCACTGTATAAGCTCTTGGAAATAGTTTTCTGGGTAAAACAGCACAGATAATTCCATTTCTCTTGCTTCCATTTTATTCCATGTTGATAGTTGAGGTATATCAGCTGTTTGCTGAGAAGATAACTCAGCAAAAATACCCAAACGTTTTTTTGGAAAAGCAAGCTCTGGACCAGTTGGCCTAGTATACCTGAAAATAAAAATTCAATACTTTTATCAAGTTCAGTTCTTGAGCATTATTGTAATTTTTTGATAATAATGAAACCTTGATTCTTGTGATTTTGCATGTAGTACTGATTCACTTAGAGACACGTTTTGGGCTTGATTTGAAAACATTTGAGCAGCTCTTGCTCTACGCTTATTTTCTAATTCATTTGCTGGATTAAATTGATCTACTTTCATAATTGATAATAAACTCCTGCAATACAATTAAAATTACATTAAATTTATTTTTTACTTAAACATAGCACAGATAATAAAAAAAAATAATTACGAGAGTTCCATGGAAGCTGGAGAATCTATCTTTTTCTCAGTGGAATCATCATCCTGCTTTGCAGATGATGTTTTAGTTTCCAATACTTGACTTAAAAGTTCTAATTCTGTTACCGAAGAATCACCTTTTAATGTTTCAGCAACTTGTTTTGCTGCAGTTTTCAATTGTTCAACTGCAATTCAATGGTCAAATTAAAAAAAAAATTAACACTTATTTTAATAAGAAGAGAAATAATAAAAGTATACAAATACACAAACCATAAGGTTTTTCCTGGACAGCTTGTTCCACCTTCTTTTTGATCAATCGTTCTTTTCGTGATTTAATCGAAACTTTAATATTTTTCTCAAAAGCTGTATCTTTAGTATTCAAAGATGCAGATGTTGCTGTTGATGATGACGTTGAAGCTGCTTCCTTTTTTTTGGACGCCTATGAAAAATCATGGAAACTCACTAACTTATACACAATTATCAATTATAATTTTAACTACAAGTCACTTACTGCCTTTTCTATGCTTAGCAATAGTGCATTCAGTCTCTCATTGGTATCAGAAATTTTGGGTGCATCATTTTCAGATTTTGCTTGGGTGCTTAATCGTTTAATTAAATTATCCTCCTTGTCTGAATCTGAATCGGATGAGTCTGATGAAGATGAAGATGAATCTTGTGGATCCTTAGAAGCTAATACTTTAATCGATGTGTGCAATTGTTGTGTTGATTGCTTCAAAAAGTGGGATATTCCTCTGAAGTTACAAAGCCAGGTTAGAAAAATTTTCGATCATTTTACAATCTTCCTGTTTCAATTAAACCACCGACTTACCTGGGAATTCCTCGAAACGACAGCATTCTGTTTTCTCAATTGAAATGCAAAAATTCGATAATCGACAAACAATATTTACATAACTATACTAACTTTCATTTCGGTGGTGAGAAACAGCGGGTCTCATAACCAAAAATACTAAGAGCTCGACGATGACGACCCTGCGTCCCTGCAGCAGTCTGCCACATTTTTAGTATTTTTTACGACGCATACACTCTATATACCTATATCATATACACGCATTTATATATATCAGAGATGGTATTACCTAGTTACTTTATAGCAGACTCAAAACGTGGGTGTTCTGGTTCCAAGTATTCGAACAATCGAGTTCAAAATTTCGAATTGCAGCAGAAATCGCAACAACCCTCGCGCATACTTTAAAATAATGTCAAAATGCCATTTGCGTGATCGATGGAAAATAGCCTGAAAAATTAAAATTTTCTACGATTTTTCCGAAATCGTTGCATCGACTCTTTTCTCCCTCTCTCTCACGAACGAAAGAGATATAGATGATCATGCGCTGATTTAAAAGTCCTATACAATCAGCTGTTGCACTCTCTCTCGCTCTCCCCCGTGAGTACAGTGAACGTGGATATTTTGCGTTCTCTCGTACAGTTATAAATTCGATGCACGGAATAAACATTGGCATCGACAGCTTTTCTAATTAACGGAAAAATGGGCAAAGGCAAAGGACAACGTACAAAGAACAACGCGAGAGTGAGTACAATTTTCCAAATGTCGCACAGATTATACGCCCTCGGTTAACCTGAAAAACAAAGTCGCGCAATTTCCGCACTCGTTGATTCACGACTTTTGCTCTGTGTTTATTCAGCCATCGAACAGCAGCCGAAGTGCAGAACTCCTCGGGGCAACTGCACCAGGTTTCGTTGGTTTCACAGCTGCCAAGGATGGAGGATACGTGCCACTACTGCCAGGTCTCTCTATTACAAACAACGCTGAGCTAAACAACATTGATCCCACTTTCCAGCTGGTTTTTAAGAAAATGAACAAGAAGGATGCTACCACGAAGTATAAGGTATAATTAGGAGATGTAGAATTCAATGGAATTGTAAGCCGAAAGCTTGAATATTTTGCTTCAATATTTAGCTTCTTTTGATTATGTTTTTCATCAATGCAAACATATTGGAAGATGAGCTTACTTTTTTTATGATTTTTATTTTGAAATTGTGTGACCTATGTGTATAAGCTTCAAATGAAGTGCTCTGGAGTATCAAAAATTTGGACTAAAGCACTTGAATCGAATTCAATTTATAGGTTCATTAATTGATTTTTTATTATTTCTTAGGCTTTGCTGGAATTTGCAGAACTGTGTACCAATGTGGAGTTATCAAGTGTAGAAGCTATGTTGCCATTTTGGCCACGTTTGTACTGTACCCTTTCTATCGACGTGGATCATAGGGTGAGAGAAGCTGCGCAACTGGCGCATGCAACTCTTGTAAAGCGAGTAGGCAAGACAATTGCTACTTATCTTAAACAGCTGGCAGGTCCATGGTTTGTGTCGCAGTACGATATGTACCCTCCAGCAGCTTCTGCTGCTACTAATTGTTTCAATGTAAGAGAAATAAGTATATTCATTTTTATTTGAATTTATATTAATTCTACAATTGAAAAATAATTTGGCTTTCTTTAGAATACTTTTCCTCCCCAAAAGATTGTTAGTGCAATTGTCCATTGCCAGGAAGAAATTCTTAATTATGTTTGTGATAATATTACTGTATTAACACCTCAAGCACTTTCTACCAATAAGTGAGTTTAAATAAGATTTTACTTTTACACTCAAAGATGCCATTACTCATGTAAAAATTATGCTTCTCAGAATGCTAACACCTGAGGAAATGGAATCCAAATATCAAAGATTAATGACATCCAGTCTGCAAGCTTACAGTTTTTACTTAAAAACTGTAACAGCCACTGATATTGAAAAAACTGCCGAATACCATAAGAAGTTAATAAGTAGTAATAAATTTTGGAAATTAGCCAAACACGAAGTTCCTTTAATTAAGACGGCATTTTTTGGTGCTCTGACTGCACTGATCTCTCATGCCAATAGCATTGTTTGCGAGGAAAAGAGAAGAGTTCTGACAACTATAATGAACAGTTTAGATGAAAATGAGCCTGCTCTTCTCACTTCAGTTTGGGAATCTCTTCTTGTAGCTATAAATAAAATAGAGGTTCGTTATTCAATTCAGCAACGAATCTAAATTTTGTAGAGAAATTATGTTTTTTAATTCATTTTTTGCTTTTCTCAGGATTGGCACAAGGTTATAAGTATAGAAAAATTAGTATTGCCAAAACTATGGCGAGTATTAAGGAATGGCGGCCAGAATTGCGCAACCGTAGTTTATCCGAACTTACTGCCGTTTCTTAGCCAGTTTACTAAATTCGAAATTAATAAGACTACCTTGTTTACCAATTTCTTCGAAAATATGCGTCAAGGGCAAGTACACACATCGAGTATCATTAATTCATCAGTCAACATAATCTTAAAAATTATTTAACTTTTAGGTTTACGGCGAAGAATGTTAAGCTCAGTCGTTCCGAAGCTTTCGCAGTGTTCACCTCGTTTGTCGAGTGCTTCAGGTACGCGATTCTTGTTAACTGCAACAGCGAGGATATTGGCAAGTGCTTGTTGAAAGATCAGGTAAATCATCTGTCATTATCAAACTTTAAAGATTTGTTCTTCATTAATCGCAACCGCTAAAACTTCATCATTGTTGCAGCTGATGCCTGTGATAGAGTCCTGCATCCACGAGAATCAGTCGATGCGTGCAACGTTCTTCTGTGAATTGGCACATTTAGTTCGCTACTGGAGCAAGAACAGCGACAACCCGGAGTATCCTTGCTACAGCAAGTTGATGAAGATTTTCTGGTTCGAGCTGATCGCAATATTTAACCGGCTAGTGGATAATTCGAGCGATAACTACGGCATCACCACGGGCTCGATTGTCAATGCCATGGCAGACCTGTTGAGCTACCTGAAAAATGCTCCGGACCACAATCGACGCAACATGAGGGTCAAGTTCTCAGATTCGGCGCCCGAATCCAGCGAAACGCCCTCGTCGCCTTCGTCGACACCGGTTAGCATCACGGACAACAACGAGAACGCGGCGTTCCTGAAGGAGCTGCAGCAGCTCGTCACCAAAATGTGCGTAAGCTACTTTAAGAGGATCACCGATAAGCCGTTTAAGCACAAGGTTATCAATCTTGTAAAGATCATCTCGGGTCATGAGAGCAAGGAACTCTTCGTAGCACTTGCTAAGACGTACGACGAGAATGCGAACCTCTTGCAGTTTTACAATCAGAATTTGAAGATACTCATGACTACGGAAAATGAGGAAACGGAGGATTTGATTAATTTGATATTTAGTATCATGTCACACATGTCGGACACTGAAAAAGACATTGTGCTGCAGTCATTTAAGGAGGTAATGTATTTTTCAAAATTTTATTCGTTTATTTTTGTTAAAGTGCAAAATTAAGAGTAATTCATTGCTCGCTGTTTCGCCAGGTCGAAGATGTCAAGATTTTAAAAACTGCTGTGCAGTGCGCATTAACTAAAAAGTACAGAGAGGACAAAATAGTGAGAAACTGGTGCAGGCAGTCCGTTATTACGAATACACTTGTTCTTACGGCTCAAGATGTACTGTCTTCCTTAGAATTTACGGATTCCGATGAAAAGATGTTCGTGCAGGCATTCGAGCCTTCATCCGATGGAGGTAAATACTAGTCGAGAAAGAAATCAAATTCGTTTACTGCAATAACTGACTCGTTTTTTTTATTTTTTAGATTTAATTGTAAACAGTGAAGCAATTTGCGGAATCTCATCCTTGTTGTGTTTGACCGTGGACAGAATGCCGTGGAACAATGAAAAACGAACTCAGAGGATCGCGACTTTACTTTCCCGTTTGTTGGCTCTGTCATGGACTCACCGGGAAATCAATTCCGGCGCAGTCAAGTTGTTGAAAGCTTTGTTTCGTTTGCATGTGCGTGACAATATGGAAAGAAGCGAAGACGATGGTGAATCGACTATTGTCAATATAGTTCAGGAGGCCTGGACGAAAGGTCTTTACGAGATAAGCAAGAGGATTAACCAAACCGCCTTTGCCGAGCATGTTAAATATTTTGCTTCGATTATTTGGGAAAAAATATTCCTAACGTAAGAATCAATTTACGATCGAAATATAATTGAACTTGTTTTTACCGAAGTTTTTATTTGTTTTCAGAAATGATATTTTCAAAGATTCTCTAATTAACTTGTCGACGAAATTCGTTGATGCAGTAATTAAAAGTAGCGAAAGCTATCCAAGAAAGTTTGTTATTACTTTTATGACTGAACTGGAAATTAAGAAATGGATGAAGCATGTCTCCGGTATAATATTCTACGGGGAAATAGTTACTGGTAGTCTTTACGCTTCTAAATTAAAGCAAAGAGGTCAAGCTTGTACTGAGAGATTCGATATTGATTTATGTAACGCTGATTTCGAAGACTACACACATAAATGTTTGAAATGGGCTGCCGCTAGCACGAAGATTCTTAATAATTTGCTTGCTAACACGGCTGATTTACCGGAAATTTCGGAAATTTTGATAAATTTGTCATATGTAGCTACATTAGGTGAAGTTTACATCAAACATTACAATTGCGTAAGTATTTGTATTTCGCTTTCGTACACAGATGACAGATTTTATAAAATGTCAAATTTACTGTTTAAGACCAAAAATGCCAACGAGGTCCTTGTTCTGAGAAAGATTTTCCACGAAGAATTAGATACTCTGAAAACCTATTTATCAGATGACATTCATAACAATGTTATCGCTGATATATATCGGTAAATTATTTGATACGTCAAAAACCTAATAACTCTTAGACGTAGTTTTACAATATAAAAATTTTAGGTTGCTCCTATCCTTCGGTGGCATCTACCCTTATGTGTTAAAATTTTATTATAACTTCTTTACGCCAAGTAACGATCTGTCAGAATTATTTGAAGATAACGCACTGGTTCAAGTTAAAAAATCTAGTGATGTCGAGGTCTTTTTACAATCAGCGCAAGTTTGTATTCATAATTTTCGATTAATGCTTGATTTATAATCTGCACTATGTGCGAATAATGAATTTTTTCTTTTTCTTAGATGTTGAGCAATTGTGTTAATTTGGAGAAGATCTTGGTATCTATTGACGACGAATCAGATTTTTACAAGGTTTTCTTGGCGAGAGTTCATTTTGATGAAAGTGAAGATGCTGCTGTATTAGAAAAAATTTTCGAAAGAATTACAACCCGACAGCAAACCGAGCCTTCTACTTTACTTTTAGATTGGTAAGAACAAATTTTTTATCGCATAATTTTAAAACATGTACTTTAAATAAATTATTGTTATGATTGTTACAGCGATATTCATGAAGTATCCTGGGAGCAGTTTACCTTACCACTTGAGGTCATATCTTTTCTCACTAAATGTGTTACTACTATTCCTAAGAAACTTACACTCGCTCAATGGGACATAATAGAGATATGTCTTGCATCTTGGAACCTATCGGTTAAAAAATCGATCGATCATCATCAAGACTTAAAGGTTGGTTTACAACTGTAAGATTGTCAAAAAAAAGTTCATTGCTCATTAATTTTACGTTTTTCAGGTAAAAGCACTTGTTGTTGGCGTCAACAAGCTATATGTGGCTTTTCAACAAATCATGAATGAGCATGCGAAAAATCCGATGGAGGAATTACCACCTTCTTTACTGGATGAATGGAATAACGTATTTGCTGCTGACATGCAACTCGGTGCTTTTGAAACATGGATGACCTTTGCAGGTAAATGATCAACGCTTATTTGCTGTCAATAAAATTGCAGTTCTCATTCTCACATGTCATGATTTTTCAGAATTATATAATGACAAGGAGATACCGATAGTTTCAATAATACCGTTGAATTATTTGGGAAAATCTTTGAAAGTTTTTGAAGGACCTATCATCAACAGTAACCCATCTGAAAAACCTGATCAAACCGAGAACGAAGACCGAGTTATGCAATTGTTATTGAAATTGATCCACTCGCCTGTATTAAGTTTGCAATTAGGTACTTACGTCGCGTTGAACAACATAACTGACATCTTGGTAGAGCGCGACAAGGCTATTATTGAAGAGGAAAACTTTGATGTGAAGACGTTGAATATGCATAAATTCGAGCAAGTACTAAAAACCGCACAAACTATTGTTAACGTCATTTTGATGGATTTCAAGTACGTACAAACTTTCATTCGTACAATATTTAATAAGCCTCTTTATACTCATCTAACTGTATAATTTTTTAGACTCTGTGACACCATAAGTTGCACCATTCAACCCTTCACGGACTCTTACACCTACACCATTGGTTATCTCTTCACCTGGGGAGTCGTATTAAATATGTGTGCCAAAGCACATGGAGACTTACGCTACCATTACGCTGAAATACTGAAAGATGATTTCTTTCCCAGTTTGCTGAACAATATCTTCCGTTTGATGCCTATCGAAGTACTGCAAGACAGTAAAAATAAGCACTCGAAATTGGTTGAAATTTTCAGTACCGTACCTTCCTTTGATTACACCGATAGTTGGACGGAGTGGAGACTTGATCATCTGGTCTGTTGGTTGTACACAAACTGTCTTCGATACCTACCGGTTCTTGTGCGGCAATGGTGGAGTACGGCTGATAGTCGAGTGAGCGCTGCCGTGGACAAGATTACGACGCTCTACGTCAGTCCGTTCTTGTGCAATGAAGAGCTCAACGACAATAGGTTGACAAACGTTGAAAATATGCAGGTTCGTAATTTAAACAGTTTGATGATTAAAAAATGAAATGTAAAACCAAATTTGTAAAAATTATAAATATGAATTCAGGTCAAAGTTCATCCGACTGCTCGCGAAGTTGTAGCATTGTATCAAATGGACGATACCAAGCTCGAACTGAACATCATTTTACCATCTAATCATCCACTTGGCACTGTCACTGTTGAGCCAGGACAACATGCTGGCGGAACTGCAAACTGGCGAAACTGCCATATGCAACTATCCATTTTCCTTACGCACCAGGTTCGTTATTTATAAAAATTCGAATTGCATGGAGTATTTAATACCCAGCCTCAACGTAATTTTTCGATGCTTTAGAACGGTTCAATTTGGGACGGTCTTATGTTATGGAAGGCCAGCCTTGATAAGAGATTCGCTGGTGTAGAAGAGTGCTACATCTGCTTCAGCATATTCCACATCAGTACCTACCAAATACCGAAACTCTCTTGCCAGACTTGCCGCAAAAAGTTCCATACCCCTTGCCTGGTAAATTATTATTATTTTTTTTTTCATTGCTTACAATTTATCTTTGAAAAATTAATTACTGATTACTTTCTCTTTATTTTCAGTACAAGTGGTTCAACACAAGCCACAAATCAACCTGTCCTATATGTCGAAACGTATTCTAGGCCAAGTCTGAACAACAGTTAAAAGACTTTGAAACGCATGTAACGTCAATTTATTACTTTTTATCAAGGTTTTTTTAGATGAAAGTATTATTTGTACAAAATCTCTATTATGAATAATTGTTTTTGTAATCGATCGATAATATTTAGATTATCATCATCACATTATACAAATCTTATGTTAGAATAGAAATAGTTTTAATTTTGACATTAGTTCTTTATGAAAATATATTACCTTCCAAATCTGATAAGCAATAGTGTATTTGAATGCATCACCTATATATCCTTAATCTAACAAAATTATTCTTTTGTTTACATAAAAAATACGCTCTATTCAGAGCGATAGGTTGATGGTAAATATACATGGTTTTCTAAATAAAATTTACTCATGGAATGCTTGAAGCTGCTAGAAACTCTGGAGATTTTTGGTCATGCTGGCTTCTGCATAAGCACTGAAAAATCCCAACTTCTACAGAATGCTTTGATTATACTTCAGAAAGAAAATCATTTCCAAAAGTGTTATTACTGGGGCAGAATAAACGGTACTCGTAATGACTACCACGTGGCTTATGGATTTGAAAAAGAGTGTATGGCTGGACAAACTTTCTTTTACAGGTACAACAAGTGTAATACATTTGATTTATTTATAAAATATGTTTCTTTATTTAAAATGAAAATCGATTTTTAGTGTCGACTGCATCAACTGGCTACTCATGCCAGATCCAACGAAATGCGCAATTTTACTAACTCCTTTGGCAATTAGCGATTTCCGAGGTGATCCAGCTTTTACAGAAAATGTCTACGACGCAAATCCACCTTACTCGGCTCAGGAAAATCCTGATCATTACACAGACGTAAATTGAAAAATCATTACCCTTGACACGATGTTGTGCGAACTCATCGTGATCTCAAACAAGTCAATCGTTTCAGGAGCCGATCATAAAGCACCTGAAAGAAGAGGACCGACTATCAGCTACTGTATACCTAATCAATCACGATACGGCAGTAGTACCTAGAGGTGCCTGGTTCAAGACCGTCGAAGGCAAAGTTATTCTGAACCCACATTTCGAAGGGTTGGAAACGAGCGAGTCGAAGCAATTAAAGTCTTATTTGCACGCAAGACCCGCGCAAAATAAGTGGAACGCCAATCTGCTCACGAGGGACGATTACAACTTGGCGCTAGACTTTTTGGATACTATCGAGCAAGATGTGCCCATTGGTATGTAAATAAGGACTGGTAATACTTTGAGTTGATTTTAACTGAAAATTAAATTTTCTAAAATAATTTTTTATATAGAATGCTGGTGTATGCAGTTTGCACAAGGTGGTCGTTTAGCTATGCTGCACAGTCTCTATTGGCCTGGAATGATGTTCTACCACAAGACGAATAGCCCGCATTACGGCTCGCTCTACGTAGGAAACGGTAGGAAGAATATGGACCTTCCATTTATGCTATAACGACCGTAGTGATGAAGCTAGTGCAATAAATTTTCTACACGGCGTCTCGTAGGGGAACGTTATTGTTCTCTAAAGAATGGTCGCATTAATTTTGGATTCAAGAATTTTTTTTTAAATAAAATTCTGAAGACGCTTCGTTGCATTCCGAGGTCAACCGCTAGATGTCGACAGGCTGTGCTCTCCAGAAGAAATGCACTTGCGTTCGCTTGTCATTATATACCTACCAGGAGGAGATCAAACTCCGTGCATGGAAGATGGCGACATTTTCCCGACGAAAATCGCCAGGTACGCTTGGCGTAATCGCCTTGTCCTAGCTTCATCGCAGCGCCGCCTATCGGAACCAGATTATACTTTTAATCGAGGTTACATTTTTTTATCTTATTAATGTAAATTAATATATAGTAATTAATTTTATAATTAAAAAATTACTTTAAAATAAACTTTTTAATAAAATTATTTTGTTTATTAATTACTTTTTATACTAATTTTACACTTCATTGTATTACGTACCTATGTTCAATTTCTTTTTCTTTTACTGGTTTTGATTGCACTTGCACTTTGCAATTGCAATTCTTGTGAATTATCCGGAGCATAATGGACAATTTGCTCAATTTTCTTTTTTATTTGATTTCCTTGTTTTCAATAAAATCGTTTTAATTTTCTTATTTGGCCACGAAAAACATTCTAGTTGTTAAAAGAAAAACTAATAACTCAATGTGTAAAAATTAATTTATAAATTTCATAACCGACCAGAGATATTGAGGCTATTTCTTCAACAGTTTTGGTGATTTTAAAAATTATGTTAGCGTTAATCGTGGCAGATTAATTTACTTTTAAGAAAGCTTGTTCCAATGAACTAATCAAATTGAAAAGATTCTTAGGTGACTTTTAAAAAGCCTTTCGTCCGCAAAGCGCATTAATTCATATACATCGGAATTTTCATCGTTTTGTCCCCGCTTCAACGACAAAATGCACTCATTACAAACAAATGACGGACCATTATGTAAATATTTTGCAAACCTTGTGGCTTTTCGCGCAACAAAGCCTACTGCATACGCCAGTACGTAATCTGAAATTGTACACTCAAAATAATTATGTTCTTCCATTAGTTTTACAGCATATCAAATAACATCTATATATTTTAGCATCACACTGTTGCCGGCGATCATTCACATTTTGAATGTCTTTGATGCTTAGAAGTACATCAATTATTTCACCATGTTAGAGCCTTTCGAAGATTTGATCAACGAATAGGTTGCAAAAAGTTTATACATTTGTATAAACAAGGCTGAATCCGGGCGATCATTGGATCCACAACAGTTGCGCATCAAACCAAAAAATCTCTGGTAAAAATTAATTTCATAAAATACAATTTTAAACTTATTTTTATTAATGAATTAAGTTGTGAGGAAATGAGTTTTAGTAAAAAATCGTTATTAGTTTATTGTAAAATTATTTCATTGCAAATAACAGTACACGTGCTATAATACGAATAAAAAGATTTTTGTTATGAACTTATCTCATATGTGACGACAACATTGTATACATTTGGTTTCCTGGCTGTAAGCTAGAAATCGGTGTTCTACTGTAGTTCATAGCAGTAATTAATTGGACTTTACCTTTTTACAGAAATTTGTAGATTCAGCGCTATCGGCAAGGTCAGGATGTTTGTATCTTTCAAAATTTCCAAGCTGTCGACAACTCCAAGAAGTGTACAGATTTCAGATACAAAATAGTTATAGACAATTAAATTTTAAAAAATCTTTTAAATATCGATAAGTTCGCATTGTAAAATTAATCAGTAGACAGACATCTGCGCGGTAAAACTGACACGGTCCCGAGGAGTCTCACCTGTCGTCGGAGGGACTCGGAGGCTTTAGATTTTGCGTGAAAGGATTCAGTTTTAGTCAAAGTTGATTAATTAATTAATTAGGGTTTATAAATTCAGAGCTTTTGATAGATTTCAAGATATTATTAATTCTATTCATATAAAAATAACATTTTTATTTGCTGGAAAAATAATGATATCTGTATAACTGTTATCTTCTTATGGTAATTCTTGATTCTGAAAACATGAGGATTAGCCGCACAAGCCGTCGACAGGCGGTGTTGTTACTCGCTAGGCTAAAGGCAGTTTTGCTCACCGTGCCTGGCGCTCTTGGTCGGGAAAACGTCGCCACTTAGTGGACGCGAGTCCATAGGAGTTTGGTCTCCTTCTGTACCTACGTTCGCAATACGGCTAGTAGGTAAATACAACGTTTAACCTATCCGTGGACTCTGTGTTTACAGTATTTTCAACGTTCGACAGAACGCAAACAATTCTGCAAACGTGCCTGTTTCACACAATCAACGACTTGACAAACACAATTGAATTTCGCAATAGCGTACGCCACTAAAGCCGATAGTTGAGTACACAATATATATAAATAGAACAATCATGATATTGGCTTCGAGGAAAAATGCAGCAGCAATTGGAGCGTTATCGAGTTAAACTAATTTTCCGCAAAACGAAACAAATCATGTAAGTTTATATACGCATACCGCATGTGAATCATTGTTAAATGCCAAAGTTATTATTGTTAACTCGCTGCCCGCGTCGTATTATCGCGAGAGCTAATATACCGCACCGACATGGCAGTAACCTTCATCTTTGCCAGTTTGCGATACACGAACCGACGATGCAGCGTATATATAGTAGAGTCTATTACTCTTCGAAGAGCAATCATATCGAAGAAAATTCCCATAACTTATTGATATCAGGCGAGCGATATTAGACCGATAACGTGTTTGCGCAACCATCGTACGATTTGTATTAAAAAATACGCTTTTATTTCTTGCACAAGTCTTCTTGTGCAGATTAATTAATTTGTATTCATTATCGTTTGGTGAATATCCTAAAGAGGAAAGTCGAAAGTCACCGCCGCAGCGGCTTGTATACGAGAATGAAACGTTTACAAAATACTGTTGGAATTTTTATTTTTTAAGGCAAAGAATTTATCGCTCGAAAATAATTCTATGTAATTAAGAAGTTATCTGTCACCACGAGCCAAGGAAAATGAAAAAAGTTAAAATTTTACTGATTTTTTTGAAAAGTTTATACAATAAGGATTACTCGTCATCTTACCGATGAGCCCAACGAGAAGTCCGGGGCGAAACGCATTTACATAAACTTTTGAACAAATTAGTAAAACTTTAACCCATTTTATTTTCCTTGGCTCGAGGTGACGAGATATCTCGAGTCTATACTTCCGACAGAGTTACAAAATAGAATCATTGTAACATCGAGAACCTCGTTATTCATCTAAAAACGTGAAATACCTACAAATTTTTTATCATTCCATTATATACAAAGTGTGTACCGTACGAACTTTGAAAATCGAATGATTCTCTCTCTTTCTCTCTCTCTCAAGGCGAAAGTACCTATATAAATCTCTCCATAAATCTGCACAAAGTCTCTGCAAATTGAATACACTTGAAATGCAGTTCCGATAATTCTCGTTTATGGCGATACACTTAAGTATAGGCACACGTATATATACAATCTATATACGCAGGCCAGCGTTGCAGTCTCGAGATACACTCGACTCGGCTGTACATAAAGCAAACAAGTGCGATGATTACGTGCGGTCTTTTATTGTTCCGAGAAATCGAACGATGCGTCGTCGTCGTCGTCGTCGTCTTCGTTGTTGTACTTATTGTACAAATGTCTGAATTGGACAAAATGCACGAGAGACACACGCTTCTCCCGTCCATATAATTTTCTTTGTAATTGAAAAAAGTCCCCCGAGAAAGAGAGAGAGAGAGAGAGAGGACCTCCCCGTCGCGCGACTCCCAGCGCAATCAAGCGAGTCTTTGCAATTGAGACACAAAGAAAATGACACACTCTCTTCCACGGCTTTATAAGCTTTTTATATGTTATCGAAGCCACACGAACGATAAGTACATATATACGTGTAGGTGCACATACAATACACACAAATCGAGAATCGCTATACACAAGAGATTTTTGTGAATCGTCCCGGCTGCTTCTCCTCGAATGCGTATAATGTACGTGTTGCGCATGAAATCTTTACAGCGTAACTTGCGGTGCGCGCGGAGCGAGCTTTTCATGGCTCTTCATTCGCCGCGTGCGCAACAATGTGGTCTGTGCACACATAGACGTTGTACATACAGACATTGTACATTCGGTTTCGGCCCGGCAGTCATCGACTCATCGCTATTCAGCGAGCCTCGCCGTAGTAAAATGTCCCGCGACTATTTCTATGTGGCGGGTAGACGCGTAAAATTCGTGAGATATACGTCTCGGAAAGTGATATCGAAGTTGAAGTATTAACTCTCGGGAGGCTATTGCTTGTATTCTCAGCCATAGGTCTTTATGTGTTTGTATTATATACGTATACAGGCAGACACGTGTACCTGACTCAATTTCATATGCAGAGCCGCGCGTATATATGCTGCAGTCCAGTCGATATTCCGCGCACGGACATCGAGGTTCCGGTTCCTATTCAAGTGCTGCTTGTCCTTCGCCTGATGCCTCTCGTCTCATCCTTCTCGCGTATATATATATATATATATATACACACATTATACACACATGCACACATTCTCATCCTCCAAAGGCCTATCTCTCGTCGGCCGAGAGCTTTTTCTTCTTTTTTTTTGCTCCTTTGTTTTCTCCGCCTCGTTTTCCATCCAGCCTCGCGCGGAGAGGAACATTTTGCTTCTTTCGAGAAAATAAAGAAGTAGTACTACGCTCGGGGGGATACGCGACGCAGCTTTCGATGTGTATGAATTGTAGCGCATAAATTACGCTCCAAGATCGATTTGAAAGGTATATAGAACGCGTGTAGTTCGTATGTACGATGGGTGTACGCGTTTTTGCAAATAAAAATCTGCTGCGGCTAGTCTTCGAGTTGGGGATTGTAAGACTAGTTCCTGGAGAATGGTAATTTTATTATTTTGCCGATTAACGTTTGAGCAATATTTATTATAGAACACTTTCTAGTCCCCGAGAGCAGTGGAGTCGCTGTGAATAACGGGTTACTGTTTTGTACGGTTTATGATAATTTTTCAACTCTTGGACTTGTACACCTGAGTTAAATTGAAACTTTGAATTTTTGCGACTGTCGCCTTGCTCTGCGCATGTCAGATGTCCGGTCAAGAAAGGCGTCAAAGTGACCAGACATCTGACACGCGCAGAACAAGGCGGCAGTCGCAAAAATTCAAAGTTTCAATTTAACTCCGGCGTACATTAATTATACGAAAAAATTGTAATTTAACTATTTTGTTAGTCAATATTTTAAACGATTGCTTATAATTATATACTCTGATATTAGCAGATTAACTACGAGAAATTATTTATAATTATACTATTTTTTTTTCATTGAATATTTCATTGAATACTTTTAAGTTTTATTTGTGTACATTTCATACTTTTTAACTCGGACAGTAGAATGAAATCTAACCCTGATACTCGTAGATTTACTATAAATGAGAGATCATATTTTTACTAGGCTGCCAATGAATATTTAACCAGATTAATTGTCAACGACTACTCTAATTACAAAAAATTACAACTTTTACAAGCTTGACAATAGATACACATCTTCAACGCAATATCATAATGCTCAACTCTATAGGAACTGCCAAAATTAAAAAACAAGTAACAAACGCATAGACATACATAATTTCGTTTTTTATGTGTGTAAGCTACGTATAAAAAAAGCGAAACAGCTTAGCATAATTATGAGGACCGCCACTTCTCCTTTATCTCTTCGTCCAATTCAATCGGACAGCCCAATATGTCGATTATTCTATCCTTGGACTTATCGGTAAACGTTCATCGTTGGTGTCATTCAATTTCTTGCTACAATTTTTGCATATTTATTTTTTTAACTTCGTTTAAATTTATAGTTTTACGCACATAGAGCACTGACTTACTTTTTTTTAATCTTCGCTGCGTAACGTCCTTTCTGATAACTTTCTATTAAGTAAATTAAATTTTCGTTTCGTAAATTTTATTTGTCAAATACATTTTCAACCTTGAATTTTTAAGAAAGCATCATTCACTTCATCCTATAGTACAAAAAGAAAAAATTCTAAAACTTTCTCAACTATACATCTCGAATAACTCCTTCTCTAATTCCCTAAGCCCTTTTCTCGCCCGATTCCACTGTATACATACTTACATACTCCAAGAAAGATAGAGAGAGAGAGAGAGAGAACGAAACATCCAGTCTATACTCTCATCCAAGGACACGCGTCATCTCTATCTCTCTCTCTTTCTCTCGACGCAGCGCAGTAGCATCGCATCCACGCGCAGCAGTAGCTCTCCTCCCGAGTCCCGCGGCTATACGCGCTCATGCCTCGCGCGCGTCGAGAAAGAGAGAAAGAGGCCATTGACCGCTCGCGCGATTACACGGCTTTTGTCGTCGTCGCCGCCGTCGTCGTCGTCGTCGTCGTCGTAGTCGTCGCCGCGGAGTAGTATACACATACATATAGCATACGTATACACGTACAGGCATCTATACAGACGAGTCTGCGTGTGCGCGTGTGAGGCTCTGCGCTCGGCCGCATCCGCGGAGAGCCTCTCGCGCTCGCTCGCCTGGTGCTGGTGCGCAGAGCTGCGGAGAAGAAGCGATCGTCGAGCTAACGGGATCTGGAGTAAAGCGCGGGCCCAGGAGCAAAGAGAGCGAGATTTTCTTTGTCCTTGCGCGCGCTCGGCTTTCTCCTTTATCTCTCTCTCTCTCTCTCTCTCTCTCTCTCTCTCTCTCTCTCTCTCGACGATGCGGCTTTATAGGTGAGCGCACGCTCTCTTCGGCAAACTTTCTGCGGATCCGTATTTCCCGGGCCGATTTTTATGATATTTTTCCGAGAGGACGACGCCGTTTGTCGAGAGAGAGACGATGCTTGTTTGCGCGGGTGCTATGTAGGTGCGCACCGCTACGGCTGGAGCTGATGCGCTCTCGCTCTTCTTCTTTGACTTTTCGATGCGAGCGAGAAGCAGTTTTGGAGTTTCGGAGTCGGGGGGCGAAGGTTCATATATGAATTTATTGATGTCGGAAGGGAAATATTTGTGCTGCTGGTATAACGGTTTGTTTATATAAAAGGGATTTTTTTGATGGCTGGGACTCGATGTGTTGACAGAGTATATGATTTTAATATTTTAGTTTGAATTTAATTTTAAGTATAATTTTAATTTTAAAATATACTAGATCCAAAAGGATTTGCGCAAATAACAGTAGAAACGGAAATTGCAGATGTCTCTTGAAATAACACAAATTGTTTGTTCATTAATTAACTAATTAAATAATTATTTTATGTTCATGTTTAATTAAATTTGTAGGCTCCGCAGTATGATGTTTAATTTAATTTAATTTAATCAATTTTTTGTGAGATCAAGCTTAAAAAAGTCAATTCACTTTCTTTCGCAAATAGCAATAACATATTTTTGTATATAGTACCGAGTACAATACTCTTTTCAAACAATAATTCAATTTATAGAGGACATAAGTACAAACCCTCTACTTTCATAAAAAAAAATTCAAATAACAAACTTATAATTACTTTTATTCTTTATCCTGTTACTGTAAAATCGGTTTTCTTACAGTTAAAGAACCCTTTATTTATTAAGTGCACATCTTATATAGAACACACAACAAATTTTTATCATAACATACTGTTACAAAGCAGCTGCCTTGTATTTCTCACTTCCACTCAAAAGATCTTTCTACACAGTGTGTCCTACAATGTTTCGAACAACAACAAATTTTCGTGACTCCTATATAGGTTTTAAACTTAAAACCTGGCAGAACTTCGATCAACGAAACTTTCTAAATCGCTCGAGCCTTAAAAAAGCAAGCCAGAAAAAAAATTTTTTTCGCTCAAGCCACAGTACAGTGTACGACCTGAGCGTAAATTGATTCCGTCCTCAATAATTCCGATTAAGATATTGTTCCGCGCGGAGAGTAGCGCGCCTCGTTAGTATACTGCTGTCCGCGCGATCATTTGACTTTTCAATGCCGAGGATCACGGAGAGCGCAAAGTTTCATCTAAGAGTATATACATCGACCGCACGACCGACCATACGAAGACACATACAGAGCGGAACGGTATTACAATTCTCGCCTCGCCTTCATTTAAAGATAGATCAGTAAAGCCAAAGTATCCTCGTAAAATCTAATGCAATATCCTTCGTACCGTTAAAGAGAAGGACGTGTATGGCTGGCTTTCCGCCTCTTCCTCCTCAGCTCTCTCTCTCTCTCTTTCTCCCTGTCAAATTCGAAACTACAATGGAAAAGTTGGAGGTATTGCGGTACAGCTGAAAAGCCGTTAATCCTGACGCGGGCAGTTTTCAACTCTCGGCTCGTTCGCTCGCTCGCTCGCTCGCTCGCCGGAGAATATATCGAATTTCAAATTCCCTTTCTCTCCATACGGAAAATGCGGCTTTTGCACGCGTAACTTGCCCGCCGCCTCTATACATACACTATCCTCCCTCCCGATCAACGCGAGAAATCGAAAATCGAAGAGAGAACACGCGCAAAGCGCGGGAATTCGATTTAAAAACACTACTATGTACGGGCTATATATAAGCAAATTCAGCTGCGGCTCTCTCTCTCTCTCTCTTTCTCTATAATATAACGAGTCTTCGCCCCGCGCAACGGAGAGAAGAAGAAGAAGAAGAAAACGCTAGAAACGAGTATAGGGCTTTTTCGAAAGGACGGCCAATTCCGCGCGTGAATGTCTCGATGGGATTCTGTGGATGTGTCTGTGTGTGTATAGTGTATGCGTAGATGTATGTGTAAGCTTCTTCGCGCGTTCGTTATATCGTCGAAGCAGCCTCAGCGAGAGAAGATAGGAGTAAAAAGAGAAGAAGAAGAAGCGGTGGTGGTAGCGTCAGCCCGAGGCGCGGAGCCTCGCCTTTCTCTCTCTCTCTCTCTCTCTCTCTCTCTCTGCCTATTCCCGACCGCGAAAAAAAGGATCGAGTTGCGCAGTGGCTCTTCTGCCTCGGCTTCTTCTTCTGCCTCTCCTCCTTCATACGTAGAGGATGTATAAACCTCCTCTCGGCTCCACTTCTTCTCCTTCTTCTTTTTATCGAGAGAAGTCCACTGGGATATTCGGCTCTCTCGACCTTCCGAAGCGTGCGACCGCGAGAAATTTTTTAATTTAGACTACTACTCCAGTTCGTCTTCGAGGATTTTCAACTCGGATTACAGGGTTACGAGGGATTATATCGAGAGATGATGCGCGCGCGCGCGCGCGTGAAGAGGAGTTGAGATCGGGGCGATTACTTCATTTGGAATTGTGAAGAATGCCTGTTATAGGAAGTTTCGATTTACCGTTGTCGTTGTCGTATGGAGAAGTGTAAACTACTTATCTTTTAGTAATGGGAGGAGCTTTTTCGACAGTGAGTTGGGAAAAGAAAATTAATCATTTCGTGGGGATAATGGATACTTCGGATAGAAAGTGGACGTATCCAGTATTATTGACAGCTATACTCGAGATCGTTGTGTTTTTCGTGTAACGAAGATTTACTTGTAAAATAGGGAATATTCATGACGATTGTCAGAAAAAAAATCAGGCAAATTGAGTTCTTTTTAGCAATGAATATTCAATGGCTTAATAGGGCACGTTTACACTTGCATGCTATTTTCGAAAGGAAGTTTTTAAATAGTTCAGTTTCACCTCGAGTTTTACTGCAGAGTGTGGTAATTGTCTATGCTGATTGTTGGAAAATGTATGCTTCAAGAGAACTTTTTTAAAGGGTCAGTATTCATCCTAGTTATTTGTCGAAATGGTCGGTTCTCATAAGAATGCTAAATTTCTAAATTCTTTTCAAATGGCAAGAAATAGTCTTTATATAAACGCATAGTAGTGTCAAAAACATAAAAAGTAAGAAATCATCTCTGTATTACATTTTAAATTCTTTTATTTTGGTTTCTCATAAAAAGAATTCTTTATCACATACGATACAATTATTATCTCCTAAAGTAATAAACTTATATAAGAAGAATCGACACTCAGAATTGTAGAATTATTCAAATAAAATTCCCCCACCCACATTAAATTTAAGCTCGAAAAGAAGCTCATCGATGCGCCGCTAAAAATCGAAATTTCTCCTCCCCCACATCGAATTGGAGAAGAAAAATCGAAGATACTTAGACGTAGAGCTTCTGGATGTGCTCGTCGTGCCTGAGAGAACCGCTCATTTAACCGGAGAACTGGTTCCATACGCACAGCCCCCGCGGCGGCTCTTTCGGAAAAGTAGCCTCGACTCGCTCTCGCCAACGATTATTATTTTTCAGCGATTCCTTTTTACCCACACACACACAGACATACACGGACTTACTCACGCACACATGAACAGGGAGGCACAAGTATCTAGAGACGCTCGAGGCCGATTTATTTTCTCGCACTTGCCGCAGTGAGATAGTCTGCACGACACTTCCGAGTCCGACGAGAAATAACGATCCTGAGGCTATATTAAATTCCCTTTAGTTTTTCCGCGCACAGCGTCCAACTATGCGAGAAACGCAGTTTATAAACCCAAGTGAAATACCGTCGAATTTAATTAAATTCACGCGATACACGCTCGTCGCGCGAGGCGAAAAATTGCCGATACATATTATACTCCCGCGTATACCCGACGTATAAAACGGTAAATTACGCGGCGTCGAAAACTCGTGCGATTCGAAATGAATATATACGCTTGTTATCGAGAGATAGCGCGAATAAGGCAGCATAAGTGTTCATGTAATAAGCCGGGACGTCTCTCGCGGTATGCAAACAATATAACTTCTTGTGTTACACGTGCACACACACTAAGCGCCCAGACACGCGAGGGAACACAAGCTCTCGTGTCTCTGTCAGAGACCGGCTCATTCCAGCTTTTTTTTAGGTTATGAGAGCCTTAGGTACTTTACGGGCTTGACATTTACGAATTTAATTTCTCGCGAGAGAACGAGACACGCCCTCTACGTATTTTATACCTTGTATACACACACTCGGATCAAAGTATCGCGTCCCTCGATATATATATCGCATAGGACGTCGCGGCGTGTGCGTTGAACCGCGAGAGAGGCTTTCATTTTTACTATTGCGGCGCGCGAGCAGAGGGAGTTTATTACGCCAGGTATAATACAGCTGGTCTCGCTCGCGCAACTCCTCTTCCATTACACGTATGCTTTTCAGGCCTCAGCGAGGGCATTTTTCAAGTTGAAATCCTTTGATCCTCTTCCGGTTGCTACTCTGACTCTATTTCTCTCTCTCCCACGCGAGTCCATTAGCGTGTCCGATGCAACAATCGGTAGTATCGTTTGTCATTCGACATTTTCACTCGACTCGTAATTCGTATATGTATACGGCTGTACTGCAACTATGCGTGTACGTTTTTCCCTCTCAAGAGATTCTTATGCTACGTCCACAATAACCTCTATACGGTTACAGTCTTCTTCTCCTTCTTCTTCATTGGCTGTGGCCTTATAATTTAAATTTAAGTTTGAAGGCTACATTCCTTAATGTATACTCTTTGATGATTCTAGATGATGTTGAAACTGGATCCTCAAGTATTACAGTGGCTTCCTTGGGTACTACTTCCTTTCATTTGTTGCAACAGTATTTAAACTTATTGATTAGAGACACTCTCTAATCAATAAGTTTAAACATGTGATCTATATTTTTTTTCATGGTACCCGCACTCACAAGCAGGTGTTAGGGTAATTATGTTTTTCCTGAAGACTTGTAGCCAGATTATAATGATTTGATCGTATTCTGTTCACTATAATGATATGTTTTCTTGTTACATGGACTCTTACAAACTATCGTTTAGTCCTAGGTTGAATATAATAATTTTCAAAAAAACCATTTCTTTATTTCGACCTTATTCTGTTAAAATCTGAGTTGATTTTGATTTTTCTTTAATCTGTTGTCAAAGTCTGATGATGGCAGGAGGTAAATTGTGTACAGCTCGTCTGTTGTACCGCACCCTTGGCTTAGGCATCTGTGTCGTTGTGGTAAATATTAACATGTGCTGCTATCTAAATAAGTGATATATTAATGTTTCTTAGTAGTGTACATTCATACAATATTGCTTTAATATCCAGATCCAGAATAGTATGGGAAGTATTTCTTTATTTATTAAGGGTATATTCCTTTAGTGCCGCATCACTGTGGTTTTAGGTTATTTTTATCAGCACTTTATTTTATGTTGCGTATAGCATGCTCAGTAGAAATGACATGTCTAGGGTTCTCAAAGTTAGTGATAAACATCGTTCATGGTGTTTCTACAGATTCTGAGATTCTGTGAAATAGTTTGAACATTATACTGCTTTCACCAGGGGGAGGGAGGATTTGAAGCTTTTTTATTGCAGTTCCATTTTATATGTCTGCATCTGACTCGATCATTAGTGAGTTGAGTTCATAGTCAAAGGGAATCGGGTATAGGTATTTTTAAATTTTGTTTGAAGTCCTGAGTTTGATTGTTTTGAATGACTTGATTATATGAAGTTGGCTTCTATTTTCAATTTGTCGTTGTTTTGTATTAAGTTGGTGAGGCATTCAATTTTTTGCAGTATTGGTGTGTTTCAGTTATAATTTTTAACATGAAACTGTTAGATATAAATGTTATTCTTTCTTGAAAGCTTTCTATCTTGAAATTTAGCTCGAAAGTGAACATTTTTCGAAGGATTTTAACCTATATTTCGTATAATATATCTAAAAACTAGATCTTATAAGCAACAGATAATATTTATAATAATATATAATAATAGACCATCTTATAATTTATAAATCTACATTGTAAGCTTCTAGATTTAATTCCTGCAGATAATATATATCGAGTAAATTGATAAAAAGAATTCAAAGGCGCCTTTATCATATCACAATAATAGAGAAATATAAGTTTCTTATATGTGTATAACATACAAATGAATTTACTAATAAAGGGTGTAAATAAAATTTTATTTTTATAAAAAATGTTTGATACATAAAAATGAATTAAGTATATCTGACGTATGTGTTTATTAATATACTCTGAAATGCAAACCAATATACGTAAAATTAATTGATAAATAGTGGGTAATTACATTTTCATAATATTTTACCGATTGATCTACACTTTACAATTGTACAATCTATTCATTTTAAAACGCAGGTTAAGTTTTCTATAGGAGTGTTTCCAATCAATCAGCATTAGCTCGAGTAGATGAATAGCAATGTTTTTAACTCTGCCGTCTGCGTAGACTGTACCGTATATGACTCATTGTGGACGCAGCATTACGTTCACTCGACGTACGTCGTTAATTTAAATTATATTTCTCATTGAAGCAACGAGAGCCGTGTCTCTCTCGGATCGGACTTGTTCTTTTCGAGTTACAATCGTCATCGAGCCTGTTTCCCGCAAGCTGGAAGTGCGTAAGATGTACGTTACCGTACGTTATATTGAATTTTTTTGAATTAAATTTCGAAATGTAAAAATAAGATGGTGAAATTTACGTGATTTCACGTAAACATTGGCGTCGAATGGTCTGAAATGAAAAAAAAAGTATGCTTGCAATGTGAATATGTATAATAATTAATCATGCAGTGCTTATCGGTTCGATCTATTATCATTTAATATTTGTATAACTAAGATTTGCGTCGAGTGTATTCAATCTACTTATATCCGCATCTAAATTCTCTGATTGTACATTGCATAGTAATGATACATTAACTTAATCCCTTGCAAGACTGCAAGCATACCATATCGCGCTTATTCGTCCATTTATTTACCAAACTCCAACTATGAAAGAAAATGTACATATTAGAAAACATTCGAGAACAGACTAAAACATGCAAATTACCCCTTTTCCACACCCAGTGTCTTTTACCCCACCATCGTAAATTACCGTAAATTACTCGATCGGAGTATATATATGTGTATAGAGAGCGGATGACTCAGACGAGCCGTGGTATAACGAGTGAATATATCGAGAAATTCCATAGTGCTGCGCTTCTGCCGGCGAGTGAAATCAGAGGAAACGGATAATATTTCTCGCTTCTTAGGCCGTATACGGAGGTAGTTTTTAAGGGCCGTCTATTTTCTGTTCGCGCGATATATGCGGGTCCGCTGAAACGGTCGGGCGAGAATGTATTATACGCGAAAGGGAGAGAGAGAGAGAAAGAGCGAGGGAGGGAGACGAAGCTTAACTTCGAAAAGGAAAGCACACAGGCGCAGAATGCGTAATTGACTTTTTCCATTCACGGCTCTACACACACGTGCACGCGCGCAGCGAAATGAAAATTGCTACTCCTTTATCGGCGTCGTGTGTTCTCTAAATCTTACGTGTATACGGTGATTATTTTTGCCGAAATAGCGATCTCGCTTCGCGTAAAGTAGGCGCGTCGTGGCGGCGGAGCGGAGTATATAGAGAGGAGAGGAAGAAAAAGGGATTATAATGTAGATCGATCGAAGGCCGCACGTCTGTTTGACCAGCGTAGCACACAGTAGTCGTCGTCGTCGTAGTCGTCGCGAGGGCGTCTCTTTTTTTTCCATGGGGGTTATGGGGGCACGTGTCTCTCTCTCACTCTCTCTCTCTCTCTCTCTCTCTCTGCCGGCGGCCCCTTCGCGCACAAAAACGGCCGCGACAGCTGTTCTCCCCTCGACTCTGCGCGCGCGTATATACGCGTGTATATATGTATAGGAGCACAGCTACAGAGAGCGTGTACACGTCGCGAGTCGTCGTCGTTAGTTCTACTGTTATAAGCTGCGCGTGTTATACTGTATGGTACTTCTGCGAGAACGACGCGCCATTATTCGCTCGTTATTCCATTATGGAGCCGGACGCCGAGGACGACGAGGATGGTTTATACATGCGGATATGTGTGTGTGTGTGTGTGCGAGCGAGCGAGCGAGAGCGTGTGTGGCGCGCGATGAGGAAGGTGAATTTAGAGTTGGCTCGGAATTTATGTAGAAAAATATGTGGATAATTGTCGGAGAAGAGCGAGCGCGAGCGCGCGCAAACGACCGGTATAGGCAATAACGATTATGGCGTGGGTATTAGGTGCTGCGTACAGTACATAATACAGTGTATGCGTGTATAATGCGAGGAATGGAACACACCCTTGGGGCGGATGAACGCGAAGCCGTATGTATATATGTACGAAAAGGGATTCTTTTTGGCTGACCTTCCGCGCCCGCGATGTGACTATAAATATATGTAACTTATATAGTGCATGACACACGCGCGCAGCGATCGAGCTTGCGTCAGCTGGATTTGTTTCGATTATATGCGGGATGAGTGTAAGATAAGAGGCTGCACTCGAGTTGTATATAGCGGTAGATCGAATTTCGGCTGAAGGACTATTTGATTTGGGGTAAACGAGCTGTGCTCTCGATTGCGCGCCTGGGAAATGGAAATATTCGACGGGACAGGACGGGGAAAGGCATTTTTATATCGGGATGTATGAGGGCAGACAGATTTTTCTTTGAAATTCTGCTGGTATTGGCTGGCATTGACTTTATTTGTCTAGGCAAAATTTATCTTCCTAAGTATCTAATTCTCAATTTGAATGTCTCTACACGTATACGCTTAAATATACACCGTGTCGTAGAGAAATGACAGAATAAGTATTCCAGTCGAAGGATATTTCATCGAGCGAATTGAGGCTCGATTTGAATTATTCTTTAATTACTTTGGTTTACGTTTTGGTAACCATTGGCTTCTATTTTTAACGTATATAAAATGGATAGCATCGTAGAGAAAATGAGTACAATTTTATCAACTATATAGCGAAATCGATATTATATATCTGTGGCTTGCAGGAAGAACCACTTAAGTGACATTTTGCGAAAAATTTTTTTATGTCGAATTTGAGGTGCTCTTAGTACCCTTTTTCATTGTACAATAGTAGGATTTCCGAAATGCACAAATATTTTAAATGCCAGCCGATTGCATAATCACTTAACTGCATCTCTCGTAAAAATGTTACAGCAGAACCACTTAAGTGCACTTGTTTTTTTTATTTTTGTGCGAGATACACCGTGTGGAGTACATTAAAGCGGTATAATATATATCTAATTACCTATACCGATGTATTCGTCGGTTTTTTTAAATTTAAAAAAAATTTTTTAACGTTTTTAAATTTTTCAAAAATTGTCAATTTGTAAAAACAAAAAAATTACTGGAATCGCTCTGATAAAATTCATACGTATTCCTTAGCTAATTCTAAGAACTTATTACTCTTGAAAATTTTTTCCAAAAGTTTGTGGTTTCTGAATAAAAAATTCGTAAAAGTCTTCGTACAAAATTTTCAATTATAATATGCGCCAGTTTGACCACACCGAGGTTCAAAATCAATCCCCAAATCACGTATCATTTAGGTTTGGACATTTATCCCATTGGTTAGAGGGGTTCCAGATACATTGCAAATGAAAACGTTCTTGAAATCTCGAATTAAAACAAAAAATTGTGGAAAAACCATGCTTTTTTCCTTTAAACCGTTTTTTCTCATAGTTAATAACAATTTTCGAAAATTTTAATTATACCATTGGAAAGGGCATGAGTTAAACTTTAAAAATATGCCCCGCCCGAATTTTTGTAATCGCAAATTACATTAGTTACGAGCCCTCAAAGAAAGTGACCGCATAACCACTTATCTGCAAAGTTCCCGCAGAACCACTTAACTCGAGTAATTTGTTTAGCTTGGGCGTCGAGAAAGAAACTATTTACAAATGTAATACTACGGTTGTATCCGTATCAGATACCTAATCAAATGAGCCAATACTTAGATCTTTTCTCTGATATTTCGATCTTACATATTACTCCAAATATTGAAATCGCTTTTTCTCGAAAACACGAAAATGTCACTTAAGTGGTTCTTCCTGTAAGCCACAGATATATATATATAAAATATTGTGTGTGTGTGTGTGTGTACAGAGTCTAATAAAGAAATGTTGATTCGAATTTAACGAAAAAGTTTTACCAATTGATTGACTCGAACTGTATTTAACATGATTTTTTTATAATGCCTTTCAAAGCAAGCTCCTAAACGAAGAATGTCTTTTACAAAAGTAATTCCATCAATGCATGCAGTAGACAACAAAATTCGAAAAAAATAAACCTTAAATATTTCAATTCTCAGATCGCATATTCAATTGAGCTTCTCTCTCTCATCTGCTCGCACAGAAAAGTGGAAACTTTCTCTCATCGGATCACCGGAAGCATTTGCCTTCGTACACATCAGCGCAGCCAGAGGAATAAAATAGCATATCGGGCGTAAAACACACAAGAAGCAGGAAGAAAAGCAAAGCCTCTCCCGCAGGGCCGAGAAGGGAGGGGGGGAGGGTACCACACCACATAACGATCTAGAAACTCTTCGCTATACAAGCACATTACACACAAGTGTATATGTGTGTGTGTGTGTGTGTGTGTGTATATATATACACACACACACACGCAGAGGCGCATATACCTCCCAGACAACACTGAATTATGGAATTCCCTTAGCGGGTTATATTCTATCTGTTTATTTGCCCTCATCCAGATGCATCGTCAGCAGCTCGGCTGCGCGCCGATAACGATTTTCATCTACGTAAACGCATGCATCCCGTGGAATAATGTATTGTCATAAGCATAAATCCCCGGGCAAATTGCGTTAGTAGCTCAACGTTCTCCGCATATTGATTTTGTTCCCTTGGGAATTTCATCAATTTGCATGTACGTACATACCGGCGAGAAAGAGCGAGAGACTTTCAAGGCGACGAGTTTCGCGCGCATTCTTCGACTCGTCTTTTCTCACTTTTCACTTTTACACTCAGGATATAGGATTGATTGTATGTGTTGGCTTTTTTTAGAATTGGTTGTAGTACTGTGAATACCTATTTACATTTTGAATCTTCCTTGTAAATATATAAGTAAGTCAAAATACGCAAATCAAAAATGGGAATTGATGTCAGAACGAGATAGTTTCAAGGTTGGTCAACGTGTGAACGAGGAATCTTGAATCACGAATGAAATCTTTAGGCTAAGCAAAAATGGAATTTTGTGAAGCAATTTTGATTTATGAGTGTTTTGAAATATGTTGAAGTGTCTGAAAAATGTATTGGATAGCAACAAACTCTTTCATCCAGGATACACCAAAACATGCCTGCAGCCATCGATGTAATGATAATCGTTTAATTAGACATTAATTTCAGCAGCACCGAGAACCAAAATCAAATTCGCTGATTCATCGGCATCGACCAATCCTTGCCCAGAAACGATGTACTTCAATTATAATCATCAATTCCGTTTATGCACGTAAAGCAGGGCGGCAACATAACGCAACGCAAACAAAATTCAAGCCCTATTTAAAGGAGATAAACGATTAACCCAAACCGCCCAGTGCGGGTTATAAATTGGGGTCGAGGGTCGGCCCATTATCAATTCATCAAATTAGCGGAGGAGTAAATACACTCGGCGCATATGTTGTGCTGTTGCCCAGACGTATATATGTCCGTGTATCCGATATTCGCGTATACAACGTATAAACGAGTGCTCTCTGCACATGCGCCCCGACTAAAGCTGCAGGTTACAGCCACGTAATTGATCGAACTTTAACGAAATAAGAGTATATAACATGAAGAAGTAGCGAAGTCTATATTTTCCGCAAGTCGATGCAAATCTGGAAGCAGCTTCTTGTCGCCTGGTACAGTCGCGATAAATAAGGCCTTACGAGCCTTGGGGCAGGAATGTTTACGCGTATACGCGCCCGCGCGCGTGATTTATTGCTCCGGTCGGCGTTTTTATTTTTCTTTCCCTTTTTTTCTTGCCCCTTCCCCCTGCCCCTTCGTGTTTGCTTTTCATCGCGATAAATATTTAGGAAAAGGATGAGGCGGTGCGCGGCATTCCATACTCCCCTCGCTATATACCTATATAACACACTTCAGAGAGAGCAAAGCTCTCGAAAGCTCGCGCGCACAACGAGGAGAAAATACATTTTCATTCCGGCGAATTGAAATTGCTCGGGAGACGATGGTATGAGGTTAATTCAATTGAATCGCCTTATAAATCGTACAGTGTCTGCGGTCTCTGATGGGACTATGTATGCGCGTGCAAGCGCTCCTCGCGCTGACAAAAAGCTCGAGTGTGAATGTCAAAAGCGATTACAGAGCGAGGAGATCTTGCGAGTCCTCTCTCGCTCTCTCTATGTGTACTATATACTTGTACCTCTTTGAATGTCGTTTTCACGATCGGTTTCCAGCCGGTCCCATTCACCTCGACAATGGCCCGATTACCGGTCGCACACCGGCTTTGTCCACAGTAGTGCGCGGCTTAACTCGATCAGTACACTCGCAGTGTAGCAGGCCGACGAGGCATCCTTATTCCTCCTTGAGAGCCGCGTGCGCGTCAATCAGCCTTTTCAAAAGTCTCTGCGGAGAGAAAATTCGTCGCGTTTCTTTTTTTTTTTTTTGTACGGAGCGAGAGCGGTCCTTTTCATCAATTTCGCGCGAGAGGGCTTTCAATCGCGCGGACAATGAAATATTTTTGCTGGAGGAAGAGAGAGAGAGAGAGAGAGAGAGAGAGAGAGAGAGAAGAGAGAGGGAGAAACGATTTTTTAATTAAGCGGGAGTTGGCGTCGATTAAAAATTCAAATTTCACGCTGCTGGAGCTTTTTTCTGTTGTGCAAGATCGTGCGAAGTGTATTTAGAAATTATTTACATAGAATAGAGTTGCATGCGTGATAAACAAATTCAATACTGCTGTATATATAAAAATTTTGTATACAATTGTAGATATATTCATTCTCTGGAAATCGGATAAAGGGATTAGGTCAAAACTTTATCAGATGTGTGATTGGGCAACAATAGGAGTTGAATTGAAATCACATAAAAATAAATATTATAAATTTATTTTTTGTATAAATTGATTAATTTAAAACATGGTTTCTGCTTGTTTCATTTTTAATTTTGTAGAAATAAATAGATTTTAACTCAAAGACACGACTTCTTCATTCTATTTGATGATCTACCCTATTTTACAAAGATTGAATCTAATATTTAAATATCCCTCTCGAATCAACCCTCGAGTCAAATATAAAATTCAAACTTCCTCATAGAATAATGCATATACAATTGCACACCGAAGGGCAGTTATGTCTGGTTTTTTTTTATTTTAATCTTGGCACGAGCTAAGGAAAATTAATTACTTTTCCACACGCCAATGTACATTGTGGCGGGAAATTTGAATTTTCAATGGACATTATACACGGATCCCTCCTTAATAATACACTCACGGAATCTCATCCACATATATAGCTCTCGCGATGTCTCTCGGCCGTAGCTATACACACTCAGATCTAAAATAGCCCTCCCCACTGTCACTCTCTTCTCTCTCTCCCCATATGCACGCATGCATGTGCACACCACGATATATATATATATAATATACGCCACAGTGAAACGCATACACTTGGATACACACACGCGGTGTATAAAGAGAGACGAAGGTTAAGGCAACGATCGTTTATTATGCGACGATGCAGCCGAAGAGCTATAGAGAGCTCGGGCGATGATGATAAACAGGCCACTGTCAATGTTAAACGTCTCGAATCAAGAATGCGGCTATTGTTTTGCACTTTAGCTACTGGATTGAATGCGCTGCGCGCGCGGCTGCTGTTACTTCGTGGAACTTCATTACGGCCAATGATTCATCCTTTAGAAAATGGAATTTTAATTTGCTGTCTCTTCTGCGTCTTGAGTGTTTTTAAATTAATCGCCTCTCTCTCTCTCTCGCAGTCGCAGAGAGAGAGAGAGAGATTCCGATAATGTATCGCCGTGTATCTCGTGTGTGCATAAGCTCAGCTCGTGTTTTGATAAACCTGTCGGCTGAAACGAGATGGAATAACGCTCTAGGCCGGTGACTTATTCGCGAATATATCCTCTTCTGGAAGGCAGAGTTTTACGCTATACGGGGGATTGGGGATCTTAAAATAGCTTCGGGACCATTTGCTCGCGGCTGTGTATATGGTTCTCGCTATACTGCTGCTGCTGTGTGTATTGAATATTCGATGTGATTCGGATACCGGAATATATCTCGCGTAAATGCGACTATAATGAAGCCTTTAGGGGATGATCGTGAGCAGGTGACTTCGTTGGGTGCTGTATGCTGCGGATTGTGACGCGAAATTCAAATTTCCTCATACGATTATACTCTGAAAATTCTTCTGGACTCGCAATTTCGAAAAGGCGCCTTTCGACACTAACCCGGATAAAAAAATTATAAAAAACTGAGCCACTCGAAGCCTCTCGAGTGAAGAATTCTCGACGGGAATTCAAGCTCGCAGCGGCCTCGACCCCCAACTTCCAAAACAAAACCACACGCGCGCACACTCAACTCTTTCCTCAAAGGGCAATTTTTTTTTCGAAAACCCGGAGCGGTCGAGCACCTCTCGGCTTCTAAAACACAGAGCTCTCGCGCGTATACGCTTCTCCCGTAAACACACTCGTACACCGGATTTCCACGTGACGGACCGGTGTTTACCCATTATACACACACACACATGCCTCGCACGATATAGGTATATAAAGAACACTCGAGCCCCGCGAATAAATGGGCCACTCGGAGCGAGTTCCGGCTTCGTTACGCTCCGCTGCGGGTCTCAGATGCTTACGTATACGTGTATATTCTATATATATACACACTCGGGCGGCACACCAGGCGCGCAAGCGATTTTCCTCCGGCGACTTTTCCCTGCGCGAGTTCACGTCATCGTCCTTTATTGGCAGCCCCCCCCCTCTCTCTCACCCGATAGCCAACTTTATCTTCGCAAAAGCCGCCGCAGCGCACGCGTGTGTACATGTATAAATAAGCCGGCTTTACGAGCTTTTGTTCGAAAGCCGAGGGATAAGGAAGTGTGTAACGGTGGATCGCCGAGAGAGTAATATACACTCGTTGGTGTGAGAAACAATTTTTTTTCTTCCTTCTTCTTCGCGTGGGGCTGCGCAGCACACACAGCACACACCGCGTGCGGATCTTTGTGTATACTTAATTATTGCGCATCTCAGCGCTGAAAATTGGCTACTCTCTTGCAATGCCGCACACTTTGCGCCTCAATAGTGTCTAGCATACACACACACACACAATACACATATATATATAATATATATGTGTGTGTATGTATGTATGTATGTATGTATGTATGTATGTATGTATGTTATATACGAGATCGTATATGCAAAGAGATACGGTGCACGGGGCACGAGCGCGTGCCACACCTTTCTTTTCCAATAGTTTCTCGTGGGCTGTATATGTGCATATCCATCCTATTTCGATAACAATTCCTCGAGCAAGTCGCAAAAAATTTTCTTGAACGCACACCTACTAGACCTGATCTTTCTCGTTCCTTAGATCATTCTAAAATAGAAAAACCTTACATAAATGACCGATTGAAGGGTATACTTTTTTCCGGAGCAAAAACGACTCGAAAAAACGAGAAATAATTAACAAAAAAAGAATTTATAAATTTTGTTCTCGAAAACTATGGACTTGTATAAAAATTTCATTACAACAAATATGTCTTAAAATTCATCAAAGAATGCTGTCAAATTTTTTCAGGTTGATCCGACACAAGTTTTTATTTTTCCAAATTTCGAAAATCGTCATTTAAAAATCTGAAAAAATTTCAGAGTATTCTTTGATGAATTTTAAATCATTATTATTCTAATGAAATATTTTCAAAAGTCCGTAGTTTTCGAGAAAAAACATCTATAAATTCTTGTTTCTTAATTATTTCTCGTTTTTCGAGTGGTTTTTGCTACGGAAAAAAGTATACCTCTTCGATCGGCCATGTACGCGAGATTTTTTTCTTTCAGAATGACCTAAGGAACGAGAAAAATTAGGTCCGGTAGGTGTGCCTTCAAGAAAAAATTTTGCGACCTGCTCATGTGAGTTGTTTCCGAAATAGGATGGATATGCACATATATATATATTATGCACGCGTGCGTGTTTGCGTAATGGAGTGGCTATGGGCTGTGCAATACTGTATACTTATGTATAGATACGGACTACTACCACTACTCGACCTTGAGATATAAAGGAGGTAGAGAGTGATAGCGCCGAGAGTTCATGACCATGCGAAATTCGCGCGGTGTTAATTAATTGGATGTCGAGTTACGGGGATGGTCTAATAGAAATAGTGGCTGTAATGCTGATTGCGAGAGGGGCTGTGCTATTGATAAAAGAAGCTTGGAAATCGTTGTTGTGACGCTGAGTATGTTACGCGTATGAATGAGATGTTGGTTTTTGTCGAGGTATATGGATTTGCGGGTGTGATTTTCGGTATGCGGGAAGAACTGGTGTCCATTATAGAGAAGATATTTTTAATATTTACGAAAGTTTCATTTTCTCGAATCCTTCTAAATATGTGCCATTTCGGAATATTGAATGATTAATTCTTGTCTTTGAAGAAAATTCGTTTTATTAATATTTTACTTCGCGTAACTAATTGTGTGCTACACTTCAAATTCTTCATATAGAACTTATTCATATCATAGGAGATCAGCAACGAATTTTATAAAAGACGCGTACGATAAATTAACCATAGTTTTGTATTTGTTTAACACTCAAAAATTGCTGTCAAAATATTTGATGAAGTTGAAACGTGTTTAGTGGAACGTCCACGGGTTTTACAAGAATCATCGATCACAATCAATCAATCAGAACATTTTTAAGTTCATCTTATTTTGGATCTTTTGATAACTTTTTTCAAGATAAATTTATTTTCAAGGTTCGAATGTTATATGTATTAATAACAATCTACGGCTCTCACACTATACATCACGAACTTTCATCGAGCGACTTTTTTCAAATCCATATATAATTTATAAGAATAGAAAAATCTTGAAACAAAATTCATTAATTCAGCGTCTTATACGATGCATAAATATGAAGCAACTTTTTCTCAACGTGGTCGACTTCCGAACCTCGTCCCAAACGAAAAAAAAACTCCAAAAAACTACGGGGAGAGTCCACTTCATATAAAACAAAAAATAAGGTCCCTTTCAATCAATTTCATTCTGAAAAAAGCCGCTCGCGTAACTCAAAAGGAGCATCGTGAGCACACGTGCCTGAAATCGAGAGTCTCACTCATACATATACTTACACATAATACCTGTACGGTGTACGTATACAGACGAGAGACCGGTGAGAAAGATGATGGAAGTACACGATAAGCCGCTCCTCCTCTCCGTATAGCGACTTTGTGTACGCCGCCGCGGATCGATTATATCTCTCAGCTGCTGTTTTTCCGCGGAGATGATGCTGCCACCGCCGCCGCCGCCGCCGCTGCTGCTGCTGCTGCTGCTGTGCTGCAGCCAGTCCTCGTCTATAGCTGTGTCTGTATGTGTACACATCTACGTGTGTATATATATAACTATATAGCGCTCGCGGCCTGTCTGATGATGATCTGGTTTCTATATACGGGGGAGAGAAAAGCCGTTCGGTCGGCTGCGAGTAGCTGTGCGCGCTGCTCTCGAGGAGCTTGTTCAATGAACGCAAGGAATTCCGTTTATAGCTTGACTTTTCACGGCGTTTGAATAATTCGTTACGCGCGCGGCGAGAGCCTCGCGCGATGGACTTTACCGATTGTATGCGTCCGCGAGAGGAGAGTTTATACGCGAAATTTGGAGAGAGGATCGACGAGCGAGGGAGAGAGAGAGAAGCGAAAGATCGAGTGTGCGCAAAGGCTGGTAGTGCAATTACACTCGTGTATATAGTCGTTCTAGAGAACGAGGAAAATCCTTTGATCTACAGACCTGGATTGTTTTACTCGTCGCTTCTTCCTCTTCTTCTTCTTCCCTCTTATTCGCGGGACACGTGTGTGTATATAGGTGATGCGCACGAGTGTGTCTGTGTGTATTGTACCGATAACCATCGCTTACGTAAAAATCCAGGCGGAAACGGCCTCTACAAGTCTCGCGAGAGAGCAAACAGAATTTTCCTTACATAAGCCGAAAGTGCGCGTGTGCGTGATGTGCTTCACGTGCACACAGCATATTACATAGATATCGCCATTAAATTATTTCGACCGCGAAAATTCAACTCGCGCTCTCGGCGCAAGTTTCGGTAATTAAGGCGTTCCGCAGCTCAGGGCGCATGTGTGTATCCTATCCTGTGTACGTATATATATATACGCACGCGTCGGCTGCTCGAAACGAAAAAAGAACACGAGAGAAGAGAACCGCTCGGGAGAGGGAGGACGAAAAACCGGTTGAGGATCCACTTCGACGCGTGTATGTATATATACATACGTCCGAAGCGAGACGCGATGGATTGTGTTATATGTTACATACATATGTGTACGCATTTTTCTATGGTTATTAACTGCGCGTATATAGACTGCGTATATACATGTGCAGAATACATATATAGACGCACGCGCGCTTAACCTTGGCGAAAATTTCATTGTGGAGCGAGAGTTTCTTTTCGTCTTATGTAGCGATGATCCATTTGATTAGAGAATTTTCTTGCGCTCAGCACTCCAGCTGATAATTGCGGCGGCCTCCTACTATGTTGCACACCCATAGCGATAAACTTGCTGGATAAAATCTCCGTAATTTACGATATATATACGTACGAGCTTTACAACTTCGCAGTTAGTCAGGCTTTAAGGATATTAAATCCACTTCCCTTGATTACTCGACTTTTTTGAAATTCATGCCCCCCTCAATGCCCGCGCTCGTATGTATATGTGTACACAATTATACAAGCACTCAACGTGCGGCTATAGGTATACGTATGTATAATTCAAGGGCTTGCGAAATCCCGTGCCGCACGCGAAAAGTGCGTGCATAGAAAATTCGCGCGTATACCATAAGTGCGTATACGTCACACAGAGGAGATTTTCCTCGCCTTTATATTTTTTCCGAAATTTCGCTCTTTAGCGCGCAGATAATTTACGGGCCGTTAAACCGGGGACGGCGACGACGGCCGAGAGAAAGAGAGAGACCTATATAGTATTATATACGCGAAGCTGCCTTCTATTTTACGCAGCTCCGCGAAAATCCTCGGCGGCGGCTGCAGCAGCAGCAGCAGCAGCAGCAGCGCATCGCGCGCATAGCCCGTAAGCCGCGCAAATATGCCTAATCCGACGGGAGAAAGAGCCGGGGCGTCGCGCACAAAAGAGCAGATATGAAAGGGACGGAGGAGGGAGGTCCGTTAAGTCTCATTGTTGGATTATTTATATTCAAATGTTTTTTTTTCTCTCGCCATCGCTACGCTGAGTGTCCGCCGCCGCTGCCGCCGTGCGAGATGTGTGTATATAATATTATACGCACGCGGCACGCCCGACTGGAGAAAATGTCTTTGACGGAATAAACACGCTGTATATATATGTATACTTATAGGCAATGTGTGCGTGTTTGTGTGCGCGCGTGTATATACAGTAGCCGGTGAGGTGTAATGCGTTGGCAAAAGCCAGAGAAGCAAAGATGAAATCTTGCACCGCCAAGTAGGAAGTATCGAATTAACGCTTTATCCTGTTGTAAAGATGCTTCAACGAGACGGTTTAAGCATAATTAAACCGACGAGTGCTTCTCTCCGAGAGAGGCAGTCACCAGAAATGAATATGCAAGAGGAGAGAGAGAGAGAGAGAGAGAGAGATACGACACTGATGTGTGCGTGAAAGAGTGTTATAGTGTCTATGCACGAAGCGAAGAAATGAAATTGTTCAAAAAATCATAATTTTCCGCGGCGCATCGTGTGTGTATTTCTTCATTGCTTTTTTCTCTCGGCGAAGAAACAATTCATTCCAGCTCGTCGCGGCCTAGAAACTAGAGAAAAGATCTTTCGAGTCGAACACTGGTGTGTGTGTGTGTGTGTGTGTGTGTGTGTGTGTGTATATAGTGCTCCTCTCCGCACACAGGACCGCAACTCATTGCTGCCGTGTGTATAAGCCCATTCCGATACCTGTTCCGAGAATCCTCGAAGGTGAACGAGATTAGGCAACCGCCCGCGGCCCAAGAAGAAGAAGAAGAAGAAGAAGAAGCAGAGGAAGAAGAAGAAGAAGCAGCAGAAGAAGAAGTGAGGATCCTCTCGAACTATAGCAATATCCTCTCGGCTCTCGCGGGTTTATAACGACCGTTTTCTCTCTCTCTTTCTCTCTGCAGCCGACTGCTTCCTTGACAGGTTGCATCTAAAGCAGGAGTAGGCGTGCGAGGCCAGCGCAAAAAATCTTCGCCGTACGCAGAGATTGAAGAAGTGAAGTTTACCGAAGACATCTCGGCTGTGAACCGCTGATACGTACAAGATCGGCTGCGCGTATATAACGTAACCCAAGAACGAAGCCATCTGAATAAAGAGGGGGGGGGGGGGAGGGGCATCACCGGAACCGCGGTGTCGCGAGAGGATTTTATCGAAGCCTCATATCGACGCGAGCGAGACCGCCGGCACCAGCCTTCCTCCGCCGGTTTTACCTTTCGCGCGAGAGAGCCGGTCGCGCGCGCGCGTTAGCTTCATCTGCGCGCGCGATGTTTCTCGATGAAACTCGGAATTCGTCGTGTAAAGTCGGTTACGCCGTCGGTCCTCGCAGCTCCCGCGATGAGTTCATCGTCTTGCCGCGATGCGCAGCTGCGTAAGAGACCGGTTTCTTCACCAATGCTCTTCATCTTCTTCTTCCTCTTCTTTATCTGCCGGTGAAGTTAACCTCTTCGGCGCAACACTGGCCTTGCGTCTATCTACGAAAATCGCGTTGTACCTATACGTATATTACACGCGAGATGTATAATACGATAGTTCAAACGTGCGTTATATATATACTGCACACTATATATAGTGTGCGCGTGTTGTGGGACTGCCCCTTTTCGTGTATGTACAACTGGTCGCTAATGGATGTTTCCCCAAGACGGCGAATAAGAAAAGGAAGACAAAGAAGTTGCATCGATGCCTGTTAATTGCTTGGGCCCTATTTTTACGGATATTTAATAACAGCGTGTGCGCGCATAGCCGAGTATATATAAGAGCGAGCCGCGGGTAAACGTTGCCCGCAAGACGTGTTTACGCTTGCTTCGGGACGTCGAATAAATTCACGCGAACGAGGACATCAACGTTGTTATGTTGATGCTGTTATCGTGTGCGGAGGGGTGGGCTGGCGGGAAGGGGTAGGGGGAGGGGGGCACATATGCGTTTTTATATACGCGTATATAATGCGGCTCGCAGTTTATTTTTTCTTCTCCGCGCGCACGCCCTGAAACACTGCAGAGAGCGAGAGCTTCGCGGCACATCTCTTTCTCTCTCCTCGATGTATAAACGCGGAGATCGCCTGCTCTCTTTGAACTCCCTCTGTGCGCGCGCTCTCCGCACGACTTTAAAGTTATTTTCGCGGGGAAAGATTCGCGCGCGTAAAGACTCGCTTTTACGCGCGAGTCGCAGTATAGAGCCTCCGCTCGGGCGCACCTTCGGCGGCGTATTATACATTTTCAATTTTTGAAGTGCGCACACACGCGGCTATACGAGCGTGTGTGCCTATGCATACTCTTCCGATAAACTTTCTGATTTTCCATTCGAAACTCCCCCTCAACCCCCCCGACACGCATCCTCAATTAAATCAGCGCGCAATTAGCATGCGACTCGTCGCGAAAAATAAAACTCGAAAGCTCTCTCTCTCTCTCTCTCTGTCTCTCACGCGCATATTATACCCCGTAATCTTCTCTCTCTCTCTCTCTCTCTCCTCTCGCTGCGGCGCGCGAGTGTCATTCGCCGGAGCCTATCGTAAAATTCGCATCTCATATCCCCCTGCGCGCGTACATAGAGATCGCTAATAACACGGATATAAATAATACATACATCGAAGAGTTGAGTTCGAAGCGCGGTTTATATATAGGTGTGCATGTGTGTACAGCCATGCTGCACGTGTATAACGTATAGGTATGTATATACGCGCATATATACATACATACGCGTAGGGATACCGCACCGGCTGTCCTTGAATATGACTATTGCTCGGGTGTATATAGCCTCGGCAACGAGTTCTCTCGGTCGGTTGATTGCCCGGCCTTGGATCGTCCACCAGATGTGAAAAGTCCCCGGCGTCGCCTCGAACTTTGCCATTTTAAAAGCCAAGCGCTTATACACGCTCTAGTATATGCGCCATGAACACTCACACAAGCACAAGCACACACACACACACACACATACACACGAGGGATAAATTCTTCGGATTCCACGACTGCTTCGGATATGTGTGTCTGTGTACACGTACTCTCGGTGCAGTTTGCGGCTGACTTTATTATCGCCGGCGAAAGAAAGCGCGCAAGCTTTTTTGCCCCGGCAAATTCAAACTGCGTTATGGAGACTGTAATAGGAGAGATGATGGGGATCTGCGCGCTGAATGCTTAAAGTGCTGGGGGGTATATGATGTTTCTCATAGGTGGCGGACTCGTTTTTTTTCGTCTTTATTTTCATTTGATTGGAGCTGCCGAGGATACACTGTGCAAATGTGTATTTACGTATACGGTCGAGCGAAATTTGCTTTGAGAATTGCTGCGGGATTCTAACTTCAGATCCAAATTCAACGTGATTTTCACCGGATAAAATGGAACTTTCGCGATTATTAGGTTTAATGCGTAAATATAGCTGCAGTCGAAATTTATTAATCGACGAAGAGGAGACCTTATATGCGACAGTAAAATTTCACAACCGTTCTGTTGCACATCGATTCGAATTACGCAGTATTATCCATGTGCTTTCGTTCCTTATACGATAAATTTTTGATTTCCCGTCAATAAAAAAGTGTGCCTCTGTGAAAAAAAAAAAACCCGATCCCACCGAAAAATATTATCGACACCAACTCCACCTTTAAAAGTTGAATTATTGTCGATAAATTTCGTATATATATCAAGCAAGCTCTTTACCCAATATATATACACATAACACACTCGGCGAGCACATTGACAAATTGCTCTGGAAAGAGCTCGCCTATAATACGTATACATATATGTATATACACAATATATACAGACAGACAGGAGCGTATTAGAGAAATCCAGAAATACGAGAGGGCACGTGCGCGCGCGAATTTTCAGATTCACGGTCGTGTCACTCGCGCGCGCGCGCGCGTATTCCCGAAATAGAGGCGCGCGGCGCGATATATACTTTCCCTCTTTGTTGGCGCGCGAGCTATTTTCGCGGCGCATGGAAATGAGCTGAAGGAAAGGGGTATTATGGATCACTCCGAGGAGGGTGAAAACGAGAGTGCAGAAACATAAAAATAGACCCCTTTTTTTTTCAAGGCGCGCTCGCGAACGGCACTGCACGCGACGCGCGGACGCTGAAAAAAATTAGCCGTGTGCGCAGCGCTACTGCTTCGTGCGGGGCTTGTGTGCATGCGTGCGTGCGCGCTCGCAGCCCGATGCCGCGGCTTTTATCGTCTGGAGGAACGTTCGCTGTCATTTTCGCTTCGCGCACTCGCCGCGGTAATATACACGCGGAGTGTCCGATTTAACGTAAAGCTGCGCGTCGGTATAGTTTTTTTGGAGAATTAATCGCAGTTTACGTTTGGACGCGAAGCTCCAGGAGTTTTCCATTGTTTAATCGAGTTATTGAACTATTTCAATATTTTTCAGTTTCTCTGGGTTGTGAGTATATCGAATAAGCGGTGCGCGCGAACGCGAGGCTCGAAGGGAAACGGTTTATAAGTAATAAAAACCTTACGAACTCGCCATTATCTTACTTTTACGACTTTGGCATAACTTTTATGGGTTTTATGACTTTTATGACTTCGGTACATTCTTATCTATTTAATTATCTCCATCTCTCTCTCCCTCTCTGTTTAAACAACTCGATCTTACAATAAATTTATTTTTACACACCACGACAAATAGCATCGGAAACCCACAGACCATCAGGGCATATATTCGTCACATACTTGGAAAAAATCAATTAGAGCGAGAGAATCCCTCTCTCGATTTTTTTTAAAACCATCAGACACAGCGCCACGTGCACCGCGCGCGTGTGTGGGGGTTCGGCGTCTAGCCTCTCCCGACTTTTCTTCGATTTGCATTTCGCATATCCGCGCAGCTGCCGCTCGGCGCGTCCAAGAAGCTGCTGCGCGTAAGAATATAACGAGCTGCTCGCGGGGCTCGAGAGCGAGAGAGCGAGACAGGTGCAGTTTGTGTAAGCGAGGCAGCGGCTCTCAAGCCGCATTATACAGCGCGATACTCCGATGAATCGATCGATCGAGCTTTCGCCGAACGAAGCAGTATAATATGCGACGAGTGTATAATATACGCGAAGAGCGTCTGTTTGCCAAAGGATGTTTGGACGTGTGTGCATATCGTCTATAGTGTCTCCCTGAGTGCGTGTGCGTGCGTGTGGTCGTTATCATTTTCGAGAAACGCAGACACACCGCGGCGAGAGAGAGGGAGGGACAGAGGAAGGATTGAGTGACCTTTCGAGCTGCGCGAAAATGTCTGCAATGTAGCATATGGATATATGTATTGTATAGATAGGTATATAATTTTTGTTTTAACGCCGGCACGTGACTCACGGCTAACGCGCGCAATTACCGCAGTCGCGACGGCTCGCCACTTTCAGCGATAGTCCCGGCACTTATTTGTCACCGCGCGACTCTCTCTCTCTGCGTCACGTTTATTCGCTATTGCTTTTCTCGTTATGCGCTCTCGTGAGTTGTTTACGCTGCTGCTAGGAAAATGGAGCGCGATATCAATCTGATTGAAAGGCAAAAGTGTGCAGGCGGGGGCTCGCGACTACTACCTCGTATACGTTTTATGTGCGAGCTTACAAATCACTTTCATCGGTTGTTAACTTCTGTTAAGCATTGATTTTTCGACTTGTCGGCAGCGCAGCGCTTGACTCGTGTGTGCGCGTGTGTGTTGTTTTCTTTTGCCGTGAGGAATAATTTTTTGTTAGGTTCTAGGGGGATGGTTCAGTGGAAATTTGAATATAAAAAAGCAACTTTACGATCCTTACGTTTTTATGTTTAAATGGGAAATATGTTGAATAGTACAGAAGTATATAATACAAAAGTATAAATGCGTACCATCGTAACAGTCATATGTTTTTTTAAGCAGGTGAAAAGAGCTTTAATGAAAGCTTTAATCAAAGCTCCTCAGAAAAAAACGGAAACATCTTATCGCTTTAAAAAGAAAGCTTTTGCTATTTTAAAACGAAGGCAACTTTTTACCAATGCGCATTTTGTCCCGAGAAAAAGAATGCACGCATTAGTCCCGGAGTAGCGTCAATTTCTCCAGGAAAGTATACAACCTCAAAGTAATCGTGCAAAAGTCTACGAGGGTTTAAAATTTTCATCTTGGCGAGTACTTTCGAGATATTTAACCAGCAAACTTTCTCGAAAGACCACCAAATTGCGTAGCGGAGAGAGGTCAAAAGTCACGTTTTACATTAAAACTTGCGTTTCAAAAAAGTTAGGGTCTCCGCACAGAGTGAGAATCCACTCTAAGTCTAATTACCGCACAAATTTATTCAAAGCCAAAAAATTTATCTCCACGCGCGCTGCCCGCATCCTCGAATTCCCCACAGTATAAGTCTAACGCGACTTCCCATCGGTACAGAGCTACACATATACATTCGCATAGCATCGAAATTTTCTTTTCTGAATATTTAATCAAGTCCGAGCCATTAGGAGAAGCCAAGCCATTTAAAGCCCTGACGTATTCCATTGAGAAGGGTTGAAAAATGATTAATTCAGTCGCGCACACGCGTCGTCCATATACAGCCCGCTCGACAGTCGTAATGTACAAGCTTAATTCTCATCTCCATATCCCGGGGCTATCTGCGAATTTCCATCGGCGAAAATTCGCACTTTCCGCCGCGACTTACACACCCTCTCCCCTCGCCCCGACGCGTGAATAGAAGGGATAGGAACAAATTTAATAAGCACGCGCTCCGTCGTCTAATTAGCATAACAGTCTCTCTCGCGAGCGAGTGCCGCACGTATACAGCCCCGAGAAAGCTTTCTCGCTTCTGTGTTTCTGTGCATGTATATAGATATACGTGCACGATGTCGCCGATCGATTTCCCATATTTCGCGAGCCACCCTCTCGTCTGCACCCTCGTGTCTCTCTCTCTCGCTTTCTCTCTCTGAGCTAACAAATTTTTTCCATAAAAAGCGAAACGAATCGCCAAGGAGCATACACGATCGTTTCTTGGAAGCCCATGAGTAATTCCGATATGAGTATTCTCTCTCTTTCTCTCGGGTCGAAGCAGCGCAGAGTTAAAGCCGACAATTTCGCGATCGCCGATCCATATACGTATATATATGTACACAAGAGCTGTCCAGGCAACCCCCTTTGCGTGTGTAGACATACTATGTATGTATGTATGTACATGTACAAGTTCTCGGCGTCGCCGGCGAGAAAACTGCGTCCGGCTGTCGTCGACCGATATCTCCCCCTGAGTCCTGAGTCTCGGCTCTCTCTCCCCCTTGGCTCTCTACCGCCGCCGCCGCCGTCGCCACCCCATCGCGGGGGGCTTCGGCAAAAATGGGTGACAAAGAGCGAATGCATCGAGTTCTCTCGTTTTTTTTTCTTCGGCGGCCCGTATTAGAGGAGCTTTTCACAATTTTCGCTTTGGAACAACACAACTGCATCTCCATCTGCGCCCCATTAAAAGCGTGCGCGCGCGCACGGACCGAACAGTCCCCGCTGAAGTGCGAATTCGAAGGGGACTTGGGAAACATAAACATTCGAAAAATTCCGAGAGCGAGATACGCGACAATGCACTGAAAAAACCCGCGCCCGGTGCCGATTGAGTGAAACTTTCCGGGAGAGATAATGAGAAGGAGAGGGGCCTCGGTCTGCGCTGCGCGAAAGTGGGGTCGTTTAGAATATTGCGAGTAGAGAGCATGTATATACAGCTTTTGCCGGGGGTTGCCGCTGGAGCGAGAGAGAGAGAGAGAGAGAGAGAGAGAGAGAGAGAGAGAGAGAGAGAGAGAGAACGCGGAGGTGGAGAGCCCATGAATCATCCGACGCGGAATCAATACGAAACCTGCACAACCCTCCTGCGCTGGCGCTCTCTGGCGTGGCTTTCCCTATATATACGTATATATACATACACACGTATTATACCCCCTACTCTCTCCCTGCGAATATATATACGCGTACACCGCGTGCACACATAGGTATATACACGAGCGTTATACATATATAGTTCGCCTATACACGTACACATACAGGCTTTCGCACACAGCCGATTCGGAGACTCCGACGAGGATTCAACTTCGAGACGGCCGTCTTTGTCTTCCCCTCCGTTGAATTCGCGCGGGGGTGCGGTCGTCATCTCTCTCTCTCTCTCTCTCTCTCTCTCTCTCGACTCTTCTTTTCCGCGTGCGCGCATTCAAATTTCGCGATAGGGGTATTTCGGCTGGAATGCCGTACTTTCGCGGCGAAGGATAGAGGATTTCTCGGAAATTATGAGAAAACGCGCCCTGGCTTTTCGGGAAAATCGAGAGAGAGAAGTTAATCCGATTTTACGAGGCGGAGAAATTTTCAACTGGGATATAGGTATAGCGGAAGGGTGCACTTTGATGGAATGTTCAACTTTTGGATGGGCAGAATTTTTTTTTTCGGAAATTGGGAAGCGGAACGGTAATGAACGTAATAACTGGGATGAATGGATGGCTCGGCCGCGGTCACAGCTTGCGCGAAATCGTGTGTAACCCGGAAATTGAAGCTTCCTGATTGTGAGATGTAGAATTTTCAAGTGGAAAGAGCGAAGGCATAAAAAGAGGATAATGTGATTTTCAGATGAATTTTTCAATTTTACGCGAGGGTGGATTGGAAAAAGTGCACAAGGCTGGAAATTATACACGAGTTATGGATTCTGATTTTGTCGATTTTATACCGATAAAAAAAATTGTCGGATGTATCTTTGATTTGTTTTGTCAGAATTATCCTTCCTACTTCATGAAAACGAAAATATCACGATGATACGACATGCTAAATTATATGCTTTTCTATTCGGAGCTACTGTTACAATCTATTTTTATGCACCTGAGGGCTTGAGTGTTAAGAAGCTATAATGAATTCTACAGCTGTAACACTATATATCTATATAATAAATCATTATTGATTCTAAGGAAAAAAATACAATAAATCTCACCCAACGTCATGCATTACACCCGCACTAAAATTTTGAAATCCTTTCACGTTACTTTCGACTCCACGATAACTAACCGATAAATTTACCTCTATCTCACATCAAAACGACTTCAATCATCTGCCTATTTCCCGGCCATCGAAACACCCCATTATTAAAAGCTTCGCAACATCCGTTCGCCGCTCTTTCGAGAGAACACACTTACATATGCCCACAGTTGAAATTTCATCATCCATAATAAAACATTGACACCCCAAATTTGGGGGGTGGGACCCCTCTCTCTCTCTCTCTCTCTCTCCATTCCACTACAGAGTAATCCTCTCTTTTTCAACGGCATTTTAGTGAACACGTCGCTATATCGTCGATCGATAACAAGCCTCGACTTTTTCGCGAGCAACATAACAGTCGATTTCCCGGCAGTAAAGCGCGCACATCTCGGAAATCCATACCCCCCCCCCCCCGCTTCCCTCGCCCCCCCCCCCGCACGCACTGATTTCCCAGCCGGCTAATCCCGTCGACAGCTGGGGATCCCGGAAAATTCCGAAGCTCCACAGGCACGAACTGTCGCGTCCGACTTATGCCGGGTATAATGTCTGTATAGTATATGTATACATATGCACACGTGTGATTTCCGGAAAAGCGAAAACACGCGTCGAGGGGCGCGCAACACCCCATTTGCATCGTCCCTTGCGCGCGCGGCTGTCGACACATTTTATAGCGCGAATTTAGTGGTGTGTACTTGTGCGCTTTGAAAAAATTTTATGGGCTCCATGTAACTATGTATACTAATTCCAAAAAATGCACTTTTCTTTGGTCTAGAATTCGAAAAAAATGTATTTTAAGCTAGAGCTTTCGGACTCATCGGGCCTTCTTATACGTGGGAAACATGAGAATTCAACATGAGGAGGAACATATGGAGAAAAAAGGAAAAATCAGCTATTCAGATTTTTATTACTATTTTTTTTTAAATGGACATCATTTTTGATAAGAGCATCGAATCTGAACATATTATTTTGTCAATAATTAAAACTCTTTTATTGTACTTTATCATAACCAAATTAGAAATTTTATTTGTGCCTGAGGAACATGTGCAGATCTTATTATTCTAGTATTTTATCGTAATATCTTTTGCATATATACATAAAAATATGGTTGCCAGTAACTTTTCTTACAGAAAAAAGTTCGACCGGCCTGAAAGCTCTAGCTTAAAAAAATTTTTTTTAAATTCCAGACCAAAGAAAAGTGTTTTTTTTTGGGAGAATTCGACATATATCTGTATAACGTGTTGCGGTAGTAGACGAAGCGCTTGCAGGAAGCCGACTATATTATGCGGGGAATAATCGGGAATGGCTGGTAGGTACAGCCTCGAGCGAGCCTCTATCTCTCTTTCTCTCTCAGCTTTTATCTCGTCCTTTCGGGCAGTGCGCCGGCGATGCGCGCGCGAGGGGCGGATCGGATGAAAGGGAAAATCCCGTGTGTAGCGCGCCCCGACGTTTCAAGGACACGAGCAGCCGAAAATCGAGATGGAGCAGCTTGGATGAGTCATCCGGCGATATCACGTACCGTTTTATATGATGTATTGCACTTTTCACTTGTTAGGATTCACAGTAGTTTCTATACATCGTGGGATTATGTGTGTAAACGTTGATGAATTTTTGGGAATAGACGTGGAATCTTCCCCGACGAGACAGCGGTAATTATTTATCGGGCGTTCGAATGAATTTATATAGAAATGTGCGTAGTTCGAGATAAGATTTCGTGGCTCGATTGCGGGAGAAACGGTATTTGGGGCAGCAGATTAATAGCAGAGAGCGATTATTCACGGATTTTATTGATTTTTGAATGTTTCCTGGTGGGAGAGTCTTTTTGGGCTTCGAATAGATAAAATTGTAACTGATGTAATAAATAAAATATTAAATGATAATTATACACCTCGTTTAACTAATACGTTACGATAAAATATCATTAAATTTCAATCAGGACTCTGAAGATAGTTAAGTAAATGAAATATTTCCTATTCATTTGCTTGAGACTTAAAAAAATCCATTTATCGGTTTTTGGGTCAAAATTCAAGCATACATAAGCCGATAAAAAAATGATAAAAATATTTAAACTCATAAACAAATTACCCATATAACTGGACGATATTTTTATTTTCCAACGATTTCGCAATCTACACATTTCCACAAATGAATAACTTTAAAAAAAAAAATGAACAGTAGCATCACTTGTAAAAATTAAAACATTTACTAAGCACGGCGACGCCTGAACCTCCTTATTTAATGTCTCCAAGGGAAAAACTGGGAGTCCGAGCGCAGCCATTCGACTTGAGCTCGCATTTGTCAACGTCTCGCGGATTATTGCGCTCTCCTCATCTCGTTGCCACTCACCGCGAGGCGAAGCCGCAGCAACGGCGCGTTTATTGCTTCTGAAACTTCCCGAAGTGCACTTGATAATTCGATGTAAGTGCCCCCTGCTCGGACCTTTTATATATATACACGCACGACTCGACGACAGAAAGTTTCGAGCCGGGGCGTCGATGAAAGCTCGAGCTTTCTTCGGGAATCAAGAAAAGTCCGGATTGATTCGGTGAAACGGGATACACACAGAGCTGCGTACAGTATAGTGGCTCTTATTTATATGACTTCAGCCTCAGAATTGTATGACTCGGGAATGATCGGGAGCACTTCGATCTCGTTAATACGAAGTAATCGTGAAAACGGGAAAGAGGGAGAGCGAATAGTTTGTAGAAAAGCTTCTGGATAAAGACTGCGCGTATATATATATAGTCCTTCTTCGTTCAATATATAAGTTGAACGTATAAGTTCAACGTAAAATATATCCAGTCATTTTTGTTCAGGCTGTATATAGACGCGCGAGAGCCGCATATTATCGAGCATGGAAGCGAAGCTCTCTCATCCCCCTTTGTAACGCAGCCGGCGCCAATTAACTTCATTTTTCTTCCTCTCAAGCTCTCTCCCTGCGGAGAGATGTGTAAGGGCAGAGGTGGGCTCTCTCCGTTTAATTGTTATTAAAGCGTTTTTAATTCGAGCTCGCCGCGGACTTTTAAGCGGGTATACGTAACGTCGTTAGACTCCCGTTTTCATCTGATCTCACCGACGGCGTTTATACATACGAGAGCGTGGCTTGACGTGTATAATACTACAATTGTACGGTACACTGTGCGGACTTCGTCGTTATGGTTAATCCATGTGGACGACGAGGAAGGAATTGTAAAATCAAAGACTCGTGTAGCTACATTGTACGAAGAAATTGAAGTTATCTCGAGTCGATTTGTCGCGCGCGCGCACTCGCGACTTTTTCAAACAGGTACAAGGCTAGCTTACGAGTTCTTGCGTGTCCGCTGAATTACGGTTTCCGCGGAGTCGAGTGTCGACGGAGTGAGTGAGTGAGAGAGAGAGAGGGAGAGAGAGAGAGAGAGAGAGAGAGAGAGAGAGAGAGAGACTGTTAGATGACTCGTGTACACACATCGTATTTACGTCTAGTCTCGTAATAGAGGACACAGCTGGTGACCCACTGCTCTGGGTCCTCAGCAATGCAAAAATCTGTTCCATACACCCAGCCTCGCCTTTTTCGCACAGAAAGCTTCTTTTTCATTCGCTGGGTGTCTGCGACGAGGATGAAACTGGTTTCGCCAGTTTGCCTGATTATGGTCACAGTTTCTTCCCCCTTCCCATCTCGCGATGCCGCTCGCACGAGAATCTTTATTTGTATAATATGGCACTAGCAAAAAGTTGTATGGAAACTTTTCTTTCTGTTGCAGATGAGACCCGAGTAACTGTACCATGGAAAAAGTATTCGATTGCTCGGAGGAACGACCAGTTTATACGAGATTGCATTTAGCGGTTTTGAGCAACGACCTGGATAAAATAAACTGTTTGGTTAACGATGGTGCCGATGCGAACGAGAAAACCTATGCTAAAGACAAATGGTCATTGAAAATCCAGTGCGAGTGCACGAATTTGATGTTTTGCTTTCATGAGGCGGACGAGTACGGGAACGAGTGGAAGGATGGCGATGTCGTGGAACAGAATGCTTTACATTTAGCAGCGAAACATGGTCATGTCGAGATTGTAAAGTTTCTACTGAATGTAATCAAAGATGTCAATGAACCATCTGGTGATGGTTCAACAGCATTGCACTATGCTATGCACAATTTTGATATCGAGGTAACTCGGTTGCTGTTGGAACATGGTGCTGACATTGATGCTCAGAATAGTGATGGTAAAACTCCGCTGTACCTTGCCGTTAAGTTTGAGAGAATTGATTTGGTGAAATATCTTTTATCTAACAATGCTAAAGTCAACATCCTCTCTAGAAATAAGTCCAGCCCACTTTACTCAGCTCTGATCAATTGCAACCAAGAACTTGTCCAAGTCCTTCTGGACAACAAAGCATTGACTGATGTAAGGAACAAATATTGTGAAGATCCTTTATTGTTCCTTATCAGAGTGATTGAGAAAGGTGAGTCCCGTCTTTGTTTTGTCCGTCAACTCCTTGACAATGGCTTTGATTTGAAGAAATACGACCAAGAAAGGTATTCAAGTCCCCTGTACAGCGCTGTACAAAACAAGGACGAAGCACTGGCATCACTACTCATTAATCGAGGCTGTAATGTTAATCATACCATCAGAGATCGCTTTAATTTGACATTCTTGTCCTTTGCAGTCTGTACAAATATGGTGAGTTTAGTAAGATTGTTATTGACGCATGGTGCCTTCGTCAACCAATTTATTAACAAATCCAGTCTTCTGGAATACGCAGTCGTGAGGAGAAATGCTAAGCTGGTACAGCTTCTACTGGAATTCAATGCGGACATTGAAGCTGGAAGCGAAAGCAACGCACCATTATTCAATGCCATTCAACATAGACATACTAACATATTGGAAATGTTAATCGATAAGGGGGCAGACATCAACTACAAGGGTAACAAAGGGAGGACACCATTAATGCGAGCTGTCATGATAAAAAATGAACCAATGATACAACTTCTCGTTAACCGAGGAGCCTGCATCAATGAGCAGGACTGTGATGGTAATACCGCCTTTCATCTGCTATTCGAAAGTAGTCAACCATCGAATGAAGATCTTTTGAAATACTTGTTGGAAGCCGGTGCTGACTTTAATATTGAGAACAAAAATGGCCACACTCCATTCGCTTGCATGATGTCCAAGAGTATTACCACAAACCAGATGATTTTCTTTATCGCATATATAGCTCTGTACCTGTTCCAGAACTTGTACGTCAATCCTAAAATAAAAAATTATTTGTTGGCAAGTCCAACCTGGAGCAAGCATTTCAATCTATGTCTGAAAGAGTTGGAGGAAATGAAAAAGATCAAGATTTTGCAAAAGTATACGTTCTACGATGTGCTTAGCAAGAGGTGTGCCTTACTGACACCAGTACTTAAAGAAGAAAACATCGGTCACTTTGAAATGGGTTTAATTAAGAGCCAATTTCGTCATTACAGAGGAATGATAAAGGAAATGTTTTATAAAAAAGTTGAGAGACTCAGATGTCTTCAAACTTGCATGTCGTTACTGAACAGCGTATTCGAAACTAAACTACCTCCAGAGATTGTAGAAAAAATCTGCAATTATTTGAGCAACGAAGAGATTGATGAACTTACGATGTCTTCCGCCAAAGAAACATGAACATGATGCATCGGCAGCTGAGTGGAACAAAATCGTATTTCAGAAACTGCTTCAAGAAGTTTGCTGTTGAAAAGTCGCTTTAATAAGATTGTATCTTGGAATTTGCTTCAAGAAGATAGTCTGACAGAAGTTCCTACAAGAAAATGGAGTCTGAAAAATCCATGTCAAGAAGACCGTATCTGAGAAGTTGCTTTGAGAATGGTGTAACTTTATAGATGCGTCCGTTCAGCAAAAATTGAGAGAACCATACGTATCCAAGAATTACGACCTTCTCGAAGAAACTTCTGGAATACGACATTGTTCCATCCGGTAGTCGATATATTAACGCAGAGCGGTTATTAATTCTTACTACAATATTATTTTGTTAACCTTAAGAATTACAATATATTTTGTTAACTTTGTAGAAAAGGCAAGACTGCATTGATTAATACAGATCTAAACGGGAGGTAACATTCCTCCACCCACAACTATTCCCAATCACCAATTCAAGCTGCTCCTTTCACATCCTCTGAAGCATAACCAGACGATCCCATACAGCAGCGAAACGCGCCAAATAGAGCGTAAAGCCAGCGGCAATTTTTCCAAAAGCACCTAATTAAAACTCCCCTTCGTGCCACGCATACAGTATGCACACACATGCATACATTAATCGAATCCCCCTGAGAAGTATACCAGCACCGGTAAATTCACAGCTATAATACCTATGGCCCGGTGTGTCTGCGAATACGCGCGTGCGACAAACCAGCGAATCAGTTTTCGGCTAACGCTGGGCTGTGAGCATCGCTTTATAATCGATGCACACGAGGGAGAGATAATTGGCCGAGACGTGCCGGCGCTTTGTTGATTTAGCATACATATACATTCGAGAGCTCGTATGCGCAATTGCTCTACACAGAGCGAAGACAATAACGTCATTAGCTTTGCGGCTGGTAATTGGAGGCCGCGAACGGCTACGTATACGTTTCTTCTCTTTTTTCGGCGTCCCGTTCTTGCGTGAGAGAAAGAGAGATTATTATGAGCTATACCGAATCGGCGTTGTTTTGCAAACGACAACCTGCATCGCTCGGTACAGCGCGGTGTATGTGTATAGGTACCACATAAACGAGTGAGTACATTGCGCCACGGAAGACTGGGCGACGGCGACAGCAGCGAATCGTTGTGCAAGTCTCCGGAGAGGCCAGTAGGACGAGGGAAGGAATATCGAAACAATGGCAATAATGCGCCACGTATATATCTCTTTCTCTCTCGCGCGCGGTGGAGCTCGCTCGAGTGCTTTTCATTGCAACTGTTTTCCAAGCCATTGATGTGTGCGGATGCATAACGAAGAAAAATATTTTCATTTCTCCGAAGTCTACGGCAGCGCGCTCGCGCGGTCATTTAATGAAAAAGGCCTGGCTCAATCGTTGATTCGTTGTATATATGTCGCGATTGCTCGCGCACGCGGAGGATGAGTAATAAATCTTCGAGGGGGGGGGGGGGTGAGAGGCTATTAAATACGGCAAAGGAAAATGTTTCGATTATAGGCAGGTCGATTATTTTGTCTACAGTTTGAATTACAGTCGTTTATCTCTTTGTGGCTTATGCGTATCTGTCATCTTCTGTTACACCGCAGCTGTTTTCAAACGAATTTTTTTTCTTATTTTTAAAGCGGTTCGTACGTTGTCGCAGTAACGTGTGCGATGTTACACAATTAGAATTTATGCGCACGTAAGCATTGAAAAAATTGTGAATAAACGTAGTTATATGCTGCAAAAAGTGACTAATTGAATGGTGCATCCAATTCAATGTGAACGTAAATAGAAACGTAAATATAGAAACTTTATTATGCAAGATTAAATATAGTCATAAATGGACTTTGAAAGAACGAGTAATTAAAAAAGTTATAATTGCCGCGGGAATTAAATCTCCTTTCATTAGTCATAAAAAAGGGATGTCGATAAAGCTTTTCATCGCTGAATATAATAAACTGACAATGAGTTTATCATTTTTCTTTAAATATTTGCAGAGCTTATAGTATGAGAGATTAATATTAAAGAAATTAACAATACAACATATACTTAATGTGTGTACGTACGAAACTATTGATTCAAGAACGAGCATGTGAGGTTTTTTACGCGTGTATAAAAAATCGTGCATGTTCTTTTTGACTATCCACATTTTAAAATCGTAACTCTGGAAAATCTATGTTTCAATCGAGTCGCGCGCGGGGGACTTCGCTGCAAATCAAACAGAAAATTTTTAAACGATTCATCATCTCCGAATTAGATAACGCACATATATTCATTATAATGTAAACTTCAATCGGAATCGCTGAAAAAATTCAGCTGCGTCATTTTTAAATATCGCGTATAACGTACACAGGCACCGGCATTGTTCTTCTCTCTGTCTGTCTCTCTCTCTCTCTCTCTCGGATCGCACCGAAGGCCTAATACAATTTTTTTTCTTCTTCTTTTGCCTCCGCTCGAGCGATCGGAATTGTTACGACCGCTTCCTAATTGCGTCACGTAACTGTTTTCAGCGAAGAGCCCCGGCATGAGCGTTTCATTTCGGTTCTAGGGCTATCTCATTTATCATCTTGACGTGTTCCACTCGCAGGTATATTTATTGTAGGAAGAGACAAGACGTGCGTCTATGACACGGGCCGATTAAAATTATGTATATGTACCGGCCCGCGCGATACATTCGGTGATTGATCTTCGTAATCTCAGAATGTGTTATCGGCTCTTAATGTACCTGTTCCGACCCGAAGAATTTTATTCAAATGTAAATTCAAAATGCTCGATAAGCACGTGCTGATTGTACGTCGTACGTTTTTAAAGCGATGTATCTCGAGATCTTGTACAACGCTATTTTCGTAAGTTAAGAGAAGTTTTAGATTTGAAAAATGTCTACATGAATGTTTACGATATTCCGTGCGCTTTTGTTGTAAATTATTTCGGGCCAGGCCACAGAACCAGTAAAACGACAAAGGTTAGGTATATGTTTACCCATTTTTCAAGAGAAAAATTTTTTATTTATTTACGCGTTTGGCATACGGTTGGTGGAGAATTTCGTTATGAAAAAATATATAAACTAAAAATGTAACTTGGAGAGTTCATCCGCCAGTCTTGCCTCCAAATGTCAGACATTTTTTACAATTTCCGCAAATGCTTTTCAAACGTATTGTTTAAATTCGTTAAAAAAAAAACCAAGCTATTTATACATCAGTTTCAAAACTTTTATACAGCATATTATTTTTACTGTATATGCATATCTCATTACGGCAACTTATACCACAATGGGTATAGCTCTGCAACCAGCCGACCCATCGGAATAATAAACTCCCAAATTACATTCGCACAAAAAACTTCGTATAATACGCGTGTATACACATACGTATAGAAAGCCGATACAGAGGTTGGTATAGCTGCGGCGCGGCGCTCTCGGTAAACTTTCGCGCAAAAAATTCGTGTCTAAATATGCATTTAGCGCAATCGGTAATTTCACAGTCTCCTTTGCGTCCGGTCAACGGTTCTATTCAATTTTCGCTCGCGTCAGTGTGTAGAGTACGTCGAAGCGTGCGCGCGACTTTGACGTCGAAAATATATTGTCTACATATGCACAGCGAACAATGCGTGTGTATGTGCTCTATGGAAACAAAAAGAACTCGGTACGCGCAGCTCTCGCTCTGCGGAAAATTGAATCTGTATATACGCGTCGCGTGCCGCGTCTGCTGTACCTATATATCACGACTCGTACGTTTTGGATCAAAAGCGAATTCCAGCGTCGATTACACCGGTGCACTTTCCATATGCGCGAGCGCGGCCGAATTTTTCCTTGCAATGCGGAAAACGACGTTATTTTCGAGGAGAGCGCAGCGAGCCATTTGTTCTAATATAGATCGCGTGAATTGCCTTTTATTTTCCACCGCGCGCATCGCAGAGACGAATTTTTATTCGGAAGTGGAAGTTTAATTTAACTACATTAAAACGACACGATGGCTCGTCGCACAGTTGCGCGCGCTGCAGCGCCCGAGATGTAATTTACTGACCTTCTTGTCCTTGGCCGAATCGAGGGACTTGTATAACACCAGCGTGGGACGCGTATGCGTGTATTCGAGTCAAGGAGGAAATTGTTCGTTCCTAATATACATGAATTTTTATGCTTCCAGCTGGTTAAAGCGAATTTTTGAAGAAATTGCATTATTTACGATCGCGTCTACTTAAGAGAAATTTTCAGCCGCTTGTATATGTAGAATATCGTCTCTCACGCGTCTTGCATGAGCAATCGAGCAAATATTCTCGAAAAAAAAGGATAAAACAAATTTTAATTCACTTGCAGCTTCACGGTTGTGTTCCGGCAGTCGTGCGAAAATGCCGCGATAATCGATTTTGCATTATTGTTAAACTTTCGTCAAGCGAGCAGCTTACATAAATACGTGTGTGTGTGTGTGTATGTACATATATATTTTACGTATGTAAGGATGAGGAAGCCCCGGAGATATGCGATCTATACACTTTATACTCACGTAACGTTAGCCATTGTTTAGACGTACATTTTAAAAATCATGACTATCCGAAAGGTTTGACCTATGACTCGCTGCGAGAGAGAAAGTGAAGAAAAACCGTTGGTTGGGTAACAGCCCTTACCATGCAGACAATGTATAGGAGAGAGTCATTCGGTATATGGCTACCGTTTCGGGCGTATCTGATGAAAATTGAAATTAAAAAAAAATTGTTTTTTCTCAGACCAATAACTGCAGGAACGAAAAGTCGTGCGAGTTGAAACCGACGTTAAAAAGAAAAATAGCATTAATAGTTAAAGGTATAATCTACGAGCTTCTGAAACCTGGTTGCCCAAGAATGGTTAATTATGGTTTTACAGGTGTAATTTGCATTGGTATACGAAATTAAAAATTTGAAAATGCATTTCGTTTCTTACACTGGTATTTACAAAAGGTCCCAGTCGACGTTTCGAAAAAAAATTCTTGCGTCAATGCAAAAGGTACAATTTAGAACTTTAAAAACTGGTACGCACTAAAAAAAGTAGTATATGACTAGTAGTGGTTCTTTACTAGGTTTGAGTTAGAGATAAAAACTAGAAGGCAAATGTCAATTTTTTGCTTCATCCCAGCTTATTCTTATAACGCAGGGATTATGAAATGAATGTGAAAAAGAGATCTGAAAGCTGATAAAAAAATTCAAACAGATAATTTGCCTAGAACTATTCAAGGAAAATAAAATTAAGAAAAATCAAGATACAGTTTCCTTTGTTGCATAATTATCAAAATCATTTGACAAATTGCAAAGCTTGTCTAAATAAATAAATATCTCCAAAAATGACAAAAAGTGTAAATTAAATTTCATTTCCAGAGCTCTGAATGGATTAGCTTCAAATTTCCAAAATCGCGCATAAAAGTATGTAAAATTTCGTTATTATATACGTTAGTTGCCCCACGCTACGGCGCGAAATTCAAATTTCGCAATCGACCTCGAGATATACCCTCCCTAAAAACATCGATCAAAGACGTTCACCAAATAACCCAACCCACTCGAAAGCCCCGCTCGAACAATATCTCACAGTCTTAATCTCGGCATATCCCAAGAAAAATCCTCCCTCGCGCATCCTGCACGCAAGTGCACAACCTGCCGCGATTGAAAACGCACAAGCCGTATAGATATATCTGCGCTCGCGAGCCTTCGATTAGAGAAGTCGTAGACCCGAGCGAGTAGCTGCTGGGAGCACGTAGTGGACGCGTGGGCGGGTTCATTCATCCGTCTCCGCTCTCCTATACATATACAGATATCCCAAGACATCACGACGAGTGCTGCGCATAGTAGATATCTCGCCTCTATATATAGCGTATATTATAGGAGACTACAGACACACAAGGCGTGACTACTACCTATACACAGACGACGTGGTCTCTCTCCCTTTCCCGCGTGTCTCAGGGTCGAGAGTGAGATAGAGAAAGAGAGAGACAATGCCCTTTGGCTCATTATCCTCGTTTCTCGCCGTGTTCCTTTATGCTTTTCCGTCGGAAATGCGTGCGATGGCTCGCTCGTGCAGTGCTCGTCTCTCTCTCACTCTCCCGCTTCTGCTTTTCTAATGGCCTCTCATTATCGCACGCTGTGTGCGGGAGTAGGGAGGGGAGCATTCGCGGGATCGCTTTTATTGATGAATTTTGTGGAAAAATAGTGGTACCGTTCACACGCGTAAACGAGGATGACGATGATATCCCGCATTCGAGAGGCGAGTGTATACGCAGCAGCCGCTGCTGGTTGGAATTTACGAGTCGGGGATATATTAATGGTGGGCTTGTGGAATGTGGATCGGGGAATTGGTTCTCATGATGGGGAGAGAATTCGCTCGAGTTTATTAATAGAGAATAGTCTATACGGCCTCTGTATGGTTATGCCGGCTTCGAAGTAATCTGGCCGGGGGGGAGGCGGGGAGGGGCTCCGATGTGTGCGAGTCTTTGATTCGGACAGAATAACGCGAGGAGTGTGTGAGCAGAGGCTCTTCTTCGCTCTCTTTTTCAATTGGACCTGACACCCGAAGAAAAGTCACGGAAGCTGCGGCTTTGTAGCGTCGTTACATTTCTCGTCTCGCTGTCAATTGAATTTAATTGTACGCGCGCGCTCGCGCGTGCGGAGAGAGAAAGTCAAGTTTAAGCTGTCAGGGCTGATGATATTCGCGGTCGACGAGACGCGCGTGTACTTATATACGGCGATGAGGAGTCGAAGGATCTTTTTAGTGTACGCATAGGTATACGATTAGAATGTAGTGTAAAATTTAATGGAAAAACATGTGGCGTATAATACTTGTTTTATTATGCGAGGCTTTGTGGAATGATATACAGAAAGCTTGTACTTCTTGGACATGTACGTCGAAATTTTAAGCGTCGACATGAATAAATAATACATTTTTTAGCATAACTTCCTAAGACTTCAGGGACTCGTTTTTTATTCAAAGGTCACGTAATGTTTTACATACACTGTAACAGTATATACTTACACACTCCTTGTGAATGATAGATATAAAGTCATATAGATATAAAGACCACTCGGTTAAATAAAAAAAAACTACGCTGCGTCTCCTCGTGTTTTCGATGAACCGCCAAAATCATAAATTATACACCGCTGTATATACAGTTTCATAATTCCCTTCAACACCGAGAGACACTCCGCCCTTAATAAATGATAAATTAATGGAAAACGCACACACAGCTCTGCATATTTAAAAGCAAATCAGTCACCCAATACACCTCTCTCCGCTATAAACGCACACCATGGCGCGAAATTTGAATTTTTAATCGACAGTCGCGCGTGCTCCCCTAAAATTCCTCGGACTCCCCGAAAATCCCGCAGCCTAATAAATCAGAGTCAGAGTCATACTCGGTGATGCACGTATGGACTTTCGGCGTCGATTGTCATCGAGTCTGACGAGGATTATCTCTCCCTGACTTCACTAGGAAATGTAGCTGCGGGTGTGACTCTGTATACGCGCGCACAGCATATACACACACACACAGTGAAAAAGCGAAGAGACGGAAAAAACAGCTCGTGCACGTTTCTCTCTCTCTATACAGTGTGACACGTTGATGCTCGCTTGCGCACAGGGAGGAGCTTCCGTTTCCGGTAATGGACGTGCCGCGTAGGAAATATCGACTTTGTCCGCTATATACAGCGTATTATACATCAAAACTCGTCTCGCGAGGGATTTTCCGAGCGTGTGCAGTCGCTTGCGTTGCGTGGACAACATTTTTAAATACAGATCGGTTGGGGCTTCTTTCCTTGACCATTTCCATTGAAAAGATTATTGTCCTGCATACTAGAATGATTCTGAGTATTCAAATAATTTACTCTGTCGAGTGCGTATCTGTATAATTGTTCGCCGAATTCTTAGTTAATAAGTCATTTGAGTCGAATATAGATTGATCTATTCGATGATGTCACACTTTACGCTAACTTAAAAAAAAAGCTAAAACATAATCTAACTGTCACATAGTACAGATTTTTCAAATTGAAGAATAATTCGAATTTCGCGCCATGATGCAACGAACGAAAGAGCGATCAATTCGCTTATAATTACTAAGAAAAATCGCATCCTCCCCATTAAATAATTACTATATATATCCTTTTACAATAAGATTCGAATTTAAATTTTAATACTCTCGTCGCAAGCAAATAAAACAATTTCGAATAAATTTATAATTTTAACACATTATTGTGTACACATAGTAATGTGTTATAAATTGTGTATACACAATAACGTGCATGCACTTAGTTTTTTCGACTGCTTATTTCGCAGGCACATCTGCAGACAGCGCGAAATTGGATTTTTTTTTCTCGCAAACATATACGAAAGTATATACGAAAATCCCATTCGTTCGCACACAAATCGGCTCGAGTATATATATATACACACATAGTTGTCCGACGAAACCCGCGATGCAAAGTCAATGACGCTTACGGTTCCATCGTTCCATCGAGCGCAGACCCGTCGCTATCACCTCGACAACTCCAAACTTAAATTATATTCATTGTGACGACGTACACGCGCACGGATATCGGTCAGAAGAAGTTAAGCCAATTAAAGCGTAAAATAAAGCAATCACCTTCACCTTTACGAGCCTTCTTCTCGCCCCGCAAACTCGCAATATATATTTTAAGCGCAACCCTTGATATATATGTACAGTCGCACATTCGCATCTATACCTATATACATAAACGTATACAGCGCACACATCGGACCCTGCGAGAGGGACACAGGCAGGTTCGCTCTCTCTCTTTCTCTCGTGGGACCGTCTCGCGCGCAAAGCGCTCCGCCAACGGGACTTTTATGTCTCTCCTCCTTGTCGTTAACCACTTTATTAATTTACGAGGGATAATGGCCCGGGCCAAGTCGCGCATTCAGCGCCTGTATACATATACGGTACGCGCATCGGCAAAGGAGAGCGAGGTTAATGCCATCGGCGAGCGAGCCAGCGCGAGAGACTTCTTCTTCTGCGCTGCGCTATGCTTCTTTCGAGAGACATCGGAGCGACACACGACGAGAGACGCACGACGACGACACGCCGGTGAATGCATTTTAAAGACGTTAGGTCAGATTTATTTTGGAGTGTGCGCGAGCGCTGATCGCCCTCGACTTTTGCTTCTTCTTCGACTTCGTCTTCGCATTGTTTCGGCTGAGCTTATAAACCCTTCGCGTTTCTATGCGTGACGGAACGCCGCTTACGTATAATATTTTTCTTGTTTTTTTTTTTGCGTCGATGCATTCTCCGCTGCTCCGAACGACCTGACAGAGTATTTTTAAACGATTCTTAATTTCTCCGGGCTTTCGGGCTGTGGAATTTTATCGGGCGCGCGTCGATCGTTGCTAATACATATAGTTGACGATAGAGATTCCTTTCGGCGAACGCGCGGTGATGGACTCGATTCCTTTGTCTGATTGTTTTTTTTTCTAACGATTCCGGAGCAATTTTAATGCGAGTTTAACGTTAGTTTTTGGGAATCGTTTTTGGGAATGGGAACGATGGTTTAATGCGTATAAAAAATGTTAACGACGCAATTTAGCGAGAGCGCGAGGAGACTGGAAGAGGCAATTATAAATTCAAATTTTGCGCCATCAGCGTCTGCGTTCTGCTTATAGAAATAATAACGATTATACCAGCCATTATGTAATAATTCGTTAATTTACAAAGTTTAAAGTTTACACCACTACCGTGCCTGAACGAATGAATGAACTGTTTCATTTGTATAAATATTGGATACATAATTATACATATTATTATACACATAAACGAGAAGTATAAATGTTCTTCGTATAATTTTGTTCTTGCATTATTAACTCTGTATGAAAATTTTGATTGACTTAAATAAACTTTAACTATAAATAACAAAGTTATATACACTAACTACCCTGAACCTGTGTGAGCCATTATAAGTAGAATTATGACTCTAAGCATTTTCAAGAAGTTATATACACATATATATACTGGTAAAATTTTATTGATACTTTTGGGCTGACGATAATATATTGGGCATTTCATTGTTTTCTTGTGCTAATAATACCGACAGCGTGTAATCATCGTAGTCACGTCAAGCTATCGGTTGGAGATCAATATTACGAGACTTGACGGAATTTTACGTGACGTTAACGAGGCTTTCCTTATTATCGAACAGAACATGGATAATCGATTTTTTTTACGCGTGTGCAATTATTTTTTACGATCGCCCGGGACTTTAGGTAAAATTAACAATTATGCATGTAAAATTCACGGGTCACTTGAAAAATTTTAATTTCATTTAAAAATGACATTTCGCGCAATAAGGCAAAAAAAATTAATAATGTATTTACTACATGATATATATACTACAATATGACTTAAATATGCAATAATTAATCATTTGACATAGTTTCAATTTAAACACATCGTTAAACGTTATAGATTATTACATTAATATCCGAAATTGTTTTCGTCTCAAACTGCACGCGCGGTGATGGACTCGATTTTTTGTCTGATTGTTTTTTTTTCTAACGATTGCAGACCAATTTTAATGCGAGTTTATCGATAGTTTTTAAGAATCGTTTTTGGGAATGGGAACGATGGTTTAATGCTTAATGTTTAATCTTTCTCGTCAAACGTATATATAACGGCGCGAAATTTGAATTTACCATCTCCTTCAACACCCCCATATTAAACAAAATCACCGCCAAATAAAAAAGCCTTACAAGCGCATCGGAAAAATTCAAACTCGTTCATCACCCTCCCATCATGAGCCCCGTCGTCGACTATTCCCCAGAAACTTCGGGCTAAAAGCTCCGCAAAATTTCCACCCGAATCACGTATCCTTCTATTCTTCGCTAATACACTATTTCCCGTGAAACTCACGCTGCACAGCTCATATATGCATTCCATTCTCCTCCTTTTCCTCCCACCCCCTCTCCAGCGCCAATAGACCAGCGAAAATCTCCGTTCGGCAAAGCAGAGTCACGTCGCGCAATCGATTCCGCCTCGGCGAAATAACAAACGGCTCGTGTGTCCCTAAACGGCTTTCCCGCTGCGCGCGCGCGCGAGAGAGAGAGAGAGAGAGAGAGAGCGGCCCGTTCCTCTCGCCAAACACGAAAAGACGTTTATCGCGAATATTCCCCGCGCAAATCCCGAACAAGTGTACGCGCGCGCTATCGGAAACTTTAATCGACCCGTGTGTTATGTGGAACGTTGCCGCGCAGTTCAGCCGGTATATACCGTATTATGCTCTCGGGGTCCTGTTTATATATCGGGAAGAGAGAGAGAGAGAGAGAGAGAGAGGGAAAGCTCTCGGCTTCTTTGTTTCGCGAAATTGCGCGCTGTTCTCGCAAGAGGTGAACGGACGCGATTCTCGAGTACTTGTATGCGCTTTATTTGTTATTATGTAGTATTTTTTTTTCGTTTTTTTCCTATTGGTAAAGTCACGTCGAGGCAGTTTTAAATGCGACGGGATTGGCTCCCCGGGAAAATGGCGCGAAATTTAAAAATGTATAGATAAACGATACTGCCCCCAATTTTTTACTACAATAAAACTATGGCCCGAGTGTATGTGTGGAATGCGTGTTTGGTAGGAGAAGGAATGCATAAGCGGGTTTAAATCGCAGCTGTGTGTTATCGGGGAATCAGCCGGTATATAGAGACTGGTAGTGCCCGAGAGAGAGAGAGAGAGAGAGAGAGAGAGTCGAGTTTTTGTATCGCAACAAATGACTCTATAGAAAAGCGTTAATACGATATATCAGACGGCTCTTTGCGGTACTTTTCTCTCTTGTATTCTTTCGCGAGAGAGCCGTATATAGCTCCAAGCGAAATTAGATTGCACAGTTATAAATGAGGGGAAAAAGATGAGGCGAAAGAGCTTCGACCGTTAATTTAGCGTATGTGCGCGGAATATAAGCTTTTCCTTATAAATTTTGCCTCGCGCCTATCCAAGTTTCGTCAAATGGCTTTTTGTAGGGTGATTTTAAATAAACTTTTGTATAAGACGATGCATTAATTAAAAACAAATTAGATTCAAGAGCAGCAAAATACTTGTACTCGAAACTACAATAACGTTAAATTTCCCCGAAAAAGAATCACGTAGCGCAGAAAATCCATGCAGTCACTCACGCCAAGTCTCGAACAAAAAATTAGAAAACTGCATGTAAACTCAAAGATTCGGCAAAAAGTATTCGCGCAATCGGTCGACGCTCGTCGTTAAATAAGCGATTCTCCGAAGGACAATTCGATACGTAGGTACATGCGCGCACGCAGTGGAAAACGAGGTAAACAGGCGAGAGAGACGCACCGCCGCGCACAAAGATAATGTTTATAGAACATGTAAAGTGATCGAAGCGTAAAGTCGCGGTATATGCTATATATATATGTATATATAGTGTCGCGCGATCGCGGTCTCTGTTTGCCCCGGCGATTCACGCTCGACGAATTCCACAGCGCTTTGAAAGCTCAATAACATAGCGCGAGCTGTTATTTCCCGATTGCGCATCCCACACACGCGCGCGCGAACGGCGCGAGTGTCCCAACGCAGAGGAACCTTCCGAAAATCCACCCGAGAGTACGATATATGTACATACGTCTAATTATCACGGATTGATTCATATGCCTAGAGAAGAGACAAGAGAGAGACTATATTACACTTGGCACTTGCCGCAAGGAATGGCTATACGGCATATTGGTAGCGTGACGTGGCGCGATCCCGCATGTATGTGTGTGTGCGTGTGCAGTGTGTGTGTGTCTTTCTCTCTCTAACGTATGTATACAGTCATTGAGCGACCAGTCGTTTTCTATAAGTCATTCCTTTTTGTCGTCCCGTCTCTCTTAATACGCACATACACGGGAGAGCGCTGTGCGAGGGAGAGATTTTCTCTCTCGGCTGGAGAATGGATAATGACCTCCTGTTGGCTCAGCAATGGCTTTCGAGCGACTATTAGTTTCAATGTTCTTGTCGCGAGTCTGCGCGTATTAGCTCGTGTATACGTGTGTGAATGTTCAAGTATAATTTGTTATTGTATATAGAGGCATGTGGGCCTGTTTGTAGATTTATATTATGGAAATTTAGAGGCAAGGTAATTTATCACACTCGAGCTCTTTCTCTCTCTCTCTCCCCCTCTGGAGTCTGAACTATTGTTTTTAAAAATAAGGCACGGCGCGGATCAGGAAACGACTGATTTGCTTGCTGCAAATCTAAGGAAAGTCTGAGATCGCGGATCTTTTGATTTTTCTCGTTGACAATGCTGTTATCCATAAACAAGTGTAATTGAACGAGAACTTGAAACTCTTCTAAACGACACACATAATTGCATACAGACCGATCGATCAACTTCTTGATTTATTACACTTTCATTTACATCTCCTTCTCAGTCGTTCAAACAAATTGCCCGCTCTGCGTCCGCATCCTGCATTCCCCGTTCTGGCGGGAAATTTGAATTGTCGATCGACTATATCTGTGGCTTGCAGGAAGAACCACTAAAGTGACATTTTGTGAAAAATTTTTTTACTCTTGCAAATTTTTTCCAAAAGTGCGTAGTTTCTGAATAAAAAATTCGTAAATGTCTTCGTAAAAAATGTTCAATTATAATATGCGCCAGTTTGACCACACCGAGGTTCAAAATCAACCCCCAAATCACGTATCTTTTAGGTTTAGACGTTTATTCCATTGGTTAGAGGGGTTCCAGATACATTGCAAATGAAAACGTTCTCGAAATCTCGAATTCAAAAAAAAAAAAAAAAAAAAATTGTGGAAAAACCATGCTTTTTTCCTTTAAACCGTTTTTTCTCATTGTTAATAACAATTTTCGAAAATTTCAATTGCACCATTAGAAAGGGCATAAGTTAAACTTTAAAAGTATGCCCCGTATCTGCAAAGTTCCCACAGAACCTCTTAACTCGTGTAATTTGTTTAGCTTGCGCGTCGAGAAAGAAACTATTTAGAAATGTAATACTAATACCTAATGAAATGAGCCAATACTTATATCTTTTCTCTGACATTTCGATCTTACGGATTACTCGAAACAGTGAAATCGCATTTTCTCGAAAACACGAAAAAGTCATTTAAGTGGTTCTTCCTGTAAGCCACAGATATATACTCAACCCGCGGTCCTCCCAAGAAAAATTCGTTCCCTCAATCGATCGGGACACTCGTCAAGCTCTCTTGAGTACATATGTACCAGCACTAGACTTTCCACTGAATAAAGCCATTTCCAACCTGTCAACCAGATGAAATCAGAGGCAATTACGCACGAGCCTCGGCCCACACAGCCGCAAGAATGAACTTTCCTTATTTATCCGCGCGGCTGTATAGAGAGCCGCGCTCGATCGCGCTCTAATATGCTATACATATCACAGTGTTTAACAGCACGCGCACGGCGCATATCTGCGTGTATTGCTTGCTCCGAATTCGTCATGTCCTCTCGTCGGCGGTCTCGGCTCTCCCGCGCGACACGGCGCGATGATTCACCTCGATAACATCTCGCCGCCACCGCCGTTTGTGTAGCCTCGTGTGCGCTTATGTGTCGTGCGTGTGCGAGTGTTTGATTACGTGTCGGGTGTATGTGTACGCGATATCTTGGTCGGGCGCTCTTGTTTTGCGGAATCCAAAGCGGCAGTTGGTGGATTCGAACGCCGATGCGTGAAAATTGGAAAATAAAACGTTTCGTCGCGATTCGGTTATACTTATAGGTTGGACGAGCGCAAGGTTGCTTGGTTATGAAGATTTTTTGCGGGTGGGCTGTGCAAGGGTGCACTTGATTTATCTGGATTTAGAGGTTGGAGGAGAGCAAGTTTATTTGGGATAGATAAGGTAAACTGGTCGCGTACAATACCTTGGGGACGTAGCCTCAATTATTGCACCGGATAATTAGGAAAAGAGCAGCATAGATAGAGATCCAGGTGTGACTGTGTGTATGTGCTGAAAGCTGCTCTAATGACTGTTGCGAGCTGTTGGGTGGCCATTATTTTATTGACTCTGGCGCCGTGGCTCGTCTCTGAATATGTCGTATTATACGCGATTTGTAATGAGTGTGCACTGTGCAGTCCTCTTTTTCGAATTTTCTACATACGTTTCGAAAAATTTTAGTTTGAAAAAAAATGCTGCAGTGGTGTGTGCCGGCAGAGAGTGTGTGGCAGGCTCACACGACAGATGTGAATAACAAATATACATGCTTAATAGAGCGTTCATATGCGTGGAAGTTGCTTCGCTGCGGATAAACTAAATACGAGATCAATACCTATATCCACCAATGTATTGGTAATGGTAGATTGTAGATTGAGGCATGGATGTAAGAAAATAGCTATGAAAGAGTACTAACACAGTTCAGAAAGGTCAATTTTCAATGGTTGGAGTGTTACAATAAATTGAAGCTACTGCAACGTACGGTAAATTTTGTATGCGGATGAAAGTACAAATTTATCTAAGTTTAGATAGGTTTATATTATTTGCAGATATTCAATACATAGCATTGAATTTAGGTCTATTTTGAAGTTGCTAATCTTTATTGGAAGCGACGACATATGGTTTTACAATATTTTCTACGCATTAAAGCCGCGTTTGTTTACGCGTAACGTTATACCCAAAAGCGAGCTTTGCGAACGACCCCGTGTACATAATTAACGTTTCTGTAACATTTACACCGTTTACTCATCGAAGTATCAAAAGTATATCTTACATAACTAACTGTGTCTAATAATTAAAAAAGAAATTACGTTAGAAAAACAGTCGATGTTAGATAAAAAATAATAAATACACGGATTAATTAAAGAATTCGCGGCGCCGAAAGTGAGTAACAACAATTACAGTATATAGATAATCTGCAAATCCCAGAAGCAAAACATAAACCACTCAAGTGTCCCAAGGTGATAAGCGAACGATGTGCCTATATATAAATAAAATCGTATGCTCGATCATCTGTTTACCTTGATATAAAGTACCCACTATCAATTTTCTGGCTAATCAAGAACTTTACGTTATTCCCAGCACGTCAAACCCAGTCTGGAGAGCAGCATCGGCGAAGAAAATTAGAGGAGCATCGCATGCGCGTTGTAAAAGTACTTAAAATCGCTTAGGGACCGTATATACCATCAGCTCCTATAATCGGCAACATGTTTCGGCCAAATGTGTCGGAGTGGCGGCGCCGTTTGTATTATTCGAAAGCAAAATATCCCTCTCCCCTTCACTCGCTCTATAATACTCTGACCTCGATTTAACGAAGGATATTCACATCAGTGTCTGGGCAAACAGAACCCGACTATTATCCATTTTTACGATTCTAGAGACAGACAGAGAAAGAGAGAGAGAGAGAGAGAGAGTCTCCGTCGCGAAGAGTCTCAGGCAGTCGAGTCTCTCTCTCTCTCTCTCGGGATTGCGAAATCCAAGATAAAAGCCGCTTCGATTTTTCGCGAGAGTCGCCTCTCAGCGCGCTACGCCTAACTGGGTCGAACCTACCTCAAATATTAAACTCGAAAGGCAAAAACAAAGTCAAATAAGGAAATGGTCTCTCTCTCTCTCTCTCTCTCTCTCTCTCTCTCTCGCGCCGCGGCGGAATACTTACGAGAGAGTGAGAGAGAAGAAAAAAAACGGTCCAGAGACAGCCGTATTCGTATTTCAAGCTCTCGTACGTCGTCGGAGGATTCGCTGTAAGTCTCGAGGCATTTCTCTCTCGCGGATAGCCGCAGAACCGCAAGTCTCGCGATCGCATGTGCGAGAAAAACGATAAGAGTCGTCCGAGAGGTTGGAAAGTGTCGTCGTGCGGTCGGCGACTTCCGCGATCGATTTTAATTAGATACCGATCTCGCGCCTGCTCTCTCGCTCTCCCGGCTATTACATCCCGAAATCGTCGACAGCTCGCTCGAAACGAGTGCGTGCGTGTATGCACGACCGTCTGGGTATATGAATATTATGTATAATATATATATGTGTGTAATTTCGTGGATGTGCAATATATATGCGCGACGTAATAAAGGAAGCCATCGCAGCGAATTCCATTAAGCTCGTGACAAGCGCCGGCTCTTATCGTCCATCAGAGTTTGCACGTCGTTACGTAGACGTGTATACCGGCTGTTTACTCTCTTACGTATACAATATACATATACTGTATAGTGTATATGGACAAATCCGGATTTTTAGTCGCGTTCGAAGCGGTTTGGGATTAAATTTAAGGATAAAGAGAATTTTTTTTAGAATGCGAGTCTTGGGTATGTTTTCTTTAGATTTTACAAAATACTATTCTGACGAGCTTTTCATTCTTTTTAAATTCAAAATTTTTCAAAAAATCGTAGGCAAAACATACGATTTTTTAGTCAAAAAATAATATTTGACTGAATAATGGTTACACTTTTCGTCTCATATTTATAGAAAACTGAAAACATTCCTAAGAAGAGCAGTACAACATGACTTTTAATTGTCTATATAATAATCATGTAATCAGGGTCTGACAGTTAAACTTGAAAATGGATATCTACTACATTTTCTATCTTTCTTGATCTGATAATTAACCAGTTTAAAAAGTTACGAATTCCCATTTTTAAATGAAAAACATAGTTTTCCCACGAACCTATATATTTTTTTCTTATGAGCGAAACGGTTTTGTTCGTGTCCATCAAATATCGGTGGTTCACAAACCAAGTAAATTTTACAGATTTCTCCATATAGAATCTTACCTAGCCAGAGAGAGCAAAACGATACGAACCACTATCGCCTAGTCCCGCCCGATTAATCACGATTCAGCTAATGAACGTAAGAGTTGCGCTAAAGCGAACGCCGTAGTCGTGCAGTAGATTTAGGCCCAACACTCATTAGCCGCGAAGGTGTCGCGCGAGTATCTACGCTGCGGACCAACAAATTGCGACGATCCTCTCGCGCAAAAGCTCTCACCAGAGAAAGGGAGAGAGAGAGAGAGAGAGAGAGACATCCGAGAGAACCTCATTTGCATATACTTACTATGGTGGCGATGTATTCGCGCAGCGACTAAGCCGAGAAGAAATCGGCGTCCATCGTCCGACTGTCGTAATCTAATCGGTTATCGTCCCACTCGCGCCTCGGTATACGAGTACTGTATACACACACACACACACACACACACACACACACACACACACTACATTTTATTTATATATATATGTGGATGATTTGCAGATAAATGGTATATTTCACCGTCCAAATCGAAGAAAAAAAAATTTCGTGTAGGGTACAACTGATAGTCATTTTTATCATTTAAGGTATAACAAAACATAGTTTATTCGGAAACAGCTACAACTATTATTAAAATTTTTTCCATAAGATTAACATAGGGGAATTTTTGGATTTTTTACCGAGGTGACAGCTTCGGAGGGAACATTTTCACACTAATGGTTATGGTCAGAAGAGCTATTACAAGATAATCAAATGTCTTTTTAGGTGCTTATTAGGCTTTATATTCATAACATTTTGGCTATATTTAAGTAACGAATACACGTACTTATCACTGCAATAAGAAAGGCTTTGGCACATTAAATCTATGCCAAAAAATCGTTTTAACATACTGCAAAATTCAAATCGCATAGAAAAATTTAAATTCGGGTTACAAAGCTTTAAATATCATTGACGGCAGTGCTGTCTATAGCGATCAGATTGGCTTACTGGCCAAAAATAGACAGAAAATTTAGAATGCGAAAATTACATTTTTTATATAATGGGGCTCAGACAACGGAAAAAACTATATATATTTATGTATACATATGCGTGTGTGCGTGCGTGTGTGTGTATGTGTGTGTGTGTGTGTGTGTGTAAGCATAGGAGAGCCGCGTGTAATACGTAATAATGTATATATATAGAGAGTAATTGCGGACTGTCGTCGAGAGCGAGGAAATTGCTCGTTTCTTCAATTTTTAGAAGATCGCGCGAGAATAGCGAGAATTGCGAGTTACGCGCGCAAAGTGTCGTCAATTTGACGTTTTGATAGAGGTGTATGATTCGCACCTATTTTTCTCCAAGCTCTGATGGAGAAAATTTCATGTATTATACGTGTGTGTTCTTCGCGTTTTTTCAGCCTTTGGCGAACGAACCCCTCGTCAATTTGTCTGCTTATTGTTTAGCCTACTCTCTATATATATACGAGATTAAAGAGACAGAGAATAAGACACGAGCGAAATTAATTGGTATGTAGGAGTGGAATGGCCTCATTAGCAATGCGTGAGGTAAATTACACCGGCGAGCTAAGAGAGACAATATTTTCGTAATTAAACAGACATTTTCATTGTTCGGTCATGCAACGTTTATGTATATATACCCTACGGCTACTTAATTAGACGTGTGTACATGTCGAATTTAAAAAAAAATGCACTTTTCTTTGGTCTAGAAAACGAAAATTTTTTTTAAAGCAAGAGGTTTCGGACCGATTAGACTTTTTTCTGTGAGTCGAAAGATAGTCAGAAGTGCAGAGAAACATGGGAAAAGTTACTAGTAACCATATTTCTGAACCATCTTACATTATTTTTACAAAAAATTAATACGTCAAAATACTGGAATAATATAACTACGAATGTTTCCGAGGCACCAATAAAATTTTGAATTACACTACAATATTACAAAAGAGCTTTAATTTAAAAAAAATATGCCGAGTTTCGATGCTCTGATCAAAAGTTATGCCCGTAAAAAAAAACAAATAATAATAAAAATCCGAATAGCCAATTTTTTCTTTTTCCTCCATATGTTTCCCCTTGTTAAATTTTCATATTCTATTTCCCATGTTCCTCGGTATTTTTCATCATCTTTTGGCTTACAGAAGAAAGTCCCATTGGTCCGAAATCTCTAGCTTCAAAAGTTTTTTTGAGAATTCTAGACCAAAGAAAAGTGCATTTATTTTCTGAAATTCGACACATACACACTTGTACCTCATCGGTACAACTACTTCACAAACGAGTCCTCGCGCGAAAGCAGGAATTCGAGCAGTTCCTCCCTGTATGCAGTACACGTTATAAAAGACATATCACAAAGTTTATCGTCTTTCGTAAGCGTCTCCCTCTATTTTTAGCCTAGTGAGAGTCTCTCTCTCTCTCTCTCTCTCTCTCTCTCTCTCTCTCTCTCTCTCTCTCTCGGGCGTCTCTGATACGCGAACTTGATGTGTATAGTATATATAAATGTCTATGGAATACATCCCCACCCCATCCGTCTACATACGATTAGATATAAAATTTTCTTCAAGCGCATCGGCGTATACTTAAACGCTTGCCGTTATATTTCCATAAAATCGTCAAATGAAAAAAGGTCAATCCGCGCATTAAAGCGGATATAAAATCTTTCCGAGCTTTCGTCGTGCATCAATTGATATCAGCGCCATCTATAACGGCCCTCCAATACACGCATACACAGCGGTATTTACGAGACGTGTCTGCTTGTTGGCGCAGCTTTTTCCTCGCTTATATATTGGCCCTATAGCCAAGAGCCTCGGACGAATCTCTTAAACGTCCGATCTTCGGTCGAACAAAAAGACCAGGTCGCCTTGTGCTTTATAGAGAATCGTATACGTGTAGGGACTATAGGGATAGTCTCGTGTGGCGAGGAAAAACCAAGAGAGAGTCTCGCAGCTCTTCTTTTCTCGGATTCTCCGGTGTGCGTCTAGCATCAGGACGTGCCCCGTCATCGGGACTCGGCTGAGGCTTAAATCGGAAAATGAAACGCCTTTTTTACCCTCCCAGGCCGGGAGGGTAAAAAAAATCCCATATCTTCGGGGCGAGAGACTTCATTTTTCACTTCGAAACGCGTTTAAGCTGCTATACCTATACTCTCGGACTAGGGACGCGACGGTGGGATGCGGGGCGTTTTTGTGCGCGCGACGCGGCGGCCGGTGTGGAGATTATGGGAATTATAAATTCTTTGGATAGTCGCGCTTGTTGTTCGTCTACTGCGCTTATAATGGAGTGGACTTCTTGAAGTTTTGAGGAGGAGGATTTTAAAATTTCCTGTCGAGTGGCTGATAAGGAGCTAGTTATAGATGTATTTCTTTGATGGGTTTTCGGGTGTGTATCAATGGACGCTACTTTCGATCTCTTATGTTCAACAGTTTTTTTTTCTTTTTAATTAAACGGCCTGTTTACGTCTCATGCTGTTGGGTAAAATTAAAAGGACTATACCTGCTACGAATTCCATAGGTGGGATGGAAAAGTCTGCGACTGAATGCATCCGCTAAGTGAGAAACTGTAGCATCCATATAGACGTGGCATGGTTAACGTTATATTATGGCTTTCATATTTTTAATTCTGCTATAACCCTATAACTGTATAACTCACAAAGCATGCAACCCTGAAATCTATAATTCGTCAATATATCGTCGCTCCGTACGAAGACTAGCGTTGTTCAAATTTCCATCGAAAACTAACACGGTTCATTTTATTAACGAAGACTAACTCGGTTCAGATTATTCCTGCAAAGAGTAGCACGTTTCCAAAGTTCAGGCGAGAACAAATTCGAGAAATAATTTAAAAAACTATGAACTTTATAAAAATTACATAACATAAAAAATGGCTTGAAATTCATCAAAAAATTCTCACTATTTTTTTCAGTGTCATTTAGATTGTTTTGTAAAATTTGAATTTCATGACTTTTCGAAAAATCAAAAATTAAACCGATTCATTCCAAAAAAAAATTTCAATGTTTTTTGAATAATTCTAAGGATTTTTACTTATGAAATTATAACAAAATTCCAGTTTTCAAGAAAAAAAAACTGAACCGTGCTAGTGTATAAAATGAACCTTGTTAATTTTCGATGGAAATCTGAACGGCGCTAGTCTTCGTACTGCTTCGTACGGAACGACGATATACTCCAATCAGTTGTAGATTGCATATACATGGAAAGCATTGATTATCGTATGGAGCAGAAGCTTCCAGATGACATTATCAAGCAGATGATCATAAAACCAAACTCTCCAATAGTGTAAAGTTGTCAAAGTAACGGTATAAATGTGTGTGCCAATGTAAAGTTGGCAAAGCCGTTGGTTCATGTACGAGAAAGAATAAGTTTCACACGCACTTTTTTGAGAACTTTGGGCACTAAATATAATAAGACAGTTTTAAAAGATATTTACAGAGTATCAAGTTATTACATATGAAATTTTTATGAGACAAGGAACTTAGGGCGCGCTTCGCGCGCGATTTGGGTTATGTTTTGGTTTTATAAATATATATCAGTAATTGAACTATGAATATGGTAACCATAATCATGTTTATTTAGCAACCAATCAAAATCCCGTATTAAATGCTTCACAACAAAGGCCATCATTTTTTTTAAAGAGGAAAATGTCGGAGCTTACAAAGTTTTACAGTTTATACAGCTTTGACATTCTCTTAACGATTCTATATAACTTTTATTTACGCTTGATGCATATTTAACGTACAGATCTAAAATATTGCCGTACTTAAACGAATGAAGTATGACGGATTGGCAAACGATTAGTGCGTGAAAAGAGTATAACATGCTGAGGCTACGCAACACACTTCGAATAGAAGTAGTGTACTCTGCTAAGTAAGATGACAAGTAATCCTATCTTAGACGCAACATGATATGTCACGTCTAATGCCGAGACGGGTATTACTTATAGACAAGAATTAAAAATTTTATTAGTGGAATACGAAAAAAATTGAAATATTATAAATGACTTTATAAATATTCTATCTATGTTATATCGATTTTAAAGTCGTTTATGTTTTTTTTCCGCCCAACGAGTAGTCTGGGGCAAAACGCATTTATACATACTTTCGATTTTTATTTTTCGTTTTTGGCTCGAGGTGATAGATAACTTCACCCCGAAATGCTCTAAATTTTCCCCAATAACTGGTGAGGTCTACGTATAATACACACAACATTAAAAATGATAGGCCACGGCGAGCAAGTGTTGTCAGTGAGTTATTTAGCAGACAACATTTTTAAGATTAAAGTAGATTTTTATTTTACCTTACTAAAATGTAAGTATCGCAGATCACCTGACTTGAAGAAATTAGCTTTACCATCAAATTCCTTTCTGGTTTTGTGCTATACATTGCAATAATTAATTTGTAGGCACTGTTAACTATTTTTTCGATATTGGCACAATTCTCATAAAAAAAAACTGAAGTTAGAGAAAGTAAATTTTCGTGAGTTGAATTGTTAAATGAAAAAAAACTGGTGTCCGGTGGAATTTTCGAGATCCAAGTGTGGGATGGGAGTGAAATTTTTGAGCAAAACTGGTAAAGGACCTTTGGAACAAAAGCGTCGCTTCCATAAGCAATAAACTAATTTCTGTCATCGAAGCATTGCAATATTAGCAGAAAAAATGTTGCAATGTTAAATTAATCTACGTTTTAATTTGTTTCTCGTATTTTCTTTTTTTTTATTGTCATTCGTTAGCAATAACCTTACTGTCATTCCATCTATTATATTATTATACTCCAATGTGAAATAAAAAATTTTTAATTAACCACCCAAGAGAAAGCTTCCTGCACACGTATACTACAGACGACAAAAGCGATGTAACTTTCCGCTGTCTATAATCTTTTCATCGATCAATACAATACATTATTATCAATCTTGCAAGCTATTGTTTCTCCATTTGAGCGTTACACCCGCGCCATTCTCGTCCCGAATTCCAGGCATTCCACACCATGCGGAGAAAGAGAGAGAGAGAGAGAGAGAGAGAAAGAGACGTATTAATTTAACGCCCCACCAGGTAACTGTTTCAACGATACTTCCTAAATAATCGACCGCCACGACGCTTCGACCACAATCACGTTTTGCAGGACGACTGTATATAGTGTATGTATATATGTAGCGTAGAATGTGCGGTTCACCAAAACTCCTGACGCTATACATACGTCCTCGTATGGAGGCACATACGCGGGAGGCGAACAGTTCGATATTTCGCACGCGACGAATTCAGCGAGCTTTAACTGCCTTCCTGTCTCGCCACATGACTCATCGGTTCTCCTATATATACATATACATAAGCGTGTTATACCTACACGTCTCTCTGTATACATAGAGCTCGGTCTTTTTCTCTTCCTTCCATATGCGCGACTGTATAATACTCGAGGCAATTTAAACTTGTTTCATTTAGACGCGATAATAAGACCTTTCGCTCTGCTGTAAAAAGTAACGACGTTGGTAATTGCCATTTTTTTCGTTCGAAGCATCTCGCGCGCGATCGCGGAGGGAAAAGCGAATTTTTTTTTAATATGTATAGCAGGCAAATTTGTCGTGCTTAGGGCTCGTGTGTAGTCGACACTATGGGCAATGATGAAAATTTAATCTAGTGCTGGTTGAGGAAAAAAAATTGTTGAAACGATGAAATATTTCATGTCTAATGTCATTATTTTTCTGGCTTTTGTGTGTAAGCTTTATACACTTTTTAAAGGGAAATTCTTGAATATACGTAAAAATGATTCTTTCTTCTGCTGATACGTATATAATTTAATGTGTTAATTAGTGTTGAGTTTCTAGCAGGAAAATGATTTCTTCTTGACATAAAACAGGAAATTTTTAATGAAATAAAATAATAAAAAAAGCTTATTGATTATAAAATTTTTCCAATATATTATTTACATTAATTATCGTGAATATAACCCGTTATTCTAATACACTTCATATACAAATTCGTAAAAAATTGAATTCTTTTAAATCGCACTGAATTGCTTTTAACGGCGATAGAGGAAATACTATAATAAATAATTATACAATATAAGTATACTCAAAATCTACTGCATTTCGTTTAATAATGAAGACCACTTATATATACACCTCTCACCATCAAATTATATTTTCGTCGGTGCATAATCATCAATGACTCTCCATTATACACGATATATATTTCTCTCTGCCTCTAGCTTTTTTTCTGTTTCCGAGCGCCGCGAACGCGTTTATCGTACTCTTTCAAAAGATCACGCAAAAAGCTCAGTGTTATGCAAATGACAAATGGGACAATGCGCCGTCAAGGTTTACGCTGAAATTTCATTTTCAGCGTAAAACACCTGCGCATATGAAATTCCTCGTTATGAGCGTATATATATATATATATATATATATTGTATAATGTATACTGTATATGGGTGCAATGTGCATAGAGCTCGGCATTCGATACGCTACCCACATATACATATAGCGTAATATACCCATCAGCAACAAAGTCAAATGACTTCCGGCTTATCATATCGAGACTGAATTTTCTCAACAATGCTGCGCGCTCGCCGTCATCGAAGAGCGAAACACGAGAGAGATACCTACATCTATACGTATACACTATATATATATATATATATATATATATATATATATATATAATACACAGAACGTAAAGAACATATCGCAAAAGATGATAAGACCGACGAGGGGGAATACATAAGGTATATAGCTTCTCTTCGGGCTGATAATGCTTCGTGGCGTATACGTACATAGTTGAAACGTTGATGCACTCTTATTTTATTAAGATATATAAGAAATATATATAATTATACACAACTACATACATAATATATATTTTTTATACATACGTACATATGGGTGTAACGTGTAAGTTTATCAGTATACGCAATACTGTCGCGTTACCATCAATATAAGTCGAATTTTAAAAAAATGCACTTTTTTTGGCTTAGAATTCAAAAAAAATTTATAAGCTGGAGTTTTCGGACCAATCGGAGTTTCTTCTGTAAGCCAAAAGATGATAAGAAATGCTAGAAAAATGGGAAAAGTTACTGGCAACCATACTTCTGAGCCATCTTACATTATTTTTACAAAAAATTAATACGTCAAAGTACTGGAATAATAACAACTGCGAATGTTCCCGAGGCACCAATAAAATTTCAAATTATATTGTAATAAAGTACAACAAAAGAGTTTTAATTTAAAAACAATATGCCCAGATTTGGTGCTCTGATCAAAATTATGCCCGTTTAAAAAAAAATAATAAAAATCCAAATAGTCGATTTTCTCTTTTACCTCCATATACGTCCCCATGTTAAATTTTCATGTTCTATACTTCCCATGTTTCATTTTTTAGCTTGCAGACCAAAGTTCCATCGGTCCAAAAGCTCTAGCTTAACAAATTTTTTTTCGAATTCTAGACAAAAGAAAACTGTATTTTTTTATTGAAATTCAACATGTATATATCTATATATAAAGAAGAATATATAAAATTATGTGTACACTGTACACACATACACAATACACACACACACCCGCGCGCGCGCGGATTGAAATTCGACAACCAAGTGTGGGACCACTGCGGATTGTCGTTTATTATACGCATGCGCGTATACGTCTTGCAGAGCGCAGAAGAGAGGTGAGATACTTGCGCGATCGAGCTTTTTTTCCCCGTAAAGTTTCTTCAAACCAGCTAAAGCGTTTTCCCAAAGCTTATAATTGTATGCTGTGCTGGCACGAGCGAGAGCCGGAGGAATTTTATCGTCCTCTGCTCTGTTTTCTTTTTTTCTCATTTTTTTTTTATTTTTTACTGCGCTGCAGCTTCGTCGGAAGAGATAGTGCGCGCGCGCGTCGAGAGAGAGAGAGAGAGAGAGAGAGAGAGAGAGAGAGAGAGAGAGAGCTGTCATGGATAAACAAGAAATTTAATAGAATGCACACGTATCGTTGTTGCGAGAGAGAGAAAGAGAGAGGGAGGAGAGAGAGAGAGAGAGAGAGAGCTACAGAAAAGTGAGTCAGCGTTAATTCAGTAGTGCGTCAACGTTCATGCGTTGGGTGTATGTATGTATATAATAGTTATTATTTAATTCTTAAAATCGTATTAGCGAGAGCCTTTGTATTTTTAGATATCGATATAATTATAATGATTGTGTCTTTTATTGCCTCTCCTTTGTTTGTGTCAAGAGGATGTAAAAGAAAAAAGCCGCGGAAAAAGCTATGAGTAACGATGTGAGCAATAAAAAACGATGAATAGTCTTGAGTGATATCATAGGTTTGCGCTACTGTCGGGGGGGGGGGGGGGTCGTTGCAATTCAAAATCAGCTATGTACTTATAAGGAATTTACGCATCAGAACTTACGAATCGATGCTAATACGCAAATAATGTTTGAATCGATATTCCTCTGTAATCAAGATCGATATATGGTATAGCATTATCGGTGGCGGTAGTCAATATTCTGTTATAATTGTTAATTCGGAGCTTGATAATACTTTTAAAATTTGAATTTCGCGCCAAAATGGTGTAGGAGACAAAAAATAAGAGCAAATAAAGGAAATGAAATCGTAATAGAAATATAATTGTTTTTCATCATACAATTGCGTTTGCAAAGTTTCGAGTGTATATTACAGTACATATATACTGGAATGAGAACAATTACGATGCAAAAAACATCTTGTGATTCGAACTTTTCTCGTTGAGATATTACAATATCAACTTGAAACTTTGTAAAACAACAGATAATTGCATAAAGGAGGTTATCCATTGCGTGATTTATTGTAATAATTATTACAAGCAAATTAATTATTTTTTCGTCTGCTCTCATTATGGCGCGAATTTCGAATTTTTTAAATAACTGTATGCGAGGGACTGAGGTGACGCATAACAAGTAGAAGATAAAAGGTATAGAACGTGCTTGATTAAATTCAATGTTCTCGTAATTGTCGATATAACGCGAATCTCGAATGCTCAATGCGTGTAATGATAAGAAAAAACGCTGTGATGAATTTTTTTGAAGTATGAGGAAAACTCATAAAAATTTGATAAAAATATTGGAAAGTAAATTCAGAAAAATTGGTAATTCATCTATTACCGAAGTATAAAAATGAGCTCTTGCATTTCCTTCAAACTCGCGTTTGCAAAGCTTGTTTGCCCGCACGCGCCGATGAAAAAAAGAATTTATGTTCAACATCGCCGAATTCAATTTAGAGCCTCAGCCTACTTAAAGACACTTTTATATTTATACCGTTACTTAATTTATACATACACATTATACAGACACGTCGAAAATTACAAATAAAGATAAGAATAGCGCGTTAACTCCGCACTCATCAGCCATTACATCCACGTTTTCTCTGGCTGGGGACGAATTTTTATAACACTGTGTACAACCCAACGCGAGAGACCTGCCGAGCTTTAGTCTCAAAAATTTCCCACACACTAAAATCCGAAACTTCCAACGATCGTCCAATCGGAGCTTATCTCAAATTTCCAACAACTATAATTCCCAACAAGAAAGTACACTCAGCTCCCGATAAAACGTCGACGCGGTCTTTAACGCGTACTTTTTCCTCTTTATATATATGTATATAATATACCTCCGCAAAATAAAAAGACCGGTGGAGAAAGAGAGAGAAAGATCTGCTCCCGAGAGAATATACACACAAGGTGCAGCGACCGATAGATAAAAAAGAGTAGAGGAACGTGAGTCCTGCAATGTCTATACATATATAAGTATATAGATATAGAACACGCTCCCGAGCTTTTATGTACGGTATAGGCGCTCTGCGATGCGGCGAGTTATTGCCATCGCTATCAGAGAGCGAGAGGCGGGGGGGGGGGGAGAGAGAGGCTTCCACTACCGGCCTTACGAGCTTTATTTTTCTCCGCCGCGCGCGCGGCGAAGCTTCGGGAATTCATCGCAAATTTTCTTACAATATTACACGGCCCTCGTGTCCCGCGGGTTATCCTCTATACACTCTACACCGTTGTTTTTTTTCCACTCTCGAGCCGGAGAGCTCTGACCTTTCTCGGCGGCAGAAAATGCCTAGAATTTCCGCGCATCATCGCCACCTTATTTTCCGAGACGCGCGTCTCGCTTCTTGTCTCTCGTCTCTCTCTCTCTCTCTCTCTCTCTCTCTCTCTCTCTCTCTCTCTCGTCGGGTCAACTTTCGAGAACCTGTTTCGTACATAAGTGTAGAGGTGTATGTATATATAGTGTAAATTGCACGTACATATATATGTAGGCGCATGTCTCGGCTCTCTATACCTTGGATTATACAGTGCGCTATACAGACACGCGTTGCCAGGCGCGTCTTCTCTCGGCCTTCTTTTTATCGAAAATCAAGACGATTTCGAGATAGCCGCGCGCGCAAGAGAGAGAAAGAGCGAGAGAGAGAGAGAGAGAGAGAGAGAGAGTAAATTAATCCGTGCACGCGCAAGCGCTACTGTGAAGAATGGGATGGATTTTTAAGGTGTGCTTTGGAATACTTTTCTGCGGCGCATTCTCGAGTATACTGCAGTGAAATTTAATATTATCTACGTTCTACAGTTGGATAAGATGTGATGTACCTTGTCATGAAAGTTAGTGTTAGTGTGTGTAGTATTAAAATCGAGATAAATATTATTATACTGGTGCATGAAATTTAGGGGGACTTGCAGTTAATTGCAAATTCTATGTAATGGAAAAAAAATTTCTTTGAATTTTTTATTGCAGTATATATTATCACATGTATAATAGCGTTTACTCACCTGTAGTCAAATTCTTAATTAAAATTAAACTTAATGAAATTTCATGAAAGTAGACATTAATTTTGAAAACTCCGTCGAAATCACCTTCGAAATTCGTCCGTTATATATTTTTCCAGTTTTTCCATGTGCTTCCAGATCAAACATTCGAAAGAGAAGGATGAACATAGCCGCGTTCATTGGAAAAATTCTTTAATTGCGCGCTCCCTCCCCCCTCCCTCTCGCCCAGAGCTTTGTTTTCGACTCACCGCGCCGCGATTTAACTCGATTATTATCCGTTTGGCTTTTCCATCAGCTTCGCAATTAATTTCCCTCGACGACGACGCGCTCTCGGCGCGCCGCAGCAGCGCGATTCCCGTTTTATTTCAAAATTCTCCGTTCGCGCTGCATATACGCGCGTATCGCCCCGCGCGCGCGGGCAACGTACACAACAGCAGCAGCAGCAGCAGCAGCAGCAGCAGCAGCAGCAGCGCGCGTATTATGCGCGAATAAATAAATTCAATCTCTCGCTCCAAGCCGCATACAAGAGAAGCCATTGAAGCTCGATATCTCTCTCGCACTTGCTCGGACGTTGAAGAATAGCCGTGTTATTTTCAATTGCCATAAAGACAGCGAGACGCCCGTATATAGTATCGTACGCACACACATACACGCACGTTACACTACACACGTCTCGTCCGCGATAACCTCCCATTTTACGAAATATCAGCGGTCGTGCTCTCTCTCTCTCTCTCTCGCGAAAAAGGAGAGCAACTTCACGGTCTCTCCCGCTCGTGGCTTGTTTTTATATTTTCAAGAGGGCTCCCGTATATACGTGTGAGTCAGAGGCATATTATAAGCGCGAGTCGCCGCCGCTAATACGGAGGCATTATACACTTAAAAGTCGCGAGAGTGTGTGTCACTTGTCCGTCTGTCGTCGTCGTCGCCGTCGCGAGCGCGGAGGAGAGAGAGAGAGAGAGAGAGAGAGAGAGAGACTTTTTCCCTGTGCAGTGCAGGGCAGCACACAACCGCCGCCGCCGCCGCCGCCGCCGCTGCAACAGCGGATAGATGCGCGACGGGATAAAGAGATATGCTGCACGAGAGACAAATTGCCCGACGTACTTAACCTTCTTCTCCTCCTTGCGGATGTGCGTCTACTCGGAAACGTAAGTCTCCTTTATATGCTCTCCTTGTCTTCTCTCTATATCGGATGTGTATATACCTTGAAATATATTGTGTTTGTGTGCACGTAGATATAGCGTTATGCATATAGATATGTAAGTACTGTATACAGCGAGAGAAGACGATTTTTTTTCCTTTTCGAATTTCCATCCCGAAGGTTCTGCTGCGGTTAGGTAAGCAGTAGAGGACGCGAGAGGAGCTGGAAAAAAAACAACAGCAGCAGCAACAGCAGCAACAACAACAACACACGCGGACTGCAGAAGAATATATGCGCGTAAGGCTTTCGAGCTTATATACAGCCGCAAGTTTACGATTGTCTGGCGGTGAGGCGCACGTTTTCCTCTCCTCTTTTACGATGTCACTAGCCGCCGCCGTCGAAGGAATGCGATGCTTTCGCGGTAGTTCTACACACAAACGCACACACTCGCGGAGAGACAGAGAGAATATTGCATCCTGAGACTCGTGCGCCGATACGCGCGGGTAAATTCGTTACGTAATGAAGTATTACGGATTTTTCGGGACGCGGGCGCTCGGTTTTGACGAAAATGTAATACTTTTTTTTATGGCGCGCCGTTACGAGCGAGTTTATATCTGTGTTGTTTCTCTCTCTCTCTCTTGCTCGCGTTCGTTTTTTCCTTCCTCGCGGCGCGCACAAGCGCTTTTGCACGCGAAAAAAGGAGCTTTTATGCGCGCTCGGTGAGTCACGGAAATTACTACCTGTAACAACACGCGTACACTTACATATATACACCAGAGCGTGTGTCGTAAAATAATACATTTCTCTGAATACAATTTTCTCCCTGGTCTCCGGTGCGCGCGAGCCGCGCGCGTGAAAAGTAGAAGAGGCGTCGCCGGCTACGAGCCAGCGCCTAAGCCAAAAAGGAAAAATTAATCTGACGGAAATCGATTGCCGACCGTCTGGGCGAGTTGAAATTTGAATTTCGCGCGGAAAGACGAAGCTGGCAGGGGAGGGAGGAGAAGAAAACGCGACTAATCTGCTTGGAAGCGTTGTTATGGTAGTAACAATTCATCGATTTAGAAATTTTTCTTGTTCATTTCTTTAAAAGATTATTCCTGGTAGAAAATTAATGATAAATTGACTGCATTACCATTAAAAGCTCATAGAACGTTAACGATTTATTGTGAAGCTTTCTATCCGGATTTAATCGAGCTAAAAGCTCTGAAAAAATATATACTGATTTAGATGCAGGTAATGGACGTAGTAGATTGTGTTTTCTCTTCGCTTCGTTTCTATATATAATTACAAACAAATCAGTCGTTTCGTTCGTCCACCCGCGTTATGGCGCGAAATTTGAATTTTTAATAAAGTTCCACAACCCCTCTGAGCACGCCTATAGGTATACCTAACCCCTTTGCAATAGCATCGAAGCTAAGAAAATTAGTAATACACCGGCAAGTACAACCTCCAGAGCAATAAAATCCATACGTCATTCTCCTTTGTCCCTTGCGTGTATCCCCCTCCCCCTCCGTAACTACGGCAGACTACTTACTCCTAATTTCCCTGACCTTAAACAAGAAAAGTCCAACCCTGAAAGAGAAAAAAGCGCGCGCCGACCGCAAGGAAGAACAAGAAGCGTGAGAGTAGGGAGAGTGAGAGAGAGAGAAAGGGCCTTTGCGCCTTCCGTCACGTCTAATAACCTGTCCGCCTCCGAAAAGGGCGTCTCTCTCGATGAAAAACCTTCATGGTATATAAAATAACCTATAAAGAGTCTCGTCTGGCAGCCGAAAGGCCGGTGTGTGTATACACTCGACCTTCACCCCTGGAGAGTGTGTGTGTGTGTGTGAATGTGTAGACCATAGTGTGCAGAGCTCGCGAGAGTTTTATATATGACGTGCGTACATATGCGCGTGATGTAAGACACGTGCGCACTCTCTCGTTGTCGCGCCGGGCCGAGGGTATAACTGCACGCAGACGCACGCGTTTCTCTGTATATACACCTATATTTGTAACGCTGGGCGGGCTGTTTATCGCTGAGATAATTCATTGTATGTTCTATCGTCCGGGCATCGCTATTTCCAATGAAATTTATACCGAGAAAAAATAATGGTTAATTCATGAAGGCGTGTATATATATACGCGCCGAGGATCTTCTTTCTTCCTTTCTCTCGCGACTCTACAGTCACACTGTACATATATATACCTATATAGTATATACAATACGTGTATAGGCCAGCCGCAGCAGCAGCAGCAGCAGCGAGAGAGAGAGAGAGAGAGAGAGAGAGAGAGAGAGAGAGAGAGCAGAACTAGATATACCTATACGTATTATACATATAATACGCGGAGGAGAAGCAGCGACCCGCAGAGAGTTTCCTGGCTATAGCATCAGCGCGCGCGCGAGAGTGAGAGAGAGAGAGAGAGAGAGAGAGAGAAAGGATGATAGGTAGGTAGCCGCGCGTCCGAGGGCCCCACCCTAGAAGCCCCCGGTGTCCAGACGCACGCGCGCGCGCATCCACCGGCTATTCCCCTCTTTCGCCACCAGCGCTCTTTGCTCCTGCTGTCCTGCTGGTTATATCTATGTATATACGTATTCCTCTTTTTCTTCGTCTTCCGCGAACGCGCAAGTATTTCTTAATTTTCTCTTTTCTTCGGCGCGCGAGGACTCGAGGCTGCAGAGAGAGAGAGAGAGAGAGAGAGAGAGAGAGAGAGAGAGAAAGAGAGAGAGAGAGAGAGAGAAGAGAGAGAGAGAGAGAGAGAGAGAGAGAGAGACAGTGCGGATTTCAATTCGTGAATTATAAGAATGTCTCCTTTGAATTTAGGTAGAAAATGGATTTTAATATTTGAATTTTCTGCCTTTTTTCTCGCGGGACTGTACATACATAATGTATAGTTATACAGCGCTTGATGCGACATCGTCGCGAGATGCGAAAAGTTTCAATATATATGCAAGAAGCAGATAAAGAGAGATGAGAGAGAGAGAGAGAGAGAGAGAGAGAGAGAGAGAGAGAGATTTTTCAGGCGCGTGAAAACTAAATGTACGGATTATTAAATTTATCTGGCAGAGAGTCTCGTATTTAAATGTAATGTGACAGTGAAATTGCAGGGTGAACGAACCCGTTTCTTTTATATGCGTTCGCCAGAGGTGAATATTCATTTGAATAGCTGAATAGCTCGAGTTTTAAAAGCACAGAGAGTATGTATGTGTGTGTGCGTACTGCAACGCTAATATGATTTTATATTCAGTCTGTCTGTCTCTCTCGCGCGGAGCTTACTGACTCACTTTTTTTCTCCAGAAACACATAAAGACAGCCTAATTAACAATTTAGCATACGTACGCAATAACGGTTTTCACCCGCTGGGCGGAAAACCGAGACGACTTTCCGCATACGCGATAGTAACCTCCGATTGTCATTAATTCTGGATTGTTACTACTATTCAAATTTGTACACCCTTGTTAAATATATTCTGCACATGTGACGGTCACAGAAACCGATTACGACCGATCCGCATGTGCTCAGCCCTGGCGCGACAACAGCATTTTGGACGTGGAACCTATGGCGAGGGCGCAAAAATTGTGTCGCCGACAGCTGAGCACATGCGGATCGGTCGTAATCGGTTTCCGTGACCGTCACATGTGCAGAATATATTTAACAAGGGTGTACAAGCCGAACACGATCGTCGTTAATAGAGTATTTCTTGAAGTAAAAGGCGAATCGCGAACTTGCAGAGTACACACTCCCATCGAATTGCAAGCGAGTGAACAATAAAATTAAACTAAACTCCCTCCTTCCCTCCCCCTCCACCCCCCGCAGAAAAGAAGCGAAGAAGAAGAAGAAAGTAAGCAAGCACCATCAGCAGCATCATCCTTTCTTCTCTTTCACTCTCGCTCACTACTATCCTATTTCTCACACTCTTGTCTTTCGCACTACATAAGCAGCGGCAGAGAGCAGCAGCGGCAGCAGCGGCAGCAGCGGCAGCAGCAGCAGCAGCAGCTTCTCCTCTCTCCCCCATACACCTCCCCGCACATCCTTTCTCTCTCTCTCTCTCTCTCTCTCTCTCTCTCTCTCAACTCAACCACCAGAGCATCATCCCCTCCAGAAGCCCCTTGAAAAACCCCGTCCTTCTCTTCTTCGCCTCATAGCCACGGTTCTATATCTATATATATACAGCGTATCCACGTCGGTTAGAGCGAGCGAGCGAGCGAGCGAGAGAGAGAGAGAGAGCAGGGCACACAGCTCGTGACAGCCAGAAGCGAAAGCATAGTATAGACCACAGAACACTCACCATGAGCGCGGTGGGGGAGAAGAGAGAGGGGAACGCGTCCGCCCCTGGCGGCTGCTCCGTCTACCATCTCTCCCTCTCCCTCGCTCGCGGCTGCGGCGGCGGCGTCCCGGGCCCTCATTCTTTCGCCGACCGTCGCGCTGAGTGCCACAGTTGTCTCGTGCGTGCAGTGCAGCGTTTCCCCGCCCGACGCGCACGCCCTTCTTTTTTTACACACGCACACACATACACAAACGCACGCGTACACAAATACGTTTTTAACGCTGCCTGGCTCTATATACATTTTACCGGAGAGAGAGAAAGATTTTTAACCGACGTTTTTTCTACGTTTACACAGTTTATAACGGCTATATATGTGCATTATATATCTGTACATCGCTACGCGCGTACACACAGTGCTACCAGTGCGAGGCTACGTAACGTAAAACGATTGTATTGTGCATCAGCGGGTGAGTGAAGAGCGCGCCAGAAACACGACAGTTCTTTTGATACTACATGATCTCCAGTGCCTGAGAGAGAGAGAGAGCATAGAATCTCCCCCCCTCTCCTCTCCCCCACGTAGTAAAGCACGCCGAGAAAGTGAACGTTGTGCGTTGATCCGCTTCATATAGTGAGATTGTATATTTGAATTTGTGTGCGGCGACAAGTGCGCCCAGAGCGGAAGAGGACCGAGAGAGAGAGAGAGAGAGAGACAGAGACAGAGAGCGAGAAATAGAAGCGGCGAGAGAAGCCCGCGCGCACATCGGCACACGCACACCCACACACACAGGACACGGCGATCATCCCTCTACGTCCGGCAAAGGAGCAGCGGGAGATCTCGAGGTATGAGAGAGCGCCGACGCGATTCCCGTCTATTTTACGAATTCGCCTTTTCGAGGAGAGCTATAGCAGCGAGCGTCGCGAGCGAATGAGCGAGCGAGAGAAAGAGAAACGGACGCCACCGCCGCCGCCTTTTTCTCGCTCTCTCGGCGAGCTCCCTCTAACGCGCGCTGCCTTTCGGATGAGTTCGTGAACGCAAACACGCGCCGGCAGAGCGAGCGCAGCAACAACCCTTGTGCACTGTAGCGGCTCGTTGCTGTACATAGCGTTTTATGAAATGCATTGAAAACTGTGCCGCTGCCGTATAAGCTTGTATTCCTTTGTTTCTCGGAGAGAGAGAGAAGCGCGCGCGAGCGGCCGAAAAACCGTTACGATCAAGCGCGCGCGGCGCGCGCGCCAGGCTTTTCCGACTGACGCCGATAGTCTATATAAACGGGTAATTTTCTATTCGTAAAGTTGTGCATTGTCCTTTGCCAGCATATTATATTCTAGCTTCTTTCCTCGATCCTCTATCGTTCGCCCGGTCCTCTCCGCACAGCGCCTCTCCTTTCTCTTTCGCCGGTCGAACTCGCGTTCTTCCTCCCCCTCGCTTCGTTTCTCTCCCAATAGAGCGGCGACGATCTGGTGTACTCTTTTTTTTCTCTCCCCTCTCGAATCTAGAGGCGTATAGCATTATACGCTATACAGAAGCCGGGTATGTGTTCAGGGATTAACGGGACTTGCGGTGCGCCGTATATATTAGGCCTCGTGTCGATTATTCGGTTGGGCTTTCGTCTTTTCCTCTTTGGGGAAATTAACAAAAATCGCAGCGGCGCGGGGAACCGTTACGGACTCCTTCCCGACTGGCTTCTCTCTTCTTATCGGTTAATGTGCTGTAACGGTCTATATATAACCTGTGCGCAATGATGGATCGCGCGGCATTTGTAACTTTTATTGCGAGGAGAGAGAGGATAAGAGAGAAACGAGAGCTCCGAGAGTTATGCATTCAAAAGCGATGGCTCTTTCTCTCTCTCTCTCTCTTTGAGGGTGAAAAAAGCGCAACTCGAGTAATGCTTAATAACTCTGTGGACTCGCTCTTTTGAGAGATAACCGGGCTTTTCGTTGCTGTTGCCATAGCGACGCGTATGAAAGGTGCCGGGGTGCCCCCGGCACTTGCACACAGAGCGTGTATATGTATGTATGTGCTGTATAGCGCTTATACAGTAAATGCTATACAGGGTGCTCCGAAACGCTTTTCAATGGGATTGGCTTTTCGTGAATAAAATACAGTTACTTCGGGCAGGTCCCATTCTTCGGCTGCAATCCGGAGGAGGATTCCATAATCGATACATGTCTCTCTCGCACTCGCCTCCTCCTCCTCCTCATCGTTAAAAAGGAAGCTATCGAGCGAGATGTGAGTCAACGTCTAAATATTCGTGAACTTATATGCCCAGCGGTACTCATAGAGAGTCTCGCCGATTAAGAAAACGTGGTCTACGCACGCCACACTCGTATACGTATAGTTGTATATACGTATAGGCGCATGTATACTATACTTTGAGCGGCGCACACCCGGTATACCGGCGATTTCGTCGGTTCTCGCTCGCTCTCCTCGTCGCGTGTGCACGCGCCCGACCGGTGTGTGTGCCCCCCTCGCCATTTTGAAAACGGGCGCACGCAATCGATAGCTGCCTGGCTGCGTGTGCGCGTTCTCTCCGGCGCTGCTGCTGCTCCCTGTGCGTGTAACACTCCGCTGCTGCTCCGGCTGCGGCTGCTGCTGACTGGCTGGCTGGCGCACTGCGAGAGCTGATTAAATTTTAGAACCGGGCGGAGGCATCTTCTTCTTCTCGTGGGTGGCTCTCGTTCGATTAAAAACTGGTTTGCCGTTTTAAGGCTTTTTCTTTGGCGAGGGGGGGGTGGAGGGCGTTCGATCGGCTGAAATCGGTGTTTATTGGAGTATACATAGGGACTTTTTTTGGAGTGTATTTCGTCTTTGGAGAGGATTCAGTTTCGGAGTCGGGTCCACGGCGGTGTGTGTGCCGACGAACACGTGTTCGCCTGAATAGAACGTTCGAGCTACATCGCACGTATAGCGCCGAGAGTATAGTATATTTGCTCTTGAAAATTTTAAAGGTAGTAGTAACTCGTACGATACTCCGCCAAACGGAATATTACACGAAAGATCAAACTAACACGCAGTATCTTTCGCAGTGTCCCAACAAATCTAATCTACAGCTCTCGATAAAACACTCCAACAGCAACACGTCGTTCCACTCGAAAACCCGGTCTCTCTCTCTCTCTTTCTCTGCATATACACATCGTCGCGCACGTGTTCAAACTGCACAGTCGTTTCGCTCCTCTTCTCCGAAAAGCCTCACGAACTTTTCCCATACGTGCGCCGTAGGATTTTCGAGAATCCACGAACACGGGCAGACTAATAGGTATGCGCGAGCAGGTCTCGTGTATATTACACACGTGTAGGAGGATAATACGCCGGGCATAGAATTTTTTCTCCGCCGGCGCCGTCGCGTCGCTCTCATTATTCCGGGGAAGAAAAAAAAATTATCGGCAGCGCGTGCTACAGTCCCATCACACGAATTCGTGTATTACGACAGTAGAGTATAGAGTCGGCTGTGTGCTCGCCATCTTGATCTCGCCCCTCTCTTCTCTCTTTCTCTCGGTCGCGCGAACCCTCGCATATAACACGCGGCGGCGAGAGAGACGGCGATATATACTATATATATACGCAGGATGAGTGTCGGGAATCGACCGAGAGAGAGAGAGAGAGAACGAGAGACGGTTGCGTGGCGGCTGTGTGAATTGAGAACCGCGGAGAGAGATGTACTACAATGATTTTCGCTGTTTTTTTTTGGAAATATACTTAACATCGAGCTTGTGTTTTGTTTCGCAGTCGTTCCGAGAACTGTTGGTAAATATAAGCGATGCTGTTTCGTAAAAATATTACCTTCTATTTTTAACAGCCTTGTTTATGTTCATATACCTGTAAATACGCACACAGCACTCAATTGTTTTCTCGTATCATCATAGTATTTAATTGTTGACCGAACGATTATCGCTAATTATCCCGATAATCGTTTGCGATGGGCCACACGATAAAGTTGTACAGTGTACAGTGCGAGTACACGTATTGGATTATGAGAACATATTATAACTAGCGCAGAAAAAATGTATCCCCCAAGGTGAACCCTCGTTCTCTCTCCTGCCGCTTGGGCTTCTCTTCCGCAAACCTCGTCTCTGTATATACATAATGCACAGGTACACACACAGACACACAGACACACGGAAAGAGAGAGAGAGGTACGATTTCTCGAATCCACCATCACTTTGTTGTCATTCCATGCGGTCGTGTCAGGTCTTCAACTCTCCCAGCGCGTCGTCTTCCCTTTCTTCAATATACCTGCTGCTGCTGCCGGCGTTGCTCGTTCGTTTCTGAAGTGGCGAATTTTTGCATGCTAAAGAGAAAAGAGAGAGAGAGAAAGACGGAGAGACGAGCTGCGACGCGCATTTAAAACGCCGTCAAGGTTTCCACGGAAACGACATTGTCCTCCCGCTCTTTCTTCGATCGGTCGCGTGGGCTAGCTTCATTTCTCTCTCTCTCTCTCCCCTCTCTCTCTCTCTCTCTCTCTCTCTCTGTTTCTCGCGCTTTTGTGTATGAGATTCGCAGGCGTTACACACACATACACAAGCACAGACCGGGAGAGAAGAGATAGTCGCTGCTGTGAGAGGAGCCGGAGAATAGTAAATTGCGATTTCTATCGCTCAGAGGACGAAGGTGTATCTCTCGCGAGAGGCTTGATAGGATAATAAAGTTTTGCCTGTTAAAGCTCTCTCGCGCGGAGTTTCTTACACGCACCAGCTGCGCAGCGTACTTTAATCGAGATTCGTTTTTCTTTTTTGTTTTTTTTCCGGTGCGCGAGGGCCGAGTCCGCAATGGCTGTACGCGCAGTTTGCGAAATTGCAGTGGAGGGGGAAAGTCGGCTTCTATGTCATGGATGCGCATGTGTATGTGTGCGCACGAAAGAGCGTTGCGTACAACATTCATCCTTTGTTCTTTCCTGTTGACGGCGTTTCACGCGGCGGGTGCCTCTGACGCGCGCTTCCAATGCGAACGTGGATTTTAATTTTATTCCCGTCGATTATTCATTATTATTAACTTTTTTGAAAAAGTAACGTCAATTACGGTTAATTAGCAAGACTTTGACGCGACGACGTTCAATTAGCGGTGTGCGCACAACTCGGTACTTTTTCAATCTCGAACGTCGATACATCGAATAAATTAACGTGGATGAGGCTAATTATTATTTTTTTAACAGGCCGCGTTAATCAAGTGGTCTTAATAAGTTTGCAAGTACGAGACACTACAGATTATTTTCGTTAAAAAGTAAATAAAGAAAAATTGACTCCTCGGTGATTCTCACGAGAATCGCGCGCGTGGTGTATACAATACGCAACAATAACAACCTCCAGGGCAAAAACTCCAGATTCTAATTACGCGAGAGGAAAACCATAAAATCGAGCCCCCCTCTCCCCCTCTTCCGAGCAAAGCGTGAATCGAAGCTCACCTTGACTATACGTCTTTCTCTCGTGAACATCTCTTGCGGGAAAAAAGGCGCTCAGGAAAGAAAACGGCGAATGAGAGAAAGGTTCGAGAGCAGCCGCCACATACTGTATTATGTATACGTGTGTGAGAAAGATCTGCTCCTCGAGATTCGCAAAATCTTGCGCAAGCAGCTTCTTAATGCGCGATTCTCCTTCGCCTCTCTCTCTCTCTCTCTTGGCGCGCGCGCGCGCGTCGAGAGAGTCTGTTAGGCAGACACATAGGAAAGCCCCCCTCGAGACTAGTTTATGCAAATTGCGCACGAAAATTTATTAACGACTTTTACCGATCGTCCGGCTGACTTATACGAGGCATTCGCGTTTACGGTCGTTGCACATTGTCTCTCTCTTATGCTCTCTCGACGTGTGTATAATAATAAAATTTAAAAAACAAAGCCGAGATTTATCGAATAGTAAAAAGGTTCTAGCGGCAGTTATGCAAATCCCTTGTACGCCGCGCAAACTGTTTTCTCCCGTACGTACTCTGCTCACACGCACACACATGCGCGCGCGGAAATTCATAATACGAAATTTCTCCGCAGATTTACCGAGCGATTTTAGCCGTTTATCTGGATGCGTGTGTATCCGGGGAATATTTATGCGCAAGATTAAAACCCGATGGGCTTTGGGTATCTATCAGGATATCGCGCAGCCTCTTTCGCGTGTGTAGCGATGATTATCGTTAACCGCGGAACATTCGCTCGAACAATTTTTTTTCCCTCCGTTCTTGAATTCGAAAAATCAGCGACTTTTTTCTGAGTTGAGCTATCGAGAGCGAACTGCACATCAGGCGAGATAAGGTCTTCCGAAGAAACAAGCAAATCAAACGTTTCTATTATTAGCCTCGACGATGCATTCGACACCAATGTATATATCTGCGCTAGAAAAAACGAAACGCTCTGGTGAGTCATTCGCTATTACATTTTCTGAAAAATCCCGACTTGCCTCCCGTACTCTCCCGTCGGTATATAAAGCCCATAATGAGCCACGACTGCGAAATTGCAGCCCGTGTGTGTGTCGCGCGCACGCCGAGTGATTATTGCCCGGTAAAAATGCCGAATCTAAATTGAGCATCTCGGCTAGTTTCCAGAAAAGGCCACGAAAAATTCTCCGGACGAGCGTATGTAACGATCTTGCAGGGACTCGTCTCCGCCGACTTTCACGAGGGATGTTTACGTTTGCTTTAAAATCCGACGAGAGCCATTAGGCGAAAAATGTGAAATCCCGCGCATGTCCTACCCAGAGAAAGCTGGAGGTCGAGGAAAAAAAATGCAGCGACGAGAGAGTCATGTATGTATGGGAGTCACACATAACTCGACTGAGCTCAGCGCGATCCTAATCGAATGGCTTTTCGCAACGTCGTCGCCTTTCTCCCTATGGCGCGAAAAACACATCCGAGCCACTCTCGTGACTCGTCTCTCACGACTTCTCGGCTTCTCCCGTGCGATTAACCTTTAGCTTGGCGGCGAGTGTTCCGCCAACGCCAAATGCCATTTCTGTATAGGTATACTGACGGAATTTTATGTGTGTTGAGAGGAAAACAATCGATTTGCAGGACTCAAAAGGTGTATCCTTGGTTGAAACTTAAACGAGAAATTCAAGGGTTGAGTTGATTTTTATCAAATATCAGAGAGCTCTCTGTTTTGAAATATTTAGTTTGAAACGCACAGTTCTCATTGTTTTGAGAATAAGAATGTAGTGTATAGGAGTTAAAAGTGCAAAGAGCACTTAAATGTGTTAAAAGCACTCTTCAATGACTAGTTCCATTGATCATATGGTTGTCACTGAAAATAGTAAGATCCTTTATTTTTATTCAGCAAAAAATGCATATTTTGACTATAGAAGGGAGAGGTAACATTTATAAAATAACAATTTTATTTTTAATGAACCTTTAAATGTTAACTCGAATTTTTAAAACTGAATTAAGCCTGGATTTTACAGTGCACAAGTAACACAAGTAACAAAGTAGCCATTGAAATGTTTTGTCATTTTTTTTAAGTCGTGAAATGCTTTTACTACACTCCAAACAACGAAAATTTCCGCAGAACCACGTACTTCAACACTGAACTTTTTAAAGCGCGAAACTTTTACAAAATTGAAAAAAGTCAGTGGAAACTCCAGTTCGCATTACGAGTCAATCTGGTTTGCTATTTTGACACAATTTTTACAGCGACGATAAAAGAACATTTTTCCGTCTCCACTTCGAAAAGAAAGATATCGCGAACATAAAAAGGAATCGCAACTCAATTTCCTCTCGAAGCTCGCACACAAGTGCGCCTTGTATTCTCCTGTGGTTTATCGTCGTACTATATATACCGGAATATTATTGCACGCGAAGTGAAACGTTCTCGGAAGAGAGCCGTCGAGCATTTGTATTCCTCTTCTCGCGCTGTTTTCATAGGTCGTGAATCGGCAGACGAAATCCCCTCGGCTCCTCTCATGTCTATGTAACTCTGTGTCTAAGTATATGTATATACTGTATATACACGTTCGAGACCTCTCTACACCTAAGAATCCACACTTTATTTTCTTTTCCATCAAGCACTCTATTTATCTTCCTACTTTTCCCTTTGATCATCCCATATTCCCTATATTTATTTACAAACAACACAGCGACGAGAGCGAATCGTTTCCTCGGAACGTATTCCCCTCGCGTTACGCGCTTACTTTCTAACACAGCAGACACATACACATCGGGGACTTTGGCTTCCTGCCGTCAATTTTTTTTTCTTCTACCCGCAAAAAGCGAAATCACGAATGCATCGCGCGCTCGCATCTCTTGGCTTAGAGCTTCACGGCTCGTCCGCGCGAAATACATAAACATGCACTTTCCCTTTAGACGCGCTCGCGTGCGCGCCCTTTTTCTTCGTCAAAGAGCAAATCTCGCTCCGGCGGTTCGATAGCCAGCCAGTACATGACCCCTTCGCCGCATGTGTAGAGTCACGGATCGCCGGCTTCCCGTAATTATCATTTTCGAGCGCAACGACGACTACGACTACGACGACGACGAATGGGTTTTAGCGGAGAGGGGGGAGAGCGAGCTTCTCCTTATACGTGAGTTTTCAGTTTTAGCGAGGACGCCGGAAGCGCAGCGGCCTGTGACGGAGAGCCGATTCGTGGAATTCCGTTTGTTTTCTTTTTTCTTTCGCTCTCTTTCTTTCTCAGAGAGTCGTGTGTTTTCGACGAAAAGTGCCTTTGTTTTCTGGATTAGCTGCGCTCGCGCGAGCGAGAAAGATAGACAGGGACTTGGCCGTAACTATACAGCATATATAGAGCGCGAGAGGAGCTTCTTCGCTTCCCGAAATAGGTTTTTGGAGCGGCCTGCTTCTTCTTCTCCTCTTCATCTCCTCCGCACTGTCGTCTCCGTTTCGCGTGTATAGTAACACGGTCATAAAGTCCAGAAATATATGCGCGACTCTACGCGCGCGCGCGTTCGGGTATATTAGCGAAGAGAATCTCTCTCCTTCTACACAACTCTGCGGTGCGCGATTTAACGGGGCCACTTCTAATTCGAGGCTCTCTCCCTGCCCCTCGCGCGGCCGCGGCAGCTTCATTAAGAGAAGAGAACCAGTTGCCGAATTCCTTCGTGCGCGTGTACTACGCGTAATTTATTTTAATTTCACGCGCGGACACGAAAATATTCTCCCGCAGCCACGCGGAGAGAGAGAGAGAGAGATAGCGATTAAATGAAAATGCCAGACGGAAAAAATGTAAATACATGTATATAAGCGCACGCGTGTGTGTATGTGTGAGCGCGCGCGCGAGCGGACGGGAGAGATAGAGAATTTATCGACTCGGCGAATAGTCGAGGTTCCAGCGAAGGCATTCCTCGCATTTTCTCGCTGTATATATATACACGCTTGTGCGCGCGGGGCAAGTCGTTTCTTAATAGACGTATAAAAATGACGTCCTCTTAATTCGCCAGATGAGATACACACGCACACATGGGAGCGATGATAAATCGCTCCTAAATGAAAATATCAGATGAAAAGGGGAGAAAAAAAGGCGCGAGAAGATAAAGGAGACCTTGAACGCACGGGTTCGTCGCACTTTCTCGCCTCGAGAGGAGTATGTAGCGCGGGCAAACGCATATGTATAATATATATAATATCGTTGATGTCTGTCCTTGTCGACTGGCTCGCGCCGCGCGCACGCGTTTATTGACGAAAGGCTTTTTCTCACGGCATTCTTTTCGGGGCCCTGTTCATTACATATACGCATACGTGTATAGGTGTGCACATACGTTCCTCTTTCTCTTTCAGGGCTGCTGCTGCAGCTCCTGCTCCTGCTGCTGCCAGGAATAATTTCACGTTGCGCGCGCGGGTTGCGTTTTGCTTAATTTATTTTACGAGATAATGATTGTAAATTAGAAAGCCGATCCCGCGCGCTCGTAAAAATTTTTTTTTTTTTCGGAGATCCATATGCGGGAATATTGAAATAGTCACTCTTTGGTTGGCTTTATCGACTTTTCGAAAAAGAGCCGCCCCCGTCTCGCGGACGTTTCAGTTAAAGCCAGGCATAGTTACTGGCAGAAGCGAATTTTTCCGAAACGAAAATGGCAATTCGTACCGAGAGCTTGCGCGAGCGTGTGGAGAATTTTTCGAGAGTCCTGCTTTCGTTTCGGGGGATTGTAAGTGCATACTAGATAGGATTGCAGTCCTGATTTTTGAGAAAAAGTACGGATGCAGCAGAGTTTTTCTATGAGCATTTGAAAATTGATTTTAATTCGAAAATTGATATAATAATGAAAGCATTCTTTAACGCATTCTTATGAAGCATTCTAATTTTTATATAGAATTAAAAAATTGGCGTTGGTGTGCGAAATACTCTTACGACGTACATTAAGTTTTATTAATAATTTATCGATTTTGCAAAAATATTTAAATTTTATTTAATTAAAATTTAACAATCATTTCATTTTATGGTATTAAATTTATCATGTATGCATTATTGGATAAAGCCGAAATTCGTAAGATGCCGTTGCTGTGGGGGGGGGGGGGGAGTAAAATTTTAGCGATAATGAACAATTGTATGGAGGATGAAAGAGAAAGGCCGCAATAAAATGTCGAATTTGTCTCGCTCACCTTAGGAGTTGCGCAATTGAGGATACTTGCGCAAGTGCGCGGAGGTTGTGACGATTTTGTGTCTTAGCCCCGGTGTTATGGGCGACTTTTACTGGCGGTAGAGTCTGATTTATGGGTAGAGAGTGTATTTCTGGAGTGACGCGAGCGGTCGTATGGTAGCCGATGCCTTTGGAGTCACACAATTGAAGATGACAGTTGTAAAGCTTTTATGGGACGATATTGCGAGTTATCATCAGATTACGAGTGCTTTAGAGCTCGTTTAGAGTAGAGGATTTTTTTTGTCCTTAGAAAGTGCAGGTGGTCGTCGACTTCGGTCTGCGTTAATGACTGAGCGGAATTGCTTCTCATCGTTGCGAGGTGTATTAATCAGGAAATGGATTGGATAGACGTGTACGCATGTATAGGATATGAAACCATCGACTTAATAGAAATTTCAATCGACAATGGCTTGCTCGAGCAACGTCCCAATAATATGTTCACGCAAAACAATTGGGGCATTTGCTTCCCCTATTGAAATTCAAATCCATTGTATGTAAATCAAGAGACGAGAATCCCTTGATACAAATTCATTCGGCTCGCGGTTGAAGTAAAAAAGCTTGCGGCGCTGCAACAATAATTAGATTAAGCTTCGGTTTTATACGCCTATTTCTACGGAAGATTCAAATTATAAGCCTCGTACAAATTAATTTTCAGATTGTTTTTCTACGCGTTTGGACAAATTGAATTAACAAATGTTACTTATTCATATGGATGAAAACAGATATCATAATATAAACGTAATTTTAAAAGTAAAATTATTAAAAATTAAAAGCAAGTCTAGAAAGGAAGTTGATTAAAAATTCAAATTTTACGCTGTAATATAGTCGACGAAGAACGCACTCATCACAATAATGGTAGATTATGACAAAGTAATGTAAGAGATTCCTATCATCCGTTATTACACAGAATAAATTGTAGCCTTACAAAGTTTCAATTTAATGTTTACGCCTAAAATAAAATAAATTGAATAAAGTAATTTTTGTACATACTATTGAAGCTTGTTTTTTCATTTTCAGTATCAAAGTATAAATTCGAAACATTGCGGAAAATTATTGCTTATTACATCGTACTTTTTACGTCTCCTTTCGTTGTAAACTAAAGTAGTTGTTTCATCGCCGGCTATATTCCGGCGCGAAATTTGAATTCTTTTTTTACTTTGCGAGAGAGAGAAAGAGAGAGAGAGAGAGAGAGAGAGAGAGAGAGAGAGAGAGAGGGAGAGAGAGAGAGAAGAGGCCCTCGCCAGAAAAACAAGCTACAACAATAAATTTAAATTATTATCCTTTAAGAGAAAAAAAACGATCGTTACAAGCGCAAACAATAAAAACCGGCTCTAAACTCTCTGGAAATCCATCATCGAAGCGCTTGGCGAAATAAAAGCTTACAGTATATAGCGCACGCATATCCTGTGCCCAAGCCACAGCAGCAGACTTGCAAAAATAAAAGTCGCATCTCGCGACTGATGGCCCTGACTTCGATTTCGCTCGAGAGAGAAAGAGATGAAAGGGCTTTTATCTTTCGCTCTCTCTCGACTCGCGTATACGCACACACCTCTTTCTCTCTCTCCCTATCTCTCTCGCTCATTTCTCCTCTCGCGCGCAAATCCGCAATAAAACGAGCCTCGGCTTTATAATGCCCTAAATTTATAACTCGGCAGACTGAGTAAATTCGCTATTCTGTCCCATATATCCAGGTCGCAGACCTCCCCCTCTAAATATAGCGCGTCTGTCGCTTCCCTCCTCTGTGTGTGCCCGTACTCCATGACCTTCCCGTTCGTGCCGGAAACGCGACTGTTCTCTCTCTCTCTCTCTCTCTCTCTCAACGCGTATACGTGTATATATATATAGGCGTAAAAGCCCCGCGCGACGCGAGCGCGAAAAGAGGAAATCGCGAAAAAGGGAGCGCTTAATGGATGCGCTTTTGCTCTCCTTTTTTCTGCTCGACTATATACGTGCGTGTCTGTGTGTGTGAGTGTGTGTGTGTGTGTCTGTGGTGCACTGTACGTGTGTACACGCTGAAATGGAGTTTTAATCGTGACTCGCGTGCTAACAGTCTTTCTCTCTTGCTACTGCTCTCTACATGTATGTGGTATACTGGGAAATCGAGAGGGAGAGAGCGAGTTCGCTCGTGTAATTTATGCGCGGACTGTTTTTGTGGCTTGTTTACGTTCGGTTTTATACTTCCACACATACGCGCACGTCGCCGCACATATACGACGCGAGAAATTACGAAACTATCTGTTATTTAAGATTGTTATTATGTGTGTAATATGCGATTTAAAAATGTGGCGCATGGGGTTCATACGCGCGCGCATGTTTTACAGGGCTGAAAAGCTCGGCATGGGGTATTATCCAAACGCTAAATCAAAGAGAGCTTTGTTTATCCAGCGAGACCGTGTCTCTCTGTCTCTCTCGCTCTTCGTTCTCATATTCTCTTTTTTTCTTTCGCAGGAATACAGAAAGATGAAATAAAAGACTCGCTATATAATTCCGCTATTCATTTATTACTCGCAGTATATGGAACGCATCTGGCGTTAATTAATTATTCGTGGTCTTATCTGCACTTCATTAGGTACAATCTTTCTCTCCTAGAAGTTTCTTCGTCTATATATATAATATATATAAGCGCGACTGAGAACTCTCTTTCTCGTTCGCTCTCTCTCTCTCTCTCTCTCTGCCAAAATAACACTCAAAAGCGAACTAGCTCTGCTCTCCTGCACTCTCCCACGCAGAGATGAAATATTAAAATTTCGATCTCGTTCCGCAGAAGGCTCTCTCTCTCACTCGTAGTCGCAAAAAAGGTCGCCTCTGGGGCGTCGTCGGCCCCGTTTCACTCTCTCTCTCTCTCTCTCTCTCTCTCTCTCTCTCTCTCTCTCTCTCTGGCAAGGTGGTCCAATTTATTTCCGGCCGTCGGTTCTCGGGGTAGAGAGACGACGACGACAACGACGACTACGACTACTCGCTCCGCAAAAAGAGATGGGAGCGGCTCTTGAGAGATGGCATTCCGAGCGCGTGGGTTGACCGAAATTCACTTCTTTGCGCAGCCTTCGTCTTTTATCGTCTAGTTAGCAGTGAGGGGCGAAAGAGAGAGAGAGAGAGAGAGAGAGAGAGAGAGAGAGAGAGACTACTCGCCGGTTTCTCTCCTTCGCATACGAAAGAGAGAAAATTCGGTTACGCTCGATCGGGCTCGAATAAAGCTGATCGTATGTGCGCGTCTCTCGGTCTATTGAGCGCTAAAAGCGCAGTCGAACGATTGGACTCTTGCTCGACCCACTGACTACGCTTTTATGTGTGGGTCAGATGGGTGTAGGTGTACACGAGAACGTGCGACTCGTTGCGTCGGAAACGGAAAGGACAGGGGGTATAGAGGATAGCAAATAGAGTGTAAACAATATTTGTCAAAATTCGCTTTTGCATTTTTTTCTGCTTGTTGTGTGAATACATTTCTGGAGTAATCGACTCATATGGCTGAAAGTTGATATATTATTGAGCCTTTTGGGTTCGTTTCAGTATGATGTTGAAACTTTGTAAAGAACGGTCCGTATTATAAATGTAATGGTTTGCCGTGCTTTTTAAATTAGTTCATCAGAAAGTGGTGAGAATTCTCTGTCTACTTTGTAACGTACTTCCAAAATTTTGAAACGACGAAAAATGCAGCGACGTTTCTGGAGAAAAGCCGAGAGTTGAACCTGTCCCTCGTTAGCGGTGCATATGATTAGCTAGATGTAAAAACTGGCCTGAATTTTACTACCTGAACAGGTGAAAATTCTCTGTTTGACAGTCCATTTTTCACCATTTCGAAAATCTCCTTCCTCGTGTAGCATACATACTACTATGTGAACTCGCTATAGATTTTCACTGCACACTCGAAATTTCGAGAGTTCGCTCACTCCTCGGAACTGTATCATTACCGTATCAGCCTACTCTCTGACTTCCTCGAAAGCCATTATTCACTTCGAACCACCACTCGCTAAGTATACAGTTCGACTTGACCGCAGAGAAAAAAATCTCGAGAAACCACAGTGTGCGCGCGTTGCGCAATCCTAGAATCCACCCATATCAACGTCACTCATCTCTCTCTCTCTCCGCAAACCGCTCTAGCCAATTAATCACGCGCTTTTTCCAATCAAACCCTCTCCACGCACTCCTAATCCCAAAACCATCTCCGCATCAGCAGCCGTAACGAAACCCTTTGAAACGAGCCTTTGAAAAGGAAAAAAAAATCCTCGCTAACCAGCCGACAGCGTAAAAAGCTCTCTCGATCAAGATTAGCCCTCCTCGAACGAATGAGATATACTCTCCCCGGCTAATTCAGGAGGTAAAGCGAAACAAACCCAGGCGGCTGCAGGCGCGCCGCCGCCGCCGCTGTTTACCCGAGAGAGCCAGAGCTGCTGCTGCTGCTGCTCTCGCTCTCCCGCAGCCCGGGAGTAATCGATCGAGCGATTGTTGTGTTGTTGCGCACTCGCGAGCGCGAGTCCGTTGACTCTCCTGACAATGGATTACCTAATACTTCTCTCGAGAGCCAGAGGAGAGAGATAGATAGATAGAGAGGGAGAGAAAGAAAGAACGCCAATCTATATCGAGCTGTTGTTCCGAGACGTGTGAGAGAGCCGGATACCTCAAAGGGGGCATTGACCCAGTCTTCTATTGGCGCATGTGCTCGCGAGGAGTGTGTCTACCTCAAGCCGGCGATTTTTGTTTGACTGTATACAGAGGACAAGGATTCTTATGCGTGGATTGCTCGTTTGCTCTCTCGTCGGGCTGCCTGTCTTACGCGTCCGGGTGTACTTAACGTTTGTTGATCCAATATTTCGAGCTGGAAAGTTACCGCGGGTAATGCTTGCACTTATACGTACCGGAGAGGAGAGCATGAAATTGGAATGGAGGCTGAAGATTTGTGTGGTTTTAGCGTTTTACGTGTATCGCTGTTGCAGATTGGATGGAGAAATTGAGGCAATTTTAGGCGAAGTGATTAGCATTTTTGCTGCTCCGAATGTTTAATCCGAATCTTTGATTTTGCTCGGGATACAAACTGTTCGCATCGTATTCTCGAAAAAATTTACAATTTGAAGTTTTGTAGAAGAATTTTAAATTATTGTAAAAGAAAATATGTTTTTTTTTTCGTAACACGAGTGTTGCAACAGCAGACAAGAGTTTTTAAAGCTCGAAGCGAAAAAGTGAACGTAAAACACATGTACAAAACTTGGCTTACGATATTCAAGGACTCAAATATTGCCGAGCTACGCGGTCACGCTCTAAAAGACACGTTATTTATAAATAAACTTTTTTACACTCCCCATCATACGAATATTAACCTTAGACTTTCATATCTATACTGAAAATAATGAGAAAATTTAATGTTTTAGATAAATTAATTTCCAATCATCTCATATTCGATAGGCAACAGTCGCTCGTACTGTACTGAACGCCATTTTACCCGAAAAGCCTTTTCCTTCCTTCCTTTTCCTTCGGTCTCAAATGAGACCTCGTATATTTTCCAACGTGTCTCTATACTCCCCAAAACTCCCATTGTCTGCAGCCACAGATACCCGCTCACTCTCTCGCAAGCACGTGCATTCGTGAGGCTCGTGAGCGATAATCGGCGTTGCCTTTTTTTTCTCGGTAAAAATCATCGGCCAGAGCTGCATTAGAAAGGTGCACACGCGTCGTGTGCATAATTCACTCTCGTTAGAGCGGTGGAGTTTACACGATCGTTATAGTCCCTGGATTTGCAATTGCCCGCCGCGGACTTTCGCTCCTTTTTATACACACACACACACAGCAGCAGCGGCAGTAGCAGCACATACATACACACAGTATATATGATATCCCACGTATATCCATATATATTCCACTCGGTAGCTTTACATCCAGAGTTATTTTTTCCCCTTTTCACCTGTAAATCTCGCGGCGGCACGTCGCGTCCGGGAGAGGCGCTGAAAGGAAAGTTGTATCTATGAGCTCGGTGAGCCGTCTTGTAAATTGAATTTACGGCCTCGCGTGTGTGTACGGGACTCGGGCATTATATTGTAGGGTTAGAGAGAGAGAGGGAGAGAGACGTGAAAAAAAATCCTTTACGAAAAGTAATGAATTATGAAATTGTATCGCGAGGCGGACAAGCACGCGAGCCACGTGAAAATCTCGGGGTTTTCTCTCGCGCTGAAGCAATCAACGCCTCTTTGTGTAGCGGCGCGGAAGGCTGGCTATGAATGGCTTTGATTCAGACTTCGCTTGTGTATATCGTTGCTGGTATACGTGCGTACCTACCTATTAGCCGAGACGTTGTGAGCTCGAGAGATTAGCATAATTTGAGAGTCCAGAGAGGCGAGAGAGAGAGAGAGAGGGGGGGGGGAGTCTTTTGTATTAATCGGTTATTATAAACTTCGCTCTGGGCTGGAATGCGCGAATAAATTTCGCATTGCACTGCGCGGGATATATACGAGGATATCCGTGGAATTTTCTGCCACTGAGTCTAAATTTAATTTTTTTAATATAGTCAGCTATATACATATGCTATCAAAAAATGATCTACTTGAGAAGCATATATATAGCTCACTGCGAAAAAAAAAATTAAATCTAGACCTATTTGCATAAAAGTAGAAGAAAAGAGCTTTATTTTGAGCTATTAGTACGTGATTTTTTATCAGTGCATCCGATTTAGACCAATTTATGGGTTAATACTTTAAGCCTGTCTATATGCCTATTTAGCCTTGCATTCGAAAAAATCCAGAATATTTTACTAAAAAATGCGTAATAATCTCTGCATAAATTCACAAAGATGGCCCAAAACAACAGTGTCACAAGATCGATTTTGTGGTTACACTATTTTTTTCTTGTTCTGTATCTATGTAGAACAGAAAAAACCTTAGTCGGCCGAGTTAGCCCGAGATTTTTTTTCGCAACTTTTGGGGGCAAAAAGTGAATGAAAAATACGGATTTCCTCATATACATACATATCATGGTTTTACAGCGGAAGCAACGAATATCTATCGCCATTACGAAGTATTACGACAATAGCCACTTGCAACTACCCACTAGATGCAATATTTCACGCCTGTTCAAACACAGCCTTTTACCCGCGACAAAAGTCCCTGTTCCACGCAGCCTGAGAAAGCCTACTTTTGTCGTAATTTCTCACCTGCTTCTTCTTAAAAAAAAAGAGTAAAACAAGAAAACCGTATATATACACACGCTTAAAGAAGCAACAACTCTTCGACCCGCATTTTACGCTCTATACCGAGAGTAAAATAAAGAGAGAAAAAAAAAAATAAGCGGAGCGCACCCCCTCCGCAGTTCGACCCACATTTCGAGCTCTTTCAGCGTTATAGAGACGTCCTGGAGAAGCGTGTGCACAGCAGAAAAAAAGCTCTCCGCACCGCCGCAGACAATAGGAGCCGCATATACCCCGGAGTTTTCTCATAGCGGGCGGATCGGCCAGAAACGCGGGCAATTAGTCGAGGCGCGTCCTTTGTCCTGCGCCGCGCGCGGAAAGCCGTAACTGGAGCGCCAACGTCGCGGTTTTTAATGCATGAAAAATGGCCTGAGTCGTAAATCATCCCGCGATGGAAAAGGAGTTGACCCGCATTCACTGCGAAAGAGAGAGAGAGAGAGAGAGAGAGATGACCTTGCAGGACGTTTTCCTATGTGTTACGCATCGCTTCATGCTTTTATCGCGTACGTACATAAGTACTCTGGTGCGTCACTCGAGAGCCAGTTCTGTCGATAGTGTGTCTCTCTCTCTCTGTCTCTCTCGACAGAACAGACTCGACGCGCGAGATCCTTTCACGGCGGAAACTGCCCACGGCTTGAGCTAGATTTTTCTTCCGTCACTGCAGCCGCGCGGCCGACCGCGAGTATATTCTCGTCGACGGGGAAAATAGGGCTGGCTGCATAACCACGTAGCATTCGTGGGAGCAGATTCCAAGAGAATAGCGATTTGCGCTTGTCTCTTCGAATCTTTGAAATTGGGCTGGATCTGCCGAAATTCGTACGACGTCACTTCTACCGAATTTCGAAGCGATACGCACAAGGTGACGTCATGCGATTTTGAGAAATACGTGTTTACGGAGGCTTCGCGAAACTTCCAAGTCTTTACGAAAAAAATCTCTATCGAAATAGGCAATTAGCTCTGTCGGGCGACGACGTGTATATGAGTAAGCGACCCTAATAAAACTAAAGATTAGTTCATAGCGCTATCTGTTTTTGCTAAACTCCCTATCGCGCGCAGCTGTGATTTTCGCTATTTCGAGCGAGTCACTTCCCAAGTGATTCAGAAAAAACAATTAAGATAAAGTCTCAAGTGTGTGCGCGTGTGAGCGGTCCGGCGACCATTGCGAACGGCTGAACGAGCAATTGCGCTTACTAATGCATCAGCGTTGAGATTATTAATACCTTTTTTTTCTCCCTCTCTATATAGACTCGAAAGCGCGAAAATGACCGACGGAAATATCATTGCAACAGTCGCACTCAAAGTAGACAATGCCGGCTCATGAATTATGCCCCGAAGTTTTTTCGCTTCGAAACTTCCAGGATATACGTTACACACACTCACATACACACGCACATGAGCACATGCTACTATCTATATATAGTATCGTATAGGTATGCGCTACATATAGAAAATAACCTCTCGAGAGGTTCTATTCTAGTTCTCCCTCTCTCTCTCTCCCTCGCGCGCGAATATGAATAATTTACAGTGGCACCACGCTCGTTTCACAGCTTTTTCGATGCATTTTAATCTATCCGATTCGCGCGTGCAAGTTGCGATCGTCGATAAATTCGTCACTTTTCTCTCTCGCAAAAGCATCGTACGATTTCTTCTTCCAAGTTATTAATAATTTTCATCGCCGGGGCTCAAGCGGTGTTTATTATTACTTGGATTTATAAGATCGTTACACACATATACACGCACACAGGCGCGCGGTATACAAATTCACCGATGTCCGTTATTGATCAGCATGAAATATCTTCAGTGCCGACGGTTTTATACCCGCGAAACAAGTTCGGAGCATAAACCTTCTCTCTCTCTCCTTCTCCTCCTGATCATTCATGCCTCGCGCTGACGTTTCTGTTTACCGATAACGCCCAAGACAAATCGGTCCCATTCATACAGCTACCCGTTTCTAATAATAATTCCAAACGAACAATAATGAAATTGTGGTCTATACGACTTAGAAGAATCCCCCCTAACGAACCGAAGAAAAATCGCTTGCGATAGAGGCAATCCGGTTATTTTTTTTTTTTAGTGAAAATAAAATCTATCGATATGAGAGTATATAATGATTTTTTATTTTCATTTTTCGAAACTGAGCTCGAAATTCCTGTTTCGAATCAAGAAACGATGTTTTCATTATTTTTAGTTATTAATAATGTTTTAGAAGGAATAAAGTAATAGAAGGAATAAAAGTTGTAATACACGAAAACTTTTGTATCTTCACTTAATTAAAATATTAATTGTAAACTTAGTTTAGACATGATTAAATTTAGTGAGGCGTGTAATTATTATATAATTTATAGATACCATTTTTAAATAAATACACTGATTATTACTCCAAATGAAAAAGTCTCCCAGCTGTAGAAGAAAGATGCTTTATAAAAAGAATAAGAATTATTTTAAATCATTTTTAATGATTTCTGTCATTGATAATTGTATTTAAATATGAGCATCGCATAAATTACAATCAGACCAGAAATTAAAAAATAAATCTTTAAGCACGCCAAGCGTAACTTAGATAATATTTTATCCTCGTATCCTCCTAAACCTTTTTCTCATTTCACTATATCTAACGAGCATCCTTCTCTTGTGATTTCCAGCTACAATCAAGAGAGCAATAGTCGTGGTGTAGAGACGATCTCCGGATAAAGCCGAAAGCAAGCGAAAATGGGAGCACGACAGAGCAGAAGGTCCGTCGACATAACAACGACGCCGAAGAAGGAGGGTATCCCGGCCGAGGGTACCGTCGCCAGCGACGGCCCCGAGAAGATCGAGAAGCTCGGGATGATCGAGGAGGCCGACGCCAAACCGACCACGAACGGCGTCGCGCCCCACACGGACGCAGCCGAGGATAAGGACAAGGATAAGGACGAGGCTACCGAGAAGGACCAAGACAAGGAGGTCAGTCGAGAGCTTCGAACAATTTTTCCTTTTCTCGATACGCACTATTTCTCCAATTGAGAAACGGAGAGGAGAGATACGATCTTGTTTCTTTTTTAAATTTTATAATTATGAAACGCAGTGCATTGCGCAAAATTCCGTGTCGTGTCGAAAGCGTCGACGACACGACGACGCCGACGACGACGCATGTGATTTAGAGTCCAATTACGAGCTTGCGCTTGCGATTGTGAGCGAAATATTATTTATGAAAAAAAGAAGAAACGCTGTCGCCCGTCTCATTAAAGTCCGCGAAACGCGCATCGCCCCGAGCTATATATAATATCGCGTATACGGACGAAAATAAAATTCGTGTCATTCACGCGGCGAGCACTTTTTCCTCCCGATTACGTCTCTCTCTCTCTCTCTCTCTCTTGGACAGTGACGCAAGTCCCGCGGACGCAGTTGCATCAGACTTTCCCACCCCCGTTTCGATGCAGCGCGGCACTTGTCTAATTCGTCAATTTCAGGACTGGGCAACATATTACTCCGGCGTCTCCGTCGAAGCTCTGTCGACAGCGCCGCCGGCCTCTATATGTATAAACAGGGCTAGTTGAGCGCGCAAGTGGCCGCCGCTTATCCCACGCAACGGCTCGCGAGAACTCGTCGAGTCTCTCTCCTAAACGGAGATATATAGACGCGACGTGAGTGCGCCGCGCGGCTGACCTAGGCAAACTCCTCGCGTCTGTCGCAACGCGGCCAGATCGTTGCCCCGGATCGGCTCTAAACTTAGAGTCTTAATCTGTTTATTTATCGTCGACGACTGTAGCGCGAGAGAGCTGTGTACCGCGCGCTGTAATACTGGCCGCGGCCGCTCGTCAAACGGCTATGCAAAGTGGAATTCGCGATTGTGTTTACACGCTCGAGTTTTAGGCGGATTAATCGGGATGGCTATAGAGGAAATATAACGTTTTTGTTTGCTTGACGTTGGCTGATGAGTAGTGTGTTTACTCGCTGAGCATCGATGAGGAAGCAATTTTTCGAGTAATTATATGGGGATTGAGATATCCGAGATGAGTTATTAGCGTCGATTAGAAATTAAAATAAGATAAGTAAGATTGAAGAAATAATTGGTATATTGTAAATATTTTTTTCTTTCGGAGATTAAAATTTAAATTTGAAACTCGACTTGTGCGCTGATTGGATTTTCAATATTTGGCGGGAAATTTGAATTTTCAAAAATTAGAATTGACATACGAAGTGTATTCTTCAATTAGCTATCGATTTCCCTTAAATTTAGAATTCTCATTAAACTACACAAACCTCTTTGTATTCCACACCCGCAATACAAGTATAGTAAAACCGACACCATGCTTGTTCTACGAAACGCTCGAAACAACGAGAAAGAGAGAAAAAAAAATCCTTTCATCCCAAAAGCCAGTTACTCTAACAACATTTCGAACATCCAGATCCCCTCGAGAGAAGTTCTCTCTCTCTCCCTCTCTCATTTCCACGATTAAATTTTCACGGGAAATCTGGAACGTGAGGGCGACGTCGCGCGTATGCACATACGTTAGTCTGTCGTAGAGGGCGAAACGCGATATTTCCTCGATTGAGCAGCCCCGGCAGCTGTCACGCGCCAGATACCAGTTATGACACGCGAGACTGCCTCTCACAGTGCTGTATATACGCACTGTCTCTCTCTCTCTCTTCCCCCCATCGGCGCGCTATACTACGTGTGTAACCTTTCTCGTCTCTCCTAACTCCTTCCTTTTCATTTCCGCCGTTGTCGCGCATGCACACGTATACATATACTATATAGTATATATGTGTGCTCCTGCTTTATTTCCTGTTTCGCGGATGCTTCTCTCTCTCTGTCTCTCTGTCTCTCTCCATCGTTCGAACGTACACATGCGTATACGCGACGCACACGTTCCGCATTTACTAATCCCCAGCGCTTGCAAAGTTCATAAATATGAAGCAACTGGTTCGATTTCCATTTCTACGTATACGCGACCCGATCAGGCATGCAAGAGCCGTGTGTGTGTGTGTGTGTATGTATAAAGGAGGAAAAAAAAAATCCGCGTCGCGTATTTTTCCGCTCGTAATTTGTCGGCGCTCTTTTCTTTCTTTAGAAGAGAGACGCGCAGGTGCGCGCGTGAGGCGCCTGGTTAAAAAGGTGCGCGCACACGCGCTTCTCGAGTTTCGAGTTCACTATGTGACTCGGCCTCGCGCGCGCGCGGAGAGGAAGAGAGAGAGAGAGAGAGAGAGAGAGAGAGAGGGAGAGAGGAGAGAGAAAAAAAACGAGACGAAATTCGAGGGGAGTGCGTATACACATCACGCATGCGCGGCTATATGCGTGTAACGCACCTGCCCGACGAGCTTGGCTGCTTTCTGGCACAGTTCGAGAGAGATAGACGTGCGTGTCTCCTTTTTACGGGGATTTGGATGATTCGGTGGGATTAGAGCTGACGCGCCGCCGCATGTTTTATGAAATACGGGACAGGAGAGAGTCTGAGATGCGTGGATGATTGGCAGGAAAATGCTGCTGGTTAGTGGATATACACCTGAGGAATGTCGTTTTTCCGTGATGTTTTTGATTGTATACAGGTGGAATTTAGTAGAAAACTACGGTGGGATGCTATTAAAATTCTTTGCTCTGATGGCGCGGGATACACCGGTCGGTGGCGCCCCGGCAATTAGCTTTCGATAATACGAATTTTTTAACGAGCGTCGTTAACGTGATAAATGAGAATGTTAAGCGTGTCGTGTGCGTAAGGCTTGCTTAATAAATAGGTACATAGACGATTAATGTCTGAAAATTTGCATTTTCAACGTTTCTAGTTAATTTTGCGCAATAAATAAATAAACAGCAAAGCATTTTTACTAATAACATTCTTGCGCGGCTGAATGACATGATAATTACATTTTTTTTGTGTTTTGGCGTAAAATTTGTTTGTTACAGCAACACACGCGCGTTCATTAAAATCTATGTTTTCAACACTTTTGACTTGTTTGAGAAACGAGTAAATTAACTGCAGCATTTCTATTAATAATATTCAATTATAGTAGACAGGTTAATGACATTGACCATGTGTGCTGTAACCATTTGTACAGATTTAAAAGTACACGGAGAGAAATGTTCGACTAAAAATTACTATATTTTCTTCTAATCGAGAGACAAACTCTGTTTCTGGATAAAATTAATACATATATTGTAATAAATACTAAGTTTGTGTGATTTTATAGTATCTAGCTTAGAAAAAAGTACAATGTGGTACAGTAAAAATTATGAATGCAAGCACAGTATATGCAGTGTGTAATTATGTATACATTTTGATGAATAGTGAAAATTAGGAAGGTTTGTTTCAAGTATACTTAGGAAAGTTCGTAAAAATTATGCACGCGACAAAGACCACCAATTACGATGGTTAATGACCGTCCTAATTAATTGCGCGCGCGCGAAATAAATGTTCGATGCGCAGCATGACTTGTCGCTAGGTGGCGTATCGAAAAATCAAAATCGCGAGTGCACAAATCGCTGTGCAATTAGTATACAAGAAAATTGGAAACCGTTACATTCAATGAGTTCTGCCGATAGACAACACGCATTGTTGGGTAGCGATTTTTAAATTATAGGGATACATAATAAAGCGTATATAAATACTTTCTTCCGTAAAAAAAACACGAAGTGAAAGAGCTCCAACGAGCAATTTAATAATTTTTACAAAATTGGAAATACATTACAATCTAATGTGCGATTTATTAAAATTTACTATACCGTGTACTAAAATTTAATACAAGTCGAGTTTGTCTGGCCATTAGCACATGGTATAGTAATTTTTTATAGGACTTTTATTAAAAATTTACGTATACATTTCTCTCCGGGTTATGTTGAATTTTGTTTTGTAAAAGTATTTTTTCAACTTTATTTTAGTAAAGAAAATTTTAGTAAATGTAAATATGGTCAACGTATTTTTAAAATTTTTTGTTGCGAAGCGTACGTTTAAAACGCGTCTGCATTTGAGTTTCCAGAAAGCTGTATAGTACTCGTAAATCGAGAGATTTACGTTTTTAATTTTTTACATTCTAAAGCGTAAGTTTTTATATAGAAAACCGTGATTTAATTTATGGACCGCAAATATTGAACGCCAAGATTTCGTTGAAAAGAATTGCACTAAAAGCCAACATCGGACGATAAATCAGGAGACTTTAAAAAGTATATTTAAAAAAAAAATCAAAGCGCTCTTAAAACCACCGCATTTCGAGACTGGAGTCATCAAACCCACCATTTCCCTGGCAATCAACCACGTCCATAAATTGACGGCTCGCTCGTCTTTTTAAGCGACGTCACACGCACGCATACACACTGAAATCCGGATTAAACGAGCAGTCATAAATTTCCCTGGGAAAATTTCGTGAAAGGGTCGCCTTTCGGCTCTAATCTCCCAAGAAAATGTATTATAGGGGGAGTTCCCCTCCCAAAATTTTCGGAAAAACAAGCCCCGGCACTTTGCGGTCTCTCTCTCTCTCTCTCTCTATCTCTCTCTCCTCTCAAAGCGGAAGCTTTCAAAAGCCCATAGTTTACGAGGCATGCATCCCACCCATTCCTGCGCATGACGACCTTGACCGCGAGAGACAGAGCAGCAACAGAGCGAGAGCGAGAGAGAGAGAGAACGCTTGGGAAGAGCGTAATATTTCCTAAGGGGTCAAACGGTGTCGAGTGTATAGGGGTCCCCGTCTCTCTGTTGGCGGCGGCAGCGGCGGGGCTGCTGCACTTTTTCGACAACAAGCGGTGAAGCTCGTAAAATCTCGAAAACGGCGTCGGTTTTACGAGCATCCCGGGACACACGGGCGACGCGGCCCATTGTTGTGTTCTCTTTCTCTCTCTGCGGCTGCGCCGACCAAATTACGATGGGTGATTTAGAGGCCTACAGGTGGATTAGTCCCCCTAAACGGACGTCTCGAAAAAAGGAGTGTCGCCGTCCGATATTCTCCGCGTAAGCTCTCCTTACCAGGCTTTTTTTTCACGGCGCCGCGCGGTTGTTTATGAATATATGCGTCTACGCGCCAGCGTATGGAAGCCGGGAGAGAGAGAGAGAGAGAGAGAGAGAGAGAGAGAGAGAGAGAGAGAGAGAGAGAGAGAGAGAGAGAGCGCAAAGGGGTCTTTCAGCACATAGCGGCGGTTGTAAAGAGAAAGGCTTTATTCGATCGTAAAGTCAGCTTATCGACGGATTTGTTTTGAAAATATTTGTGTACTTATACGGGTGGCGAATTTTTTTTCTCTCTCTTTCGCGCCGGATAATTAAGCGCGGGAAAGAAAAAGAGCACCGCTGGAACGGACCAGGAGCGTAATTCAATACTAGTGTATAACAGCTGGACAGCAGCCGTTCGACGCATGCTTTACATCGTCATCAGCAGCCGCGAAGCGTCGAGAGGAAAATTACACGTCTCGCGAAAGCTCCGCAGGAAGAAAAAGTGCGCTCTAGACGCTGTGCACTGCGATGTACGTATATAGCTCCCCCGAGTCCTCGGTATCATCTCTCTCGCGTGCCGAGCGCATGATTCACGCGGCGGGAGAATTTTTGCGCGGCAGCATCAGCGCTGATTAGTCCCGGTTAAATGCAGCGGCTTCAATTAAAATTGTTATTACTGCCGAGCAGTATTGAGAGTATGGCCGTCGTTTAGTAGAAGTGTGCACTTTCTCTTTTGCCGAGGAGGCGAGTCCATCTTCGTCGAGCTGATGAAAAGATTGAGTTTTATATTACGAGAGTCTTCTCTCTCGCTCGACTATGGGCGATGGTGAGTGAGGAGCATTATTAGAATTTATGGCCGAAAAGAGATACTTTGTTTTCGTCTGATCATAACGAGTGTGCGTATATACGGATGAGAAATGCGTTTCAGCCAGCGATAACGTCCCGCGAGTGAGCTCTCGTCATAACAAAGATATTCTTTCTCGCCCCGACTATGCTTTTCAAGCTTTCGCAATTCGACTTTCAATTGATTGTCGGTTTCTGCAGTGTACGCCGCACTCGTTTATCGAGCGAGAGAGAGAGAGAGAGAGAGAGACGCAGAACACAAACGCACACGCAAAAAGTAAGATTCTCCCTCGCACGCGAGTGCGAATTCGCCCGAAACCGAGAGTGAAACCATGTAAACAGTATATGTATGTATAACGTTGCTCCGTAAGAAAAAGTACCTCGTCAACCTTGAGCGAGAACAGCGGAAATTTTTTTCCTCTTTCAACCTCCCCGCCGCAATTGCGCGAAAAAAAAGGAATCGACGCCGATTAGCCGCACGAGATGCATCTCTCCTCTCCCGCAAAGCGTATGAAAGGGAGCTTTTGCGCCCCGTTTAATCCCCGCATCGTCACTCGTCAAACTTTCAGATATATTTTAGTTTCTCGAAAAAGGGCTTCGGCTGCTGGGTCTCTCTCTCTCTCTCTCTCTCTCTCTCTCTCTCTCTCTCTCTCGCGTGCGACGCCCGAGAATTCCAGCGTAAATGCCGGATGCCTTTTTTCGCTTTCTCACGATTACACGTTGGGCTTGCTTTTTCGGCATATGTAATTTCGGGGATTATTTCGGAAATGAGTATTCATTATTCTAATGACCGATAGCTTCTCTCTCTTTTTCGCTTCTTTTTTTCGGGTTTCTTGAGAAAAATTCTTTGCTCGAAGCCCGACTCCCCTCCCCCCCCTCGAATTGTTGAAAATAGAGATTGTTGAAAACGTATGTTAATCACGTCTGTAAACGAACCTGATTGACTTCAAAAAAACACTGCGATATCTTGAGAAAATAATATTTATTTCGTAGGCAAAAAAATTTTTTTTCAATTTTATTTTATAGAATTTTAAAAGAAACAAAAATGAATTTCTTATCACGAACTGTATGTATGACATACACATTCGTGATGAATCACCTTGATGAGAATTAAAGTTGATTTTTATGCTTATAACTGAAATTGTTTAAATATTGAATAAAGCATAATTTTCTTACAGTATATGCCGGTTAAAATTAAAAACAAACTTTTAAGATAATAGTTATATTTAAACTTTTAAAAATCCGAATATCTTATTTAATCGTACAATCCGCTATTTCTTGTCAGTTCAGACTGTTTCGACAATGCACTTAAAAAATGAAGAAGCTCATCGCGACTCGTCCATTATCCACAACTCGGAATTCGCGAAGAGCAAAAAGAAGAAACTCGCGAGAATGCGCGGCCGCTAATTCAACATCGGGGCACGGAAATGCAAATAGAAGGAAAACTCGGGAAATTTTCTTCTTTTTTCGGGTCAAAGAGCTAACGCTCGCTGTGAGCTTTCTGTTTGCTCGAGTCTCCTTACCGGTCTAACTGGCTTTTTCCCTCATTATAAACCGGAGCGAAGAGTTTCTCTCTCTGTCTCTCTTGTTTTAATTGAAACCGTCCCCATTTTGCTTACGTACCCTCATCTCTCTCTCTCTCTCTCTCTCTCTCGCAATAACAACAAGAACTAGTGTAATAAGCGCGAAGGAGAAATGTGTCAAGTGAGAGAGAACCTAAAAGTCTCTCTCCTCTCCGCTGCACCTGTGCGTCCTTCGCTGCTCAACTTTTTCGCGTCGCGGATTTTTTTTTGCTCTTCTCCCTCTCTCGAGGCGACAGATGGCTAAATAACCGGTTGTGCGGGCTTCTCTTCGGAGAAGGGAGTGCCCGAGAGCTAATTAGCTTCGCGGTGGCGCTCGATAAGCCCCCATTGTTTTCCTCGCGGAGGAGATACGACTTATTGCGCTTCTCGGTAGCGATGCATCGAGAGATCGTTTGACACATAACTCGTATTTATTATTACACATGATGAGAAGAGAGAGAGAGAGAGAGAGAGAGAGAGAAAGAAATAAAGAAATGGAACGCGTTACGTGCGCCTTCCACGTGTGCGCGCGCGCGCGGCCAACGTAACGCGTCGGAAGCCATTGTCCGCTCTGCGCTCCTATTTTCAGCGTCGCGACTCTCGCGATATTTGCATATACAGCCCTTATTTCCGGCGTCAGGGCGCGTATCGGCATCGCAATCTCTCGACGTGTGTCCCCTCCCCCCTCTTCCCCCATCGGGAGGGACATGTTCTTTCCTCTATACCTATACGCGGCGAAACACACGTGCGGCTGTATACGCAGGGAACTTGCAATTTTCAATCATCGCCGTTATCGCGCTAGATCATCTTAATTCCAAGCAGATGCTTGGCTACTACTCGCTCGCGACTTTATATACTCTCCCACTTTTTATTGACTGCATACTTCCCTCGCGCTTGTTTATTTTTCTCGATTATATGCGCGTACATGTAATATATGTGCGTATCCGCTGACGTCAGAGCGGAGCTGCTCTCCTGACAAATCGATCGGCTTTTCTCTCTCGCTCCACCTTTTCGAGGCTACATATTGCACGGGGGGGATATTCAAAATTTCGCGGGCAAATTGCGCGACACATAACAAATGCGGTTTTCCCGCTGTAGAAAACCAATGGCTCTTTTCACATCGCTATAAACGGTTGGCGAACAATTTGCCTAGAGCCAATTATCCGGCATTTCATAATAAGGAGACTTTCATCAGATTCGCGGAATTGTACTTTCACGCGGCGGCTCTTATCTCGCGCTGTTTTAAATATATTTTTCCCGCGCGCATTTTGCAGCTGCCGACCGAGCGAGCCAGAAAGAGAGGAGAGAATACACAATTGGACTGGATTTTCTCTGCGGGTCTCTCTCTCTCTCTCTCTCTCTCTCTCTCTCTTGCTCTCGTGTGCGAATGTGTGCCGATCGCGCATCCAAGTTTTCTTTTCATTGTCTCTGTCGAGTGGCGATAAAAAGACAATCGTTTCCTAGAAATCGCTGTATACTCGCACGTATAAGCTCCTCGGCACAGATATGGGAGAAACCCAATATCGATTGATCGGTTTGAAAATTCCTACGAGAAATCGATTGCGCACACGTGTGTGTGTGTGTGTGTGTGTGTGTGTGTGTGAGTGGAAGAGCCGAGACTCTCCAGTGACCGTAAAAATAATGAAAAACTCGAAAGAGAGAGGGAGAGAGAGAGAGAGAGAGAGAGAGAAGCCACTGACTCTCTTGAAATCGGATATTTTCTGGACATTATATTGCTGGAGGCTGTCGCGGTCGCGTCTGCGGATTCGTCTCTCTCACTGTTGCGCGTATATAATGCGCCTCGAGGGGCCCTTTTCTCTTTTGTTTTAGTCGCTGGTGTCGTTTCGAATGAAAGCCAGTTAGTTTCTCGACTACATACTAGTAGCCCCGGGGCTTTTTCTACGCTGCGCGAGAGCTCGAAAGTCGCGGGAAAGTGGAATTTCGGCGCTTTTTAAGGGAAAAACGATCCGCCGTCTTGTATTACCGTTTGTCAAAAAGACTTGTCGACGCTTCAGAATTTTATCGCGAGCGGCATATATATATAATATATGCTCGCGCGGCTCGACTTTCCTGCGCTGTGTTATAAGTCAACAATGCGCACATCGTATGATGTAAGCGTCGGCTGAAAAAATACAGGAATTCAGGGGGGATTCCCGTTCATTTTTATCCTCGTTCTGCTTTTGAAGTCTCGCTTTAATTTTTTAATTTTGCGTGAATTATACAATTGCTCTTGAAGGATAAAATGAAATATTATTTTTAATAACGTGTCAATTTTACTGAAAATTTTTAAAATTTATTTGAAAACATTTTTTTCCTGTAATTTATAAAGATGCTAATTTTACAAGCACGAATAAAAAACGATGGTAATGTCATTCGACAAAGATAGTAATCAACGAATCCTTATAGCAACTGCAATGCACAATAATAACGCAAAAATAGGAAACTTTTCAATACCGATAAAAATCAGCAGGCTTTACAACACATCCGTTTGTCTAACCTTGCATGTCTCGCAAAAAAAACATACACACCCAATCTCTGTCTCAGCGAGTAGCAGTGCACCGTCGCTCTTCGGTATCCTTTTTTTTTATTCCTCTCTCGCGCCGCGCGTAAAGAGGAAAGGAGAGCAAAGGCTTGTACAAACGACATTTGACCCGAGCCGTCGCACTGAAAGATGGGGGAGGGGGGATTTGAAGTGTCTTTCTCTCTCTTTCTCTCGCCCTCTCGTCTCGTCGAATTTTCTTTTATTTTTTTCCGCGCACATGTGCGCAGAACGGCGGCGGCGCCTACTTCTGTGTCAATATGTGGGCTCCTTCGTCTCCAGCAGTGTAAATATAGAAAGAAAGTAATTACCCGCGCGGGGGGTTAAATATACACGAGAGTAGAGAGAAAGAGAGAGAGAGAGAGAGGGCAAAGGCTGTGTCGTGTGTGCTCCGCGAAAAATCGAGCCCCGCTTATACGTGCTGCTACTGCTGCAGGCTCTCTCGATAGCGACTATGCGGTGAAAAAAAGCGAGCGACTTTCTATGCACAAGCTTCTTGTGTTCCGCGAATAATAATCGTAAAAACGTCGAGATCGACTGTGACCGTTGCGCTCGAGCGGATCCTTTAGGCGAAGTTTCGCGAGAGCCGTTACGACAAAAGCAGCCAAGAAGTTGCGAGAGCTGCCGCGGTGTTAAACTATACGCGCGCGCACTTTAGCCGCTATCTCTCTGGTTCTCCCGATGTATATATAGTATATACAGTAGTTGCTCGTCAAGTCGAGGAGTCGGATAAGCGATTCCAGCGCTTTTACGCGTCTCTTTCTCTCTATCTCTCTCAACCAGCGAAAATGACAAGACTTCTGTACACAGTATACACGTTGTATATTATACGCGAATTCGCAGTCTCACTTTCTATCGTAAGCGCTCGGGCGACAAAAAATATGACTTTCTCGGTTCTCCTCTCCAATTGTTATTTCGTCTATACACTATACAGTATACACAGTACACACAGAGGCGGCTATTGGGTCGTCGAACCTCTCTCTCTCTCTCTCTCGCGCGCGCGCGGGGAATACAAGGAGGAAAATATAACCGTCAAAATTATCCACTCGACTTCTCGACGCTATCTGCGGCTCTAAAATAAAATAAAAAAGACGGAGTCGAAGGAGACAAAGGGGAGAAGAAAAACAGAGGCTCGTTAATCACCAACAGCAGCAGCAGCAGCAGCAGCAGCAGCGGAGAGCTAGCTTAGCACTCCAGTGCCCTTAGCTTCTCTGCTCCACATTTCCGACAACAAAGGAAGCTCGCGCGAGGATATAATATCCGCCTACTTTTCTCCGGCCGAGCTCGAGAACAATAATGACCCGATGAGAAGGGTGGAGGAGGAGGGGAGGAGGGAGGGGGGAGGGGAAGGCACGGCAACGGTAATAATAACGCGAGATACCGTAGAGCGTTGTTTACGAGCGCGCGAGCGCGGAAAAACGAAAGCGTAGGCGATAGCGGCACTTGATTCGCTAATTACGCGCGTTTGCAAGCCGGCAAGAGCGAGATCGGCATCAATGAAACGCGATACGCGTGCCCTTTGCTCGTAATTGGTTGGATTTACTTTTTTTTTAAGGTCAGTTGGAGTGCGCGGAGGTTTAACGGGCTTTTTATCTGAAAAATCGTTTTCGACGTAGAGGTATAGGGCTGACGCAGTTGGAGAGTAAAATAAACATTGGAGAACATTATTTTTGAAATTTTTAAGCGATGATAAATTATGCAATTTGAATAGTGTTGTTAGCAGTAAACGTTCGTTATTACTCGATGATGCAGATATTTTTTAATAAAAAAAAATTACCCATCTCAAATTTTAATTGTCAGCAATTAATTGCTTCGCGTAAAAAAACATTTCAATGTCGTCGCTCAAAATTTGTCCCGCTTGTCGAATAATTCGACGGAGCTTTTCCTCAAACATGTGAAGAACAGAAAAAGTATGTTACCGTATGATACCTACCGGGGGGGTTATACGCCGAGCTACAAGCCAGCGGTAACAAAGGGGAGAACGGGGCCGTAGTTTTTCGAGATGATAATTAAAATAATTGACTCATTCCAGTGTGAGGCTAGAAAAATGTTGTTTAACGTGCTTCGCTGAACCGAGTAATGATTTTGGCCAAGTGCCGCGCTCTCGCTCTGTGTGAGAGAACATCGAAAAAGCAACTCATTGTAATGTCGGAGAAGCTTAGGAAAATGTGTAGCGAGCCGCGCATTAGCATAGTGCTCTTTCTTTTTAATTTCAATCGTTGAAATTCTCCCAGGTATATACAAGCGTGCGCGTATACCTCTGTACCTATGCTCTGTACGCACTGCAGAGCCACGCGATATCTCGAGCGCGTTAATAGTCCGTTAATTGAGACGCGGAAATGTGGGTTATATAGCGGAGAGCGCATACATGCAAATTAGCTAATGCCGGTGATTACGCGGGCGAACCAGGCGTTATTCTCCTCTCTTTTCATCGCCTTTTTTTCTCGCGTTTTCAGCGCGACAGAGTTCTATAATGAAGTAACATTATGTGCTTTTCCTCATTAACATACTTTTTCGCGACTACGATTTCATTTCTTTTTGCGTAATTGGAGCTGAAAGAACATTTTTAGTGAATTTCGAGCTGTTTTATGCCGAGTGAAAATTAATTCGAAAATGTAATTGTTTGCCAAACTGTATCGGACTAATTAATCGCACAGCTGCCCTACATTACGCAAATAGCTATCATTTTACAAAGTTTGAAGTTATAAACTGAAAAAGAAAAAATGCAAAAGGAATCTTCAGTCAGGAGCATTTAAAATTTTGACATGATTTTGGTTAAAAAGGCGAATCACATTTCATCAAAAGTTTTCTTTTTTGTTTAAACGGCTTTTTCTTTCCACGAGTTATTCAAGAAATTTTCTTTCATGCTTCTCAAAAGAACTTTTCAGTGCAATATTCAAACTTCGCGTTGAAAGGCATTTCAATTTACATATGGTTTCCAAGATATTTTTTCAATGCTATGTTTCTCAAGATCAGGCCATAGGGCAACTACCTCGACGCAAATTACTCGTTTCTTTTTTTCCACCAGCTAAACTATCCGGGCGGAAAATTTGAATTTTTAATCAGAATTCGCTCATTTCAATGGATACTGCTCGATCGAGATTTCGCAACCTATACGTATACGCAACAATTTGTAGGTCACGCAATAACTTTAAAGCCCCTAAATTATTTTCCTTCAACAAATCACGGTAGATCCGTACCCGGATAAAATCCGCTAAAAATATGTACCAGCCCAACCTAAATTAACCTAAGAATTTTAATACCTTCCCGATCAAGTTGAGCGTTCGAATGAAACCGATAAAGCGTATATACATGCGCACACAAAACACGTACACACAGACACAAACGCAGAGAGCCCCGAGATGGACGATGACACTCGTCTGCAGCAGCGCGAGGGTTTTATTGGAAAATGTATTCGAAGCCCTCGCGAGCGCGCGCGCATATAAAAGGACATCGAGGCTCGGCGGCGCATATGATGTATATAGAAGGAATGCCGCTCGAGTAATAACCGTCAGTCGGGCTGCATCAATGACTCGAAATTGCTCTTGCCGGCCGAAAAATAGACAGAGGTTAATGGCTCTCGTCGCGATCGATTAATCGATCGAGTTTATCCCCGTACAGTATATATCGTATATATACATTGCAGCACACACGTCTGCGCACAATAAAAGCCCTCTCTCTTTATTTCGGGACTTTGACCCCTCTCTCTCCCTCTCTCTCTTATACTCGCAACCTTTTTTCTCCTCGACTCTCTCTCTCTCTCTCTCTCTCTCTCTCTCTCTCTCTCTCTCTCGCTCTCTCTCTTTCTATTGTACTCGTGCGCATCTGCCACGTCTCTCGCCATTGTTCTTCGTATAGGCGGTATGAAAGAGGACCTGCGTACGTACAGTGTATTATATACTTAGCTGAAAATTCAAGGAAACTCTATTCTACACACGCGTTAAAAAGCAGAACTGGAGAGAGAGAGAGAGAGAGAGAGAGAGAGAGAGAGAGAGAGAGAGAGAGAGAGAGAGAGAGAAGAGGAGAAAAAATCGAGATTACCTTAGCCTATCCGCGCTTTCATCTGCGCTGTATACGCGATTATCCGCGGCGGAGCCTCGGGGAGATGAGCGTCGATTATCTCGCGTGAGGAAACGAGTTTCCTTATGGAGGGGGATGGGGGGGGGGCAGAAGAATAGGCCTTCCCGGAAATAAACCATATTTTACGAGCCCGAGTTTATTCGATTCCATTTCGGAGTGAGATAGTTCCGAGTGGAAAGTGTCTTCTCGGGGCCATAATGCTCCTTGCGTATGCACATGAAGAGCTTTAATTTAAGGTATTAACCGTTTAAAACGAATACCTGGATCAAAAGTTAAGAGGATTTAAAGAAAAAAGTGTAAAATTGGCTATTTTCGTAAGCGCCTGAAATAGAGTTCATTGTCTTTAAATGTGCATATCTTTTGATCAGTGCATCCGATTCAGACAACTTGATATGCAAATTAAAGGCCGTTTAGCGTACCTTAAGTCTGTGCATATGAAAAAATCCAAAAAATTGTGATGCTGAGAGGCTTGATAAAGTTCGCTTGATGTAGCCGCTGCGTAAACACGTATCCTCGAACTTTTGGACCGGAATGACGGACGATAGCTTATATATGTGGCCGAGAGAGTAGAATTTTTTTTGTCGGCTCTGCGCGCACCGATCCGGGAATAAAGTTTTTCGCGCGCGGAGGGGACGGCTGGAAAATACAATATCGTCTGCCTGGCACAATGCCGCTGACGTATCGACAGTTGGCGCTCATTGTAACTTTCGTTGCGTTCTTTCTTTTTTTTTTTTTGGTTGGAAGGAATAGCAGTCTCGGAATAATTGTTTAACCAACTGCTCGGCCGCCGGCTTTGAGCAAGTTTTGTAATGTAGTACGTTAAGTTTAATGCGTTAAAAGAATTTGAAATGAAATTAAAAATTTGAATTCTGCGCCATAATCGTCCGTTTACTCGTCCGCTGCATTGTGACGGGAAATTTGAATTTCTAATTGCTCTGCGGACCCCCCTAAATTACGCTGAAAATCCCAGGCGTCAAACGCTTGCGCAAAAGCCTCGATCCAAAACATAAAAAGGAATAAGATTACATCCAGTATACACACGCAAAAAAAAGAAGCTGCACTCCTTTGTTCCCATTGTGTAGCACTAAATCTCTCAGCGTCAAAAGTCATGCACATTGTGCGTCCGCTCATGAATAACCCAAAAATCCTCTCTCTCTCTCTCTCTCTCTCTTTCTCTCTTTCTGTCGTGTAAGCAATATAAAAAAAATCAGCGATATCATCTGTACTAACGTATCCCTCTTTTCTCTCTCTGTTCCGCAGAAGCAACCGGCAGCGGAGGAGGCAACGGCAGAATCAGCAGCCAAGGAGGAAGAGAAGCCCGCAGCTGAGACAGCAGCAGCAGCGGGAACCGAGGGAGCCAAGGAGGAAGAGAAGCCGGCAGCGGAGGCTGCGCCCGCGAGCGAGGTCACGACGCCCACCGAGGCCGACACTCCTGCCAGCCCCAACGCCACTTCGCCAGACACCAAGGAGGCCAAAAAGAAGGATAAGGTGCGTTGGCGCAGATTACTTTTTTTTCCACTCTCCCCTCTCCCCTCTATATCGCGTGGGTGTCGCCGCGTAGATAAGGAAGAGGGATTTATATACACACTCATACGGAGGGGAAATAATACTGGGGTAAATTAACCGAGTCTTTAACGGAGTACTAACGTCTCGATTATCTGTTGCAGAGCAAGAAGAAGTGGTCATTCAGGTCGCTGAGCTTCAGCAAGAAGAGCAAACCGGTGCGCGAGGCCACGGCGAAGAACGGAGACGTCGCCAAGGAGGAGCCGCTGGTTGAGGTGAGGATCGACGACGACGACTTTTTGGATTTTCCGGACGAACGACGCCTACTCGTTACACGCGCGTATATATACGCATCGCGAGCGACGAGGCGATCGATCAGCCGTTTCAAAATCGAGATTCGCTTAAAACGCCCTCGCGTGCACGACGTGGGAGAGGCCTCGTGTGTGTTAATCCGATACGCGAGCCTGCCGATAAATCACTGCGAGGCTGCGTATTCTCGTGCAGCTTTTCGGGCCGGGCTTTCATTGATAAATTAAAACATTCGAATTTGTATTGTGGCACGTGTGTTTTTTACGTTCTGGCAGCAGGCTCCCACTTCGTCGACGTCGGAACAATGAAAAAGTCGATGCCTCGCGCTCGTATATAAAGTAACGACGATAATAAAAATCTGTGCTCTGATGCGCTCGTTCTTTCGCGAGCGAGCACTCGCGATAAATTCGTTACTCGGGAGCGATATGAACGCTGTGTACGTGTGTATCGTCGCGTAGGCGCAAGACGGCTAATCGATGCCCTTTTCTTGCCCGACGCCGGTTTTTCATTGGCGCATTTTTACTCTTTCTCTCGTACGGAAAAGCAAGACTCACCGAGAGAGCAGCCGCAGCCTCGCGCGTGTGCATGTATATAACGCTCATCGAGCGAGAAATGCCCTCACTCGCCGCGCGGCGAAATTGCAAAACGAATGTACGGCATATAAAAAGCTCAATAAAAACGTCGTAATCGAAGCGGCCGAGGAGGAAAAAAAAAGGAACACGTCTTCGCGCTGTGGCTCGAAAAAAGCCGAGGAGAAAGAAGATAAAAAGGAGGAGAAGCGAGAATGACTCAGCTCCGTCGTATTTCTGCGTCGCTGGTACACGCGCGCACGATACTCCTCCTCCTCCCCCCTGAAAAAGTTTCGCGCCTCGAATTATCTTCCGAAGCTTGGGCCCGTTTATGTTTATTGCTCGGCATCGAGCACGATATTATTCGCATCACTTATCGCTCGACCAGATAATGCCCATCTTCCTCCTTTTTGCGCCGAAAGCTGCTCGCCCTTTCCTATACATACACTTTCTTTTTCTCTCCGAGGCGATGTATACCCACCAGGTCCCTTTGTGCGCGCTCTCGGCTTATCCTCTCTTCTCTCTCTCTCTCTCTCTCTCTCTCCCCCCCCTCTCTCGAGGAAATCCAATCGCGATCGCGCGTCCTCTGGGGGATCTTGCCGCGCTTGTACACTAGACGCACTTAAAATTACGCGCATAATTGCCGGGCTCTTCTCAACTTTTCTTTTCACAAGGAAAGAGAATCGAATTTCTCGCTGAAAATTTCCAGCTGATCTTCTACACTTGAAGCACTTTCCAAGCGGCTCGCGTCGTCGTTCCCCTTTGTTCCCGTGTATACGCGCAGTCGGTAGGAGCCTCGCGGTAAATCGTTAGCCCGCGGCGGCGTAATTAATTTCATTGGGTCGACGCGCGCGCGCGCGCGCGGGCGGGAAAGCAAATTGTTGGGAGAGAGGGAGAGAGAGAGAAGAATCGTGTGACCGTAATTGAGTGGCCGGATTTTTCTTTTGTCTCGCTTCCGCGATCGGCGGACAAACTTTTCGTCGGGCTGGTGTGTATACGCGAGAGAGGAGAGCCCCTCGCGTGTACACGCGATTAAGCCGGAGAACCGCAGAAGAAAAGCGCCTCGAAATCGCCGGGAATGTCGCGCTAATTCCTGCGCGGTCCGGTCCGGCCCCTTAGGCGCCGTCGCTTCATTTTTTCTCTCCGCTCCTCGGGATTATTTTTCCTTCTCGCTCTCTCACGAAGGGAGTGTCGCTGAATTATGCGTACACTAAACGCAGTCGCGCACGCAAAGATCTGTAAAAGCACAGCACACACTATCTCCATTTGCTGATTAAGCGGATAAAACGCGTGGGGAACTGCAGCTGAAAATCGGGTATATATTGTTTGCGCATACGCGGCGCATAAGCGAGCGTTATAAAAGCCATCGAGCAAATTAAACGGCACTCGCTAATTTCCCGCGTAAACAAGAGAGGAAGCCGGGGGGAAATATCGCGCGCGACTGTCCGTCCATTGTCGCGGGCGGTTATTTACACGGTTCAACGGCCCAAACTTCCCGGATACTATGCGGTGTATATACTGTATAGTGTATAGCGCGCGTCGTACCGGCTGCCGCTGCTCGCTTGAATTTCGCGCCCTTGCTCGCGCCCGCGCGCTCCACTTATCGCTCGTAATTATCGGCTTTTCACGCGAACTACCTTCTCTCTGTCCCTCTCGTCTAGCTTCCGGGCTTGTGTGCCGCCGCGGCGGTGGTCTAAAGGACGCCGTCACGGCTGACGCCTCGCTCCCGCGCCGCTGTAATTACGCTTTTTCCTCGCAAGAGTGAGAGAGAGAGGCAGAGAGACTCGAGCGCTTATCAAGGAAAAAAGAAACGGAGAAATTTGCGTACGCGATCATATCGAGGAGGAGCGTGTCTCAGCGCGAGCGTAAACGCGACTAATTTATTAACCGGCTCTCTCTCTCTCTTTCCTTCTCTCATGTGTGTATATGCACTGTATATACGTTTATATACGCACATGCGACTCGAGGTCGCGACCATAAATCTGACCAATCGCGCGCTATCATCCCTCCTCGCGTTCTGGGCCACCCTCGACATTGTCGTCGTCGGTACTGACTCAAAAGCTGACTGTGACTCTCTCTCTCTCTCTCTCTCTCTGTCTCTCTCGGCTTTACGAGATCGTAAATAAGTTCGGGCGTAACGACACGCGCGCGCGCGCGCGCGCGAGGCATTTAAAAAAACCGGGCTGACGGCCCTTGAATTTGTGGCGGTGCGATTGTGATTCATTCCTTTTCTTCCTCTCCTCCTTCTCTCTCTCCTTTTTTTCTTCACTCTATATACGCGCTGCTTATGAATGCGCAGTTTGCCTACGCTTAAACGCGGCATTTCGAGGCTCTTGTATGTATATATAAGCTACCGTTGAAGCTCGGCGTCAGCCGCGAGAGGCGCTTCCTCTTCGAATCGATAAGATCTTTCTCTCGGGAGCTGCTCTCTCTCTCTCTCCCTCTCTTCTGGATTTTAATGCTTCCGAGAGAGAGAGAGGCGAGCTTTGACAATTCGCGGCGTTAATTTCGTTATCGCGCGGAGTCCAGCTCTGCATTACACACGTGTGCTACACACAGACACGACGTATCCGGATAAATACGCTCTCTGCACCAGTGTGAACGTATACTTACACATAAGCTTTAAGCGGGTGCAACGAGGCGAGGCTCGTTTATCTCCGGGCGAATGCGCGGGACACTTTTTACGTTCGCCGCTCGTCGGGAGGAGGCGTTTTTTTTTCTTTTATTTATGCGCTCGGCTCGCTCTCGTCGACGGCGGGAGACTCCGTTATCAGCTCCTCCTTTTTTTCTTATCAATCTCATTAGGAAGCGTTTTCTCCCCGGCGGGGATCAGGTGAAATCGTCTTATGAGGGGGGGAGGTGGTATGGAGGGAGGCATAGGGAAAAGCCGGTTAAGCTTTGCGGCGCGAGGCACACCGCTTCGTGCGGCTAAAGCTTTCGGTACATGCATTTAATTAGGCCCTAGATCCCCGAGTGTGTCTGGTTTTAGTCGTGGAATTTGCGCGAGCCAAGTGCGCGCTGTTTTACGGCTTCTTTTTTACGAGGCTCGTCGTCGTCGGCGTCGGGCGGAAAGTGCCCGCGGGGGTTAATTGGAGTGTCGAGTGATTGATTTCTTTTCAGGAGCCCGTCTATAATGGCGGACGCGAACGAAAACAGTCGGGCAGGATAATTCGCGTGGCGTATACTTTAGGAGGGGGGGGGGGGCAGAGAAAGAATTATTTTTCGTGTGTGTACAGTAGCTGGTAATCTGCTCTCTCAATCTTTCGAATTCCTCATCGCGGGGAGAGCTTAAATCACGCGCGGAATCGTTCGGGTCTTTTTCTCTCTCTCTCTCCAATTTACTCCCCGTGTGTAGCAAAAGCGTGTACTCTCTTCTCCCATCATTACGCGCACGAAGCTCTGGCGCAATTGTCATGCAAAGCGTCTCTGCCTCCTATACCTATCCTCCTTTTTTCTCTCCTTGCTTTTCGGCGCTCTGAGACGAATGGCTCGAAAAATTTGCATCGGCCCGCATAAATTGCCGCGGAATCGAAATCCCCGCGGGAATAATTCTCGGCTCTTACAGCTTTGACGGACGTGGAAAAACGTCGGGCGGTAGAGCCGCGCGCGCTTTTGCTTTTCTTTTCCGAGGGCGCGCGGGAGATTTACGAGGCGTTCTTTGGAAATCGAATGAATGTTTTTTTTAGCATCGAAGCTCGATCATTACATTCAACTGAGCTAATATCTGTCTTTCCTTTTCTGTTACAGGTAAGCTATCGATCGCTTCGTCGTCGCCGTTCGAGCTGCGGCGCTGGATTTCTCCAGGCCTGCGCTCGGCAAGTGCAGAAGTACAGCGCGCACGGAGAGAGCCCGTAAACGGCGAGCCGAAAATAAACCGGCGATACATAAGCCGTAGGCGCGAGCGTCTACTGCACGCGTGATCGAGCGCCACAGAGCGTGGAGAAACGGGTGGGTTGCTGCTGCGAGAGCAGCGCATAGTTCTCGCACTCGCAGGCCGTACATGGACAGGCTTCCCAAGAGCTGGTTAACGCACGATTAGATCTGGGCGTTTTGCGTATTGTGTGTCAAAAATCCCCCTCGCGTGGGCGAGAAAGATTGTGCGTGCGCGCGTGCGTGTATAGTGTTCGTGTGTGAGAGAAATAGAGAGAGAGCGAGAGATAGAGAGAGAGAGAGAGAGAGAGAGAGAGAGAGAGAGAGAGTGCACCAGTGAGAAACATAACTCTTGCAACGCGATTATTCAATTCAAGCAATGATCCGTAATAGCCAAGCTGAAATACACGAGTAACAGGCTCAACGAGTCATCTTAACACGCTTTCGTTGCGCCGTGCGTGTATGCGGGCTCTCTCTCTCTCTCTCTCTCTCTCTCTCTCTCTCTCTCTCTCTCTCAGAGCTGCTAAAATAATTCGTATGATAAAGGCCTGCACGAAAAGCTCTTGGTAGGAAATCTTAATGTACAGAGGCGCGCAGGCAGTTGCTTTGTTTCTCACTGTCGTGCTGTTGGCAAATAAAATCAAGCACTTTAGCCGCTCTTCTCTCGTCCTCGCTGGAAAAATCTTTTAGATTCAGTCGGGAGTGTGTAAGAGAAAGCGAGAGAAGGAGAGAGAGAGAGAGACAGAGAGAACGGTGGTAGCAGGTGTTGCCGAAGCAGACGAAATACGTATAAAAAAAGCCGGTGCTTCCTTTGAAAGCTCCGGGAAAGTTTTACTCGCTCGGCTGCAAAAAGCTCTCTATCTTTCTCTCCTGGCACTCGCACACACGGTTTTTCCGGGGATTTGCTGTTTGAATTTCTCTCCCGTCGACGTCCCGACGAATAATAGGCTTACGTCGATTCTCGCTGCGCGACGTCGTATCAAAAGGCTGGCTTTTTATTATATCATCATTTTTTTCGTGCACAAAAGGAAGAGAGCCTCGCTTTCTCTCTTTCTCTCTCTCCGACAGGAATCGAAAAGTTTCTCTGCGTCTCGTCGCTAATTGGAAAGCTCCGATACGCCGGTAAAGCTCTGCCTCTCAATTAGGATCAATAATAAATAACCGGGCGATATACGCGCATCGGGAGACCGGCAATTACGCCGGCTTTATCTTCGGTAAACGTCTTAATTGAGAAAAGAAAGTTCCGTTGAACCCAAGCCTCGTGTGTTATACAGTCTCTCTCTTTCTCTCTTGCGTTGCGTGCGCCGGTTCGATGACTCAGGTCAGGCGGAAGGGCGGGGGCTCAGGTGTGGCTCGACGCGCCGGCGTCACGGTCACGGCCGCGCTATTGCATTATGCACTTCTCTCTCTCTCCCCCCTCTCTCTCTCTCTCTGCTTCGGCCGACGTTACTTCTGATGACATGTTAAGACTTCATTCTACGACAGCTGGTTAGGACGTGTGTGAGTGTGTGTGTGTGACTGCGAGCAAGGGTGATGGGGATCGGACGTGGGATGACAGGTTGTAATGGGGGGGGGGGGGGAGGACAATGCGAAATTGATACGTGTGGGGACTGCTCCTCAAAGCTTTTTAGTTGCTCTTCTCCAAGGTAGATAGAGACGAATCTATAATTCGATTGCGACTTCTCGCGATGCTGCGCATAGAAGCGCGCGAAATGAGCGAGAGCGTTCATAGAATAGTCGAGAGAGAGAGAGAGAGAGAGAGGATAAAGACCGGAGCGCGATAAGTTTGCCGAGCAGTGGCTCGTGACGACGTCGATTTGGATTTACTCCGAGCCGCTGACTGCTGCCGTGAGCGGAGGAACTCGTCTCCGCGAGGAGAATATCTGGTTTCGAGTCGGGCGCGTCCCTGTTATGCATTCCTCTCTTTCTCTCACTCAGGAGCACGGGGGGGGGGGGAGGGAGGATACAGAGAGTCTAGTGCAGTACATTTTCCGGTAAGCCGAGATTGCGGGGCGGCGGCGGCAATTGGGATTGTCTTACCTCGTTAATTTGCATCTCGAGTCGCTTGTTTTGACGGGGGACTCGCGATAATTCTTTTTCTCCCGCCAAGTCACGCTTAATTGAAGCCGCTGAAGAGCCGTCGTGTCTGATTCCTCCGGGGGAGGACTCCCCACGAGAGAGCCTCCGCTACACACGAAGGGAGCAAGAGAGAGAGAGAGAGAGAGAGAGAGAGAGAGAGAGAGAGAGAGAGAGAGAGCAGTAGTAGGGCCAAACAATACGCAATTACAAACTAATCAGACTCTTGGCTCTGAGCCAGAGCGAGAGAGGGAACCGCTGAACGGCTCTGTCTGGAAGCTTTTCGCTCGTTCGCCGCGGCTCTGCGCGATTATACGTACGTACGTAGGTACTATATATACGCGCGTCGACTCGAAAGTCATTGAGTTTATCGGCAGATCGAGTTCTCCCCCTCCCCCTTTCTCTCTCGCGTATATGGATGATTAATTTTCCGGAAGAAGCGCGACGGCTATCGCTAAATTAATCGAGCGGTTTTGCGCCGGGAGTAGTCGAGCTTGATTGATGGACTGCGCGCGCGTATATTATACGTGTCTCGAGCGAGCTTTTTACCTATGACTTTCAAACTGTATAATCGACGTCGCTCCGGAGAATCGACTCATTCGTCACGTGCTGTGCGCAGCGCGCGCTGAGTATACGCGGACGCCGTACAATGCGCGCACTCGCGAATTAGCCTTAATTAGTCGACGGGCTTTGCGTTAAATGCTGGTGTGTATGGGAAAATCCGCCAAAATAATTCAGATAATTGCAGCGGAAATCGACCGAAAAAAAAACCTCGTGAGACTCGTCTGGGGCATCGTTTTTCTTGTTCTACAGGACCCCCAGAACACGAAAAAAATAGTGTTCCTGCGAAATCGAAAAAGTGTTTTTGGGTATTTAGATATTTGTGTAAAAATTTACAAAAAAAATTCGTTTTTTAAAGCATTTTTTTTCAATCAGAATTTAGAGGGAGAAGAAATTCTATTTTTACGTCGCAAATGTACACAAAAGTTCACAAATTTTCTGAGCTTTTCAAATTAGTCAAACTTTTTTGTCTATGATTTTTTTTAACAAAATGACGTCAGTTTTTGTGAAACAGCGTGATGTTAAACTTTGTTGTGAGCGTGATGTTAAACATGATTTTTTTTCTCAAGAAATATCACCTTAACGAAAAAATGTTGTAGAATAAAAAATGCTTAAAATTACTCAAAGAGTACGTATGAATTTTTTCAAAAATTTTCGAGCAAATTTTGAATTTCTCCAATTTGCACAATTTTTGAAAAATTAAAAAATGGCTAAAAATTTTCACACAAACATCTAAATACCCAAAAACACTTTTTCGATTTCGCGGGAACACTATTTTTTTCGTGTTCTGGGGGTCCTGTAGAACAAGAAAAACGATGCCCCAGACGAGTCTCACGAGGTTTTTTTTCGGTCGATTTCCGCTGCAATTATCTGAATTATTTTGGCGGATTTTCCCGTATACACTATACACGTATGCGGGTGTGTGTGTGTGTGTGTGCTGTAGCCAACGATTAATAGCGCGGAAAGCCGTGGACGTGCCCAACTATTAATTAGCCTCGACGTTCGATGCGGCTGTAAATCAGCGCGCGCGTTACTTCTCACTTTTCCGGGAGGAAAAACAAACTTAATTAAATCCGCGGCGCGCCATGCGACCGCGCGCGGCAATCGGATGGAAATCGCTCGGAGCTATATATATACGTATGTATAAGTGCACACACCGAGGAGAGTCTCGAAGTCAGAGGTGAAATTCAGCAAATTCGCACGCGCGAGCGTCATCCGACAAATAATTAGCTCACTCGAACTTTCCACTTAGTCACGTATAGGCGCGCCGCGTATACATACGGGCGCTTCGTGCGTGCGTCTCGGATTCCTATCGCGGGCTCGAGTTTCAGGCGCATCGATTAAGTCGAGAAGCTGCGCTGTCTCTGTATAGTGTGTGTGTATATATATATGTCGAGTACGCGCAGGTTTCTTCCGACTCGCGTGTAATACGCCTTTTTCTTTCGTCTGTTTTTATAAAATCGATATATCATTGAAAAGCCGATGCCGCGTATGCTTGCGCAGTGATCGCTGAAACTCTGCAGCGCACGGACGTTTGGACGTGCGGATGATGAAAAAAAAAGCGTTTGTATTTTGACGTTTCCCATCGGCTAACTGTCCAAACTTGCCGAGCAGGAACTATTGGCTTCGTCGGCGATTTGCACGTTGCGTCGAGAAAGCCGAGCGCGAATTTCTCTCTTTGCGTATATCCAGGCCTTGCATTTTCTCTGTCCGCCCCTCTCTCTCAGTGCGACGACTGCGTTTAAAAACCGGGCGCGCAGCGCGTCGAATATTCCGAGCAGCCGCGCATCGATCCCGGGAATAAAAGGGCTCGGGGTTTAATCTCGTTCGAGGCAGTCGATCGCACTTAAGAAAACGCCGAGAGTAGTCCCGTCCCCGCGCCTATCCCCAAAGGGACAGCCGCGCCGATCTGGGGAAAGAAAAAACAATTTTCTCTCGACGCGCGCGCGCGCTTGTGTCTCGCGTCTGTGTCTTTGTGTCTGCGACGGACGGAGAGCTTTTCCCCGGATGAAAGACGCGGAAATCGCTTCTATATGTCGATTAAGCCGTGCGATTGGATTTTCTGTTTGGTCACGGGCCATACAGCTGATTGACGGATGATGAGATATTGATCACAGCTCGAGGGAGAGACAGAGAGAGAGAGGAGATTTTTCTCAGTAAAAGTCGCGCGGCATTCGCCGGAACAAAAGGGTTCGCCCGCGCGCGAGTCAAAGGAGAAGACGTCGATCTCCGCGATTATTCTCGCGGCAGCCCCAGTCTCGCGAATGCTGAATAAAAAAAAAAAGAGGAAGGGGAGAGGGGGGGTTAAAGAAGAGACAATTGCAAGCCGTTACACGAGGGAATGACACCGAGGCTGAGAGAGCGAGAGAGGAATTATCGCGACGGAATTTAAGAAAAAAAGTGAGGATAAAATCTAAGTTTAGTGCACGTTTTGAACGAAATTATTAAAGTTGGACGATTTGAAGAAGAAAAAGTCAATAATCTAATTATTGCACGAGTATAATAGAATCAATACATCTCTAGGCGGTAAAAGGTCATGTACCGTACTTTTTTTAATACTAAATTTTTATGCAAAAAGAAACTTTGCGAAGCGATAAGTATAATTAAGCGACTTAATTTTTATTTTCATCCCGGCCACACGCCTTTTACACTTTTTCCTCGGTGTATTTTTCTATAGCCGATGATTCACCGTCTCGCCATACGATATAATCACTCTCGATGCATGTAGCGAGAAGTGCAATCCAAACTCCATTGCAATTTTCAGTACGATTTCCTCAACCTCTCTCTTTTTTTTTATTTCTCTCCAACGCAAACACACGCACACACACACACAAACAGCACAGCGTCATCGCGAAATCGAATAACGCTCGGCTTCGCGCGTATTTCGTTAAACATTACAAGTGCGCTGCGCAGCGTCTCGAATCGCCATTTCGTCCCGGTAATCGAGTACTTAATACTCGGCGATATTTCTTCCCTCGACATTCATTTTCTCTCTCGCTCGCGACAAACTCTTAAATTCGTTCTCCTCTTCCTCTCTCTCTCTCTCTCTCTCTCTCTCGGCTTCGACTCTCTCTGGGCGTGTGTGCAGTCAGCCGGTCGATAGCATCTCTCTCGCTCTCTACGGCCGCGATGTGTACACGTCCTTCTCGCTATTTCCGAGCTCTCGCAGCAGGTATGCATCCTCCCATCGGAAATTCCAATTTAACTCGGTAGCCGCGTATACCTCTCAGAATTATCGGGGGTAGGAGGCGGAGGGGGTGGCTCGGAAATTTCAATTTAATTATACTCGCCGCGCGCGACAGCTCCATTTTCTTTTTCGCCGTATCGAGCGCGCGCGTATAAAACACACTCGCGTCGCACACCGCCGTAAGTAATTATCGCGCGAGCAGCTCCGCGGAAAACTCAGGGCTCCGGCCGGCTCGCCGGAGGCTCCGTTAAAAAGTCATAAAAGCTGCGGGGCACGTATTTTATACACACACACACACACACACACACACACACACACACACACACACACACATATATATATATATATATATATATATATATATGGGGAGGAAAAATTAAAAATATTAGGCGAGAGAGCGGCGACGAGGTGCGCTGGAAAGGATGCAGTGTGCGCGAAGCCCAGGCGGATTTGGGCGGCGTCTAGTATCGAGCGCAGCGCGACGCCGGGACGCGCCGGAGCTGTTGCCATAGCAACCGACGGACTCTCCTGGTCTCTCTCTTTCTCTCTCGCTCTCTTCGTGTATATATAAACGCGTTTCTCCGCCGATGGCCCCGCTCTACTCTCGGGAAAAGCTCTGCTGCTGCAGCTCGAAATTAAGGAGCCGCCGCGATTTTCGCGCACGTGTCCCACTCTCTCTCTCTCTCTCTCTCTCTCTCTCTCTCTCTCTGTCTGCCAGCGAGGTACGGAGACTTTTGTTTTTTCGTTCTTTTTTTCGGGGCTGGATAGGTGATCGAGCGTTGAATTATGGATGGGACGGGGCGCAGTGTTTGTTGTGGAGTTTAGGGACGATTTGCATGCGTTGCTGGGGATGAGGGACACACTGGACTAATTGCTCGGACAATCAAGGAGCTTTTGCTATTCAAATGCGTCTTGGGGGCTGTTAAGCAAGTTTGGGGACGCTTTAATTGCGGGCGAGAAGTGTCGCCGGGAGATTTTCCGAGGAAACTCCATGACTTATGCTTCCTTCTCGCGTTGACCTGGAAATGGGAATGCCGCGAGGGAAAAAGTTGGCCACTCGTGTATGTGTGTACGTACGTGTATACACGTATTCGCTCGAGAGATTTTCGCTCCAAGTTTCACGGGATGGGAAACGGGAGAAGGCGTGCTTTAAATTTTTTCGGATCTCTCCTGCCCGAAGTCGTTGGACCTTTTATGGAGAGCTCGGATTTTTCGCGTCGGATTGGAGGTGCGTGCGTGGGTGCAGTTTTCTATTTGCTATATCGGGGGAGGATAGATTGCTTTTCGAGTACGTTGTGTTTTTTTTTCTTCTTCTCGCGTCAGGAGTTGTATACAGGGGAGAGAAATAGAGGCTTCGTCGTGTCCGTAATTTTTCTCTCTCCCTCCGCGTACAAGCGGAAGTTTTCGGTCTGAAAGATGCAACGAGGAAAAGTTTTCCTCCACTCACTCTGAGTGTTTTAGGCCAGAGGCCGTTTATTGGTATGTAAGCGTTCGTGCTTGTAATTTTCTGTTGGCTGTTTACTTTTCTATGAGAGGACGAGGGGCGAAGTTTTGCTTGAGGGGAGTGCATATACTGGAGATTGCGACGAGCTTTCGTAAGGCTTTCTCGGGGATTACGCCTGTCGTGCTAAATTATTCGGAAATAGTTAAACGCCGAGTTAGCGGATTGCGGCGCGAAATTTGAACTCTTTTAACTAATTTTACGGGTCTACTGCTATATATTATATAAAAAAAATGTTCATAAAATATTCATGGCCCGCACGCGACTCTGTGCGACTCGCTTCAAATGCAAATTGGATGGCCGTCTTTATCGCAATCAAATCTTCCAATCGCTGCAATATCCCCTTATCCGCTATATATCTCTCTCCCTCTGGGAAACCAGCCCTCTCTAAAAATCGCACAGCATCTCGCCTTAAAAAAAATCCACAAAACTCAACCCCTCGACCTCAAAAAGCACTCCCCTCGCCAACAGCCAAATGTTCGTGCTTAATTTTCTGTCCGCATCGCTCATGGCATCTCGGAATAAGAACAGCCGTAAAAATGCTCGTTTACAGACGAAGGGTGGGAGCAGAGAGGAGCGGGGGCAGCAGCAGCGGAATAATCTATAGAAGCGCAGCAGTGCCATTACCGGCTTAAACGCGCGGGCAAAGACGAGCGCAAGCTCTCTCTCTCTCTCTCTTCTTCGACGGCAATCCGGTATTATAGGTCAAGAGGATCAGCTCCGCTCTCCCGATCGGGGTCACGGAGGAGGCTTATGTACGCCCCTTTTTCCGGGCTCGCCAATATTTGAACGAGTGCATCAGCAAGCGCTGCATCCGCTCGGGCGGGTAAGTGCCTGCGATCAGCATAGGTCGACTCCAAGAGAGAGCTGTACTTTTATCGGTCGACTCGGGAGAGACTTTTCGATTTTATTTTCGGGATAAGAGGGAGAGAGAGGGAGGGGAGAGATGGCTGTTAACGATAGCCGTAGACGCTGATATACCCGTCGAGTCGCGCAGCGGGACGTGCATTTTACGAGAGAGGAAGGAGTGTATGTACAGAATCGATTTCAGTAGCGAGCACTGCGACACACTCGGCGATAAATCAAAATCGACTCGCGGGCGTCCGTCAATTTTTCTCTCCTCCGCAGGACGTCCCGCACGATTTTCATCTAGATACACATCGAGAATGAGAGAGAGAGAGAGAGAGAGAGAGAGAGAGAGAGAGAGAGAGAGAGAGAGAGATTCTTCGTATACCAGCGGCGGCTGCTGTCGTGGCTTTTATTAGATATAAAGATAGAGGCGTGGGTGTGGCGCGCGATTAATTTGCTTAGTGCTGCGCGGGGATTCCATTTATTTTTTTTTCTCTTCCCGGGGTTGCTCGCTGTAATTGCGGATCTCTCTCTGCGCTTGGAGTTTGCTCGCCGCTAAACAAACGCGTCCGGTTCTGTTGTTCTTCCATTAGCGTATAATTGCCTCGGCAAATATTGTGAATATCATCGCTGATTGCTATTTATTTTTCTGTTCTAGGTAAGGCCCGAGGAGAAAGATGCTTTCCCGAAGACAAGAGGGTGTCGCGCACGCCGAGGTTCAAGCTTTCTTTGCCATAAATACGCGAGGACCATTCAAACGGACGGATTTGTCGCTTTCGCGCTTCGCAAGTGTGATCGGGTCGGAAGGGCGATAGGGAATAAAAAATTCGGAATCGCTCATGACTCATCGGTTTCTTTTAGAGAGTCGTAAAATAGATTGTCTTAAGTAGATTTTCAAAGGATAATTTATTTTTTGAGATAAGAGGATTCTTTTAGAGTGGAAAATATTTAAATTTTCTATTGGTTGGCGTTTGAAGGAAGTCAGATTTTATGTTTGAAGGGCTTTAAGCAGATTTTTGCTTTTCATAGACTATTCAGAAGGATTTCTTTGGCTTTGAAACGTCTTTTAAGATTACGAATGATCCCGACTTTTTCACCCTTCGTAAAAGTCTGCGAATGAAGCATAAATAGTGAAAATCACGTAATTCAAATTTTATTTGCGTTGAAGGGCGGCGCACCTGTAACTTTTTCACAATTTCACTTTCAGAATTGCATAGTTCGAATCCAATTAGTCCTTTTTATCGTTAAAATTTGAATTTTTACTCGATTCACAAATACACAGGGGTAAAACGAAAGTTCTGTCACAACTTTCAAATAAACGCGTCAATTTAGCACGCGCGTTGACCAGAAATTCCGGGCTGGAACAATGTACTCGAATTTCCCAGCCGAGAGACGCGCAATAATGAAAATTTCAATCTCCGCCGCGGCGAGAGAGAGAAAGAGACGCACGTGTGTGCATTTTATATAAGCGAGTCGTTGGAATTTCTTATTTTCGTCACGCCTCCGCGTAAAACACGAGGAGCATGAAAAATTCAGCGAGTCGCGCATCTACCAGCGGATAAAATCGATATTACTCTTGCTCAGCCGCACCGATGTAAATGCCGCCCGTGAAAAGGATTACGACGGCTCCCGAGACAAGGATTGCGATTTTCCCTTATCGAGACGAGGAGACGTGGGGAGGGGCGGGGGAAGTAAGACCATTCGAATTCCACGTTACGACGCCTCTAATATTTAACGCTGGAGACTGCATTATTAACGATACTGTAAATTCCAGTTTCTCTCGCTCTCCATCTCTTGTCGTATTATATTCATACGGCCTCACTCTGTCTCTTCCTGTTGCGCTTCTCGAGAAGAGTCATCCTCCCCCTCGTCAACTCCCTCGAGACTTTCCCTCATTCGATTGCGTCAGCGCGCATCAGACTCGAGGAGGAGGAGGAGGAGGAGGAGAGACAGAAGGGGGAAAGCCTCTTCTTCTTTTTACTCGCATACACCGTCTCGCGCTCGCGTTTTTTTCTTCTTTTTTTTCCTATTCTTTGTCTCTCTTCTCTCGTCGGATTTCGACACGCCAGGTGTCGTGAAATTTTATGGCAGCTGGCGCACTCGCCTTCCTTTTTATTGCTCGCCCCGGCTTTTTGGGTCAATTTGTCGCGAGCTGCGGTCGTTTTGGATTTGCGCGCAAAAAAGCACGGTCTCGATGGCCAAAACGACGGTTATCAATCAATTAAGAAACTCACCGCGGAAAAAAGTGCCCGATGTCGGAAAGGCATTGCCGTCGGCGACAAATCGCCTGGGAATGTGGACGAGAGGTATTAGCAATGCGGCTTGATGAAATCTTGGACTTTTATGATTAATACGTTGGTAATATGCTACAATATTTTGTTAATACGAGTAGTCATTACAGTCGAGCTCCTGTAGGTCGGGTTTGGTTACGCAAGCTTTTTTCTATTAACTTTTTTCTTTTTTCAAGTTAATTTAATTAACTTATTTTTAACGTAAATCATTTGATTTATCGTTAAGATTTCATCCATACTTCCAACGCTACACGACAGCAACACGTCGTAGCAATAAGTTGCAATATTTTATGAGAATCCAGCCAATACTAGCCATGCTTTACATATCAGTGAATATACCTTACATCCGAAAATTCCTATATCGATACACATTGCCATCAACGGCAATAAATTTTCGCTCGAAATATCAATTCATTCTTCTCAAAGTGTAAAAAACGCCTCTTTCTCTCTCTCTCTCTCTCTCTCTCTCTCTCTCACACACACACACACACACACACACACATTTCCATAAATAACTTGGGTGCAAAGAGAGAGAGAGAGAGAGAGAGAGAGAGAGAGAGAGAGAGAGAGAGAGAGAGAACAAGGCTCTTTTTCCCTCTCTCTCTCTCGTACCTACACACGATCTACATACTGATAACGAACGCCCATATTTGTCGACGTCTCGCGCCCTGAATTTCCGACCTCCCCCCGCAGCGAGATTTATGGAGAGAGAAAGAGGGCAGTAGTCTCCCTCTCTGCACCCTTCGATCGCTCTCTCTCTCTTTCGACCCTATAAACTGCGCCTATAAAACCCGAACGCTTTCCCTGATTTTTCGCTTATCCGATCGACTGCTGCCTCCCGGCAACCGAATAATACATTAGCCTAATGTATACCTTTTTCGTCAGACGCACGCACACACGCAAGCAGTCGTGATTCCGCGGAGAAATCAAAGTCGAGCCGAGAAATGAAGCTGTCAATTAGAGGTGTATTGAATATATATCGCCAGAGAGAGAGAGAGAGAGAGGAGAGAGAGAGAGAGAGAGAGAGAGAGAGAGAGAGAGAGAGAGAGAGAAAGTTGCCATTGAAGCTAACGAACTGCTGCCTCTATATCTGCCACGTGGGCGTGCAAGCTCCTCCTTCACAATCCGGCACTATTATCCTCGCCGGGCTTGACTTACGTTCCAAATATGTGTATAACTGTATACATGTACGTAATGCCAGCCCGTCGCAATTTGCCATTCGCGGAGACGTGTGAGGCCTCGTTAGGCCGCGACAAATGAAACGTTTTAATTGTGCATACACGAGAGAGCGAGAGAGGCGTGAAGTGTGCAGAGCCTGTTAACGTTTCGCTTTAATGGAGTTGAGTGCATTCCTAGAATTCCGCCGAGCGGAGTTGTGTGCAGCGCGCCGGCTCTCGCCGCGACAAAAGAAGGCGCGTAATTGTTCTTCCCTTGTAAACACGCTTTTCTTCGCGCGGCCGCGCATTGTTGCGTGCGCGAACGTCGCGCGTCTCGGTTGGTAACGCGGTTCGCTTCTTCGCCAGGAATAGAAAGCTCTCGGTCCGTCGCGAGCTGCTGCCGTACCCCGGAAGCTCCGCGAAGCTTCCCGCGAGCGGGGAAATTCAAATGTCCCGCGCTTCGTCGAGCTTTTTTCTCCCTTATAAAAATTCTCCGCGGCGTCTGCGCTGTACACGAAATTGACTAATTAACCGGATGACCCGCGCGCTAATGGCCCTTATTTCCGAGAAAGTAATTACGAGGCGCTTCTCTGTCTCTCTCTCTCTCGATCCTTTAATAAAAATTAACGACCGTGGCTCCCCCCCCCCTCTCTCCCGCGACGTAGCAAAAAGAGACGCACGTGCGCGCCTTTGAGAGGAGAGAATGCCGAGGGAGATACAAAAAAAATCTGCGCTGCATCCGATGTATATTGTATATCACGAGCTGTCGATGGTATACATAGTGATACAAGAGACGCTCCGCGCGCGCACGTCGATTCCAAAGGCGCAGTAGTGTCGTGTTCTCTATCCGTCTCGGTCTCTTGGTGTTTTCTCGGTAGACGAGAATAGAAACGCCGCCGCCGCCGCCGCCGCTGCCGCTGCCGCGTGGTTTGCGGTTGCACGGATTTTTCGCGCCGTAAAACCGATGAGCCGCCGCCTCTCGACGCTCTTCCGCGCTCTTACTCTCTCCCTCTCTCACTCGGCTTTTTTTGCGGGCCGGTCAAACTCCTCCCGAGAGCTTTTTTACACCAATGCTCTCGACGCTCTTTATCGTCGATTTAATGAGACGTCAGTCGCCGCGATGATAGTTTTCTTCTCTTGGCTCTTCTGGGTACTGCGCGAACAAACTCCTTCGGCCAGGGAAAAATCGGAGGATAAGCGAAAATTCGCGCGGACCTTGAGCGATGCGCCTCGAAATAGAAGCAACTGTGCGCTCCGCTGATCTCCAGGAAGCATAAAGTTGCTCGAGTGGCTTCGAGGCTCGAAATAGCGCGTGGGTGTATTTTGAGAGGGGTGAGGCGCGCTAATTGCTGTTTTTTTTTTTTTTTTTTTTTTTGAAGGAGCCGTGTAGAGCTTGTCATCTTCTTGTTGGGAGAATGATTTTGAAGATTCGAGTTTTTGAGGGATTTGTTGGATGCGCGGCGTGGCCTTGTTCCAAAAGTTAGGCTTTAGTTTAGGGAAAGTCCTGTGGATTTTCCTAGAAACGCTTGGAGTGGATCCGTTCTATTCGATTTTCTTTTTTTTTAATTTTATGATAAACCATTTTCATGCGAAGCTTTTTTCTCAGTTAACAAACGTTAATATCTGTTCAACTTCCTCCAGTAGAACAGTAATTCATCGGTGTTCTCTCGAAACTCGCATCAGCCAACCTCGAATTTCACCTAAACCTTCCCTCCCAAATTCCTCGGTGCGCCCCATTATTCAAATTTCACTCGAGAATTTTCTCCCAAAGACCGTACGAAAAAAACGTATCCTCCTCTCGAGAACCCATCCCGAAAAATAATTGCAACCTACACCCTCTCCTCCACACTGCCGACATAAAATTCCGGCAGCTCGCCGCAGCCATCAATAACAAAACCTGCGCCATAATTCCACGCTAAGCTCTCTCTCTCTCTCAGCCTACAGAGCTGCTCTTGGGGGCCTCTTGCTCTCCCTTTTTAACCAGCTCACCTACTCGCGCGCATTCCCCGATACGCTCCACGCCTATGTCGCGTCGTTATTTTTCTCGACACCTTCCTTCCTCTCTCTCGCTCGCTCTCTCGGCTACTGCGCCTTTTTCCATCGGTGCTGCTGCTGCTGCTGCTGCTGCTGCTGCACACGACGACGACGAAGGAGTATAATACGTGTGGGCCGTCGCCGCCGCACCGCGAGAGCAGCCGGGGACGGGAGACTCTATATAAAGACGCCGGCAGCGACGCCCGGCTCCGAGTTGTTCGCGAAACGCGCGCCCGAGAGACCGAAAAACGCCTCGCACTTCGCAGTTCTATCCTTCGCCGCTTGCACAGCCCATCGGCTCTGTACATCTACCCCAGCAGTTTGTGTGCGAGGATTCGTTCAGCGAGAGGTAGAGAGAGAGAGAAAGAGAGAAAGAGGGAGAGGTTTGTTGGAGGCGGTGCTGCAGGTATATTCCCGGCTGGACGAGTGTGTGCGCTCTTCTTTTCTGGTATTTATTTTACGGATATGTATCAGGGACTTGTTTTTATTTTTGGACAGGACATAGATTGATATAGGGCTGGCCTGGGTAAACATTCGATTTAAACTGTTTTTGTTTTTGTTTTTTTTTCTTTTCTATATTTTTTGGAGAGAGACATAATTGATGTTGCACTTTTTGGATAAACATTAAACGTAATTTGTGATTCGGCACTGGCAATTCCGAGTTCATTGTAGTGCGGTTATGTTGGAGCGGAGCGGCTCTGGGCTGTAAATTTAGACTACGAAGATAGATTTCTAAATCTAACGCTTTTCACTATAAGCTTGCCACCGAAATAGATACTCGTGACTTTTGAAATTTCGCTCGAGAAAACGAGGATTGCAAATGAGTCGGTAACACGTAACTTTCGTTTTACGCATTTCTTCAACTTTTCGATTTAGAGGCTCTTGCGCGTGTTCTTCTCAAATATTTTCCCCCCATAATGTTTTTAAAGCAGACCATCCGCGCAATATCGTATCTTTCGAAACCGAGAAATTACTGCTTCGACATTTCCTACGTGAGGCTCTACCACCAAACTGTTTACAAAAATTGAATAGATTTCATCGGTATTTTGAGTTCACTCTTGTTGTTCAAATAACACTGAGTAAACATTTTTATAAAACATTCAATATCGCTTTTCGTCGATTAACAAATATAAAACGAGTACGTTTTTCACTACTATTGCAACGCATTATGTAAAAAGTAAGAAAAAGGAAATACGTAGAGTCTCACTATTCTCACGTACGATCAATTTTTCAAACATGCCCTATCCGATAGAGCCTCTTCTTAAACTTGTACGCGGCAGTCAACCTTGCCGCGGATCCATCAAAATAGAATGTTTATATCCACGGCCCCCAAAAGCTGCCAGAAATTCCTCTTGAAATTTTCCACTGTACGTGTATACCAAGTGCACAGCCGAACGCGAGATAGAAACAAATTCTCTTTCCGCCGCCCTATATCAATCTTATCGGTCACACTCGATCTCCAGCCCGGAGCTTAATACCTAGGAAGATCAAAGAGGAAAAAAAGCAGCGCCGCTGCTGTACTCGCAGCAGCTCTAAGTTCTCTCTCTCTCATTCTCTCTCTCTATCTCTCTCTCTCCCTCGAGACAGAGAAGCGGAGGTGACAGCAACCGGTTTTCCCGGGCGTCGAGAGCGAGAGAGAGAGAGAGAGAAGCAACGCGCGCGGATCGCTCTTGGAGGAGGAAAAAAGGGAGAGAAAGGAAATAAAGGATATGGAGTCCGTGCTGAAGGTAGGCCGGACGGTGAGCGGTGGCGTTTACCGAGCCGCCGGGCTCCTGGCTCGCGGAGCTAGGCGCATTCTGGCGGCGATACCCCTACTCGGCATTAGTAACGCCGATGATGACGATGACGTTGCCTGCACGGTACGGTGTACGAACGCGCATGGACTGACTTTTCTTTTTCTTTGTGCTGTTTGTTTGTTTGTTTGTTTATTTGTTTGTTTGTTTGCGTCTCGTTTTGTCGAGTGAGCCGACTTTTGCGACTGACCGAGCCGGCTCGCCGCCGGGAGTCGAGAGCTTTTCGAGCCGCGCCCGAGGGGATATTGGGAATTCGAATTTCGCGCCGTAAAGCGCGCTCGACATTTGTTTTTATGCGCGATGAAGCTGTCGGTTTGTGAAGTTTCGAGCGCACGTAGTGATTTTATGCTCGAAAGCTTTTTCATTGACGTTGTCGTTAATGTAATATTGAAACTTTGCAGAACGATGGATTATTAAAGTCGTGGAGAGGCCGAGTAGCTCGGTCTATATTGCGGCGCGAAATTTGAATTTTTAATTAACTGCCAATCCCTTAAGGGTGCTCCATACCGCGATCGATACGCAATTCACCTCAATAGACGATTTTATGCATACTGTAATTAATTGGCAAAGTGTGTGTCATTGTGAGCCGAGTTTTACCCCTAGTGGTATAATCATAAAGAATAATTTTGAAATTTCTCATTTGAAACTTACAATGACGTGTACTGAGGAGAAAATTTGAATGGTAATTGCATATTACGACTTGTTTTTATTAATACATTTTTTATAGTCTTTTATGCTTGTCATGCACAATTACAGTTTACCAATTAATTACAATTGACAGAATAATTTTGCGAGGTACTGCCACGTTCATCCGGTATAGAACACTCTTAGTTTCAAGTTTATTATATGTGGAACAAAATCTTGAGATGAGAATAAAATGCATAGTTAAAGGAGTTCTTTGTTCTTTTGCTTTTTTATTAAATAAACTAGCTTTTATAATGGGTTCTTTAAATAGAAGGTAGAGAGGAAATGAGATATTAGTGTTTCAATTTGTCAAGTTTTTACGTATAATTAATACTACTTCATGGATTTAACATAGTCACTCCTAAAAAGTGTCTCTCGTTATTTCTGAAATTAAAAATGGTACATTTAACGAAAAGACCGAGTCAAACTTTAAGCTTTTTAAATCCATAAAACTAGTTACGGATAAAATTAATCGATCATTTCGATGCATGTCTTTCTTACAGTCTGCAGTGTGACACATTTCACGCTTCTTTTTCTCTAACAAAAATCCCTCGTCAATTCTAACAAACAGCGCGTAAAAAGTTTTCATTTCATCCGGCTCACAATATCAATCCCCCACACACACACACAAGAAAAACATTCCGTCCAAACATTCTTCTCTGCACACACAAGCGTCTCTCCGCAATTTTTCTGGACTTCCGGCATCGCCGAGCAACAGCCTCTGTTCCCCCCGAATTGTGTGCTTTTCGCGACTTAATCCATCGACGAGCGATGATCCAACAACCGACACGCTGTGTACACACATGCGTCTCAGCCACGATGACAAGCTCATCCTCGCTACATCCAAACTAACACGTGTCTCTCGCCTCGACCTATCCTAAAAATTTCATCCGAACTCGGCGTTTGCTCAATTTATTTTTTCCCCCCTCTTTTTATCATACCTCGCACCGCATCGCCCGGATTAACTCTCTCGCTCTCTCTCTCTCTCTCTCTCTGTCTCTCGCAAACATTTGTTTATTTGCCCCGACGACAAGCATCCGAAGCTCCGCTGTTGTTACAGGCGCGTAAGTCGACACTCTCGTGTCGCGCGCGGCAGCGGCGTCTCTTTCGACATACGAAAATAGATGTCAAGTGCCAACCGGCGCGAAGGAACTCGTTCGGCTCCGATCGGAGCTTTTAAAATAGTATAGGCGACATAGGTGTCACTGTACCCGGTAATGATCGCACCGGAACCGGACGAGCGTCACTCGCATGCCTGATTACGTCCATCACGACATCCCGGCCGCGATATAATGAAATCCACGCGCGTCCCCGCCAGCGGCTCACTACTCTATACTGCACAAATCCCATTTTTCATCCGGAAAAACTCGATGCGAGTCTCCACGCCCCGCAGTGATACATACATGCATATGGAAGGAGACGTACAATACGCACGTGTATCCAGCCATGCGTCAATTAGCCCACATCCATCCATATTCCAGCGCGTTTTCGACGCTGTTACCACGCGCCGCACTAATGAAACTCGTCTTCCTCGTGCGCGCGCGGCGTCTTGGGGAATTGCGCGTCGATTATACGACGCCGCGCAGCTCGCGCTCTGGGACAAAGGCGAATGCTAATTCGCCCCGATTACCGAACAAATCGTCCCGCTTAGCAGGAAGAGAGAATATACATACACACACACACACACACACTGTATAGTGTATACTCCTCCTGGGCGTCGGAGCGAGTTAACGGCCGGCTCACGCGATGTGCTTCGCGCTGCCGTGAAATCGCTTTTACGCGTGTGTATATACCTATATGTATGCAAGTCCGGAGTAGGAGATTTGTGTGCTAGTGTGCGCGCAGAGACTTGGAAAAATGACCTGATTAAAGTCGTAACGTGGGCTGCACAGCGTACACTGTCGTTGATTAATGTGGCTGTACTTCTCTGGCAGCGCTTTTACGGTTATGAAAGCGTTCTGTCCGTGTGTCTGTGTGAGTGTGTATATATAACGCTTTGTGGCAATTTTTGCTGGAATTGCGAGGAAAATTTATTGCGATTATTGCGAGAATCATTGACTGCGCGCGAGGAAAGAACACTCCGTGAATTTAATTAATTGTTTAGGAAACGCTTTTTCCCGCCCTCGTTAAAAAGTAAAACAGTGCGCGCTTTTCTTTGTAAGAAAAAAAACGTGAATTTCTAAATAGAGATCGCTTCTTTTATCGCGCACAATTTTTCCTTTCTATAAAAGCGTGGCGGTCGTCCAAACCGCCTTCGCGCTTGCCAAATTTTCATTATCCTTTGCGCGACTTCCTCGATTAACGACGTACTTGAAATATATATTCGAGCAAACCGAGTTGATGCCGACGCGACGTACACATGAAAACGCGAAGAGGCACTGGACCCGTCCACAATCCAGTGTATCACGCGCATCGATCATCGTCCCATCAATAATTCACGACTGTCTCCGTTTATCTATTTATCTCCCCGCGCGGGAAAGCTCTCCCGCACACCCCCCTCGAGATCATTACGTCGAATTAGCCTAATGCATTTTTGACATCCCCCCCCCCCCCGTGAAAATTTCCCCCCATACATATAGAGACAGAGCAGAGCTTATGTACTCGACACGCGTCGTCGCGCCTATATCACGAGAGCCATGAATATTCAGAGGCCTCGCGAAATCGTTCCCCCGACACACTTTCCGACGAGAGAGGCATAGAGCAGCTCTCATCGGTTTTCGCGATATAGAGCCGGCCAACCGGAAGCTTATATTAAAGCTCCTCTGGATCTCGGCCAGAGGGACGTGTTAACGCGCGGCGAGAGCGAGAGCGAGAGAGAGAGCTTTCGCGCGGCGATACGGTCTTTACGAGTTTTACAATGCCTCCGAGTAATTCTTCCTTAATGCGGACGGGTTGGGGGACTGTACCACGGCTTGTTACCGCGCTCTACCCCGGTTTTCCTGAGAATTACCTTTGCCCAGCCGATAAATTCCCAACTCTTTTCGCGCGCAACTCGACTACACAGAGAGAAAGAGAGAGACTTTGCTTTCGCGATATTTTTGGTACGACGGCGGCTTGCCTGGTGTGCGGGCGGCAAAAAATATCCACAAGCGACCCGTTAATTGTTCCGCTGAGTGCACACGCGCGCGCGGCGATCGATATTTCCACGCAGAGTCCCTCTCTCTCTCTCTTGCAAAAAAAGCCTTGCTCTCTCTCTCTCTCTATCTCTCTCTCTCTCTCTCTCTCTCTCTCTCTCGAGTATGTGTTTAATTCACCAAATTGAAAGCCGGCAGCAGCCGCGCCTCTTTGTTCGCCGAGAGCGATCGATACTCGAGGGGGTCGACGCTGTGCAGAGCAGCAGCAGCAGCATCACCACCGGCTTTCTCTCGTCTTATACGCACAAGTATTGTATATACGCGCGAAAGAAGGCTGGCCTTGGAATATCATTTTTTTCTCTTCATCTCGGCTTGGGAAAACTTTTATCCGCTTTTTTTCACGTGACGCGCGCGAAATTCGTGATGTAGCAGGGAAAATGATGATGACACACTGACACCCCTCGGAGGAGGATTTTTTTCCCTAATGCACTTTCGAGCTTTTTCACGCTCCCCCCTTCTCGGGGATGGCTTTATCTCTCTCTCTCTCTCTCTCTCTCTCTCTTTCTCCCTTGTATCTCGCCTCTGAGTTTTATTGATTGCGTTTCATTCCGGAGTTTTATTGCCGCTGCTCTCGTTTCTCTCTGCTCAGGCGGATCTCGTCACCTCGCATTACACGCGGATCTTTGGGGCACGAGAAAAAGTCTTATCTCTTATTATCTGTGTCTTCGAGGAGAATTTTATTCATTTCTGTCGGTTGATATAACAGTTTCGTTGAGTCTTGAGTAGGATGGATTCTTAGGACTGAACTTTGATTGAGAAGCATTGATTTGGTGCTATACTTTAAATTTTCTTTAAAGGGATGGGACACGACACCTTCATGGAGAACGATAAATTACTTGGAGAAAATTCGGATAAATGATAGTTGGTTAAACCAGATATTGTCTTTTACTTATTAATAAATTAGATTCGTTCCTATTAAAAAATATTTTGAGTACTTCTGATCCCACAAAAGTCTGAGGATTTTAATTTAAATTCATAGCGCATTTTTCAGATTGAAAAAGCTTTGTTTTTAATTTAGCGAGCAGCTCGCATTTGAACTTTCGTAATAATATTCAAAAGAAACGAGTCTATTTCCTGCAGTCTTTATTCGTAGTGACAGTAAATCACAGTGTGCTTCTTTCCAGTAGGTTATACATCTTTTGTATTTGGAATTCTGCTTTATTAGTTATTCCACATTGGTATGAGAATAATCGAGCTCGAGACACGTTTATATCGATGGAGTCCTTCTTCGAGGAAATCGTAATAGTAGAAGCGTCATTGTATCGTATGACCCGAGAGCATTGTGCGCAGTTAACAGATGACGTGGAACGTTGACAATACACCTGATGGCGAATTCAATATCTGCGCAATTCTCGACAGTACACACGCGTGGCCGAGTATGAAATTCTAGCCGGTGAACTTGAACTACGCGCCCATATTTACGTAACCCCGCGCGATATCGACACTCCGCGCAAAGTTCAATACCTGATGCGCGGCGCACAACAAGTGCGGCGAACGATAAGCCGAGGAAAGCTGAAAATAACGCCGATGACTTTATTTCCAGGGCGGTGAGGAGGCCGAGGCCGCGGCAGCAACGACGACCGCCAACGGAGCCCAGCGCAGTCCAACGGAGGAGGCCAAGGAGGAGAAGAAGGAGGAGAGCAAGCCCGCCGAGGAGGCCGCTGCCACCGCCGACGAGCCAGCCAAGAAGGAAGAGGCCGCCGCCGCCCCAGTCGCCGCCGCCGCCGCCGCCGCTGCCGCTGCTCCCGAGCCAGAGCCCGCTGCTCCCGTCGCCGAGAAACAAGTCGAGGTCAGTCCCGGCGCCAAGAGCCAGCCGATCGATACCGCTACTACCACTACTACCTCGTCGTCTATCACTGAGAGGAAAACCACTGAGGAAATCAGTCTCCTTAGTCCCTCTGTCGTAACTTCCACCTCCATCTGCACCAACCCCAATACCTCCACCACCGCCCTGCCCTCCAGTCCCCCGCCGACGCCCATCGATCCTTCGCCTTTGCAGCAGGCCCAGCAAGCTTGCCCCACAGCCAGCGCGCTCGCCGAGGCTCTCAAGCTCCCTCACGAGACGCAAGAGCAAAAGCTCCGGGAGGAGCAGCAAGAGCAGATCCTCAAGAGCACAGCGTCTCCCCTCCTCGAATCTGCTGCTCCGCTCGTCAAGGACGAACCCGCTCTCGCTCCTGCTGCTGAGCCACTAGTCCAAGCTGACGAACCCGTCGTCGAGGAACTGCCACCCGCGCCCGTCCCAGTCGACCCCGAACTGCGCCAGATCGAGGAGGACCTCAAGAAGACCATCGCAGCCGAGCTCGAAGACGTGCCTCCACCTCTGCCCGAAGCTCCCGCACCCATCGAGGTCGTCGCCTCCAAGATCGCCAGCTTCGCCGCGACCACCATGGAGGAGCCCACTGCGCTCCCCGAGCCACCTGCAGTCAGCGCCGAGCAGAACCTCGACTCGCTCGACCTCCTGCCGCCTCCCGAACCTCAAGAGCAGCCCGACCAGTCCAACGACTGCCTCCTCAACGAAGAAGACGACTCGGAAGAGCTGCCTCTGCCCCCGGCAGTCCAGCAAGAGGACGTCGTCCTCGAGGCTCCCGTCCACGAGGAACCAGCCGTCCACCAGCCCGAGGAAACGACGATAACAGCAACGACCACGACCACGACCACGACGAACGACGCAGAAGAGGCTCCCACGCCCGTCCTGCAGAACGGCATCGGCCAGCACGACGATGAGGAGGAGGAGGAGGAGGAGGACGAGGAGGAGCCCGAGATCGTGCAGGTGACTAAAGCAACACAAAACAAAAAAAACAACACCTCGACATCCTCCTGGCATGTGAAAAAAACGATATAGAGAGCGACCGTGACGAGAGATTAAAAGTCAATAGATAAACATTTCGGCGCTGTGGTTTATATTGGTTCATTATGTTTATATGTAACGAGCGACTGTGTCAATTACGTGTACACCGAGGCCGGAAAGAGACCGACTGTGTTCTTCTCTCTTTGGTTTATGTGTACCGATTAATTATAGATATATATAAATATATGATATACACTGTGAAAAAAAAGCTTGTGCGCGGAGAAACGAGATTATACATTGGCCGAGTTCTTTTGTAAATCTTGAGTGCGAGATAGCCTTTTTTTGTGTTCTCTCTCGCAGAGAGGGAGAAGAATATTGTGAAACTTTTTCATTTCCTTCTGGACCAAAGTTATCATTGTGATATCACGCGGGGAGAGGTGGTTATCGATTGAGGAAAATCCGATGCAATTGAAATAAAAGAGATGCATGTTAATTGTACGACCCCCGTAGTGACTTTGAAAACATCTCAGATAATATTATCTTACAATTATAATTCTGCACATCTGAAAACCAATTAACAATCATAGACTAGATATTGTCCAATTAATTTTCAACTCTGTAAGCTGTATACTTTCAGTCGATAACCAACTCAATTTTCTAATTTCCTATAAACATTTTTTCACTCCTTATTTATAGTTCTGCCAGAAGTTTTTTATGCACAGATTTACGACTAACGCACGGACATGCCCGAACGTAGTGAACGAAAAAAAAAACAATACGAAATACAATAATTTAATAAGAGTGAAGCGATATCTTGGTTGGTGAGACTGATGCATTTGGGGCTTCGATGGAAAGACTTTTAAAGTAAAAATTTGTTGCAAAGTGAAAGAGAGACGCACGACTGCATTCTTGGCATTTGGGGAACTTTCATACATGGATTATAATGATACAAACGCAAAAACGCAAACAGTCCTGACAGACGAGAGAAAGAGAGAAAAAAAAGAGAAAGAGTGTCTTGATCTACATCAATATGGGCAAAGTAACTCGACTCGATGGACCACTGGAACGATTTTGCGAAGAACCTTCGCAACTCTTTGTCTTTGTCCTGCCTCATTCCCCTTTTTTGACTCTGTTACGGACATAATAATATAATAATCATGGATTAACATTATACGTATGCTTTAACGTTCTTACAACAATTTGGATTATTTTCCTCCAACTCCTTCTTTTTCCCTAACGCCATAAAACCTGTGTTGTTTGCCTCTTGGTTTTCTTATGATTATTAACACTATGGATTATCTATGCGCGGTTAAATTGGACGTTTATTCACTATTGGCATAGCATCATGCAAAATTGTTTTTCTTTTGCACCCCATTAAAATCCAATGTCCAATAAACGTCTAATTTTACGGATGCTATACTCATCTATACTTTATTCATGTCACTAATACAGTATTATTCGTTAATGTGCAACCGAATAGATGTTTCGACAAGTTGAAAGTCTCACTGATAGACGAGAATATATCAAACGGCGTTCGTAATTTCATTCCACACATATATAGTCTTTTAAGCATCTTGCTCATACATACTGCATGCTATGGTTGTCTGTTTCGATAAATTAACGAACACTGGAATTCATTATTGGCTACACAGGCTCGAATTCATATTTCTCATTCCGCATGAAGGCTCATGTATGTACAACATCATTGGAACATCACGTCTCATTAAAAGCTTCGGTGAGAAATCTGCCTCTCGGCTCATGATGAATTCACAGTGCTGTAATCGATGTCTTAATATTCAATAACAATAAATTTGTGTCCAATCGTCGCGAACGTACGCAAAGCAAAACGTATTACAAACATACAAGAATATATCGACGGATCTCGCGCGCACACTGAAAAAACAATTTCTCTGCACTTCTCTACTAACAAAGAAGAAATAATTAGAAAATAATAACAAAACTAAAATTGTGTACACGTCCATGTCCGCTGTGCGACTGCGAAGGCTAAGGAAATTATTTTCTCAGTGTCCGAAAAGTATCCGAAAACACGTCGCGTCGCGTGAGAAGACTGACATTATCATGAATAAGACTTGTGCATGCGACGCTGTGAGAGCTTGGCGAGTGGCGCGACTAACCAGAAGCTTGTACTTTTTCCATTTGCAGAGCGCTCCCGAGCCAGAGGCGGCCGCTGTCGTCGTGGCACCCACGGAGAACGGCGTGGCGGATGAGGCTCCCAAGAGCCCCCCGCCCGCTGTGCCCGTCGAGGCACCCGCACCAGCACCCGCTATCACAGAGGATGTTGCTTCAGTGACCAAGGTGTGTATAAGCGCACCTTGCGCCGACTGTTCAATCCAATTGTTTGACAAGGCAGATCGGTAAACGCGGAAAGCCCTTTCACCACTATTTGCCCGTGGCTGCGCCAATTTCATTGCTCGACTTTGGGGTGGAAGTTGAAAGGTCTACAATTGAAATTGATCGCGATTATTTTTTTCTTTCTATTTACATATCGTGTTTGTATAAACGTCGACTCTTTCTCTTTTCGAGTTGAATCGATTGCCCCTAGGTGGCGTCCCGTTTTTTTCTACTCGCAAGTGCAAGGCTAGTTTGGGATTCATATATATACTTCGTAGACTGCTCAAGTACTTGTATTAGTTTGAGTGATGATCGCCATTAGATTATCGACAGTTCGCTGAACGTCGGTAATCCTGTAGATCCCCGATTAAGAAATTATTGATCTAGGAAGACAATTGAGCGAGGGGCCATCTGACAAACTATTGGCTTCGGCAACTCAAATTTTTTTTTTGCTTAAAGTCTTTAGTATTTTGATAACGCTTTCTTTTCCAGGCTATCGAAGAAATTGACATCAGCGAGAAGGCTGTTGCCGCAGCTGTTAATGAAACTATTGAGAGTGCTGGAGTGAATGTAAGTTTCTTTTAATTACGTGCAATTAAGCAGTGTAGGCATACCAATTACCATTAAATTAAGTCCAGTGGCCAGTAATAAAAAGTGTTTTATGATGATTGGCATAAATTATTAAGCTTTTGCAAGGAAATAATTTCGTCTAAAGTGAAACTTTTTCTAAGCCCCGTCTTTTTAATGGCAATTGGATAGTCTGAACGGTTTAATTTTAATTGGCCTAGTCGTGGAATGCGCCGCGCTACTAAATTAGACTGACATATTAAAATGAGATCATTGCTTGTTTCAGGAAATTGTCGCTGACTCAGTCCACCAAAACAACTTGAATGAATAAGCGCCGCTAACCGAATTGTATTTTGGGAAGAAGAAAGTTTTTTCTCTCGTTAAAACCAAAAAAGTATATTATATAGATATGTATATTTGGACCATTCCTGCAACAAAACCGAAAATGACGTTCTTTCGTTACGAGCAGCAACAAAAAAAAAAAAAAAAAAAAAAATAATAAAAATACGGAGCGACGACGATGTCTACTAAATGCACAGCGCGACATTGCGAGAGCATACAGACTTTTTATAGTAGGCCTATATTAATTAATTATATTACGGCACTTGACAGCAAGCGAATAGACGGGACGGGAGAGTGTAGTTTTTTCAGGGCTACGGTCGATTTATTTAAGATGAAAATAATTAAAACTGCGAGCGCCAGATAAATAAAAAAATGATAGAGAAAAGAAAACATAAGATAATTGAAGAGACAGATTAATGAAAAAAAAAAAATGAAAGAAAAATATGACTCGGGCGACCGTCGACGATCTTTTCCGGTTTTGCAAATCGAGAGTCATTGCCGATTTATAATCTATTTCGCGAGGCGAGCATACGAGCAAGAAAGTGTTTTAATACTGGGCCGTGCCCAGCCGCAGGTTACGATGATATTGCCCTGCAGTGTAGAAATTTTAAAGTGTCATTAATTGTTATTAAGATTAATATTAATAATGAAAGGAGAGCAGCATCGCGTGCGGCGGCGTTCAACTGGCGAGAGAGAGGACGAGCGCTTTGACATTTTTTCCTTCGATCGCGAGTTTGTCGCTTATCGTTGTGTACTCTGCGGGAAATACTCAGAATGAAAAATGATAAAATACAACAAAAATAAAAAAAAGGAAAGAAATGGAATGAATAGAGTGGCAGCCTCCCGTAACCATACTACTATTGTATACTGTAAAAGAAGCGTGGAAGGAAAGCGAGAAAGAATAAAATGTGGCGAGATTCGATTGGCGAAGCTTTTAAACATAACATGGAAAAAAAGAAACGACGGACGCGAGAGAGTTTGTGCGCGATAGTGTGTTTAACTGGAAAAGTCGAATGAATGCAAGTATGGAAGAGCGCGAAAGATACGATATTGAAAAAAGATTTGATATGACGATGACCAACAGATAAGCGAAAATAGTACGCTCGAACAAAGGGAAATAATTAATAAACAAAAAAATTAAAAAAAAAAAATTAAAAAATGATTGCAGGTACGATAAAACGGAGAAAATGTATTCATTTGGAGGATGCACGTCGATGGTATATTATCATATATACTCGTTGAGCACGCATTTTCGGTTATCGTAAAAATGGTTAAATGCACGAGAGAGAACATAATATTCAATTGCTTTTGTGACTTCTTCTTTTCGCTACTTTTGTACTTGTACAATCAACGATAAACAAGACTGCAGGTGCAAACTCTTCCATGCGAAACAAAATGACAAAAAAATAAGCCTAAATGCTGCGAGTACACAAAAAAATTCATGCATCACGAGATTACACGATACACGACAAGAAAAAAAAAGATACATACAGTAAACTCGAGCAATGCAAGTGATGTATAATCTAGACGTAGGAAATGCGTTTGTGTAAATTCAGCGTCTGTTCGAAAGTCGAAATGAACAAAATATGCCACTTTTTACACACGAGACAAAGTTCATCGTAATCTCTTTTTGATGAATATTGCCAGATTTACAATAAAATAAGAATTCCGCACAAAAATATAAAGAAAAAGACAAAACAGAGACACAATTTTACAATTGTCAGCCAGAACTTAACCTTTTTCAAGTTTTCATACCACGTTTCTACGTTTATACGGATCTCCCAAAGCGAAGCGACAACTACTCCTAAATAACCACTAAAGAAGAACTTTTTCATTAAGACCGTAGCGTAGAGACCAATATAATTAATAACAAAAAATGAATTTACACTATTAGAAAGGAGTAAATAATTAAAAGAAATTAAAGCCGTGAAATTGCATATATGCTTTATACGTATATGCTCCCTACCCGGATTGGAATAGAACAAAAATACTGAAAAAATTTCTAAGTGTTAGCGAGCGAGAGAAGAAAAAAGAAAGGGAGAGTCTGCGGTCATAACGTCCGCAAGAGCGGCATTGATTTTAAAATCGATATATTATTAATTAGTAAGGCGAGCCAGCGAGAAAGAAGAGAGTGAGAGAGCGTGCGAGAGAGAAAGAGAGCGAGAGTGAGAGCGAGAAAGAGAGTAAGTAAGAGTATAAGAGGAGTTAAAATTAAAAATTGTATAGTAAACCTTATTCGTAATGGGAATTTAAACATTGTCTGTAATAATATTTACAACGAAATTCACCGTTTCCTCTCGAGACGATTTTAAAGCTCAGCGACGAGAGCGAATTATTTTCATTTGCGCACCCTTATCGCCGTGTCGGACTAGTGATCGCCTTTGAAAATTCTTCGACAAGCGGGGCGACCTTTACGATCGTGCGCGTATTGAGCGTCGAGAGCGAAAACCGCGCGATTATGGTATCTTCGTAAGCGGAAGTTTTCAAATGCGAGACTCACGGTCCGCAGTATCTTTGATCAGCAGTTATAATAGTAACTAAACTATTCTACATTTATCTATAACCTATAATAAACTGTGAAACAAGTGTATTGCCGTTGTTTATTTTATTCTCCATTCTTACATACTTACTCCACTTCTTATCCTGTTCTTGTTCCTTATGTTATATATTCTTTTGTTAATGCAGTAGTGCAAGAATATACTTTTAAGACTTCTTTAATGCATTTTTCGTAATCCGAAATTTTTATGTTCCAAAACTCTCTCTATCAAAAATTAATTTAGTTTTTGAACTAAATCAAATAAACTCATCCGATAGTTGGCACATGTACGAGAAAGTTTAAATCAGAGAAGTGGCAGTTGTATAACGTCGCGATTTTCACCACGATGTCTTTTTCAACACGAAATATAAATACGCGGACAATTCAAGCAAATATTGAAATGCTCTCTCAGTCGCGAAAAAAAAGCACTGGGATGGAAGAAAAAACTACACTTTTGATATATTAACCAGGTCCGTAGGATAACCTTCTACGAAATTTATGTATATTTTCACCAGTTTCCCAACTACTCAACAAAATAGACTGAATTTTATGAGAATTTTTAAGCTCGAACTACACCGCTCGCTCTCCGTTATAAAGAAATCGCTGGGCCTTGTCTCCGGGATAAGGGGGTTGTGTTGAATCCAATAAGCCTCCGACGCTACCCTTACTTGGTGAATGAGTGCGTTGCTACCTGTATACTTATTAATAATATAGTTAATAACGAGTTTTCGGCGCCGACGCCGAGCCGTCCCTCCCACACCCTATAATAGCAGGCCCATCGGGTCTTTCCCGGCATTAGCGCTCACCTCGTACCGATTGCAAGCAGTTTCCCGAGGTCAGGCTTTTATATCCTATCTAATAAAGGGAGTAAGCGCCATATTGCAAATTGAAGGCTGCCATATATTGAAATTGAAGCTGCCGCACCGACGGACCGTCGTTGGTCTTGATCGTAGTTACTTTTTTCGCCGCGCCGTGCTAATGCAGAGTGCGCTGCTGTTGCTCGGTAAATCTCGGTAAAATCTCGGTAAATAATTGAAGCTGAAAATAGAAGCTGCTGTATCGACGGACGGACGGATCGTTCTCAGTAATCTCAGTCTTGATTGTCGTAGTTATTTTTTTCGCCGCGCCGCGGGGCTATTGCAACGACCGATCAGATATTATAGGGGAGCTGCTGTTGCTCACTCAAAACCGCACCAATATTTGAATGTATAAAAGTATACATGGAATATCTTAATTCACAAAGTTTCGCCCGTACTGCATACTAAATACTTTTATATTTAAAAGATTATATTTATATATTTAAAATAAAATATTCGACATAACTATTCCTATATTAGACAAATTAAAAATAAAAAGCATAAAAATGACAATTTACAACAAACTGATTTATTCAATCAAGATTTTGTTAATCATGATCATTATTATAATAGACAAGATTTTCATCTAAATGACGATGTACATCAGCAGAATGATCATTATTATAATAGACAAAAGTTTAATGAAAACGACGATTTAAAACAACAAAATATTGATAATGACAGTCAATTTGATGCTTACCAAAATGATGTATTAAATCAAGATTTTGTTAATCATGATCAACAACAAAATATTGATCATCAAAGTAAATTGAATGCTTACCAAAATGATTTATTCAATAAAGGTTTTGTTAATTATGATCATTCATATAGTAGACAAGAATTTCATCAAAATGACGATGTTCACCAACACAATGATCATTATTATAATAGACAAGAATTTCATCAAATCGACGATGTACACCAACAGAATCTTGATCATCAAAGTCAATTTAATGCTTACCAAAATAATTTACTCAATCAATATTTTGTTAATCTTGATCATTCATATAATAGACAAGAGTTTCATCAAAACAGTGTACACAAACATAATGTTGTTCATGAAAGTCAATTTAATGCTTACGAACAACGAATTTATAATGTATGCAGAGCAACACAAGAAAACTATCTTGGTGAAATGAATATTAGATGTATTCATTGCAATGTCAAACATTTTCCTGGTGAAAGAGTTTCAAAAGGTAATTCTTTTAACGATTGTTGTAGCCATGGAAACGTTGAATTACAAATTAATGATGATTTTCCCATTGAATTAAAAAAGCTTTTCAATTTAGAGCATGAACTTTCTACAGATTTTTTTAAACATATTCGTTGGTACAATAATTTATTTTCTTTTGCATCTTTCAATGCTAATATTGTTCATTTTAATAATAGACGTCCTGGTCCTTATTGCTTCAAAATACAAGGTCAAATTTACTATCAAATTAATACAACTTTGAATCCTGTTAATAATGAAAGACCTTCTTATGGTCAACTTTTTGTAATAGATGCTAATGAAGCAATGAACATCGTACAGCAAACAACTGTGAAATAAATCAAAGTGTCGTTGAATTAATTGAAAATCTAATGCGAGAGCATAATGAATTTTCAAAGTCATATGAAATGATGGGTGAAGAACTTAAAAAACAAAATCCTAATTAACCACAAGAGTTACAATTACTGTTTTCATTAAAGTCTGGAACTGATAAATGACGATATAATTTTCAAAGAACAAACGAAGTTGCCGCAATATTGCTTATGTTGTTATACGTGAAAAAAAAGCAAAGGAATTAAAACCAGTTAATGCCTTAGATCCAAATGTTGAGCCTTGGATATATCCATTGTTTTATCCCACGGGTTGTCAAGGATGGCATAAATATTTGAAGAAAAAAAATGGAAGAGGCAAAATATCAAGGGCTGCTTACATGAAAAATAAAATTGCTATTAGAGATGAATTCAATGCTATTATTAGAGGTCGACGCTTATTTCAACAATTTGTTGTTGATTCTTATGTAAAAATTGAAAAGGATCGTATAGATTATTGTAAGTTACATCAAGCAGAATTACGAGTTTCATCCTATAAAGGATTAATGGACTTTTTACAAAATAGAGTCAATACTTTTGAAAATATGAGATTAGGAAAAATTGTAATTTTACCATCAACGTTCATAGGATCTCCGCGATATATGTTACAGTATTATCATGATTCTATGGCTATTCAACGAAAAAAAGGAAAATTTGATTTATTTATTACAATGACTTGCAATCCACAATGGAGAGAAATTCAAGAGAATTTATTAATTGGGCAACAACCATCGGATAGACCTGATATCTGTACAAGAGTATTTCATTTAAAAAAAAAAAATGTTTTGCTCGATTTCATAGATAAACAACAATATTTTGGAAAAGTTACAGCTTATATTTATGTTATTGAATTCCAAAAACGTGGTTTACCACACTGTCATTTATTAGTTAAATTAAAAAATAAAATTTCGAGAGAAGCAAAGGCTTCCACATCCGCTGGCGGGAAACAAGAAGACAATTTTTACAATCCGAAAAAGTTTCCAAAAATAGCATCACAAAACTTATCATTTTCGAATTACAAAAAAAATGTTTCAAGTGAAAAAAATAAAAATTCTAACCAAGACTCCAATTCTTCCAAAAATCAAAGTAAGAATTCAACCCAAAATTGGAGATTTACAAAAAATGAACACAAAATCAAGAAGGATTGCAAGTTGCCTTCAAAACGATCTATTTATGGTATTTTTTTTTTAATTATATATTACATAATTTACATTTTTTAAATTATAATAATTTTAATTTCATTTACAGAAAGCGAAGATGAATCTTTAATTTCATCAACACCAAAGAAATTAAAATCTTCTTTTTCACCGACAAATTCAAAACATGATAAAGATAAGACAAACAAAAAAGATAAACAATTACAAGAATTGTTTGACGATAATAGTGACAATTCTGTTAAATCTGGAGCATATGAGAAATCAGATAATGAGTCATTGTCAAGTGACAAATTTAGAAAGGACATTTTAACTAATAAAGGTAAAATTTATCATGAAAGAAAAGAAAATTTCAATAAAACAAGAGAAATACAATCGAATAAAGAAAATGTGGTTAAGAAAAGTGAATTATCTGTAACAAAACATAGTCATGATTATGTTGAACAAAAGAAAAAGAAAGAAGAAGAACTCAAAAAAGATAATTTAAACAAAGAAAGTGTTCAATTTGAAAGTCCTGATGTTGAGATTTCCGAACAGCAACCACTGCGTAAAAAACATTCTGAAAAAGAAAAAGAAATTTCTGCAAGTTCAAAAACAATGGATAATATATTGACAAAAGATAATTTTAAAAATTATGTTATTGATTTAATAAAGTCTGATGCAACATTACCATTATGGGATATGTTCATAGAAAAAATCGAACAAAACAGACAATTAAATGAGTCTGTTAAAAATCTTTTTCAAAAGTAAGTTTAAATTTCATGTACAATAAAGTTGATTTTTATCGGTTGATTTCGAAGAAAAGCACACGACGTTCAAAGTCCATGGTGGAGTGCAACGTAATGAGGCGCGTTTCGCGCTTCGGAATGTAATTACTCTTTTCTTCTGAATCAACCAATAAAAAGCAAGTTTAATGTACATGGAATTGTTCGCTTTGAAAAGAAGAATCGTTCTGAGCAACATTTAGTACTCATTTGCGAGAAAACCATTGTTAATTTGGCTTATAAAAAAATACTTTGCAACTAGTATGCACTATTTTTGTGGTAACTTGGGTTCTAATAAAAAGTTTTTAATTTTTCCAAATTCAGCTGATATCTATGGTAAAATTGCAAAAACGTAGGAGTTTATAATTTTTATTTAATGTATTATCTCATTACTACAGCCGTTTAAACAATTAAATTAGGGGCACTCGGTTCAGTGGCTCTGTCACTTTATGGTGAAAAGAGTTAGGTCAACTTAAAAATCGTGTAAATTTAAAACGATGGGCGTTGCGCTTATTACTTAATACTGCAGTCCAACACTCGGCACCCATCATTAATTCGTGAATCAGTTTCTCATTTATATGTATTATTGCAACGTATATTATTATTTTAACAAATAATGATATATAAATATACTATTTTATTCAAAGGCTAGATTGTTCTACAAAAAATATTTTTTGATTGTATAAAATACCTCCATAGAGTAAATTGAGTTCTTGTGTGAATTTGTGACACAAAAGATTTATCTTAGCCCATTAATTTTAAATTGGGGGGGGGGGGTGGGGTGAAAAGATAGATATTGAGGTATTGGGAGACCTACAAAACCCATACGAAGCGAATTGAGACAACAGACAAGACAAATCCATTTCAAAATGTAAACTCACAAATCATATACAAATCCACACTTAGTCAATAGCAAATAAATATTAAAAAAACTGCTTAACAGCAACATACAATTTAGCAACTACGCACAGATTTACAACAAAACATAACTTCACAGTAACACAGTTTAACAAGAACACATCTTTTAACAGCAATACACAATTTAACAGCGGCACACCGCTTAGAAGCTTTATCTGATACATTCGACCCCAAACATAATGTAACGGAATTATATAATTCAGCATCGATAAGCATTTTATACAGCAAAGCCGCGCAAAAAGTCATGCGAGATGTACCGAGGTTCGATGGACCAAATATACCGGTACACGTCTTCGTGCTAAGACTACAACAAGCAACGAGCGTACTAACACGCGAAGGTGAAGCTGAATCAGCGAAAAATATATATTCCAAATTTGATGGTGACGCATATAATTTTACAATTAATAAAATATTTAAAACAGTAAAAGAAATAATAAGTAAGCCTATAACTACCACTAAACTACTACGTGCATGCCAGACGAACTCATATAGCAAAAGTCTCCCTCGCAGCAGCAAGAGAACCAGACATATCTATATATATGCGACATGACGGCAGACACCAAGAGACAAATCGATGAATCTCATACAGTGGAGGCGCGTGTATTCTTTTCGTCACCCCTCAACCCCTCGCCCTCATCTTGGTACCTCCAGATTATTATAAAAGCCCAGCGTCTCTGTTTCTCCCCATCAGTGCAAGGGGTAACTTTGTTCTAATCATACTTAAATATTCGAATAACGACTAATTGTCAAACGTTTTAAGTATTTATGCAATTATAACAATCACAAGTCATTGTCAAATGAATAGCAATAAATACTATTATACTTTAAAGTAATTCTTCGAGTCCTACTATTTAGATTTTTTCCGCGAAATCCCCTTACTGTACGAGACGACGTAGCGCAGAGAGCGGCTGGTACCAATTGCAGCGCAGACGATTTTACTACTCAAGGTAGGTCCCACTTCAATACTAAATCGCCAGATATGCTATAACTCAGTGCTTGGTAGCTCCTGAATATTCTCTGATCTCATACTATTTATACCAGAAACCGTGATACTCTATCCCACTTACTTCGCGTTGCTACATTTTCCCTAGACAGCCGTTTACGTGTTACGTTCTGAATTAGGGCTCTACTAGATAGGATCCAATTTTTATATAAATATATTTCTGCCTGTGTGTATACGCCCTGTCCACCACCCGGGATGTTATACCACCTTCGGATCGGGAAAATCCACGGACGGATATCTAGATGAACTCGCGAAAATAAAACAAGGTAAAGGAGAAACAGTCGTGACATATTCAAATAAAATTCGAGACTTGAACGTAAATATATAGTCCGGAAGTCAGGGAGTTTTATAGTGAGATATCGGACTCTTTTTTTCAGGTTTAATTTTATTTTCGAAATATCTTAATTAGTCCAGCAGCCAACAATATTATTCGTAATAATTTTTGCTCGCCGGCTGCATGTATTTTGAGCTGCTGAATACGAAAAACTTGGGTGTTTTTGCCGCAAGTGGTGCCCTTAATTGTTATTAACAATTTTTAATAATATATTGTTAATTATAAAATTTTAACCTGGGAACAATTTTTTTAGGTTAATTGGACAATTTTTAACACAAAATAATCACATGCATTTTTTCTCAAAATGCATATTTTTCAAAATATAGGTGATCAAAGTTTAAAAAATCCCGATTTTTGCGTTTTTTAACCACTTCCTACATCGATGAAATGAAACATTTTTCAAAAGTCAATGGCGCAAATTGTTCGTCTAATATTTTATTGTGAATATAAACTTTCAAATTATTAGATTTTAATATTGTTAGCTGTGACGACAACTGAAAGACCGCGCGTTTTAGAGCGCCTTAACGATAGCGCGCTGCTGCCTTGGCGCCGAAGCGTGTGCCACAATCTACTGCGGTATAACGCAATTTTTCAAAAATGAATGCTCAACTCGGTAATAAAATATTTTACTTCTGAGGTTACCTATATTTTGTAATTGTAATATTCCTGAATTTTTGGAAATTCCGGAAATCGCATGTTAATTTACAAGTTCTGCGTTTTTCGTGTTTATATGCATAGGTAATTTGACTGGTTATTATGAATTCTATACTTAATAATAAAATTCTCATAACTTTCAAAATAGGTAGCTCTGTATTATGTATATTAAAATACACTAAATGATAATAATACATATAATTTATTTATTATATTATATTTTTGTATTTGCCAATTAAATAAATTAAGACATTAGTTAATGGAAAATCGAAAATTGTTGTAGACAATAATTTCTTGTCATACTTATAGAATCTATTAGAAGATAGTATATTCATTTGAATTTGAAACAAAAGCGCGCCATAACAATGAGCACGGCTGCTCCGCGCTCTAACTAACAAAATTTGACAGGTTACAAATAACTCGCATAGCTACGCGTAGACTCATACACAGCCACGCGGATTAACTTGCACACAGTGACACGCACTATAGCAGTTGAGTGGTAAGTAATAACTAAAAATGGATACTAAAGGGTTTAACAGTGAACTGTGTATAATTTGTCAATCAAAAATTGAATGTGAAAAAGAAGTAACTTCAACGATTGGTAGAAATCGCATAAGAGAAGCAGCAAATTTACGGCATGATGTGGTGTTGAAACGCTTAAATATATTGTCTTCATCTTCCAGAGGTAAGAACTATAATTTAAATGAATCGTTAATAAATAGGTCGAATAAAATGATTCTTTACAGATAATTTTTGCTATCGCATGTGCAATGATTGCTACAAAAAATATACGCACAAAAGATTACTAGCGAAACTGCAAATTGATTACGAAATAGCTCATGAAGTTGATAGTGAAATTCGTGATGTAACGCCAAATGAATCGATCCCATCGCAAAGCAGATAAAAACTGCAGTCTAATTGTTATATTATTTGCGAAAAAATATCGCATAAGGTAAAATATTTACAGGAGTTGAATGGAGAAGAACGAGCTGAAATATTATTCAAAGCTTCGAGGTGCTTTCAAGATAACGTTTTCAGACAAACGTGTCTCTGTACTACATATATTGATTTATTTAGAATGAAAATAAAATATCATAAGAATTGCATGACTAACTACGAGTATAAATATAAAAAAATACAGACATCTAAATTAGGTAATGATGAAGATTATGTTTTGAATATAGATGATCTCTCTGATATTATCTCCGACATAGATCCAGAACTTGAATCAGGTAAAATATTCTGCCTTAGTGATGTAGCTTTGTTGACTGAACAAAAATATGGATCACATTTTAACATTAGGCTCGAAAAAATAAAATCATGTCTGTTTAAACATTACTATTGAAAACAAAAATTAAAAAAGCTCCCTATTATGCAGATAGTATAACTGATCGTGCAAAGATTTTGAAAAATTCTTTGAATAGTATGAATTTCAATTTAAATGATAGATTTTGTGATAAGACGGATATAAAAAATTCTTGGGAAAATTTAGAGACTCCAAAGAGTGTCATGCAATTTTTCGCATGTTTTTGATGTTGAAGAGAATGAACTTCTTAAATCAAATATAAACGAAGATTGCGATAATAACTCTGCGACAAAAAATGAGCTTTTGTTGCTTAGGGTAAAGTGTATATGTCAAATTTTGTATTTTATGCAAAATAAACGTGTAGAAAAAACACTGTTACATACTCTTATGGGCTTGTACGTATTTCAATTCAAAATCATGTGCCGTTATCGAGCCATTTCGATACAGAGAATTTTATTACTGCATCATTCAACAATTTTGATCATAATGAGGCGACTCTCTCTGGCTTAAATGCAACGCATGATTCTGTATTAGTGGTTTTACAAAATCAAAACAATAATTATAACAAAAGTAAGCCATTAGTTTTAGAATTCTCAGTAGACGGTAGAACGAGAAATTTAAAAAATTGATTAAAGTGTCAGGAAATCAAACGTTGCAATAAATTGTCTAAATTAATTTATATACCTAGTCAATATTTTACGACGCAAATAAAAAGTTTAACTTTAAGCGATTATCGTAATATGTTATTGCCCGAGGATTTAAGTTATATTTTTTCAAGAATGTACACTCCAAATGATAGAGTAAATATTTTAAGTGAAATTAAAAGTCAAGTTGTTCCTGTATGGAGTGCATTTAATTCTTCTATTACATAAGATGAAAGATTGAAACAAATAGTTGGTTATCTTCCAGTTATTCCAGCATCAATTACAGATATTTCAACTGTTTATACTTGCTTACTTAACTTTAAGGATTTATTAAGTCAAGTACAACAAAAATATTTAGCCGTAACGTGTGATGAGGGAGTATATAAAATCGCGCGACATATTACACTGATACACGAAAAAGAATTGGAGAATATTATTGTAGTACTGAGAAATTTTCATTTAATAAAAGTTCTTCTCTCTTGTATTGGTAAATACGTAAAGAATAGCGGCGTAGATAACGTTTTTATTGAGAACGGCTTATTTGGCATAGGTGTCACAGATCAAATACTAGTCGGTACGTATTATGTAAGATCTGTAAAATCATTCAGTTATCTATGTGAAGCTTTGCAAAGAATGCAATTGAATGAATTTTTAACCAAAGGGAGACTTGAGAAGTACGAATATCAAAAAACTACGATAGAGTTACTAAGAGAAAATTTTGTAGCGAATGATATTGACGACTGTCCGCATTTAGCCGATGAATTCAAAGAAACATGGTCGGAACTTATGACAGAATTTCGCGATTTCATTGCTCAAAGATGTGAAGAGTCTGAATTATATCATTATTGGAATAATGTTGTAATATTAATTAATCTTATATGTTAAATTTAATAAGAGCAGATAGGACAGGTAAGTGGAACCTTCATTTAGAAATGGTTAAGACAGAACTGCCTATATTTTATGTAATGGATAGAACTCATAACTCACGATGGCGCTCTGTATATTTTCAAGACATGATAATACTTAGTGAAAAAGCACCGGAAGTATACGAGCAATTCCAAAAAGGGCGGTTTACTGTAAAACGTTGCAGTGTCCCATATACTTCGGTCAGTGGAGATCAAGCTCTGGAGCAGTCGATAAATAAAGATTCAAAAAGTAAAACTGGCATAATTGGTATTACAAAGACAAAAGAATCGGTTGCTGCATCGGAAATGACCTATCATGAATTTTTATTAATCTCACATTACTTTCACGAGATTACGTACACGAATAAAGATGTAAAGAATTAAACATACATTACGAATATACTAATGCTAATACAAAACGCTCAGAGAAAGCTGTTCAAGACATTATACATTTTTTATAGATAAAAGTATTAACCCCTTCGCATCTGGTTCACAAAAATTACAAAATATTGTTACACAGCAATTAGTACACCCTGAAACTACCAAGGAAATATTGAATATTTTTGAGAAGGTATACAATTACATACAACTTTTATGAATGAAAGATTTGTTGAAAAAATAAAACCCTTAAGTGCGCCGATTCAAAGAAATAATTCCCCCGCCTTTGATACAGCTCTTTCTTCGACAAAAGATAATTCTGTAAAAAACCGAAATTAAATACAAATTATATTAAACGCGATTATTCTTTACAAGCATTACTAAAATACGAAATAGTTTACGATAATCTATTGTTTGATAAAAACGGCTTCACTAAGAAAGAAGCGAATAAAAGTGTTTTAAGGGATTATGCCTGAGTTAAAATTCAAAAAAATCAAAAATTTTTTTATTTGATTTTTTTAAGCAAATTTACTGTAGAATACGCTGCTGAAGTTCTTTTCGCCCGAAAAAATTCCGCTACAAAGTTATAGGCAAAATACTAAAAAAATATAATTTTTCAAAATTGCGTATTATTGATATTTTGTCTTATAGCATTTTTGATCATTCAAAACAATTGCCTTTTCATAGAAAATGTAACATTAAATGTCTTTACAAACTCCTTTTGAAAACGCAATTTGATTAAAAAAAAAAAAACAACATATTATTTACTGAACATTGCATACTGTAAATAACTAATTTTTATAAAATCATAGATTTTATTTTTATTTTGAATGTTCAAAATAAAATAAATTTAGGATTTAAATTTAGTCTTGTTATTTTTTAATCAAACTTATAAAGGGATAAAAAAATATACGTGCAAATTTAAATTACCGCCTGAAAAATGGCACCTTGCATCATATGGAAAAGGAAATCACTGTTTTACCGACTAAGTCGAGTTTGCATTCAGACATCAGCTGTTTTGTCTGCTGTCTGTAGTTTAGTGTAAGCTGGATGTTGTGCTGTTGTGATAACTTCTGAGTCCACTAGTCTTCAAATTTAGATAAGTATTTGGACTATAAACAACATACTATTTGTGAAGAATTTGTTCTTTGTGAGTGTATTCTTTATTTTTAGGAATGCGGGCTATGAATATCATGTGCATGAGAAGATGCCTGTGTGTTAGATGGTCTTAAAGCAGCTCAAAGTCTACTGTAATTGTTAGCCATCCTGTTAAGTAATGGGTAAGCATTGACAAAAATTATATTCATCTAAAATATGTTGACTGTAAATGCGTATAAAAAACTTAAATTTCATTTTCAGCTTTTGATATTAGGTGAAAATATCTCAGTCGAATGCGGGAGATTGCCAGATTCGGACTTAACCTAATCAGGTTGATTAAGAAAAAAATGCTGGAACACTCGGTGTATCTTGAAGAATATATATTGAGCCCAAATTTACAAATATACAGTGTGAGAAGCGTGTTCGCTCTCGAATCAAATCTGGTGAAAATGGCTGGAGAGGAAACTGAGGAAATCTGGGTACCGCTCTTTAGGCCCAGCCCATTTAGATGATCGAAGGTCCAAGGAACTAGCCGATTGGGCCAACGTGCGCGGGAGGTAACGGAACGCGATTGAGGAGGGGAGGGGTACTCGCACGCGCCAAGTTGCAATTATGCACTTGTGGGTATTTCCCCGTAGCTTGACAATTATACAACTATGGATTTTCCCCATGGCAATTACGCTTCCTAGCCTTACATATATCAATGAGGTTATGACGACAGCTGCGGATGCAGACGTGTTATGCTTAAGCCAGGTAGGCAAATAAATGGAGAGCTCTAATGGCCCTTCGAGAACAATTAATGCTGCAAATATGAATTTAGGAAAAATAAAGTACATTCGGGACCGAACATTAGGTATATGAACATGTACAGCACCCGGGTCTTCATATATCCCATAGAATATAGGTATTTTATGTTAAAATATAACAAAAATATGCCAAGCAGTTCATGTAAGTACTACTCGATAAGTATACATAAGTATTTTGCATAAAATTTAAATGTATTTTTCTCAAGTTTTGAATTTTTATGATTTTAGGTCACTTGCCGCAGGATTTCTCAGGAACCATCAGTCCAATCAAGCTGAAATTTTTTGGAGAGCTTCAGGAAACCCTTCGTCACAGCTTGAACGGAGCTGAATTGGCTAAAGTAAGTTTAAACAATGTTACGCATGTGAACATACGCACAATTCACTATAATTATTAATATTATGAAGTTATGTGTTACTAAATTTTTTAAATTTATGTTTCAGAAAAGTCATCCGTTCAAGCTGTGAAGATACATATTCACAAGAATTCCCATCCTGTCTGGTCTCAATTCATTCGGATGTTGAGATATCCTGCGGCAAAGGGAAAAAAGTCCTGAAAATTAGTGATTCATGCATGGAACTGTTTACAATGTAAGTATAGATATACAATATTTTAAAAATAGTTAAAAATATGTTTAATACCTACATTTTAAGTAGGAGAAAGATTTTTTTTTGATACTATGAATATATAATTTTTTCCAGCCTATTACTTATTAATTTCTTTTTTACAGGTTTAACTCAGGCATAACCCTTTAATTAGAGAATTAGAAAAAAGGCCAATCTTACAAGTAACATGATTCAAAATGAAACAGAAACATGCCTTGTAATAGATGTGATGTTGATGTTACGCAAAATTGCATGGAAAGAACTAACAACGTTCGATGATTTAGTCCTAAAATTTTGTAAATACGTACTTGAAGTAATATCACAAAATACTAAGAGAGTAGTTTTTATCTTTGATTCATATTTAGACGAATCCATCAAGGCTGTAGAACGTTTAAGAAGGTATCAGTCAAACTGTGTAGTATATCGTGATATAACTAGAAATACTACGTTACCTAAGCAGGAAGACAGATTTTGGAGTGCATGCCAAAATAAAATTTTATTACAAATATTTTTGCAAAAATATATAAAAAATAATAGGGATTTTCACGATTGGACCTAATATTTAGTACGATCAATGATGTTCCATCTACAGCAGTTTATTCAAATGAAAATGTATTTTCATTCGATAGTTTGCAACGCCATGATGTGGAAGAAGCCGATGTAAAAATAATTGTTCATCCAAATCACGCAACGATTCAAGGCTATAAAAACATTTACATAATATCAGCTGATACATATGTTATTATATTAGCGTTGTATTTTTGGAAAACCTTTACCGAAAGTGGATTACAGGTAAAATTTGTATGACGTAGTGATTGCAATCATCTACGATATAATAAAATATTTATTATATTCTAGACTTTATGGATTAGAGCTGGTACAGCTAATAGTATTAGAAATATTCCAGTGCATTTACTAGCAAAACACTACGGCCAGTCATTGTGTAAGACGCTACCAGCTCTTCACCATTTGACGGGTTCCGATTATACCAGCAAAGTGGGCACCAAAGCATCAGCATTACAAGCAGATCGTGAAAAATAATGCTGACATACTTTTTCCTATTTTTGGACATTTTACTTCTATAATTAATTTATCCTTAACTACCCCATCAGGGCTGTACCCTAACCAGGGAATGGAAGGATTTACTAATAATCCTATTTTTGTTACTCGTAGATCCGTATACCTTTCATAGCATTCAATTGCTGCATCTTCATTTAAAATTCCATACTTCGTGTCAGCATTTCCTTTAAATTTACTGTTAAGATGACTATCTACTTTTGCTTTCCAATCAGCATTCTTATTGTGTAAGTAAACAATCCATATGCATTGCTGGCTGTTACTCGTTTACGCCTTTCCAGCTACCACAATTTATTGTTTTGAAACTGAGGTTCAATGCATATTTACACAGCTTTTTCTAGGTCAATGCATACTTCATTTTCATAATATTGTCTTTCTAAATCCATAAGTGCATTCAATATATCTTTAGAATTCGAATAAACAGACTTCTCTAATATTTGTTTCGCACCAGACATTTTTTCTTCTTTAACTTTTTCTTTATCAGTACTATCAGTATCTCTATGCTGGGATTTGTAGGCTGATTTAGTTTTTAAAAACTCGCAATCCCTTTCTTCTAGATCTAAAGAAAGTTAGAAATATTATTTAATAATTCAAATTTTTTTAACCTTTTCACTTTCCACAATAATTAATGTAGTTCACCCTCGGTTAAAATATTAATAAAACTTGTTCCTAAACTAGGGTCCAGTGGCTTTGTATGATTAAAATTTTTGTGTTGATCTTTTTGCAAATGACAAAATTTGGCGATGGGTACAGGCTCATACATTTTTATTGCTGTACTTTTTAATTTTCTCCATTCTTGCGTCAGATCAGTACAAGTAGCCTCTTCAATTTGGCAGGCTGGAGTTCCGAAGTAAAATAATTACAAGAGATTTTTAATTAATGAAAACTTACTTTACAATAAGCATAAATTACACAAACAAAAACTGGATATTACAACCTACCTACACAATAATATTAGCACACCTACTGAATGTTTGGATTTTCCCGATGCACCCGCTACACAGGAGCACACACAATTAATTATTGTCTCAAGTTCTTTTTTAATAATAATTTTAACTTCATGAGGAGCTTCTGTTACAGCAGACGTCTTAAGACATAAACAGAGAAAATGAGTCTCTTTTGCACTTTTTTGAGTGGTTCTTCAAAAAATGATGTGCTTTGTTTTATAAACCCTTTCTCCTACTTCATACGGTCTGACACCAGTACCCACATATTTTACAACATCATTAAAATAAATAAAATGATCACTTAAATCTGTGTTTCCAGTGTTTATTTACGCTTTCGCGCGTGAGCACCCTAATTGTTTATATCCCTCAGATGGCCACGGGAGGGCGCGTCTGAAGACCTCGACAAGGAGAATAGCAGAAAACTTCGAGCATCAGCTGATCGTTTATCACAGATATAGTATACTTGTTATTAGATTAGTTAATGTAAGTAAAATATTAAAAAAAAAAAACAATAATACACATTAATACATTTTATTTTATCATATTTATTCTAGAAATATACGTAGATAATTGGTGGTATGAGATTTTCTCCTCGTAAAAATAAAAAGAAGGTTAAGTGCTCTGTTTTTGAATGCAAATCTTGTTTAGAAAAAGATTCCTTTATTAGATTTCATCGGTTTTCAAAATGTTGTATTGATTTCTATGATTGTTTTTTTAATATTTTATTTACATTAATTAATCTAACAGCAACAAGTATCCTATCTCTATCAGCTGATGAACGATCAGCTGATGTTCCAAGTTTTCTGCTATTATACTACTCAAAACTCCAAAATGATTTTTCTTAATTTTTTAGAGTAATAACGTGTAAAAAACGTTTGATGATCTTCTTAGAAATACTTAGAAAAGAGAGGCGAACGGAACGAGTGAGAATACGAGGGTGGAGCCGAACGAACGCGGAGCGCCATAATGAAATAAGCCACCCCCCCCCCCCCCGCGCAGACTTCGAATTAAGGAAATCAATACGTGCGCAGGCAGTGCATGACATTTGCCGTAGTAGTAAGTACCGAACCATAAAATGATGGAAAACCATCTTGTCACTATTGCAGAAAGATCGTCCACACAATTGAATGCCCCATGTCGCAAAAGGGAATATAATAAGAAAAAACACGAATATCAGGGAAATGCCCCGGGTCGATTGCACAAGGGAGCGGGACGAGAGACGGCGTAGAGGCCACACCCCACGCAAATCAACCAATGTCAAACCACCAGTACACGTAAGGGAGGTAGAAATCAACCATTTTGCAAGATATCCAGTGATTGAGTAATAAACAATGCATTTAATAATAAAAATATGAGATTAATTTTGAACTCTGATGCCGCACCAAATTTATTGAAAAGAAAAGTATTATGTGAATTTAGTTAAGCAATTAATGAAAACATTATATTTAATCTTAGAGGTATAACTAAAGAGTTAACTTAAACACTTGAAGTAATAATAATATATTTCAAAGTCGAATCTCATATAATTACAGATGATTTTCTCAATAAGAAGGCAGGCTTGCTTGGAAGTGATTTTTTTTACAAACGGAAGCTAGTATTGGTTACAAGCACTCATGCTTACGAGTACACGAACTCTCGTTCTCTTTCATAACACGCGAAAATGTAATCAATTCTCGAACTCAAGAACTGCTCCTCGATAAAGGCGAAAAGCGTGACCGCCCAAACCAAGACGCGATAAAGAGTGTAAAAGTCTAAAGTGCATGCATGCAAAATAAAATCAAAAGTTACGTTGAAAATTCAAAAAATCGAAACTTTATGTAAAATCCATGCACAATACAAAATTAAATCATGAAATCAGATCAAAGTCGAAGTGAAAGAAATAAAAATATAATGCAAACTCTTAAAATAGAAACAAATGAAAGCCAAAGTCAAATTGAAAATTCAAATGAAGTCCAAAATATTTTCTTAAGAAATTCTAATTCAAACGGCGAGGGTATTTTCTATCGATACTAAAGCTTGCAACCCATTAAATTTGCCACTTATCGACGACGCATTGACGCAAGATTGACCACGGCAATCATGAAGATTAATATTATTTTCACTCAGAACATTTGTTAAGGCATCGAACACGTCTTGAGCTTTATAACCTTGATTCGGTAAAAATTGCAAAAATCTACAGTTAGTTCATCAATATAACCTGCATCCTTCGTCCCATCTAACGTAATTGAATAAATTTTTGCATTTTTTAAGCGCTTCACTATTTCAGCATGCACTGATTTTATATTTATTTTCCAATATGCTCTATTAGTTTTTCATATATCGTTGTGTCTTTTGTGTAAGTGGTCTTTCAAAAATTTATCATATTTTGATAAAATTTCAATTATTCCTAAAAAGATTGCCGTTATTTGACCCTAATGTTTCATTATTTCCTTTAAAACCTAAACCACGTTCATTTAAAAATAAAATAACATGTATATTGGGTGGAAGATTCAGTCGGTTTTTCCAGTTCCATATCAATATGTCAGAATTGTTTCGATAGATTATTAAAATCATAACTAGTGCTTTTAAATGAGAAATTGAACCGCTCGCTAGCGGAATGAATTATCTGTAGATACCTCAAATAATTTACAAAAGAAGCAATACAAGCGATCAGTGTTTGGAGAAAAACAGAGCCAAGAACAATGTATAAGCTCATCGTTTTGGGTCTTGCGTTCAAACATACTAACATTACATTTTCAATTTTTTTCCATCTACTTGTACAAGTGATTACTCTTTTAAAAAGGAACTCTTACTACAATTTTGTATTTTTGAACTAAAATTTTTTATCCAATAATTGACATGCTCTTTCATTATTCTTGACCAATTACCTATGTCCTGTGGCCAACCATTATTCGTCACAGTATGGACCTAAAAAAAAAACATAAATTCTTAATTTTTTTTATTCCTATTTGTCATACTTGTGAAATCAAATTATTTTCGCGTTTATAAATTGAACAATAACCATCATTGTAATTAAGATGTATATACTGATAATTAATGTTATGCGCCAAAATGCAAAAAAGTCAGAATATTTAAACGCTATTGGGACATTTTAATTTGAATTATTAAGGGGATCCGATAGCCACTAATGACCCGTCACTAACGGTACGACAAAGAAGTGCTGAGATCGAATAAATATAAGGAATTACGCAAATTCAAGAGATACTTGCCCTTCGTCATGGTAGTACCTATCAGCATACACGGTTTGGAATCAAAATGTTCAGGTATTGGGGAGAAAAATGCGAACGAAAATCAGTTACGTCAGGTTACGGCTACTGATTTTCGTTCGTATTTTTCTCCCCAATACCTGAACATTTTGATTCCAAACCGTGTATGCCGATAGGTAATACCGAGAAGAAGGGCAAGTATCTCTTGAATTTGCGTAATTCCTTATATTTATTCGATCTCAGCACTTCTTGATCGTACCGTTAGTGACGGGTCATTAATGGCTATCGGATCTTCTTAAAGTGAAAAAGATGTCTATTCTAGATTCTCTCTCTCTCTCTCTCTCTCTCTTAACAACTTGGTGTTTTTAAAAATAATAATAAATTTTTAAGATGAATTAAATTTACTTAACTTAATTATTATGATTAATCCTCGCCATGATATTGTTAATGAAATTTGATATTCAAATGTGGGAGGTTTCATCGTATGCACGCAACGTTTCATTCTTGGTATAGGACCTTTTCAAGACATTTTTTTATAGAAATGAAAATTAAAACTATGCAGCAAATTGCTACGTGCCAACGCATTTTACAGCTAATCAGTGGACTGGACTAGTATATAGTGCAAACTACAAACATAAAAATTAGAAATGGAAGAATGCATTATTGTCGTTCCTCACATTAATTTCTCATGACTATGCTAATTTCGCAAGCAAAAAAAACTGAAATTAAGGTAAGGATGATACCGCAATGGTGATATAGAATCGCTCACTTTTCATTCGATTTTCATATCTTCGCGGTACCCGACTGAACCTCTGGTCTAGGATACGAGGAAGATTTTTGTCACAAGGCTCAATTTCGGTAGGAGTAATAGAACACTTTATGATTGCTAGTTCTTTATGGTTGCTAGACTCATTAAGTTCTGTATAGATATGTTAGTATATGACTACGCATGACATTCAATATATGGTTCGTCTGTATTTGTTCTAACGTTAGTCTGGAACTCAGTCACAGACCTGCTGATTCACCTGGGCAAGAAAATCAGCCCCAAGCAGCATGCGAAAAGAATGAAGAACCAAAGGAGAAGCTGAATACAAAGCAGGACTGTAGGTTCTTCTTTCAATACAATCCTCGCAGCCACCGAGTAGAGGTACTCTTGCTCCCGGAGCGAACGTGAACAAACAGGATGACCGGCCAATAACGTATCAAGTAATCGAAAATCCAATTGTATCTAATGCTGTTCAATAAGGAAGTAAATAACGCGAACACATTGTAATTATTAAGGTGGCTCTATATTGAAAAAATTTTTTTCTTACCTGTTTCTTTATACATTTTGTTACTTTCAGGTATTGATTGTATTTAAAAACAAAGATAGTTTTCTGAAAATTCTGAGCACATCCGTCGAACAATTGTTCTCCCGCGAGAAGAATTGAGGAGTTCAAACCTTCACTTTACAATATCATTCGATCGAAGCAATTTCACAAAATATGACCCTGATGTGATTTTATTACTTTCGTCGGAAGCTTTCATCTAAGTGCTCGTATGTAAGAAACAAAGCTGTCAATACGAAGAAAGCCGTACGCCTAGGTTCCAACAGGGCAAGTTTAAAGTATAATAGGGTCTGGCTAGTGCCTGATGGTGGCGTACGTACTGAAGTACTTATACTTGCCATCGTGGCGCTACCGCGCCCCTCGATATAATATTTATGAGATTTGAGAGGTAGGATTACGGATATCGAGCATCGGTAAATCTGTAAAACAAGGCACAAGTGTTCAGTTTGTCGAAAGTAATTAAGTAACTAAGTAATTATACTGTTCATGAACCACTATCAAATAACTGTAAATAAATACTACTTAACCTTAAAACAATTGTCTAATTTTTACTATATTAAAACTCTCCCGCGAATCCCTTTCACCGCACGAGACGATATTCTGCACAAGGTAGGTGCGATTCTGCTACCAAATTCTCAGATACGCTTCCTCTATATGCTTTGTAACATTTGCCTAGAGCATAGACATACTAGAAGAGACTCTTAAAGTCTGAAATCACGTAATATTTAAATTTGAGAGCGAGTCACGAGGGTCAACTTACACGAACGAGCTGAAACGACATACGCCATTTCATCCCACTAACTCTATGCGTAAGTACCGATTACGCGACGCATGCTGAATTAAAGGTATACTCAAACCTGGTTTTTATGTAAATACTAGAGAAATTGTCCAAGCGCGCGTAGATTATTTTTTCCTTCACATTAATAAGAAGCGAAAAAACGAAGTAGTTTCATTTTTCTACACTATCGATCAATGAAATTTTTGGATAACTCTCTTTTCGATTGGCTCTATTCTATAATAATCGCTATCTCCTTTTTATAGTGATAGTTCTGCGTGCGTGTAAACGCTTTGTGCGCCACCCGGGACGTTACATTTTATAACATCAAGCGACCATTTGCAATCGCGCTTACTTCTTTTGCATCAAAAAGCCCCTTAGAAATTATTTGTTCTAATTCTTAGTCGGTAGCGTACCATTCCCAATAAAAAATGCAAATAATTGCCTCCATGGATTTTTAAAATTTACGCCGTCTAAACAAAGTAACAACATTTGTTTAAAAATTAGGGCGTCTATATAATTCTCGAAAGTAAGCCTTTCGAGTCTACTATAGTAGCTTATAAGCCTTTGACTGGTCTCTGTCTCTACTAAATTAAAACATTTTGGATTCTCGCGCTTCTGTAGTACTGATTGATCAAGGAAAGCGGTAGCGCCACAATGGCTAGTATTAAGTATATTCTCTACTGTATGCCAAGAGAAAAATAGAATTATCAGTCAGAACTCCGATTCCAATTGCCGAGCGAGCAACACCTCATTGAAGATCCACGCAATATAATTACTATAACAAGATATCTACACTGATATTCGTACATAGGAACTCCTACTTCTTCAACGGAAAGCCGCCAAACCTGCCATTGACGCTGATTGATCTTTATTTAAGGTGTTGAGATATTGCGATCTCTCTTTTAAGGCCTGCAAATTGAAAATTGAATACAACACTTTTGTTTCCCATTCATTTTTCAAATCTTCAATCAAATTGATAATTTTCATACATGACTTTCATAGATAGTCTATTTGATTGTAATTTAACTTCGTTTCTCCATCATGGCTGTTTCTAACACCGAAATGCTTTCTCGAATCAATGAATTTAAAGCAAATAGATACAACTCACTATTGCAAGCCCCGTTCATCGTACATTTAGAAAACACAGAAAACTCAAATATCAAAATAGGCAACACCGACCCATTGAAGTTAGGTGAAATTTTGTTAAATGCACAAATCAATTTTGAACATGTAAGGAGGATAAGTCCTAATAAAGTCGAGATCATTTTTGCTGACATAAATGATGCAAATCGATTAGTTATAGATAATAAACTTCCAAAGGGCTGGACTCCGTACATTCCGAATTTTAAAGTTTTGTAAATTGGCCAAGTCCATAATATAGATGTTTCTTACGCCGCTGAAAACCTCAAAATAGCTATAGAAGATAAATAAAAAGACGCGAAAATTGAAAGGATTTTCAAGAAAGAAAATTACAATCTTATTCCTACTAACAGGATAAAAAATTTTTTTTAAATCAACACTCTCCCGGATTACACAAAATTTTTCGATGTAGAAGTTAAAGTATTTCTTTATAATAATAAATTTAGCATTTCATTCAATTTTGATTTGGGGATGCATGTGATAATGTCATCAACGTACCGGAAAAAGAAAATAGGATTAAAAGATAATTTTGAGATGCATTCCATCTTAAGATCGTCCATGACAATGTCAGCAAACAATCCCGAGATTGGAGAACCTATTGGTGTACCGAAAATTTGTTTGTAGAATTTATTATTAAATTGAAAATACGTATTCTCCATAATCAACTCGCAAGCCTCAAGTATTTCGTCAAGCGGAATGGCGGATCTTGTCACTATCTGTGTATATCTATCTTTTCAATGCTACGTCAGTAGTAGGGGCTGTACTGATACCACGCCATGCTGATCCCACGCCACTTCCTCAGTCGGTAAGGTAGATTTGCTCAGTGGGTAACTCAGTCGATAAAAGTAGGTCGCCCCGCCAGCAGCGCCACCCAGTCGCGAGTTCGCCGCCAGTCGGTATGATGCCCGCGAGTACGCCAGCCTCCCCACCCGGTCACCCCAGCGCCCCTCATCCAGTCGGTATGATGCCCGCGAGTACGCCAGCCTCCCCACCCGGTCGCCCCAGCGCCCCTCATCCAGTCGGTATGATGCCCGCGAGTACGCCAGCCTCCCCACCCGGTCGCCCCAGCCTCCCCACGCAGTCGCGAGTACGCCAGCCCGCAACGACAGCGCGCGAATACGCCAGCCCGCGACGACAGCGCGCGAGTACGCCAGCACTACCAGCGCTACCGCGCGCCATCACCAGGATGTGGGATCAGGAAATGAGGAGGAAAAAAACAAAAGCTATTTTTATGTAAACATTTTTTTATTTTTTCAAAAATCTACAACTATTTTATTGATTTTTCAGAGTTTTTTATAACCTTCTTGTTTAGGACAAGAATGATTATTGGTTGAGTATATACTAGTACACTTTTTCCAAACAGAATCTTTATTTTTCTGATCCTTCGATGTATTATTATCATCCAACTTGTCATAACCATGCTTTCCGGGAAAAGAGTTTGTGTTGCTAGAATACTTATCCATGTTCACTTTTTTCTTTTATTTCAAGTAAAAGTTTGTTAATTGTCTCAATATTAGTAGTAAGTGTTCTCAACTTTTCATCAATCTCATCTCTATGTAACTCAACTATTTCATCTAATTTAGATATTTCAGTTTGTAAATCAGATTTTACAGTTTGAGTAACACTGTGAAGAGTGATTAAATTTATAGCGTCGTTTAGTTCTTTAGGATTTGCTACATTGCACAGTCTCTTGTCTTCTAAACTATACTGACTATCAGCAGTGAGTTTATATCCAATGCCGGGAGGTCCTTTGAAGTTATTCAAATGTCGTCCGAATACGTCGACATTCATCATGAATTAATATTCAAATCCTTTATTATTGTAGCAGTCAGAACTTGACAATGATTTTTTGAAAGGATCAAAATTATTTTCAAAACCGTATTGTTGTTGTTGTTGTTGTTGTTGTTGTTGTTGTTGTTGTTGTTTTTTCAAATCGTTGTAAGTAGTAGTATTTTCTGAGCGAGGAGGAGAAGTTTTTTCATTCAATTTTTCCGACTCGACGAGAAATTGATATTCCTCTCCTTTCTGATTCTTCCACGAAGAGCTCTTTTTATCCATTTTACACAGTGTTGTTTCAGCTATGAATAATCCCAATCGACTGACATATTCATTCGAATCATCCCATATATATAGCCAGCGTTTGTATCTAGTCTTGTAAAGGAGGGTCCAATATTCATTTTTTTTGTTTCTTTACTTCAAAAATAAGATCAGAATCTTTTATAGCCTTGTAGTATTTCCACTGAGTTGAGCTGGATTTACCATCATCTTTCTTTTTCGTTTGCTGTTTATTCGCAGACTCGCTACTGTTACTTTGACCCATGATTGCTGCCTTAATACTAACTAATTAGTTTTTCAAACAAGCTTTATATAGTTTCATACAAGTTTCTTTATATCACCACTTATAGGATTGTATGTAACAATACGATCGTGTAAAATTAAGCAATACGCTGTAGTATTCGCAGATACATTATTTTTACATTCAAATTCGAGACGGACGTCTACGGCTGCCTGTTTGAGCGACTCATTTTGTTTGGAATAATCAATGACGATGAGAAGTGCTAAATCTTTAAATTCTTGTTTACTCAAAAGCGGATCTACTATTGAGCTTTCAGCGTAATATACATTTTGAAAATTTGCGTACATATCGTAAAGTAAGGCATACTGATTATTTGAAATATCAAGATTAAGGTTTCCGTACGGGTAACTCTGAGAGTTGAGGAAAAGTTTTACATTACTTATATTACAGTGATCAAATAAGCTAGCATTAATTGTGCGTATTGCTTTTCTCCCTGTCTGAAAGCCGAGAATGATGAAGCGTGGTTTTTCCAATTGATTTGATGTTTTCACTGTCCAAACATGCTGTCTTGTTGTTGGAAGAACTGGATACTCGTACAATTCCCACGAACGAAAACTCATAGGAATGGGTGCATCTTTGTGAATGTAGTTGAATAATTGTATTTTTCGCCGATCTGATAGTACGACGTAAGGCATTAGCCACTCTATACGAGCGAGCTCAATTTTAAAGTTTTCGTAGGACGCTGCAGCTCCCTGTGCTGCTGTAGACTGTTGCACAACAGCATTGAAATCACTTCTCGATCTTGTGAGAATGAGTTCATGTTTCACATTTACTACAATTTTCTGATAATCTTCAGCAAAACCAAAAATCAATGATAGAGGAATTGTGACATCAAAGTTTCCATTAGCATCGGTTATTTTTCTTAATTCTGAAATGTTGGTCCAGCCCGAATTTTCAAGATGTTTAAGCTGACTAGGTGAGAAAGAGGTGTAGCCTTTCATCAAGGTTGTTATAGCAACATTCTTACAGTGATCGATCTCAATCGCATTCATCTCATATCGAATTTCCTCGAAAAGATGACTGATGGCATTGTTTACAAATTTAGTATTTGTTAGAGAACTACCATCCGCTTTGGTAATTTTACCAGAAATATGTAGAGAACTTTTGGATGGTAGGACACACAAATCTTGATGTTGAATTGCTATTCGAATTTCATCGCTATTATTGAATGCGAGTGATGTGTATGGTTGATGTGCGTGAACCTCATAATGCGAAACAGACTCGTCAAAGACGACTGGAGCTTGTACATTAAGAATTTCCTCCATCTTTCACACAACAGCAGCAGATAAATGTACAACTTATTTTTTCAATTTTATTTTTTTTCCTCTTCCTCCACCACCACGCTGCACTTTGAGACCAAGATTTTGTAGAAACTGCAGATTTTGACGTGTTAATCGTTTGATCACTCGTTTGCGACTGACTGGCTGACGACATGCTGTGTCGTTAATATAGCTTTTCTTTGCATTGAAAACTATACCATATATATATTAAACACTCTTTAGATGCAATCGAACTGTAATAACTTCTCCTCGGAGATTAATTAAATCACCATCTTGATCTACTATACGCAATTGTAAGTGATCAATCACTTTCACAGATACTGGTAAGTATATTATTTGTTTAAGAACTTCGATTATCTTGTAGCCAGATGGTACGGCAGGAAAAAATTCATGTATTGTATGAACTTTTTGCTGATTTATGTATGCTCCTGTTGTAATGTTACATTCGACTCGTAAAGCGTTTACTTTGAGAATGGTTACAGGTAAGTCTGAATCATGACTTATATAGGGTTTCAAAATTCTTGGAGTGAAGCCTAGGAGACGAGCAATAGAGTCTTGTGGTCGAAAATCTATTTCACGACTGCACTCAATCGAACAGCGCAAAGTATTACTGTTAGGCTTGATAGTAATTGTTATACCTCGAGCATCGAGGAGTCCTTGTAGTGTTCGCTCAATATCTTCAATCTCATAACTGCCACTAGGAATTTCAACGACTTCTTGACCAACATAAAACTTGTTACAGTTCACGTCAATGTTTGGTATAGAATTAAAAGTGAGTAGATCAACAAGTCCAATATTGTACTGTTTATCACTATCCAGTTCTATGGGAGGAAAATAGTGTGTTTCAAGGATTGAGGAAGTGCCTGAAAGGCTGAGCGTTATCGACTCAGCAACCATCGTGAGTAGACTAATTTGAATTACCGAATCGGTTTGTTTTTATACAGTATGAAATTATCCTTGCGATTAAGCTGATTGCAAAGAAATTTGAGACAGAGATGACCACAGACGTAAGTTGAAAATGCTTGATAACTTTGATAATTGTACTTTACTTGAGGAACATTCCAATAGTTCATGAGATCGAGAGGCGGTTGCAAGTCTCCGAAACTATCAAAATATATACCCAATGCGTGCCGGATCCATTTGCATTATCTAGATTGATTATTGCCGATTCGTTGACACGCGAACCATTTGAAGGTAAGGCATTTCGCATAAAAACTCCTCGAAAATGTGGTATTTTCATTAACTTGGCATACTTGAGCAGATCGTAGTTAGTTAGAGCACGTTTTGGTAGTCTTATTTCAACGAAGTTTTTTTTTTTCTTCCTCCTCGTTTACTCTTCATAGAGATTCCGAATCCTTTATGATAAGGTTTCAAGAACAGTCCTTTACCAAGCATCAATTTCTCAACTTTCCCATTATGTCTTTTTTGTTCTTCCATTTGTTTCTTAGCAGCGTTTGCTCTGTTTATTGCTTGAGCTATTCCAGCTGCTCCTCCTGCAAGTGATCCTACTGCACTAAGACTAGCAAAAAGCGGAATGAGCGCTGGAAGAAAACCACCTACTTTGCTAGGTATTGATAGTATGCGTGGAACGGCAACTTTACTTTTTCCACCAACTTTTTTCACTTGCTCTCGAGCTGTTTTCAATGCTGATTTAATCATTGAGCGAAAATCATTACCAGCAATGGTAGATTTTGATAGTGTTTTGACTAAATTTTTTAGTGTAATCTTCTTCTTCTTCTTCATCTGTCCTCGCTTTTTTCGCTTTGAAATTTTTTTACAAACTCCAATACCCATACCAAACTTTGATTTTAACTTCATAGCACCGGCTACAGCAGCAGCTGCTGCTTTTTCTTTCAAACTAGCGTCTTTAGATTTCACTCTGTTCCACGCCTTCTCTGCTAAAATCTGATCAGCAGCGTTTCTCTCTTGAATGTTGTCTCGATTCTTTGAGTAAGCAATATCGTGTTCCTTACAAGCGACGTCTAGAGGATTGATTCCAGAATCACCACGAGCTAAACGTTTTGCTAGTTTGGTGCCTGGACCACAGTACTTATAGCCAGGCAGATGAAGTTCAATAGGTAATTTATTTATCAGTGTATTCACAAAACCTGAACCTTGTTTCCTTTTTCTTTGCATGATGCTTTCTCGAGAAAAGCTCACGCGAGACTAACTGAAAAATTATAAATACTCATATTTATAACATTTCGAGTTAGTCGTACTCGAGATGGATCTGAAGAAGCAGTCCGCAAAACTACCAGTGATAAATTTCGATCTTTTGACACAGCAACAGCAGCAAAAAATACAGCATCGTCATGGAAAATTGTTACCAAACAGTATAAGAGCAGTATTTTGTGGACCATCGAACTGTGGAAAAACGAATGCTCTCCTATCTCTCATCATTCATCCAAATGGTTTAAAATTTGAAAACATTTACGTATACTCAAAATCTCTAAATCAACCTAAATACAAATTTTTGGAGAAACTTCTCGAGCCTCTCGATGGCATTGAATACTTTCCCTTCGGTGAACATGATCTTGTCGTTTCACCCGATGAAGCTCGACCAAACTCAATTTTCGTATTTGATGATATTGCCTGTGAAAAACAAGATAATGTCAAAGCCTTCTATTGCATGGGTAGACATAAAAATGTTGATTGCTTTTACTTGTGTCAGTCGTATGCACAAGTTCCAAAACACTTAGTGCGTGACAATGTAAACTTGTTGGTAATTTTTCGACAAGATGATATGAATTTAAAACATGTTTATAATGATCATGTTAACACTGATATGACGTATCAACGCTTCAAAGATATTTGTTCAATATGTTGGAATGATGGTAACCACAGCTTTCTCATTATTGACAAAGATCGTAATATAGACGATGGTCGCTACAGAATAGTATATTACGTGCCTAGGGAGGAAAAAACTTGGAGAGTCCATATCTCGTGTGTATTGATACCCGAGCCGAAGGCGAGGGTGGCAAACACGAGATATGGGCTGTCCGAATTTACTCCCGTGGTGCGTATACTATTTTTCTTCACACTAGCGCCGAAATTACCAATTGCGCTCCTGGCGCCCGGGAGCGAAAGTGGTACTTTCGGCGCAGTGTGGAGAAAAAGGTTTTGATCAATTTGTAATAAATATACAGAATACTGCAAAAGTTTAGCATTTAGTTGTGAAACTTCAAACTGGCAAGATGTCAAACTTTAACCAGCAAACGGCAGTCCTACGCGAAGTTGAGAAAGCTAGAAATGCTGTGAAAAGAAAGTATGATTTGTTAAAATTACATAAATTCGAAGTGGAAAAAAATTTGAGTGACTCGTTCCTGCCAATTGTGAAACCGTTGGAAAAGCTTGTTGATGTAACTGAAAATAAAATAAAACGAGAAATAAGTGTGCAACCTTCTCCTCCTGAGATCAAGAAAGAAGCGAGAAAAACGAAGAGAATTAAAAAGCAAGAACGAAGCATTACCAAAAGTGATGATGATAGCATTGACGATGAATCTAACGATGTCCGAGAATCAGCTTTTGAGTCAGCTCTTAGCGACTATTTAGCAGATGATTCTGAACTGGAAAAAACTATCATTAGAGATGATGAAAAATTAAGCGACACTGCTAATGAAAACCTGAAAATGTTATTTAGCGGAGACTTAAAATCTTTAGATACAGTGTATGGAGTGCGAAAAAGGCGTGATGATTCGCTAATGATTGGAGATACTCCAATAACTTTTCATACAGATAAATTTATTGTTGGCGATAAAAAGTATGCAAAAGCTCCAGGTCTAATAGAGTTATTATTTAAGAAACAACCTAACGATACTTTGATCACTGATGACGATAAAAAAAATTACGCTACGATTTTGAAGAATACGAATGCACACAAAAAATATTACAGTGCAACTGATAGCGTACGAGAAGCAACAAGTAAAAAGTATACAAATTACATAAGTAAAATTTTAAAGCTTCGGCCAGCTAAAATTGGAACTGGCTTATATAAAATAGCACAAAGTCACACCCATACAGATTACCGCTACTGGGACGATCCAAACGAACTTGTAGATCGTTTGAGATTACTTATAGCTGAAACGTCTGCTGGTAATAATAATCATGTTAATGAAATACAGTCAATCGTTGAGGAACTTCGCGAGGCTGGAATCATCGCTTCAGTATCAAAATGAGCATCGATGTGTTCGGACGACGTCTCGTTCACGCTGACGTATTACGAGGACCTCCTGGAATAGGATTCAAGCTGACTAGTGATGGGAATTTTGATTTAGAGAATCGAAAGCTATGCAATGTAGGTAATACTACTGATCCAAATGATGCTACAAATTTGAAGTCTGTGAGAAAATTGATTAAGAATAAAAATGAAAAAGTTCTTGAAACTGTTCGAGAAATTGAAAGTACTCTGAATAATAAAATTCAAAGCATTGAGTCTGAAATTGTTAAGATAAACGATATACTGTTAGATCTGCAAAAGAAAGTGCATACTCTACAAAATATAAACGTTTAGATTGAAAAGAAGAAAAAATGAAAGCTGCATTAGTGGATGAACTTCATAAGCCTGCAAGACGCAATTATCAACGTCGCTCATTTCTCGTCAAAGATATTGACGAAACATGGCAGGCAGATCTTGTAGAGATGATTCCTTATGCCAAACAGAATAAAGGTTTTAAATACCTTCTTACAGTCATTGATGTGTTTTCAAAGTACGCTTGGACTGTACCAGTCAAAGAGAAAACTGGAAAATGTGTAAGTGAAGCCATGAAATCAATTTTACTGAAAAAAAGAGTACCCAAGAATTTACAGACAGATCGAGGAAAAGAATTTTACAATAAAGATTTTCAAAAACTGATGAAAAGTTATAAAATTCATCTGTACTCTACATACAGTAATCTTAAAGCATCAATTTGTGAACGATTTAATCGTACTCTAAAAAACAAAATGTGGAAATTGTTTAGTCTACGTGGTACCTACAAATGGCATGATATTTTACAAGACTTAACATTAGAGTATAATAATAGTCAACATCGAACAATAGGAATGAAACCTGCTGAAGTAAATAGAGACAAAGTGAAACGTATAATGAACAGAATAAAAAAATCACGTAAAAATGTTTCAAAACGAGCTAAATTCAAAATTGGTGATCAAGTACGTGTTAGCCGAAATAAGGGAGTTTTTGACAAAGGATATACACCTAATTGGTCAACTGAAGTTTTCACAGTAAAGCAAGTTTTAAATACAAAACCCTATACTTATCATTTGAAGGATTATCAAAACCAACCAATAGCTGGAGGATTCTACGAGGAGGAACTTCTCAAAACTAAATATTCTGATATTTATTTAGTTGAAAAAGTTTTGAAAAAAAAGGCAATAAAGTTTTTGTTAAATGGCTAGGTTTCGACAATACTCATAATAGCTGGATAAATAAGACTGATATGTAATTTTACAATAAAGAAAATAAAAAGTAATTGTTTATTGTTTATTTATTTCATGCAACTTTTTTATAAGTATAGGCATTATAATTTTATTTGTCTGTGCAATTCTTCTTGCGAAACGTATTCGATCGCGTGCAACCTGCTGCCACTTTCCACGTCGAGCTTCACGATGTGCAAATTTCCATTTGTGCATAATATGTATGGTTGGCTCATCATTGAAGCGAACGCGCTTTTTCCTGGAATTATCGGTCTCTAAATATTTATGTAAATTTTATGTGTTTGCTTATTTGAACTTACCCATTTGTAGCTATTTTGTAGTGTCCCCAAGCAAGTGTATCGGTACTATTCTTTAGAAGAAATCTCTTGTCATCGTAAGGGTTGAGTGCAACTTTTTGCTGTCGAATGGTTTCCACATTATGAAGCTTTGATCTTATAGCATACTGCTTGCGGCTCTGAATGTTCGAATTTTTCAAACAATCCAAGTAGTCATTAAAGTCAATGGTGTTCTGCACAACTGAAGCCTTGATACACGGA